>OY735885.1:5489020-6128694 GCA_963506565.1 Tachystola acroxantha | reverse complement strand
TTTGTTTTCTTTTTACGGGTAGGTATAACATAAATGTACCAATTACGATTATTTAAAAAATCAACAGATCGGAAGAAGTTCTTATAAAATGTATCTTTGGAAAATTGGAAAGTTGTACAACAAAAGTTATTGTGGTAACACCCCAATTTCGGCTTCCTACCATTTACTCATACTGTATAGGCATTGGTATAAGAATAATGTTTCAGTATTTAAGAATTTATTACTAAACATGAATAAATTCTTAAATAAAGAAATATTCTTCAACCAAACATAAATAATTAAATAGTTTTCCTTCCATTTTAAATATAATTGTCTTGATCTAATCCTAAGATTTTTTATACGTGCAGTTTATTTAAATTTAATATCTCTACAACAGATTTAATGCTGGAAGACGCATTCACCGTGGATGATTTTAGCAAGACTTTACCATTCATGCGTAATCTATAAATGCGGTTATCAGGTATCTGAAACTACACAAACGCTCTGATATATGTTGAAAGCCTTCTGTTGTATTTGTCCTGTATTTTGTAGAATGCAGTTTTGAAGTAATTGTAAATCCTTAGTTTTATTGATTGCAAACCCCTATAATACTTAGGCCGATCAATTAATGAGCTTGAAACACTCCTACATAGTTCCTTTAGCTGAAAAGATTAGATTGGACGTCTTGTTAATTTCGTACCCATTGTAATTTATGTGATCATGATGTGATTATAAATCTTTCATGTGTCTGTAACCAATATACATATACATTTTATTTTAGTCACATGTACTAAAATTGTAACTAAACATCACTCTACACGTATTATTTCATTAACCATGAATGACTTAAACATTTGATTCATTGTATGTACATACTTACCTCAAGAATGTCATATTATCATGTACCTGCATAATCTTTCTCCCAAGTTATTGTTTTACCATCATTCTTAGTTCCTATCTTATGTTGTGTGTAGAATAAAACACAGATGCGAATGGTATGATATACTATACTTATAGCATCTCTGATATACTTACCTACTTCTGTGTTTCATTTACATAATATTTAAGTTACTTGCGTGATATATAAATAAACACAGTTCAGGGACTCTCAACAACTCACATAAATAATCTTAAGCTATGAGTATAATCTCAGTGTCTATATTTTTATACGCTCAGGTACTTTTGAAATAGGTTTCGACATATCACATCAGTTGGAACACTAGAAGTACGATTTCACATTTTATGCATCCAATCAGAACGGTACAAAAACGTATCGATGTGCTTTCGTACGAGTACACCTAAGAATTTATTATTATTATTTTTCTCCTAAATTCCATGCGTTTCTTTTTCAGCTGCTGCTTTCTAAAGGGCCAGTCATCCATCACTTTATTCTAAGTTAAAACATTATACTTATATTATTTTACGAACAGTGTCGTATACTTTGACTATGTTATAAAATAGTGACGATATTAGTTAAAATTCTTAACTGAATATAAAATATTATCATACTTTTGCCGAAAGATCTCAAAGACTGCAATAACATAGTCACTGCCACGGAAATGAGAGTTTGTTACGTAAAACATTTATTGTTTTTATTATTTATTATTTTTATGTACACCAAAAATTAAAAAAAATCAATAAAACTTCGAAAAAACAATTGTTGTTTTTGTTTTGATATTTTCTTGCATATGCGAAACGAAAATCTAAATGATAAATGGAGAAAAATTCCCGGTCGTGATGAAATTTTTTTTCTCCATTTATAATTTAATTGTTGTTTTAATATATTTATAATAAAAAAGTACACAAGAGTAAACAAGTACCTTAGGGTAGGTATGTCTGTTTATTTTGAGCTCGGTGGCGCAGTGATTGGGTTTGGCCCCTGGACATACGATAGAGATCCCAAGTTCGATTCCCGGCCAGGTCAGCAATGTACCAACGAGTTTTCCTCAATTTTCTTTGATGAAGGAAAAACTTACGTAAGTATCTACTACATTTACCGAATGCTCTCAAAACTGGTGAAGGAAAACATTGTGACGAATTGTTGAATTATTTCTAAACGCATCTTATTATGTCACTGTCATGTGTCAGCTGTCAAGTTGTCTATTGTTGTTCTTTCTTCTTACGTCAGCCATTGCTGTGACAATATGGTCTCCGTGAATAAATCGAGTTAAATCTATCTATATATCTTTTCTTTTTGCCTAAAAACCCATCAGGTTATGGGCCCAGAAGACGCTGTACACGGGAAAAGTGTTATTTTTGTAAAATCATTATTATTTCCGAAATAAAATAAAACATAACCTCTTCCGCCATGAGTTCCGCCGCCGGTGGTTCACACGTCATGCAGCAGGCAATCGAGAAGTTGAAAGGTATTGAAAACTATAATACATGGAAATTTCTTATGAAAATGATATTAATTCATGAAGAATTATGGGATACGATTGATGAAACCTGCAAGGACAAGAAAAGAATGGAGAAAGCTCTGGCAAGAATCTGCCTTTCCGTGCAACCGATGGCATTTCCTCACATTAGAAATAGTAAAACGCCGTATGAGGCATGGCAGAATCTTCAAAATGCATACGAGGATCGAGGCTTGAGCAGACGGCTTGGTCTACTACGGGCATTGTTTGCCACCAAGTTGAACGAGTGCGAGGGCATGGAGGGCTATCTGAATAAAATAATCGGAATGTCACAACAACTGAATGACATCGGAGCACCTCTTGATGACGATTTTATTGCCGTACTAATGCTGAGTGGTCTTTCGTCGTGTTATGATCCACTAATTATGGCATTGGAGAACTCCAATTTGAAGCTGACCAGTGAAATTGTCAAGGGTAAGCTGTTACAGGAATATCAGCGCCGTGATGACAAGGGTGAAGCCGTGACAGCCTTAGCAGTGAGAAGAAAACTACTCAAGTGCTTTAACTGTAAGAAGCAGGGCCATATGAAGAAGGACTGTCCTAAGTTGAACAACAAAACTGACACAACCAGTAAGGATAAGGCGTCCAAAGGCCTACTGACCGCGCTATGTGTGAGTGTTGATCGTGATGTCTGGTACATAGACTCCGGGGCAACGAGTCACATGTGTAACGATAGGAAAATCATGAACACTTTTGTGAGTGAGAAATCGTTAGAAGTTAACGTAGCGAATGGTGAAAAATTGTTGACTGCCGGTCGTGGTAGTGTGCAAGTGCAATTGAAAGACTGTATAAGGACAATTAATGATGTTTTTTATATACCTAAACTTTCAGCTAACCTATTATCTGTAAGTACTTTGATTAAAAGGGGGTATAAAGTTGTATTTAGTACAAGTGGTTGTCATATTTATGATGCAGGGGTAGTGATAGCTAGTGCTACACTAGTACATGGTGTTTATCAACTCGATACCATTAGTACAAACCCTATGTTATGTAGTATGGTCTCATCAACTGAGACAAACTGTATAAGCTGTGTGGGGTCGGGCAACTGTGAGTCTTTACAGCCTCTGGCCAGTGTGCCCAAGCCACAGAGAGAGTTAGTCGTGTCTACTTCATTGGCTACCTCATCTGACAGCAGTGTGACAGCATCACAGGAGGAATGGCACCGCCGTCTTGGACATCTCAACTCCAGGAGTATGCAACTTTTACAACAAGGTATGGTAACTGGCATTAATTATGATGATACTAATTTTCGAGTTTGCATTGCATGTATTGAAGGAAAACAAAGTAGATTACCTTTTCCAAAGAAATCTCATAACAGAGCAAGTGAATTATTAGGGCTAGTACACACAGATCTGTGTGGGCCCATGCCAACTAATTCATTAAGTGGCTATAAATATTTTTTAATATTCGTAGATGATTATTCTAGAAAAACATTTGTTTATTTTCTTAAAAGAAAAGAAGAAGTTTTTGAGAATTTTAAAGAATTTAAGGCTTTAGTGGAAAACCAAACAAACAGAAAAATTAAAGTCCTTAGAAGTGACAATGGAGGAGAATATATTTATTCCAAATTTCAGGCATTCCTGAAGGCTAGTGGCATCCGTCATCAGACAACGGTCCCGCACTCCCCTCAGCAGAACGGAGTAGCAGAGAGGGCGAACAGGACCATAGTTGAGAAGGCGCGGTGCATGCTACAGGGTGCTGGCTTGGACGGGAGGTTCTGGGCTGAAGCTGTCAATACAGCTGTTTACCTGAAGAACCGGTCACCTACCAAAGCTGTGATGGGAGTCATTCCTGAAGAAAAATGGACGAATAAAAAGGTGAACCTCAGTCACTTACGTATATTTGGTTGTCTAGCCTACGTTCTTTCACATAATCGAAAGAAATTGGATTCGAAAAGTAAAAAGTATATATTTGTGGGCTATTGTGAAGAAACCAAGGGTTATAGGTTATTAGACCCTAACAGCCCATTGAAATGTGTGAAATCTAGAGATGTCACATTTTTAGAAAACCACTTTTTTAGGAAATTGTCACATGATGATACTAATGAGGACATGCAATACATGTTCGTACCTATACTCACTAACAGTACAAGTAAAATTAGTACTGATAGTACTAGCCAACCATCTGAGGACTCTGTGCTCTCAGGGCCATCTGATGTGAGTGAACAATCTGATGACATAACATTATCACAAGATTTTTCACGGGGACCTTCACAATTGGAAAGTCCAATCACTGGGGATGACACTGAGAGCTGGAGCAGTCCTGAACGCGGTAATTCCTCGGATGAAACATACATTCCAGATTCATCATTCCTCGAGTGTGAGGATACCAATACAGAGCTGTCGGAGTATGAAGATACATTAGTGGAGTCTGCACAGCTGGTGAGAGGCATCTGCAGCGAGGGTGATGAACCAGATACCGTACAGCAGGCGCTGACGGGTCCTGAAGCGAATGAGTGGCGGGCTGCAATGGCAGATGAGTATCAATCTTTCATTGACAATAATTGCTGGACTCTCACAGAGAGACAGAAGGGACAAAAAGCTGTAAAATGCAAGTGGGTTTTCAAGAAGAAATATGGAGCAGATGGTGAGCTACTAAAATACAAAGCTCGGCTGGTAGCCAAGGGCTGCACGCAGCGGTATGGCATAGATTACGAAGAGACGTTCTCTCCTGTAGTAAGATACTCTACGATCCGTACATTGCTAGCCATTGCCGCAGAGTTTGATATGGAAATTGATCACCTGGATGTTAAAACTGCTTTCTTAAATGGGGATCTTCAGGAAACTGTGTTCATGGAACAACCAGAAGGCTTCAAAGCTGAAGGATCTGAAAATAAAATCTATAAATTAAATAAAGCTATATATGGCTTAAAACAGGCCTCCAAATCCTGGTATGATAAAATAAATGGAGTTTTAATGAAGAAAATGAATTTCATCAGATTATCTTCTGAGCCATGTGTATATTTTAAAAGACATGAAGAGTCTATTATCATCATAGCCCTTTATGTTGACGATATTGTATTTTTTAGCTCATGTACACCTGAATTAAAAGCTGAAATAAAAGGAAAATTGATGAAAGAATTTGAAATGAAGGATCTAGGTCCAGTTCATCATATATTGGGCATGCGGGTTTGCAGAGACAATGAAAAAATCACTCTTGATCAATCCCGGTACATACTAAATATACTGGAAAGATTCCACATGAGTGAATGTAAACCAGCAGATACCCCAATGGTTTCAGGACAGAAACTAGTCAAAGAAGAAAAAAAAAAAAAATGAAGACTGTGAATATAGGAATTTAATTGGATGTCTTATGTATGTTGCAGTATGTACAAGACCAGATATCTCCCATGCTGTGAGTACACTGAGTCAGTTTAACAACTGTTACACCAATGTACACTGGAAAGCAGCAAAACGTGTACTACGCTACTTAAAAGGTACTGTAAACTATTGTTTAGTTTTTCAGAAAAATGGCCTGGACGTCACTGCTTATGTGGATGCCGATTGGGCAGCCAATGAAGTAGACCGTAGGTCATACACAGGGTTTATCTTTAAAATCGGCAACTCTATTGTTTCTTGGGAAAGTCGTAAACAAAAAACAGTTGCTCTGTCCAGCACAGAAGCAGAGTATATGTCAATTTCTGATGCTTGTAAAGAAGCTATCTTTATTCGTACCTTTATATTTGAGACTCTAGGTAAACATTGTAAAATAACTATGTACAATGATAATCAATCAGCACAGAAGTTATGTATCAATTCAATGTTCCATGCTAGAACTAAGCATATTGATGTCAGACATCATTTCATTCGTGATATTGTAAAGAAAGGCTTTATTGATATAAAATACCTATCAACTGATGAAATGACGGCTGACGTACTCACAAAACCTCTAACAAAGGAAAAACATTGTAAATTTGTAACTGCGTTAGGTTTAATTAATATAAACATGGTTTGATGTAATACATAAGGTAATTGCATGTAGTATATAACACAGCCTGTCCAGTATAGATAGTAAATAGTATATTTCTGTATGTGTACAAGTTCATAAGTTTATTATGTACATTGTGTTCATTAATGTGTCTTAAGTTGTAACATTGTTATATACAGCTAGTATATAGTGATAGTTGTAGTCAACTTGTCAGATCGTTGGTTTAAGGGCAAGTGTTGAATTATTTCTAAACGCATCTTATTATGTCACTGTCATGTGTCAGCTGTCAAGTTGTCTATTGTTGTTCTTTCTTCTTACGTCAGCCATTGCTGTGACAATATGGTCTCCGTGAATAAATCGAGTTAAATCTATCTATATATCTTTTCTTTTTGCCTAAAAACCCATCAACCTGCATTCCGTAGAAAAATATAAAAATCTAAGGCATGTATAATCTATCAATCCGTACTGGGCTTGCATGGTTACTCATGGCTAAAGCTCCCTAGATGTAAGTGAAGGTCTGTGCCAGAGTAGTAGGGACATAAAATTAGACTGTCAGATGATGATGCTCAATCTTTTGCTGCGAAAACGAGGATTTATAATTTTTGTTATCTGAAATCTACTCAACTAATAAGCCTCTATATGAATAATATAATATTTTCAGACGACTCTATCGAAAGGAGTGGGGTTTGTATGTGAGCTAGAGGATGTGGGCTTGTACCTAGGTACTATTATATATTTTTAGATTCGTCTTGTCGTATGAAACATTTTAAGCGATAGGTTTTTTGCCTTGAAATAACGGCCGCCCCCGTAGGTACCCGTAGTACCTAATATTAAAAAAAAGAAGGGAAAGAATCACCGCCCCCGCGCCAGAGGGAGGTTTATTTATATGTAAGTAGTTAACAAATATAGGTACAGTCGACAGCAGATCAATGGTAACACTTTGAACTTTGGACCGTTCTTATTATTTGCGTCGTAAGACTTGAAATCGTACTGCAAGTTTAGTGTAACCATTGATCTGCTGTTGACTGTACCTAACTCACCTAAGTAAGTATGTAGATTGCATGCACATTGAGAGTGATCGAGCAACAATTATAAAAGTCCTCTAGAAACAAATTTTATAAAATTGTCTTCTTGTCATAGAATTGTTATACAGGCTGTAACGGAAATGGTATATGAAGCCGAAGTAAATCTCGTCAGAGATCCAAAAACTCGAATAAATTAATAAACTGTGGGTACAGTCGAATGAAACTCGAAAACACGGCAAGTAATTTGTGTACTTAATACCTAGATACCTTCCTACCTATAGTTATTTTTGTCACAGGCGGGGGTGAATTTACTTCAAGTAGGTATCTACCAGCTTATTACATTGTATGCTGTCAAGTCCCAAAAAGGTAGATAATAATGAAAGGACCGTATAGTATACGGCGTATACTATATTCTTAGAATTTCGAGATAAACACATCGCATAGCGCCATCTATTAAAAAAATTAATACGAAGTAATGAACTACTCGATAGTAGATGTCGCTAGTAAAGTCTTTACAGAAAGTTATCAGTGATGTTCAATAGAGGGCGCGAGTGTTGTTTATATATTATATGTTGTTGTTGGCAACATTGCGTTCCATAGCCAATGTAGAAATTCTGCTGTCAAAGTGAGTGTCACGTCACTGTCACAACAAAATTTGAAATTGATTCGAAAACGAAACGACCGACGGACGTTGATTATTTTGATTTTTGTAATTTGGTTCATTGTTTACTTGAAATTAGTTTCGAATTGATTCAGTGAAAATGGAAAATCAAATTGACGACATTGATATGACCAATACTGAGATGGTTTTTGATAATTATACTATATTGAAAGAACTGAGTAACATTGCAAATCTCGTGAGGTAACTTTATAAATGGTTCAATCAAGAAAAATACATAATTTATTAGTTCTGGTAAACATTCATTTCTTTATTTTTATTGGGACTTTCAGAAATGAAGATTTACTTGAAACAGTGCCAAAGGCTAAGCTCAAACGAGTGAAATGGGTCCCCATGTTCAACTGCTTGAAGCAAGGGATACTCGACGAAATGGTGCAGGATTTGAGCTCTATGTGGAAGTATGAAAACATGCCCGAGAAACTAGAGCGCCTAGAGAAGCAGAAGGAAAAGTTTGCAGAACAGAATGCTGATATATCGCTATGGTTTGTTAACTTATTATTTTCTAGCCAGCAGTTTGCCACAGATTAACTTTACTGGCACTTCGGACATTTATTCGGACTTTCCCAATTGTCTCGGAGTAAAATCGTATTTATAGTAGATTGCAGGCAAGGTAGGGTAAATTTCTTTTGACATGCTTTAGGGGCAGCCCATTGTTCAACTAAACTATTTTGGGGCTAAAACCAATGCAGTAGGAGTGGAGGTGAACATATGGCACCAACGATCAGTCTGCTGATAGGTCTGTGACACTCCAACACGGTTTGCTGTTCCTGATAATTTGTGCCTTGTAGGTATTTTGTTGTATTGTTTATAGATTTGAACAAAATTGACATGGCTGCTTGTAGTTGCGAGAAATATAACTTTGCACAGCACTATTTGTTCAATAATACATAAAAAAGAGCAGCCCCCTTACCATGAACTCTTATAGCAGGATTACTTCAATAATACTTTGTTATTTCGTATTATGACGACCTTAGAGTAAGCTCATTAAGGATGTCATGGTATGAAATAACAAAGTATTATTGAAGTAATCCTGCTATAAGAGCTCATGGTAAGGGGGCTGATATTGATTGTCACTTTTGTTCTTTTCAAAACGCATTACTCACTTTTCAGGAGACCTCAACTTGGTAATGTAACAGCCCAATTAAAAGCCAATGATGCAGCCAATTTAAAGAAACAGAAGGTATTGCTAGAATCTTTGGCTAAAGACTACGAGGCAAGGGTCAACAGATTGAAAAAAATTCTTACGGCAAAAAGAGGATATTTGAAAGTGTTACAAATGGATATTCAGAAATATCAAAAAAAAAATGACGACTTTATCTCACAAATAAACAGGAAAATCGAAAATCATAACAATTTGACTAAAATTATGATACCAACGAGAATTGATGTTGATGAAAATTGGTTGGAGCCCGCTTTGCAACTTCATGAGTAAATGACGATAATACAATGACAAAATTATGTGAATAAAATTTATATTTCAGAAAATTGTACACACCTGAGAAAAGTACAACAAAGATTTAAATGTAATAAACTCAAATTCCTTTAAATGTTTATTCTAAAGTGTAGATGAAAATAGGAGATAAAATTTTAATAAGTCAAACTGACAAGAAATCACAAAATCTGAATAACTGTTGCTAATCTCTAGACTTACAATAAACACATGAAAACAACTTGAAATTCGACAGCACTATAGATTGTCTAATGAATAGAGTTTGACAAAGATAAGAATTTTAGAAAAAAACAATACATTATTTTGTATTTCCCTAATTAATAAAGTAAGATGTTAGACAAATATTTTTAGATTTTTTACAAATATTTTTAAATGCAATCTTAATGAAAATAAAACAAAAATAAAGATCTTAGTTTAAATAGTAATATTTATTAAAGAAAATTATTTGACATTGTTAACATAGCTAAAAAATAAAATTGTACAATGCAAAACCTGCATATAATTTTATAATATTTTATAATATAGCAATTGCACTATTGTTGCGAGGACTACACTGCTTCTACCGCCATTTAAAATTATATCAATCCATTTGGACTTACTACTGTAAAAGTGATCGCGAAGAGAAAGCCTCAGTTTGGGAGATCATGCCAATGTTTAGATAATTTGGAAATATCTATTTACTTATTTATTACATAAAACGTAATACTGACTGTAAGACAGCAATAATTTCACTGGGAATCTCTACTCCCTAAAAAACTGTAAGAATATAACCAAAACAAAGTAGACACAAACAAAATGGATGTGCGAAGGTCAATCGGGTCTTAGGCCAGCTCCCCCGGTAGGATCCATTAATTTAACAAAATAAATAAAAACGAATCACTTAAAATACAATCTAAAGAAGAAATCTTTGATGGACGCTTTTGTTTCATTTTTAAACAATCTCATCTAATCCAATGGAAACTATAATTTTCCAATTAACCAATTATTATCGTCACTTATACGAGACCTATATATACTTTACATTTATAGGCACATTAGTTACAGAATAAACAAAGCGAATGTGCTTTCGATCCACTACAACTTAATAAATAGCTATATGAAACTGTAACGACGACGCTTTGTGTCCAATGCCCGCATCTTTAAGATTGCTTGCCACCTCAAACTCCTCTAAATCAACTAAACAATTTGACTACAACACCAACACAACATGTCTCGTGTACCAATAACATAACAAGGGTACAAAACGATCTAAAAGGCTGCATTATATCAGGGATCGAAAAAAGCAATAGTCACCGAGTCATGGCCGAATACATCATGTCGTTTCCGTATCTCCCGTCTCTGTAGAACTAAATTCATAAATTAATATCACTCACATAAAATTATAAATAAGAAGGCACAAGCAAATTGATAAATAATTTTAACATGTCATCTATTCGGCTCTGTCTGATGACCACACTAAACATAATAATTATAATACATGATATAATTAATTATTTGTAGCATTCCTCTCACTGTGCAGCACACTGGATCCCAAACGTCAGTTATTTCTTTTTGGGCGGTGATCGCTGGGGCGTAGCTGGCCTCCCACTGTTTACGCCGTTGTACTGGTATTTAGCTTTTTTTTCCGACGGCTTTAGGATCTGCAAGTGTAAATAATCAGATAATTAGTAGTGTTATGTATAGAGTAAGAGATGTCATTGTCGCAGCATAGCCGTAATAGTTACCTGGAAGGAACACATGAGTGTTTCGTCCACAGACATCATGCCGCCGGCGTTGTCGAACTCCCCGCAGTAATTGGGCGCGGAGAACAGTGTCACTAGTTGTCGCTTGGCAAAGAATTCGTATCCATCTTCCACCACCTATCAAGTAATATCGTATACAATTTATTGCACAATAAGACAAAATGGTTTAGATTGGATTATAAACAGTATTTAGTAATTTTACTAGAAGTTAAAAAGTTTTTATTTAGTTTCATAACTTATGGGATCAAGATCAATAACTAATAAAGCGTTATTCTCGGTCCAAACGCAAACATATTTCATACACAAATGGTTTACGGATGTTGGTAAACGATTGCGTAATACTGGGATGGGACTTGTGTGCGTAGTTATGCCGTCTTCACACGAACCATTTTCATGCGCAAATGTGCGTGTGGCCGGAACATTAAATAGCGCTAAACGTGGCTACATTCTTCAGTCTCCTCTCGCCAAAACCACAACTTTCACTAGGTATATAAAACGTATACTAACATATTAAGAATTATTTTCAGATTGTATTAGAATAGAAGCTTTGTGAGAATTATCTTATTAAGCAATATTTAATAGAATATCCTGTCTTCGCTTCATTTATATAAGAATAACCTGTGTGTCACGTGTGCAGGTTTCCTAGTCTTGTTTTCATTCCTTATTTGAGAGCATTCGAGTGTATTATCGAAAAACCGAGAAAACTTCATGGTCAACCTGGGAATCGAACCTAGGTTTTATTTAAATATCATGGGACAATATACTTATACATATACTATGAGCATTTCTTGCAAACAATTACCTGATGAGCTCGACAAATCAAGTCCAAGTCATGTCTGTTGAGAAATTTGCTGACGACGTCAGGGCCGAACGTGAACGACACACCGCGGTCATTCTCGCCCCAACCTTGGACGTCCTTGTCCGGATCAGACCACAACAAGTCGCAAAGCAATCCTGTAAATCATACAAATAGGACTACATTATATCTACTATTGTAAGAAAATTATGTAAAGATGAAATCTAAATCATAATGCACCTTTTCAAATATTATGTAGACTTTTTAGCAACCTAAATTATCAGGAACTGAACCTGTCACTATGTTTGTGTCAAAAGTGGTCAGAGATTATGTGAATATTTTTCATGTTTCATTTGTGAAACATCCACGGAGCACGACCACTGGTATTGTTTGTGTAGCAATGACTAGTGTGTGCCGAATTCATTAGATACTAAATTAGTCACGGTTCTGTTACGTGAGCAGCCTATTTATTTACCTACCTGTATCAGGGACATCTGTCGGTCTCATTATCCGTCTGATCTGCTCCATTCCTTGTAAATCTGGCGACAGGCCTCCATGGCAGCAGAATATCTTCTCGTCAATGATGGCAGCAATCGGCAGGCAATTGAAACAGTCCGTGAATGTCTTCCACAGCTTTATATTGTAGCGACGTTTACACTCGTCGTAAAAACCTAATGGAAAGCCATAACACTGATTTTAACACAACTCAGGCTAATTAGAAGTGGTAAACAGGAAACCTTGACCACAGTCATTATTTTAATTGAAGAGTTCAAGTTCGTCTATTAATAGATGTAAGCTGTTTGTTCATGTAAACTTTTTTGGCTGGCTTCACTTGCTATCTGTTTGCATTTTTCTAAAAACACTGTGTTTATTATAAACGATTTATTACATCATTGCTTAGTTGTTGCAAGTTTATTTTTCGTGCTATAACTTTCTAAAGTTGTTCTTAGAAAGAAAGAATGTGTTTAGTGTTTAGGTTGAGCTGAAAATATCCAAACAATACTTGCCATATATGCGATTTATGCTAGCGCATTCATGATTCCCTCGGAGGAGGAAGAAGTTCTCGGGATATTTGATTTTGTAAGCCAGTAGCAGACATATAGTTTCCAGCGACTGTTTCCCGCGGTCTACGTAGTCGCCGAGGAACAAATAATTGGCTTCGGGTGGGAAGCCGCCATATTCGAAGAGACGTAGTAAATCCGTATATTGACCATGTATATCACCTGAAATTATCACATAGATAATTCCTTGCCATAGGTAGTCTATGAATGACTTCAATTTGATAAAAAACCAAGAGCCCAGTTACTACATCCACAAGCTATAAGTTAACCCATGTAGAAATGTATGGTGGTTTTGTGATTTAACCCAGTACTTAATATGTTTTATCTTGTTAATGAATGAGAAAATTAGCAAATTGCCAAACCCCTTTAAAATGGGAGATAATATTAAGATTTATCAAACATATTGAAAAGATAAAACCGATATCATACATAACAAACCATAAGCATGGCGGTATATTTTCGTGTGTATCCAAATATGATTAAAACAGGTCATGTATTTTTTGATATCTTGCATATGCGCTATGCGAAATTAAAACCCAAATAATAAACGTCATCATTCATTGTTTTTGCAAGTGAAGCTTAATCCTCGTTGTTAGAGGTAGTCATGGTACCTAATTCCTGTTTTATCTTTTCTATATGTTTGCAAATTGTTTGCAAAGTTTGAAAAACATTGGATTGATATTTCAAGGCCAACTTTTGTTTGCTAGTAAAGGTCTCACCACAAATTTTTAGCGGTGCTTCCAACTCCAGTAAAATTGGTTGTTGCAGAAATATCTCTCTGGACTTAGTGCAGAGACCACGCACCTCTGCCTCTGACATCTGCACTGTCTTGCCGGGTCTGCATCCTCGAACTGTTGGAATAGACAAGGAATATATTAAAATCATTTATAACATCTGTTTTACTAGCCAGATTGATTCTAATGTGGTCTCTAAATAAAAACTTAAATTGCTGATGCACTTTCTGTCAGAGAAATTTGTGAATGTAAAATTTACTTTTATCAGTAAATTGAAATCAGAGACCATTAAATATTTATTTTATATGTTTGATAACTTAGATAACATTTATTACTGTGATGGACTACAATAAACGCAGATTTTATTACTCACAGTTTGTCTACAATAAACACTAGATTACTCTGCTGATTGATTACTCTGTTTTTACTAACTACCTACATGACAGACTAAGGCTGTTAGCTATAAACCTAGTTTAACTTCACTTCCCTTAACATGTTTTGTCGCTTTCACACTTCATTAAAAACAATAAATTTGAAAGGGATCATGTCTAAAACCACAGATTTTTTTTCAAATCATGTTTATGGCTAACAGCGTAAGACTATAATGACAGCACATAATTGATCTGACGATGCTAAATAAATGTTTGCGAGCAATAGCAAGATGCAAATTATGGAAAAGTTATGAAATTACATGGTACAAGAGTTTAGGTACTTTTACATCACAAACATTGAAATTGGACTTCAAAATAATAAAAGAAATGCAAGGCATGCCTTTACTTTAGCCAAATAAAAAATTAAAATTCACAAGACAATATTGCATGTAACCACTTATTTATTTTAAACTTGGGAAAATCAGTCAATTATTGGCAATACTCAAATCTTGAACCTTTTACAACATGCTGGTACTGGTGCATTAGGCAAAATATTACATATTAGTTTAAATATTTATTCAGCTGACTTATAATGTTTATACACCTGTACACAAAAATGTATTAAAATACACTTTACACTGAGTATTTGGTATGCTCTAATATAATTTTATCAATTTCTTGAAGCTTACATAAATAATTGTAATTAGGTAGTTTTTTTACAGTTTTATCTTCTGCATGCACAGGTGTTGTTTATATTATCTACATAGGTTGTAATTGTACTTCGATAGTGTTGGAGCCTTCAGCGTGACCAGACAGGGTTCAGGATTAACATCAGAGTAGACTAGCAAATAGAGAAACAGTGGCAGGAACAAACCACTCCACAGGTTTGGGCTGAACGATCGACAAAGGCAACATAAAATAAATCAAGAATCTAGCTCGATACTTTGGCAATAATGTTGTATTGAACCATACATTCTCCTGAAAATATGTCTTTCAATTTCCCTTTTCTCCTTGCTGTTTCCTGTTGCAGCCTGTACACTGGTGGAACCCATCAAAAAGCAGCATAATAAAGTGAAATAAACATGTTTAAAACCAGGTAAAGTAACTTAGAATGCGTACAAGCGTAATATAGGTAGTAAGCCCATGTAAGTATACCATGACAAGGAATCTGACATCATTGGTGCTACAATCACATCGTGCTGGCTGCAGCGTAATAAATAGGGCACTCCTTCCGTGTGACGAAAATAGTCGTCTCGTCTGCAACTCTTCTAAACAGCGAGCATCAAAAGTATAACCAGAAATTGGGAATAATCGATTTATTTATGAGTTTGACGTTTCTATACCTACAAACTCAAGTGATAATTACGCAACTAGGAACCTAATGAGTGTGATTCCAAATAGTTACTTTACTGATTTGTTAGTCGTACTGTTTGAATTAGGGCCTAAGTTAAGAAATATATGAATCATTACCTTCTAAAAGCCTGTGAATTAGACTGTCAACATTCAGTTCGTCAGCCATATTTACTACACGATTAATTTATGTCAAAAACTTCATGGATCTCCAAATACACAAACCAATTATTTTTGGTCTCCGCTCTAAGTTTCAAGAATTCAAAGCAATTTTCGATGAAACTCAATTCACACAATCAAAATTGGTAGTTTTCCAATTTCTAACGAACGATCACAAAAATCCACAATCACAAATGATGAAAGAAAATCTTGAGAAAAAAAACGAGAAAATTTATCTATATTATCTTTGGTATTTGATTTCACGATAGAGCTGCCAACGACGCCCGATTTGTCGGACATTACCTACCCTATTTGTCGGATTGGTTGGTTGATCCATTGCACACATATTTTGTCGTAAAGGTGCAATGGTGCATTCACAACCGTCATCTCTTAAAACCAAAATTCCGTTCTTAAAACTATGGATACGCTACAATGTTGGCAATGCTGAGTAGTCCGCTGCTGATTGCTTGGCTAGCATGAAAATTATATATCGGTCAAAAAAACCGGCCAAGTGCGAGTCGGCTGTCGGACTCGCGCACCGAGGGTTCCGTGCAACTTCACCATAACATTTTACTCTAATGAAAGATAAGTAAACTAAATTTAGCGACAAACTTATCTTTACGTTTTCGAAACTGAGAAAGTCATAAATCGACATACGCGTCAGCTGCAAATTGAGTATTAGGTATTAATTTAAACTTGATCAGTCCACGCGTTTCTGAGATATAGGTCTTGACAGACATACGGAAAAAAAGTTGGTCCTTTAAGGGTTCGATTTTTCCTCTTGAGGCACGGAACCCTAAAAACGCTGAAAAAAGCGTCAAGGTGATAGGCTGGCGTATAATTTGTGGCGTGAAAACGCCGGTGTTGGCTTGGTTGGTTGGAATCTTGCTTTACCGGAAGTTACAACAATAGACAAATTCCTAATATTTTTCATAAATGTTGCCATATTTTGAATATACTTACCATAAACTATAACCATAGATTATTTTTTTGTTTTAAAATCCTCATTCGGCCAAAATGTCGCTGTTTTTGATTGTCAAGCTATTTTCTCATCGTAATGTGCCGTTCTGGCGCATAGTATGTATGAAACACAGAAGTTTGGTGTACTGTGCGTTCTATTTTATTCTAGACAAGACTTGACGGCAATTTGAAATAACTTCAGGGTTTTTTGCTCGAGTTCGACGTGCTGTTGCTGCGGTTTTACGTAAACAACATGTACAAAACAACGCGAAAATCTCACGCATTCGGTGAAAATTCGACGCTGGCGTTATTGTGAAACGTAGGTGTATCATTACGCGTGGATAGAGTTTTTCCCTAGTCCGTTACAATGGAGGAAAAGATGGAGAGTGAGCAAAGTTACACCAGTGAGAGTAGCAGCTCCACCGAGAGTTCTAGCGGGAGTACGGAGGGTGAGGAGGAGGCGTGGGAGGCCGTGCGAGTCCTGGGACACACCCTCGAGCTGCCACAGGAGCTGTGTGAAGACTACTCTGTGTTCAAGGAGTTCTTCTCTATTAGGACATGGGACACATTGGAAGATGATCAGAAGGAGAACCTAAAGGAGTTCCTGCCGAAGTTTCCGGTAAATGACGAGGAAGAGAAAGAGAAAACTATCAAGATGTTGTTCAACTATGAACCTTTCCACTTCACAACACCTCTGGGGCAATTCTACAACAATTTGAGGCACGGTAACTACAGGCCAGACATAGCTAAAATGAGGAAGTTCCTAGGAAAAGCCAGAGCTAAACAGCAAAGGCATAAGGTAATTTTTTTAGTCACATATCTTTATTTTATGATAACATGTTGGGCCTGTTTTGGCCCACACATACAGGGGTCTCCAGCAATTATGAAGGATAACCAGCAATTATGGATAGGTCAAATTATGTTCTACTATCTGTTTATTTATTTTATTTATTTAATTGCATACAATATATATAATTGCCAGAATTCTAATTTAGTAAAAGTTCTATGGTTTTGGATATATAGGATTCATTTATAGAACAACTTTTTTTAACTTGAGATTTTTTTTTTAACTGACCTGGAGTATGCTGTAACAAAGCTCATAGTTTTCCATTAGAGCAATTCTAAATATGATTTTCTAAACTTTATAATATTACAAAGATTGCTGTTTTTTTGTTAGACAGGTTATCAGATATTCAATTATTATTTAATTTAATACCAATTTCAGATAAAATCCTATTATGCAAAACTATTACCCGAAGTGCTGTTAACCCGTGAGCGTCTACTGGCTGCCGTTAAAGCTGCCCCTCCAGGTTTTATCCCCCGTCTTCCAGCATTACCACCACGACAGTTTAAGAACAATTACACGTCTATCTACACAAGAACCAAGCAGCGGTACTTTGAGGAGTTGTCAGCTATCAGGAGTGAGGTCGGTGGGGAGGAATCTGAAGATGACAACTACCCTGATGGTCCACCTGAACAGTCTGGGAGAAGGAGGAGACACATAGGTTCTAGTCAGGTATACAAAAAATGTTGTTATCTTATTTAAACACCATGGCTGTTATTCATAAACATGATTTAAAGTTATGCCACCTTTTAGCCACCCTGTCCTTTTCTATCTTAACCTTTTTAACGAAGTGTGAAAGGGATAGCAACACAATTTAAAGGAAGTATGGTTTGACTAGGTATATGAATAGCAGCATTTGTAACAAATCTCTTTTGGGTTACTAACAACAATAAATTTTATTTCTATTCCTAAAAAAGCAACATATTGTTATTTGTAATACAGTTCAATAACACTACTCTGTAATTGGTTCCACTTAATTTATTTTTGATTTAGGTATTACAATATTCTCTACCAGTTTCGACCCTGACATCACCTTCCCGAAGACAATATACCTAATTAGGTTCCAATGTAATGATAGTTCAGTTCAGTAATTTATTAATAAATAAAAATTTACTAGTCATTTTCTTAACAAAATAGGTGATATTAAACCATACAGATTGTCTTTATAATTAACAATTTCAATATTAGATAAAGTGTGAATTATTTTTATTTTATGTGTTTGGTGTTGTTAGTAAAATAGTAATATTTATAAGAATTTAAAATAAGCTTCCTCATTATAGCTATAGTTATTCTACAAACAAATATATGTTTAAAACCTGATTTACCTGTCAATTGTCTATAATATATTTTTTTTAATGATATTATTGTAAATTACACATTAATTTGCAGACCGCTGATGGCAACATATCTGGGACTCTTGGTTTAGATTCCTCACTGCCTGACTCATTGGATTGCTTGAAGAATGTTTTAGCAGTTCATAGATCACGCAGACAATATAGAGAGGTATTTCTTTTTTATAATATTCTTAAAGATTTTCATTCTTAATTTACTCAACCACTGATTAGAGTGGTATGCGGCAGTAGATCAATGTTAACACTTGCAATACGATTTCAACTCTTACGATGCGGGTAATAAGAATGGTTGAAAGTCCAAAGTGTTACACCTGATCTGGTTTGATGTTTATGAGTTCATGGGATATTGAATCGAAATTTGCGCAGACTTTAAAAGTATTCGAATGCTAATAAAAATCGTTGCATCAGATAACATTTTTATTTTATATTGTACCTATTTCATACTTTGTTTTTATGACTCACCATGTTTACAGAATCATCCTGAACTAAACACATTAGGCGTCAGTTTAGATGACATAAAGCAAAGAGTTGCTTTTGTGAATGGTGCCAAGAAACTCATGTTTGGTGGTCCCAAAAGTGAAACAGCTTTAAATAAACTGAAAAGAGCATCAAAGAAAGATAAAGATCCAAGTCAAAAACAGAAAATACATGATGCCAAAGCGTCAAAAAGGAAAGAGGAACCCGACAGTGTCGAAAATAAACCTTTGTTGCCAAATATAAAAATTAAATGTGAACAGGAGGAATCGGATTCAGAGAGTTCGTCTCTTGTAGACCCAGTAACTAGTCCAAAGCATCCGAAAAATTTCGACGAAGTTGAGATCAAACAAGAAGTTGAAGACTCTGAGTAAGTAACCTAATATTTCCAAATTAGTATTGTTCTAATGAATATTGCTTGTAATTTTTTTTTTTAATTTACATTGTGTATGTATTTTTTTTGGGAATTCATATTTACACTATTCAAGGAAAAGGTGCCATTCATTAGGAGAAAAAGTGGCAAAAATATTTCAGCATCTTTTAGCCAGTGATTCTATTATTTTTACAAATCTAATAGGATCCACTTTGTGACAAGCTCAACCAGACCTTAATAGCAAATCTTTTAAAAATACAAGGATTATTGGACAATACACTTACATCTATTAATATATGTCCCTTGTCTTTATACAATATACAGAATAAAATTGGTACCACAAAAGAAATGATTTAAAATAAAATAAAACCTAAGCCTTATAAGACTGTATCCCATATGTGAAAAATCATTTTTGTTGTCCTCAGTTTAAACTACAATGATCCTAATTTGGAGTGTGTGATAAAGCAGGAGCCTATCGACCCAGCAGTTTCAACTCAAAATGCGCAAAAGATTGTTCAGCCCATTCCGATCAAACTGGAAGATCTAGACGGCATTGGTAAGTGCATTATAGATGTTTCCGGTGACTATAACATCGTGTCGCCCCGAAGTCGTGACGAATTTGACAATGATGTTTAGATGAATATAATTAACTGCTTTTGTTCAATTAAATGGCGTAAAGCTGCATTCACAACCAAAGTCACTGTATGTATGTACATACTGTGCATTTTACATTCATTGGTCAGAGAGCTACTTTAGTTGAAGTCGGTCTTAATTTTAAACATCTTTACTTATTTAGTATGCATTTTTACTTATTTATTAAGTACAATAAATAAATACCAATATTATACGCATTTTTAGCGTTGGACGTATAGCGTCATATATCATTACGAATTCAACTTACTGATCATTTCAGACATGATGGCTTTACCTATCGAGATAGCCGACGACTCCGGCGAAGTGGTCGCAGCGGACGCGTCCGCCGACATGGGCGACGAGTCGCTGGACTCGGACGACGCGCTGACGGAGACGACGCACGCCAACTTCCTGTCGCTAGTGCGCGCGCTGTTCCCCGCGCGCGCCGCGCACCGCGCCTCGAGACAGCAGCTGTACTCGCGGTGTGCGGCGGTCATGAGGTCGCCCATAGCGGCGCTCAACACATGGTACAGCTGTAAGTGACTGAAATAGCAGACTCCGGGGTATCTATTCGAGTATACAGGTCCCCCTGACGACGTGTTGACGAAGATTACATACGCCAACGCCTGCAGCGGTCGTCCAGGCAGCTGTACGCAGTTGTGCAGCCGTCATGAGGTTGCCCATAGCGGAGCTCAACACATGGTACAGCTCTAAGTCACGTTTGTGGTGAAATAATAGACTCTAGTACAAGTGGATAGGTCCATTGACGAAGGTCGCACATAGTAACGCCTGCAGCGGGCTTTCGGGCACCTGTAAGTAGGTGTGCGGCCATCTTAAGGTCGCCTATCGCAGCGCTCAACACCTGGTACTGCTGTAAGTTATGTTTGAGGTTAAATAATAGACTAGTCCAAGTGAACAGGTCCATAGGTCTACGGACGGAACTCCTTCTTCTGGAGAGCCGGTGCACGGTTTAATAGCCTCATACAAGACAACCCCGAGATCGACCTGTTTGTGTCGAGTCCGGCCGCAATAAGACGGCTTATCACTGGCAGCTATTTCGAACCTCCGGCACAATAACTACTTATTGTTATATTGTGTGTGTGGTATATTTGTGTATCTATTTTGTGTATATATTTCATACCATGGTGTTCACCCTTGTTCGATTATTTTTCATTATTGCATCTGTAGATATGTACATGTGAAAACTTATAATTGGCTTATAGATATTATTTAATTATTTATTTTGTCATTGTAGCTGTTTGTTTTCCGAATAAAATAAAATAAAATAAAATAAATAAATAAATAAAATAGACAACGCGCTGGCGAAGATCACGCGCGCCCACTCCTGCACCGGACCTACAGGTCGCTGTAAGCGGGTGTGTAGTCGCCCATAGCGGCTTTCAATACTTGGTACAGCTCTACTGAAATAGCAGACTCCGGGGTATTAATACGAGTGGACGGACAGGTCCGCTGACGACGTGTTGATGAAGATCACTAACGCCAACACCTGCAGTTGGCATCCAGGCAGCTGTACTGAACTGGGCCCGTATAATGTGCTCACAAAGATAATGCATGCAGGAATTAGAACACCGATCATGTAAATCGGCTGATAATGATGCTTCAGTTGCTAAATGAAATAATTACTATTTCATGAAATAGTAGGTAAACTCCAATTGGAAGTCAAAATTGCTGAGCTTCTTCGTCCAGGGTTGCAGCTGCTTCAGGCTTCTTCTGAAGGAAAAAAGGAAGACATGTGCTATAATATATAGATACTCGTTAACTGCACATTGGTAAATGACAAAAAAATGTCTAGTCCAGTAATAAAACTAAATAAATTTCGAAACGTGATGATATCCTTATAACTTTGTTCTAGTGTCCGATAACTGGTGTTCTGAATTGAACTCTGCGCTGGACTTCCTCGCCGGAGAGAGAGGGCCACACCCTGATGACTTTGTCCCGTACTTGCAGTTTATGCCGGAAACGCAGGTAACCAGTGCTGTTAGACATATACCTAGTTTAACTTCACTTCGGTTTAACCGTGTTGTCCACTTTCACACATGCATTTCATCGTCAATAACATCACCTTCCTTGGTTTTGTTCAGTGAGGTTAAAATAGCTGTATTAAATTAATGCCCACAAGATTACCTAGTTGAAATATACAATTTACAGATATTAAAAAAATAGACAGGCGTCGGTTACACCGTGCTGTCATACATGGAACTCTACAAACTACTTACAAAGATATTGTTTTTCTAATAATTAAGAGACGAAGAAGAAGAGAAGCATGATTGACTTTAACTACTCGCGCGGTTTGCGCTCGGTGCGTCGCTTTAGTCTGTCGTCCTCTTATTATCTTTCATAGAGTTTCATATATCTCGCTGCCGTTGCCTTTCCGCTGCTTTATTAATATTTTTTAGGCAAAGCTTCAAGCGTCCAGTATAGTCCCGCGCGGGTTCGCGTCAGTTTGAGTAGACTTAATATCTGGGTTGAAATATCTTCAGTATGTTTATAAACTAGCGTGTTTGCGTTGTGTCAGATGTACCAATGGATCGGCGCCGGCCGCGACTGTGACGCCATACTGGGCCGGCTGTGCGAACGCTGGGTGCGCGCCGTGTCGCCGCCGCCACCAGCCACCGAAGCGCCGCCGCCCAAGTAAATCACTCTATATTCTTCTCATTGCTCTTGCTGTTGAATTGCTAGACACTTCAAGATGTCCAAAAAGACTAAAACGGAACGAATTTCTCGCTTGTCCCACCAAGCAGTAACACATGAGGGGAGCTGCATTGCTGAATGTAGCGCCTACATACTACCTGACATTCAGCACATCTGATAAAAGTCCATATGGACTGATGGCAGATAGCAAGGAAAAAAAAAAAATTCTTCTCATTAGATGATTATTTAAACGATGAACATGCATGGCGTGTGTCGCCGGTTCCGCATGAAGGATAGAGTTTAGATTACTAATAATAGTAATAGTTGCGTAATACCTAGCTGAGAGGTTTTTACCCCTTTTTCTCCTCAGCGTTGGCACCTTTTCCTTGCAAAGTGGTGTAAATGTAAATTTTAAAAAAAATGTACACAACGTGCTTACTTGCAATAAAGAAATTTGACTTTGACTTTATTGTCGTGTGGTTAAGTGACCTAATTTTCAGAGTTCTAATAGCATTGAACGGTGAAATTTCATCGTGCGGTCAAGCAGTCGCCAGACTTGCACTGATTGCTAGAGCTGTCGACTGCGCTCGCGCAGTTACCTCCGCCCGCACTCTTTATTCGCCGTCCCGCCCGCTCGCTATATAACCTATTTCGCTTATTGAGCAAAATGGACGACTTGTTGATATCAACTGCTGCAGCAGCTATCAATGAGTGGTTTTCAAGATTACATTTAAAAAAGAAAGAAAGTACCGATAGATGGCACTGACTGGTCTGATGTCAACATTAAATGCGCTGTTATTGCTTGCAACTTGGTAAATTCGTATTTCATACCTAGTATTAATTTGTACTGTATTGTTTAAATTACACAAACTAACCAATAATAATAAATTATTCAGCTGACATATAATTTTTTTTTCATGGTGCTGTGTTTTTTTACGATGATATAGCACTTCGGTGCAACGGCATCTATTATCAAATTAAAAAGCTTGTTTTTTTCCCACATTGCAGCTTTAATCAGTTGAATTCGACTGCACTAGTAGCCCGTGTAAACGCTAACGCTTCGCTTGTTGCAGATACCCCACGTCGTGGGTAGTGCGCGCGCCGACTGCCGCTGAAATAGGCGAATTTCGAGCGCAGGAGCGGCGTAGGTTCGTGGCGGCAGCCAAGCCATTCACATACAATCAGTATGGGTGAGTACTTCTTTGTATGGACGACCTCCTATAATAGCGTATAGGCCAGTCATTAAAGGAGTTGACCCTAGCAGTAACTCATCTATCTATGAAATTTGGCACAGTGATAGAGTACCATATGTAGATTGAAATTGACATAGAATCCAATAATTTGTAGAAACGGAAGTTAGGTATTTTCAAGGTCAAACTTAAATTACGTGGTATCAATTACAGGAAAATTGCTCTATCCAAAATTCTTTTTTTACAAGTTCTAGTTACCTATAGGCATGTGTCGACAGAATATCCAACCATATTTCCATATGGAAATATATATATTTTAATAAAATGTGTTTTTTTGCCGTAATTTCCAAGGGATAATTACTCACTCCAATTTCTATTTAATTATGTATTTAAAATATTACTTTCGAAAGTAGTTATGAATATCCAATAAAAAATCCAGACCGAAAAGCGTTATCCAGAAATTGACGAAAAATGGGGGTTTCCAAAAATGCTCAGCCCGATTTTTCTTGTCATTATGAACAGACTATCTTATTAAAACTGCTTTTCAAGTTTTCCAATAAAAAATGCAGGCGAAGCACAAAATATCAAATAGAGTTGTATTCAAATATTTCTAATCAACGCGGCGGTGAATGCGCCACTGCGCGCGGATCGCTACTGCGGCCGATTAACAACCTTATTCCTATTACACGTACAGAACAGCGGGAACGCGGACGAGAAATTGGACGAAGCGGAGGAGATATTTGGAGATGGGATTCTGTTGTCTACTCATATACAAATAAGGTTAATTGTAGATTAACTCTTTACTAAAGTCCAGTAAAGATCCATGCGGACAAGCGTTTTCTAGAAATCGACGAAAAATTAGAGTTGAGAAAAATGCTAAGTTCGATTTTTCTTATCATTATGAACATACTTATGATCTTAGTCGAACTGTTCTTCAAACTCAAAGTCAATTTATAATAAACCTTATTCCTATACAAGTAGAAAATATCTATCGCATCGGTAACGTCGACTGAAAGTTGAACAAATATTTTGGAGATAGGATTCTGTACTCTACCTACAGTTATACGAATAAGGTTTATTTTAGGTTAACTCGTTACCGAGTGGTGAAAGCTCGACCGACCTACGCCAACATGCACAAAACCATTCTAATCTAGCCCGTATCATCGGCGCATAAGTACGACAACATTTCAAGGTTAGTACGGACATAGCAAAACAAATGGTAACACTTGCAGTACGATTTCAACTCTTACGACGCAGATAATAAGAACGGTTCAAAGTGTTACACTTGATCTGATTTTGGAATGTTTTAAGTAAGCTCGACCGACACAACAGTACCTACGCCAACATACACAAAACCATTGTAATCTAGCCCGTATCATCGGCGCATAAGCGCAACATGTCAAGTCAAGGTAAGTACGGACAAAAGCAGATCAATAGTAACACTTTCAGTACGATTTCAACTCTAACGACGCAGATAGTAATAGTCTGTATTGTAATTGTTTGTCTTTTATGTACAATAAAGTGTATTTGAATTGAATTGAATTGAATAGATATATAGATTGGAGCGGCCCAAAGTGTTACAACTTGATGTGTTTTTATGTGTACTTACTAGGTACCTACTACGTGGAATGTTTAAGTAAGCTCGACCGAGACGATAGTACCTACGCCAACAAACACAAAACGTAATCTAGCCCGTATCATCAACGCATAAGTACGACAACATATGTCAAGGTTAGTACGGACAATGGCAAAACACTTTTTTTTCGCCGTGGGATCTCGTTTGGTGTGCGTGTATCAAATTATTTCTTAAAATTATAATTATCTGTTATATAAAACCCTACTGTATTGTGATATTATAAGAATCAAAATAGATTACCAGTCAATAAGTGATTCAGCGGAACGGTGCGCCGTGCTACATGCGATCGGACCCCCCTCACCCCCTCGAGTAACAAAGACAGCTTGTTATTTTTCAACTCGCTCGCACATCGACTACGGGTATATTTGCGTGCGGCATAGGTCTTATTACTTACGTCATACTGACGACTACAGCTAAGCAAATTTAAATTCTACACTTGTACGATGAGCGTGAGATATTCACCTACTAATAATATGTAATCGCAACTGCAACCACAAAAATCTACAAGTGAGGGTGATCTGCCTAATATACTAACCAAATTCCAAACACAATTATTTTTTCAATTCCACGAATTGATAACCTCCTCCTTTTTTTGGAAGTCGGTTAAAAATACAAAAAAAAACACGAAACAAAATACAAAACAAAAAATAAATAAAAAAACAATAAAAAAAATATATTTAGCTAAGGATCGAACCCGGAACCGCGTGCACGGGAGGCGACCGCTCCAGCCACTAGACCGATTCGTTCGCTGTTTAGCCCGGCGAAATTACCAAGCATATCTCATGCACCAGCGTGAGACATGAACGGACCGCTCCGTCTAGATTTCGACAAAATTGCAAGTAATCTAGTACAGACAGATTCCCAGCTCTCCTAATACACCTACTTCGGTATTCGAGTTCAGAGTTTATGCTCAAAAAAAATTCAAAGATAATTACAACAAAATGTTTGATAAAATACTAACCAAATTCGAAACACAATTAAAATAAAATACAAAATAAAACACGAAACAAAACAAAAAACATATATTTAGCTAAGAATCGAACCCGGAACCGCGTGCACGGGAGGCGACCGCTCCAGCCACTCGACCAATACGCCCGCTGTTTGGCGTGGCGAAATTATCAAACACTATCTCATGCACCAGCGTGGGACATGAACGCGACTAGATTTCGACAAAATTGCAAATAATCTAGTACAGATTCACAACAGGGGCGTTTCTTAAAGCTGGAAGTAACATAAAAAAACACTAAGCGCCCAATTAAGTTAAAGACACTCTAAAGGAATCTCTGGGTTAGTTTATCCTAGACCCCGTGTCGCGAAGAAAACACACACTATATACTCAACTTATACAAGGCAATACGCATATTACATTTACTGCGTTCGTATGTTTCGAAACGATGACGATAATAATAATTAAATTGCGATGTTTAGATCAACCTCCTACATACATACATACATACGTATAGTACGGACAACAGCAGATCAATGGTAATACTCGCTCGCATTCGCACGATTTCAACTCTTACGACGCAGATAATAAGAACGGTACTTAGTCCAAAGTGTTGATCTTCTGTTGGCTGTACCTATTAACCTACTTGAAGAAACTCGCCCGCCGCTCGACCGGTTTTCGACGCCCCTCGCCCGCCTCGGGCCCCGCGCTGGCCTGCGCTTGATAGGTATTTCGAAATAATGGTGTTCCGCCTGGATATTTTGTTGGTTTCTTTTGAAATCAGGTTATTTGTGGGTATCTCATTACAATTGTAAAAAATATCTGATAGAGTAATTTTCCAGAGATAGTTAAAAGACAAATTATGTATAATGAATTGTTTCATTTGGATTTTTTTGTTGGATTTTCGTACTTATACTAGAAATAATAATTTGAAGGCATATTAAAAACAGAAACCCGGCGGAGCAATTATCCTATGGAAACTACGGCCAAAAAAGACATTTTATTAAAATACCTACACTTTCGAATTAAAAAGTAGTTTTACTTATGAATGTACAGAAGCACACTAATAAAATACAATTTATAGAAAAAGAATTATGACCATAACATTGTTCCAGAAAAAGATACGGTATAATGTTGAATTTCAATTAAAATAAGTAACTTCCGCCTCGAAATATCATTGGATTCTCTGACAAATGTTCTTATAAATATGCTATTAAGTATACAAAAAAGTTTCATCGATAGAGGAGTTATTGTTGGGGTCTCCATACAAACGCTCGCCAGAATGACTGGCCTAGTAGTTGAATGTGCCTGCCTGACAAGGGGTTCTGGGTTATTTTGAGCGTCAACGCGACGCTTGTGCGGTGACAGTGTCACGTCAACGGCGTCTTTCGAGCGTCGACGAATAGTGTGTGTCTCTAATGGTAACATTTTGAGTAGAATTTCAATTTTACGACGCAGATAATAATAAAAACCGGTTTAAAGTACAAAGTATACTTTCGTTGTACAATTGGTTTGTGTACAATTTCGCCGCCATTTTGCGTCATGAAATTAACTTCTTATTCATTCATTGTCATAATAACGTACAGGTTTCGCTCTGTGGTTGGTCCGTGCGCGCGTGCGCCGATATCGTGCGCCGGCCAGGGGGCGCTGCTGGTGGCGGACCGGCCGCGACACGCAAACTTCGTGGCGATAGTGCGCGACGCCGTGGCGCGCCTGCCAAACGGAGAGGGCACGAGACACGACGTGCTTGTGCTGCTCAAGTGAGGATAATAGTACTATTTTAGCTTAATTTTATTAGTAGTAATAGTCTCAGTTGGTAAGAGCGTCGCAGGTTCAAGTCCTGCCCACGGCAAGAATTTTTTCATCATGTTCTAATAAGTTGTCTTTGTTCAGGATGTCTCAATGGGTGGGGTCGACCAACGAGCAAGCGTTGCTGAGCGCGGTGTCGACGGCACTGGACAGGCTGCACTCGGCCAAGCGCGACCCCTGGGTCAAGTACGACCAGAGGACCGCGGTGTGGACATATCTGCATAGGCACAGGTTTGTGAGTGGATAGGCGAAAGTATGTCGTGAATGTCTGAAATTTTGTGAGGTGATAGATGACAGGGTATCCAGTGTATTTAAATGATACTTTAGCAAAAAATCTGTTTCTTAGTTACCTACTTAATAATAATTTAATTAAGGACGGATTATTTGTTTGACGTAGATTCAACGCATAATTTAGGTTTAAATATTATTGTATTAGTTTTAATATATGTCGTAGTTATCTAGTAATTTTTGCACAGTGGAGAATCTATTCCCAATTTAAAAAAAAAAGTATATTACGGTATATACAAAATTACAAACGAATCACATGCCTAACGCAAGACAACTGCAAATTGGTATTCTATTTGTTTTGTTTGAAATTAAAAATAACATCAAATTCCAGTGTAAAAAAACCCTTTTAAATATGTAGGTATTTCAAACTCTGTATATACAAGTATGATTCATATATTTGATGTTTGCAGGAGCGAGGACGACTGGCTAAAGACGGGTGGCAGGGGGCGGGGTGGTAAAGCTGTTTCTGCTGCCACAGCCGCCGCTACAGCTGCTGCTGCCGCTGCTACAGCTTCCTCTACAGCTGCAATCGCTACAGATGCAGCTATCAAAGTCCCCGCAGCCCCCGACCCTGCGCCCCTTCCCGCCCCACCCCTAACACCGCGCCCAGCACAAAGAGAACCATCTCTTCCTAGCCCTCCACATGCCGTGAGTAACGTTTCAACAACTAAGTAAGCATGCTATGTTTAAGTGACATTGCTAGCGACCTCTCCGGGCTCACAATCTCTTGTAAATGAGATTGAGAGCTTAGACAGCATATTTAAAAGTTGTATTTATTGGATATTTTAATTTTTGACCACTTCTGGATTGACACCAATTTTAATGTACCAAGTGACGTCATAGTCACGGCGAAGTCATGACAAAGACATGCCTGCAATTCATTCACAGATCGAGTTGAAAATCCCGGTAATAATGTCATATACAGCAACTCTGATGTGAGAAAAGATAGTTTATTCTACCAGCATTTCTCTCAGTGCTGTGTGTCGTCTTTCTTAACCATTTACTTTTCTTGTTCTGTACCATTCTTCTATTTTTACTTGACTCTTGTAAGGCAGAGGGTAAATAAGTTTCAATTTTGCATCTCTATTTATTTCAACTTATTTATTCACTATAAATTACAAATTACTTATCCAACAGATGAACATGGAAGTGGCCAGCGTAGAGGAGGTGGTTGACAACGGCTCGGACACCGACGTCGATGTCGACGACAGCACATCCCCTACAACTGGCCCCCATCTATCGTCTGCCCAACTCCTCATGCAAGCCACACAATCCACTCAGGCGAAACAGCCTCCCCAAACCGCGCAGGGCAAGACAAAAGGGAAACTTATCGCCGTATCCCCCGAAAAAGCTAAAACTATCCTCAGTAAAGCTAATAAAGTGACAAAACAGGTTCCATTGGTAACTCAAACAGCAAATAAAGTAAAATCGCCGAATCAAATAGTGAAACAAGTCAGTTTCGCAACCCAACCCGTGGCGCAACCTAATTCGGCAACACAATCGGTAAAACAAGCTACGCCTCAAGCAGCTAAGCAAAACAGTGTAACCCCTCAGCCGGCTAAACAGGGAACAGTGATGCCTCAGTCGGTAAAGCAGGCTAAAGTGTCAGCTCAGTTGGTAAAACAGTCTAATGTGCCAGCTCTGACGGTGAAGCAGTCTAATGTGCCAGGTCAGACGTTAAAGAATTCTAACGTGCCAGCTCAGACGCTAAAGCATTCTAATGTGACTGTTCATGCGGTAAAGAATTCTAATGTACCAGCTCATTCGGTAAAACAGTCTAAAGTGCCAGCTCAGTCGGTAAAGCAATCGAATGTGCCAGCTCAGTCGGTAAAGCAGTCGAATGTGCCAGCTCAGTCAATAAAGCAGTCTACTTTATCTACACAGTCGCCGAAAGCAGCTAGCGTGACTTCTGCATCGGTAAAACAAACTAATTTATCTCAAGTATCGAAACAGGCGAGTTTGATGGCTCAGTCGGCAAGGCAAGCGACCGTTATCGCTCAATTGACGAAGCCAAATAATCCAAAGAGCAACGTTGTTCAAAAGCAAGTTAATACGGTGAAGCAAAATGCGCAGTCTCCTAAAAGTGCAATCAAACAAAATGCCGCTTCGTCTACAAAGCAAGCTCAGAGTGTGAAGCCAGACGTTCGGCCTCCGGCGCCGAAGCAGGAATCACCGAAGTTAGTTCAAGTAGCCAAGCCTGTGCCTCCTGTAGTGGCAGCTCACAAATCGCCTCTAATCAAGCAGAGGCCATTGCAGAAACATGTTGAAACTACTCAAGCACCGGTAAGTGTAAATTAACTGTACCATAATTTAGTTATTTAACTTCCAGTGTCTAAAATATTGTTTATTTTGTTGCAGACCCCAGCGTCTAGTATTATAAGTCAGCAAGCAATACCAACACCTGTGATACAACCTCCTATAGTAGCCCCTGTTCAAACTCCAAATAAGGTAGATAATCATTATCATCAGCTTGTTCAGTTCATTTTGTTGTCCATATAATCATTTAGATCGGCGACAATTATGTGTGATAAGATGAATGGAATAGAAACATTTATTGCACTCGTGATCATTGAAAGAGCAAATAAAAATACCATAGTACTGTTTGCTATGCACGACTAGCGTGCATGAAGAATGTTGACGAAGTGAGAGTAGTGTGGCAGGATCACAGCAGGTGGAAATCAGAATTGAGATTCTTTTCCATCTTCTCTCTCTTTTTAAAGCCGAGATTCATATGAGCTCGCTATTACAACTGTGAAACGTCTATGGAATTTGACTCAAATCTTTGAGACAAGACCTCAATATATTGTAGTCAGTCTTCCATTATCTGCGCTCCTTGTACACACGAAGACAGAGATAAGTATACAGGGGACCTCAATAACGTTGAGACTTTCTCAAGAACCCCTGGACCGATTTAAATATTTTTTTTTACAGTATGTAGTTGTAACTTTTATCTATCTAACAGTGAAAGATGAATTATTGCAATAGGTCAAGTAGTTTTTGAGAAAATCTCATCCTTAAAAACTCTACTGTACACCTTTCTCTGTCTTCGGCCGTAAACGACCTTTAGATGAGTATAATATGTATTAATCTCTATAATCACTACAGCCGGCGGTCCAAGGCACGCGGTCGTTGCTAATCAGGACGCCGACCGTACAGACTACCGTTACTTCAGCGATGGGTACGCCGGCGGCACAGGTTAGTCACACATTCAAGGCCTCAGCCCTAGAGCTTTAACAAGTATATACCCCTAATTCACCCTCTATTTATATGAACTTGTTTCTAATCCGTTTGTGATTAAGATCCATGGCCCGCGGCGACTTTTTGTATCACGTTTTGCGAACGCGATAAGTTTACGCGACTGTATCGTCACGAAAAGTCGCGGGCGATGGCCCTTAGATAAGATAAATATTCTTAATTAGAAAAAATAATTACTAAAAATTGATATTTACACAATTGAGCATCATTGGAGTTGGGGCTCTCACGCACCAATCTCTTCAGACAAACTTTGGGTAATGAATTCAGCGGATGAATAGGACGTGTTGTGCAATAATAAATAGCATCGTCTCAGCAACAAATTGTATTGATTTGCAGATGACTGCAAATCAACGGCGTGGCATAGTGAGAGTGCTGAGTCCAGCCAATCAGTCGTCAGGCAAGTCGCTGATATCGCCCCGTGCTCTCCAAGGTTTGTCTATTACGCAACTAACTTTCCATCCAACGACCGTGCCGAGTTTCCCATGGTATGTTGAGGTAGCCGATGTATTAATCAACGAAATTGTCTCTCGCTCTCTCGTAGCGATAAATATTGCTAAACCGAGGAAAACTCATTGATACATGGCTGACCTAGCCGGGGATCGAACCTGGGATCTCCGTATCGTAATTTCAGGGACCCAACCACGGCGCCACTGAGATCTTCTTTATACCATACCATCCATCAAATAATAATTTATATTAATTTTCTCAGGTGCAACAACTAAAAAGCGGACTACAACACAGGAAACTCCGTCTGTTACTACTTTAGCACAGGTACATCTTATATTTCCTCTCATTGTATACGTTTTAAGGTTTACAACTAGATTTCTACATAAAACTCATTTTTTTAGAGCCCATCAAACTCGACGACTGTAGTGAGCAGTGCACCAACCGCCGTGACGTCAGCATTGTCAACACGAACTGTTCAACTAGCGGGAGGCAGGACTGTCCAACTCGCCGCCAACCAAACAGTTCACCTGCCGGGCGGCCAGTCCGTGCAACTCTCCTCCGGCCACACGCTACAGCTGTCTTCGTTGCAATTGCCAACACACAGCGTCCGCCTGCCCAGCGGACAAACCGTCCAACTAGCCTCCCCTCAAGCCATGCAAGCCATCAGAAACGTCTCAACAGCCACAGCGAGATCACCGAACCCCCGACTACTACAATCCACCTCAAAAACCTCAGTTCAAATACCAATATCGAGTGTTCAGTTAGCGGGTCAAACGGTTCAAATCGCCGGCCAAACCGTTCAGATAGCAGGACAAAGTGTTCAATTGACGGGCCACACTGTGAAACTGCCGAGTGGACAAAGTGTTCAAGTGGCCAGTCAGGGCGTGTTGCCGCCGCAAAGTGTTCAATTACAGAGTGGTCAGACCGTGCAATTGGCCGGTGGGAATGTGCAAAGTCAAAGTGTTCAATTAGGTGGTCAAACTGTGCAATTAGGTGGTCAAACAGTGCAGTTGGCCGGTCAGACGGTTCAGTTGCCCGGTGGCCAGACAGTCCAGCTGTCGAGTGGTCAGACGCTGCAACTAGCCAGTGGGCAGACACTGCAGATAGCGAACCAGACGCAGAAACCATTGCGAACTCAAGCGCCCGCCGAGAAGACTGCACAACCGATAGTAGCAAAACTACTCACTAATGCACAGGTTAGATTAATTATTCTATTTGTTTTTTAAATAAATTCAGGTCCGTCTCTCGACAATTTGATCTGATATAAGTATTCAGTCATCAAGATTCATTTGGATAGTTGCACACCTTACACTCGCATAAATTCACAAAGGAAAATAAATTCAACTTGACGTCTACACAGTGAAAGTATCCCAAGACGGACTGACATCTAGTTTGAGATACTAACTTGAATAAAAATATGACTTAGTTTATTACGATTTAGTTTATTTGCTAGTTATTAATACATAAAAAACTGCGGACAACAGCAGATCAATGATAACATTTGCAGTACGATTTCAATTCTTACGACACAGATAATAAGAAATGTCCAAAGCGTTAACCTAGAGGTGGTTTCGGCTTTACATTGTCCGATTATTTCAAAAGCTCACACAGTTCAAGACGTTACCTTATTGGCAGGGTCAGATGATATCGCTAGAGAGCGCAGTGGGCGGGTCGCGCGCTCTGCACGTGTCCGGTGTCCGCGTGCTGTCGCCCGCCGCGCGCATGACGCGGCCGCTACTGCTCACCACCGGCAAACCTCTGCACAATATTATCTTACAGGTAAACAATATTTGCACCTTAACAGGTAATGACAAAAGTGGTCCTTTAAATTAAAACAAAACTACAAATATCATAATTATTTAGAGCGGCCATAATCCGTGTATTCGGGGTTCCTCGTGGTGTTTTTCTTCACCCAATAAAAGCTAGTCTGTGAATTATTTTAAAAGTAACGGGTAAACAATTTATGTTTCCATTGTAGCAAAGTGACGGCACCGCCATCCGAGTGACTTCGAGCGGAGCTACTGCTACGTCACAAATAGTTCTCAGTACTATTGGTAAGTTTTCCGATACAGTTCCACCTACACCACAGCCCACAAGAGTCTAAATGTAAATAACCCTTCCTTGCTGCGCAGTCGGGTAAAAAAGAATACCGTGCATCTTTTTTAACGTCCGACGTGCGCTACGCAAAGAGCGCTTTTAAGTTCCATGATGACTAATTTCGATATGTGTGTCTGCTGCGTTATCGTAGCTCCAGAGCGGATGGTCCGACTTGAAAGCGGTTTTTATCGTATGCTAGGTGGTGTTGGCGATATGGTTCTTAGACATAATGGATCCAGGGTCTAATGCCAGAAAGATAGCGTCGAGATCTAATCTTTTTTTTTAATTTTATATAACAGATATTATTAGTTCCTTTTTGTTACAGCATGGTATACTTAGGATGAGTAATCAATCAATATGTTATAAGTTATGACTGAAGTTTGTTGTTATTTTACAGGCGCTCAAACAGTAACCACGTCTACTACTTCGGCGCCAGTTTTAAAACTACAACAGGTAAATTATATTTGTTAAAATAATATTATATATTTTTTTGCAACTATTTCTTTTACTGGAATTTGACCTAATGGTCATTTCTAATATCATTGTGTGACTTTTGACGTACTTAGTAAAAAAATTGTTAGATTTACTAAAAAGTTTCCATTTGTCGAATGAATTCAAAGAGACGACCTGTATTTACGATAATTTATTATACACTTATTTATTCTATGGGTGACTTTTTAATGGAAGAATACGATGTCCTCCAATGGTAACTTAAAATTATTACGATTTATAGGTGAATCCGATACAACAAGTAAAACTACCGCAGGGCCTAAAACTGCAACAGGTGAATTATGCATGTCTCCGCGGAATATTACATTCCTTTTGCAAAGAGTGATGTAGTTTGAGCACAGAGTTTAACAAATGCATGGGTTTTGCGTCGATTAGTTAACACGGAATGCGTATTATAAAACTCATAATATCACAAGGTGATAGTTTTCTTTTCGGGGATTCGACTGTGATTTTACCTATCTGAGAATTATGCACGGAATATACAGTCTATTCATTTCATTTCACAGTCGAGAGTACATCAAGTGTAACGTTTTAGGCTTTTATATATTCAAGACTTCAAATCGTAATTTAAATGTTACGATTGATGTACAACAGAAGACGATTTTTTTAAAGCCATGATTTCACATTACAAATTTTCTTCAAGGCTCAATTTACACCGCCGCGGAATATAATGGTAGCGACTTTTTGCAACGAAATAACAATTGAACTCAGGAATGCTCGAGTATTCCCCGCAAGACTCGCGACCTCTTTTTTTGGCATTTATTTAATTTGTATGTTCCACAACTGACAAAGGTCATTATGCTATGTACAATTTCGTTCGCTTCTAATCCATTCTGCGGCAATGAAAATTGAGCCATAAGCTTGTTCTAGAAATGTCTACTACAATAGTCCAGAATTATACCTGCAACGTTTCTAGTGCAATCTCGCAATTTGGGATAGGTATATGACTTTATGAAATCCTAACAAAACAACCCGCCCGCGTGGTGGATTATGGCCCGAGCTCCCTCGATGTAAGGGAAGGTCTGTGCCCGAGCAGTGGGGCGATATAAATAGACTGATGATGATGAACAAAACAAGTACAATTTTATGGTCTTATCCTTGTACGAATTCCAGTAAATAACACGGACTACCCTTTTTTGCCTGGTTACTGAAAAATTTACTGTATTGTGGATTGTAATTAAGAAGGTAAAATCACAGTGGGCTCCCGTAGTAGAATGGTGATGGAGTTTTGAGTCCAACTAAGTTATAAAAACACTTGTACTAATTACTTTCAAATAGCACTGCTCAATAATATTCATTTTTACAATACATATACGGACGAAGACCTTTCGTCCAATTTTAGCGTATAATTTTTACTAAAACATAATAGCTACATATTGAACATCAGCTTTGCTGGTTAGCCATATAACAATTTAAACCTCACTTTAAACCGTGTTGTTGTCCCTTTTCATACTTCGTTAAAAAACGTTACGTTAGAAAGGGACCGAAGGCTTAAATGGTGGACTAATTTGAAATCTCGTTTATGGCTAATAACCCTAATTGACAACTATCAGGCTTGTAACACCTTTGAAAGTTTTATTTATCGATAGTAGTCTTCTACGATAACATGACCCGCCCCTCCAAAAATCCGAAAGTGTCACAACATACGCCTCACATAAAATTGTATGTGTGCATAATGGCATATAAACATAGACGGTACTTACATAAAACCTACATATAAACTCCTTGGAAAGGTATAATTAATTACGTACAATGAAACTACAATTTGTAAGGGCGAGTCATGTTATTGTAGAAGATGTCTGCGAGATATGCTATTGCTTCATCGTATGCAATGTTTGTTTATCAGGCCGTGTCTAGCGCATCCGTGCCCACTACAGGCGTCCGCAGCGTGCTCATGGACGGGCAGCAGCTGAAGCTGGTGGGCGGACGGCACGTGCTCGCGCGCATCCTGCGGCCCGCGCAACAGCCGCCACACTAGCGCACGTAAGGCCTGGGCCACACTGCGAGCCTAGCGCGGGCGCGACGGCGCGGCGGGCGCGAATTATCAAACATATGACACCGCCGTTTGTTTCCAAGGTGCAGAGTAGCGGCGGCGCAAGCGGTTTCATATGTTTAACATTCCGCGCCCGCCCGTCGCGCCCGCGCTAGGCTCGTAGTGTGGCCCAGGTATATAGTCTTGTATCCACTAGGCAACATTTGATGCGCGACATGTTGCTCATCATGTTGGACGGCAACGAGGAACTTGAGATACGGTGGAACACAAAGAAAGGTGTACAGGAGAGTTTTTAGGGTAGAGATTTTTTTCCAAAAAATACTTGACTTATTGCAAAAATTCTTTCAAAAAAATTAAAACTTTGTAACTGTAAAAGAATTATTAAAATCGGTCCAGTAGTTTCTGAGAAAATCTCAACCGTATTGAGGCCCCCTGTATACTTTTCTCTGTCTTAACTGTACCATTGGCCATGTTGCGCGCCAGCTGGCAACGTCACGCGTTGTTGTCCAACGTTGCCGATCTTATTGAGCGTCACGTGTTACGCGTTAATTGTTGCCTAGTGGATTACGTGGCTTTACGCGCGGTCAGGGCGCAACATTGTCGTGATAGCAACGCGGACGCTACACATCGATACGTATCGTGATACGGATCACGATCCGTGCGGTGTCATCATGAATATTGTGGGAATTTCAAAGTTTTTGAAGTTTCTGATACCACAGCGGTTTCGCACTGCATACTATCCGAATCAGTGAAAATACGTCCCGAGGTAGTCGTATCACTATTTGTATGGTAGTTTACGCACTAATGTGATGATTAGTGCGTAAACTGCCATACAAATAGTTCTACGACTACTTCGGTACGTATTTTCATTCAGATCGGATGCAGCGCGAAACCGCTGTTAGAGATGGACTGAATGCGCCTTATCGATCGTGATGCGTACTCCGATAAATATTTATGTGTTGCGTCCGCCTAACTATACGCTAGTAAGATGATGATATCATTTATCAAACAGAGAGAGGCAAGGGGAATCTAGCCCATACAGCTATGTCTTATCTGTTTTTTTCATATTATGTATGATGAGATGAAGATGCTCGGTCAGTGACACTTTTCAATGATTTCTGGGGAGACTAGAATCATATTTATTGAGTCCACATTAACGTAACACCAAATTATGTAGTACTATAAAATGACACCAAGGTACGAGGAGCCATGTCTTATAACATTTTCTATTGTTCGATTGATCTACATTCTTAACGTTTAGTCTCTCCTTTCATTAAATATATCTGTGGTTTTGAACTTTGCGTAATGGATATTATGTTAATTCTTTAGTTTATTTGTATATGTTTACGTGGTAATTTGATCCTAATTTCAGATTGTCGGAAATAAGTATTGTTTATTTATTTATATTTTATTAAGTTAAAAAATAAAATATTAGGTTTAATATTTGCATTGATATCATCACTTTTATTTGCCTCAGAGGTAACATAATAAATAATGTACAAAACCAGTATTTTACTACTAATAAGATGGATTCTCAATAAGAGTGTATATAGATAGCTTATAATAACAACTTTATTTGTGCAATTTCTTTGAGCGTGTTTTAATATTGTATTATATTGATTCTTATGTACATAACTGCCTGTATTGTTAAAGATGAATTAAAATTATTTTAATAATTTTATTGACATATAAAATGGGTTTTATTGAACCATACAAGTAGGTATTTAAATATGAGGTGTGTAAAGTAATACTGTTAAGAAGCATAAACAGAATCGTTTCCTTTTAGGAAGAAGAAATTGTGTGAGCAATTTTTAAGTTTTGGAGTTCGCTGTTAAAAGTGACTCACGTTTAAATGTATACGTACGAAAGTAAATAGTGTACGATGGCGGCCCACACGGTGCAATAATATTGCGCAATATTGCTGATTGAACAATTTTATATCGTGTAGACCCCTACATATAAACGTATTGAACGTCACACACGGACAACAGCAGATCAATGGTAACACTTGCAGTACGAATTCAAAACGGTCCAAAGTTTGGACTTTGTTACACTTGATCTGCTATTTTAGAATTAAAACTATAGTGAGCCATTACTACAAATTATTATATATAAACGGATATCACTTACCAAGGTGGCGCGCTCACCTTGAAAAAGACCATCGAAAACGGTCAAAACTGTCGGTCTAATTGCCGACTTCAACAATATAAGTAAGTGATATCCGTTTATATGTAATAACTTGATCTGCTGTTAGCTGTACAAAAAAATATTCAATTATTATTGCACAATGTCATATTGCGTCTCTGTATATTATTGATCGCATGTGGGGCCGCTTACACCGTTATTGAACTGCAGTGTGACCAACATGCAATTTGCTTTTTATACAACATTAGTATAGGATGCTTTACTATGTTAAAGAATTTGAACGTGTTATGTTTAACGTATTAATTACAGTTATATCATTTGTAATTATACAATATACATAAGTCAATTACTACACTTTTGAATTTTATTACGAAATCGCCGCTCGATAGTTTATTATTTTTGTCATTTGTTTATTAAGAGTTTATAATCTGGAGGTATCTAGGGAACCTTTTGCGAAGCTCATCTTTCACTATTAAATGTCGATTTGATATTCAATGCTCGTGCGTATTTAACCAAAATTAATAACAGGCAAATGACTATTCCTGACGGCATACGTCACGTCACGTACAGTCAACGCTTTTAATGTAACACTTTATTTTATTTTTATTTTATTTTATTTTCATAGGAAAACCAACAGCACAACTATAACAGAATACATAAAATACAATAGTAACACATAGCCAATTACAGGTTTTCACAAATAGTAACAACATAATAATAAATACAGCAAATTTCGACAACTATGGCAACACATTCATTTGAATATAACTATAATAAATTACACCGATACCTACATAATATTATATACATTCAAATATATACATACAAATACTTACATACATATTAACGTATATATAATTATATATTTTGCATACACATAGTCATACATACATATACTTACATATACTTACATCAAATAATATCTACACATAATACACATAAACTAGGGTACGTGCTCTAACTGTCGAAGAACAGTAGATTCATGGCGCGCCTCGCCAAAGCGGGACTAGTTGCAAATAGATCTAGATCTAGGTTTTCCGCCAGGATATTAAAATTGTTGCTCACTCGCCACATATACGTGTTCCTCCTATACTTGGTAGGTGTAGGTGATTGATATAGGGGAGGGTTAAACCTGAAAGGTCTTTGGACCATTTTTATTGTCTGGGCCGTAAGTTCAAGTTAATGTTCTGTCAAGTCTACGAGACTGCATTAAGTTCGTAGTCGCAATGAAACGTAGACGATAATCAAAACGACTATGAAATAAATTAATAAACTATTTTGATTCTGAACCAATGTAATACGGTCTCGGTAAAAATAAGAAATGCGCAAAATTAGGTGGGAAAACAATTTATTTCATTACTTATGTATGTACATGGTGGGTGTCATCAGTGAATATAAAATCACATTGCCAGAGAGCCTATGTCGACATAAAAGCTAATTCAAACTTATTACCTAAATATTTTACTGTGCGAATGTTGCATGATATAAAATGTTGGTAGCACGATTATTATGAATACATTTTCAATGGGTTTACATAGGTATTACAATTAATTTGATATCTGGTACATGATAACAAAATCCGTATTGATGATTTGCAGAAACAATAATAGATGTTAGAATTATAGACATTTCAAACCTTTTTGCTATGCTGTCCTAAGATTTTCTGATTTAATGCCTAGGTACTCGCAAACTAACACAACGATAAATTGATTTATTACCAACGGACCCCGTGTGTCTGTCCCCTCACGGGGGCCGTTGGGATTTGAAAATAATTTCATGTCCAAGGACCCCCTTGCCAAGTACGTGGGGTCCGTTGGGAAAAAGAACTAACGGACTCCAAACCTCACCTCCTTCCAAAAAAAACGTGAATGTGTAACGGGAGTGTGTAAATAGAAGAAAACGTAAATGCTATGGATCTATAACAATCAAAGTAGGTATACGTAGATGTAATTCACTAGCTGTGTTCCGTTGTTTCATCCGCGTTAATTTGTGGAAAAAAACGTCTGGAACCATTGTTCACAATTAAATACTTGTGTGAACTATGTATGCATGTTGTTAACCTGAAAAAGAGCTGAACAACTAGATGTATTATGTATGTATGTGTAGATGAACATGATAATGATTTCATAAAGGTTTTTATAAGGTACTGAATCTACGTACTTTTCATTAATTATAGTCTGAAAGATGTTTTAAAAGTTTCATATTTTTTTATAGGATCAAACAGTGACGAAGGACAAACCTCATATTTGCGAACCAGATTTCACACAAAACGAAATTGACATTTTTTTTTAAATTTATTTGGAAGGCGGTTAGAGGGGGTCCGTTAGGAGTTCTTTTTCCCAACGGACCCCACGTACTTGGCAAGGGGGTCCTTGGACATGAAATTATTTTCAAATCCCAACGGCCCCCGTGGGGGGACAGACACACGGGGTCCGTTGGTAATAAATCGATAAATTAGAAGTGTATAGAATATAATATCATAGGACTAGGTAAAGGTAAGTCCCGCTGCAAATCATCAATGCGTTTGCTTATATTTTATTTTGTTACCACTTGTCACAATATTCAGGTTTTGCCCAAAGGGAGAGTTAACAACACCCATTAATGTAGCCATTCCAATACGAATGGTAATTATTTGAACTAAGCTATAAATGGGGAGAGAGGTACCTATAATATTCAGGAGTACACAGAAATAATATATCGTATTTTTTTTAATAAAATCAACTGAAATAGTTTGTGAGAGTTCTTGCCGTGTAATTTAGCTGAGTAAGACTAAATGATGGCATATCTAAATTCTTTAAACTTGAAGTCGAAAGCACATAAAGTATTACTTGCGACTCTGTACCATTCGTAGTATTATCCGCGCTATAAGGGTTGAAATCGCATGTCCTTGTGCTGATCATTTTACGCATAGAAAGTCATTGTGTACAAACATTTATGGAGTGGAAAGGGGTACGAATAGAAAGGCTATTTAGTGCTTTTAAACGACTTGAATTTCACCCAGTTTATACCTACCTACCAACCTAGTAGTTGATAGGCGATTTAAAGGGGATTTGGTGGGCTTTTAAACGAATTCGTTTTTACACAGTAAACTCGATAATTAGCACTCAAACGGGTTTTACTAAACTCGATCTAATTTTGGTATAAATGGTAAATATATCATCGAGCACCAACGATTAAGTTTGGAAAAAAGTCAACTGCTTCCAAACAATTTCTATTAGATTAGCCTGGGAGTCAACTGATTCAGATCAAAGAACGCATATATTAAATTAAATACTAACATTGAATTACACATTATCCGTAAGTATCTACCTATTGTATGTAACAAATAGTTAAAATAAATACATCCATTGAAAGGGATATCTAGTGCCGTTATAAAAAATACTTTCTAACACTGCGAATTGTTACTTTCGTAACAAACCAACCGTACATCAGTCTTATATCTATTAAAATAACTTAAGAAAGGATTATAATATATACTTAATTCATTTTTTATATAAAATGTGACATTGAAACACAGAGTACATTACACCGAGATTGATATTGATCTTATCCTACGGTCCCACTACACGAAAATAAATAAATGTCTACGTAATACGCAGATTTTATACCACAGGGTTTTGTTAATACTGACGAGTCATTGTCGAATATTTGAGATATGATATTTAGCCAATTCGTGAATTTTTCGTGATGTAACTTCTATAGAGTATTTGACGACTTTGACGGGTATTTATTGAATCCTAGCTTCCGACTAGGGAGTACGCTTATCTTCTGACAAGGGGGTTCTGGGTTCAATTCCCGGTTGGGAAGATTCTTGTACCTAAGGTATACCAGTCGATACTGTGTACCCATAACGCAGGAAATCTTAATTATGGCCATGAGTGTGTGATCACTGATCAATGTGAAAATATTGAAAATACAGATTTTTAAAAGTTTAGAGTTAGAAAAAGACCTCAATCCAATGTTTACTACATACCTATCATAGGTACCGTTTGGCTACAAGGAGATGAACCATCCCTTTACACGTTAACACTTGAATACGAATCAAAAAACTAATTTCATATTTGTTTTCAGCAAATACTTGTAACGGTTCCGATTTTTTTCTCTTTTGGGGTACCTACGGAACCAAAGAATCGCGTCAAATACCCTATAGTTACATAACCGAATAAACAGTTTCTCCAAAGCATCAATGATAAAGTCTAGCAAGCTCATGATTACACTATTCTATATGTTTATTCGATTGCGAGTGACATTACAATTATTTTGGTAACAAAAATAATTTTTAGCAATTTGGCATTCGACAAGTTTATCTAATTTACAATCGAATTTCTAGTCATGAATACAAAATATATAATACTTATTCGTATCGTATCTCTGATCGCAGAATCCACCTCTCGGCTTGCCGTTGCAGAGGCCTGCCGAATAGTACATTATATACAAACAATAGGCACTGAAATACTAAAATATGATCGGTGTTCAGAAGATGGACACAGCCGTGTCGAACTACTACTATGGCGGCTAAATCATTACAAGGTGCATCGAATGCCTGGTGTACAAACGAGGTACCTACAGCCCCCGCCATTTAAGTTGACCCAAAATGGTGGCGAAATTGTAAACAAAAACTACATTTTTACAGTCAAAAACACATCAAGTGTAACATTTTTGACTTTGGATCGTTGCTATCCAGTCTACCTTCACGAACTGCTCCCATTTTGGGTCAACTTAGCTGCTAGGAACTGTAGCTAGGTGTTACGTTCTTTGTAGGCGATTTAACAATCAAGAAAATAGTGTCGACCAATAGAAAATCCGACAACCTTCTCACATCAACTTGCCATCTATTTGGTTCCCAGTATCGGATTGATGCTTGTTTCCTTTTCTTGTCCCTATAGGAAATGCTACGATATGTACACGAGGCAATCGTTCTAGATGGATTCTTGAACAAGCTACAAGCAGCCAAGAGATGGTTTACTCCTCGGCGTCCTCAGGGTTTTCGGCGGCGAGCAGGTTAGTGTTGTCGTCCGCCTGAAGATCGGCAGTCAGCTTCTGGAAGGAATGGGGACGAATCAAGTACGGTTCCATGTAATTTGTTTTCTTCGTGATCAAAATTGTACCAGCGAGGTACAGTAAAGGCTGAAACACTTAAAATGGTAGCGGTAATGGTTGTATTGTAATGTAGTATGACACTATGAAAGATGATAGACTGAACTCGGCAACGGAGCGTTAGCGGCAAAGCAAGGGAGCGGCGATCGCGCGGCGTTTCTGTCATCTTTCATAGAGTTTTATACATTATCATCAGTGTCGCTGCGTTTCCGCTGCTTTTTAAAATGTGTTTCAGGCTTCAGCTTCCGCATATTAATTGTCGTTTGTTAAAACTTGCAAAAATATTGAAGTACCTAATGTATAGAGTCCATGTGTCAAATTAAAAGCGATTACGAAAACGATGAAGGTCGCGGTCATCCCATGCATCTTGGCCAGAATCTCGACCATATGCTCTCTAACGAGTGCTACAGAATATTTGCGTAGAAGGTCTCGCTAGCTATCTTGCGCACTCACCCCAATATGCGCGGATGCCGCGTGCGTGCGCTTGCGCCTGCGCACAGCCAGCGCGAGCAGCACCACCAGGGCCACGGACGACAGCGACGCGACCAGCAGCGGCAGCAGCACAGTGTCGCCAGGAGAGTAGCCCTGACAAACAACAGAGAGCCGTTAGGGAAACACGAATAGCCTCTCGCCCTTGATTGGGCCAGGCTACCGACCGACCGACACCGCGAAATTCTATCGTACTTATTCGTTTTCATTTCTTAAGTTTTCAAGTCACTCGCTGAGAAAAACTGCATTAAATGTTTTTGACGTAAATTCGATAAACCAAATACCGTATCCGATAAATCATACGGCACTGCTAACGTTTTACGCCAATTTTCTGGCGTTTTTTGAAATTCTGAATCCACTTTTATTAAAGGCAGAAATAGGCAGGCACTCCAGGCAACATATTGTACGAAACACTATCTCGAACGTGATTTGACTCCAAATATTATTACGATTCTAATGAAATTAATTTGATTGTACGATAAACTTATTAATTAGCAAAGCAATTAAAACTGCCGGAGCTTCTTCTTTAAAAAAAATTATGATTTCTAGACATATAATAATGTACACAACAAAGCAGATCAAGTGTAACACTTTGGACCGTTCTTATTATCTGCGTCGTAGGAGTTGAAATCGTACTGCAAGTGTTAACAATGATCTGCTGTTGTCCGTACCTTCCTAATTAAACCAGGGTTTCGAATGCTAACAAACTTCAAAACAGAACATAAGTAAGTAATATTACTCTAATAATACACATGTAGTTTCGATAAATATTTGCTTTGATAAAATGCGTAGGCACTCGGACGAAATTGGTTGGGTGTTTCATGTAAATACGAGTAAGTAAGTGATTACTTATTTACCAGTTTGATATTATATATTCACATCGCACCAATAATAATTTCGATTGCTGTTATCCGTTTTTCCACTTTATTCTGACGGTTACGCTGTTACATGTTGCATATCGTAAAAATGTATTACGCACACTACAACTGTCACGCGATTATGTACTTTACGATGGTAAATAAACAAGTAAACATTATGTAATGTAAGTTAGTAGCTTACCGTCCATTGGAAGTACGACGAAGTATCGACAAACGGCCACTTAGCGCCGTACCATCCGCCACCACCCGCCTTCGACACAATCACATCGTCAGAGTTGCCAGCTGCGGTCTCGGGCTTCAAAGGCGGCAGGGAAAACACTTCATCCACTTCCAGAGATTCCTTGAATTCATCGTCATCATCTATGGACAGTAGCGTGTCCTTCAAGTCTGTCAGTTTGGAGCTTTCACTGGTCGTCGTGAACTCTGTCGTCACAGGCACCTGCGTCGTCGTCGCTTTCGTCGTTATCAACACGTCATCAAACACTTTCGGAGTCGTTACTGATTTCTCCGGCGGAACATACGCCCGGGAGTAGTACCGGAATGCGTTACGAATAGTAATCGTTTCCGGAGTTACCGTAGGCCTTATTATAATGTCCTCCCAAGGCTTTCGTGACATGTAGTGATCTAGAAGGCGAATGCTGCCAGATGGTGTACCAATAAGAGGAATCCCTTCGAGGTCCTCCGTCGGGATGGGTTTTATCGTCGTGGAAGCGATCGAACTCTTCCATGACCGTATTGCTGGTATAGTCCACGGTGGCGTAGTGGCGCGGTCGGTGGTGACCGTCGGAGACGCCGGCGTGGTTGTAGTGGCACTAGTCGTCGACGGCGAACTGGTTTCTAATGACGGACCTAGTCGTATCGTGGCCACGATCCTTGGGATAATCTTGAGTTCTTTTTTCCGCGACTTGGCTATCTCCCTCCCCATCGGCGCGAGCGGAGCCGCGGTGATGACTTCACGACCATCTGGATTCCTACGAGCGTATAAAGCTCCGTTCATTACATACAGCGGAATAGCTGCTAAAGCAAGAGCTATTACAATTCCAAATAACACGAGCAAAACATATTTAACGGTAGATCTCCTCCGCGATCGGCGCACATGAATGGAGGGGCTGTAGTCCCGGCCTTTGCCTTTGACGCCGCTATTGTTGAGCACCTCCTCCGTCTGCGGAAGGATAGTATATTGCAGACTGTTCTCGCCGTGTCGTACAGTCTTGTACATGTTAGCGGCTGAGTATCACTTAAAGAAACACTACTATTTGTCACACGTAATCCTATCACATAGTCGTTCAGGCGGCTGAGGCTGCACAGCGGCGGTGCGGGCTCGGTTCGGTTGCGCGACTCATCAATGATGAGCGAGGTCGGTGCGAGGTATCGCAGACTGTCGTGCTTTGTGCAGCGTTGCCTGCTGGCTCGGCTGGTACGCATGCGCTACAACATTGAGCGGCTGCGCGCTCCCCTAGTCCCCTACGGCTCGGCTGTCGGCCCCTGCTTTGAGGTTATGACTCGACGCCGGCTTCTTTCTCATCACACCGCACGACCATAACAATAACATTAGACGGCTCGCTAAGTACCTCACCTCGTTAGTGACGAGGCGCCTCAAAGCTGTTTGTTTGAGCGTTTGGGAAATTGTATTCGTACCTTAAATTATTATCTACTGCGTTGCTGACTACATAAAGAAGAAAATTTATTTCGGGTCCGCTGTAATAAATAATCCATGGCCAATAGAAATACGGTCGGGCAATCTGTTTTGAATATAATGGTAGGTACCTACGTTTCGATTCGACGGTCGGTAGTAACTTGGATAGAGTTACGTATATGTAGATATAAAATGGATGTGATAGTTTCATGCAGACATGATGAATACATATTTTAGTCATCCCCAATTTTATTGTCGGGCGACTGTCTGGAGTGATTCATTTTGCGAGTAAAGTAAGGCTTCCAATGCTATCGAATGAGTCACATTTCTAAGCAACATGATCTTAATACTTTTTCGCTAATTTAGTTTGCTGGAATGGAAGTGCACGAACTTTAACAGAAAATTTGCTAAATAATGTGGACTTCCTCTTTAAAAGTAGTAATCGCGGTTATAGGCGACATTGATGTTTTGTAATTATAATAGGATGGATAAGGTAACATAACATTATTCATAGACAGTTTTGAGTGTGAGCTGAGATTGAGTTCGGTCTTAACTTAACTGTTAGATTTCATACAATTTTGACAGCCGAAAGAGCGAGCTTACGCTAAGCTTCTGCTAAAAGCAGTCTATGAATATACATAGTGAAATCAGAAATGTAGGCCTTGTAGCATAATAGTAGCTTGTATTACTAATATAAATATATAATAGATACTTAATGAGTATTGTATTACTAACAACATATGAACTAAATAATCCGAAATAAAGATATTTGTATTCTATTGTTGTATTGTATGAAATATCCCGTGCTACCTGGTAACGCTCTACACGTGAGTAGGTAGATACATATTAGGATACTTTACGCATATTTTTAAAATCATTCCTCTGTCTCCGCTAAATTGCGTGTGTTATGTAACTTTCGTGAAGATTCGAACCGGTCGCGTTCGCCTTTAATCAAGAGTTAGAAGAAAAAAAACACGACTCGGGCACATTAACGAGTTTTTGCGTCCGTCCGGTCAAACAGCGAATGCAGCACACGAATACTAATTCACTTGACCTTGGACCAAACCACGTTTCCTTTCGAAATTGGTTCGTGAATGCGATATTTTTAGAATAAAAGTAAAAAAAGAACAGCCCAACAAAATAAAAGGGTTGCGGACGATTCGTCCCCGCTTTTTGTTGGTCGGCCATCTTTCCACCTTCCAATTTGATAGAGCGCCTCGAATCCGAGCTCGAACCGAAGTCCAATTCGGTTACACGAAACTGAATCGCAACGATAGGTCGTACTTACATTCTATTATCACAATTAAGTGTACTATCCACTTGATTGTGGTCATCATTTTGGGCATAACATGTATCCCAGTAACGTGAGCAAGACAATTCTACTTACTTTCATCCAAATCCATCAAGCCGGTTAGGTTACAGGAGGCCACAAAGGGACGGACAACAGTACAAGCATCGTAAAAAATCCTCTGTTCAGCAATCGAGTACTAATGAACTTTACCACCATGAGCTGTTAGATGCGAGAGTGGAATGCAAGTCTCCACTATACATGACTAGACTTTCAGAGGCTAAATGTCAAACGATGTAAACATGTAGAATTGTTTTCGAAAGAGTAGGTTCGTTCCGTCCGCGTGTCGAGCTACATTTTTAGTTTATTTTTCCTCTAATTTGAGCTAAATATAAGTGAAGGTGCTTTTTTGCCTCATTTTCTTACCTAATATTTTATGCAAGTTGCATAATATAATTAATTTGGGTTTTATTTTGCCTTACTGATGAAATTGCATTAGAATGTATTTTTAATAGAAGCCTTCTTTTACCTACTTACGTATCTATTAAGGAAGTTATAGTTTTCTGCTGAATTGATAAGTTTTCTGTCCTACAGTTAGGTAGGTACAATGTTTACGAGTAAGTATACAGTACTCTAAATACTTATATTCTGTTATCTAAGCTAAGTATTGTTCAATGAAACTGAAAGTGGCTCTTTAGAATCGTAACACTTTAGGTTAGGTTAGTTAGTTTAGTTAGTTATAAAACTGCTACAAAACAAAAAATCAGGACCGCAAAAAGTACCTACTGGCGAAGGCACATCAAATGTAATGTATGGGCTCATTGTCTACGCGTTGTCACACACACATTGTCTAAGAGTTGGAATCGCGCTTCAAGTGTTCCCATTCGATACCGAATATAAATATTAAATGGATAATTTTTTTGGTCACGACCGGGATTCAAACCAGTGACCTCGCGATTCCGTGGCACGCTCTTTACCAACAGAGCTACCGTGACTCTTGAACTACAGCGAAATCTTTCCCCATATTCGTTTTAGGGACGGTAGATTAATCACTTAATTAGATTTTCGGTTAGTCTTAAGCAACCAAAATTTAAATGTCGTGAAAAAAAGTTGGCATAATTAACCCCATTATACATCAGACCCAAGGGCAAGCTGTAGCAATTTGTTATTCCTTTATGTAAGTGTATAGGGCCGCCGTAGGGCGTCGTTTGCTCTAGTACAATGACATCGAGAAAGCTGCTATTTTGGTGGGCTTCTGTGCTGGAACACGGCCAGAGCCGCGGGGCATCGCGTAAATAAACGCACATGACAACGCATGCTGCGCCCGCGCCGCTTTGGGAACGTTGCGACTCCCTACTTGGATGAAAACGGGAACGAGTGAAAATAATGCAACAACACATTCAAAACATACCTACTTGAACTGAAATCTTCAACTGTTTCATTATAGGTTAGGCTAGGATACATACTCTACACTATATACGTAATAATAGCTCAATGACTCTACATCACATATGTATTTTAGGGTACATGAGACCTTAGGGGTATGTTTATGTCAGTTATACCTCAATCATACCATACTTAACTCGAATAAAGCACGACTGACTAGACTAACCTTAACACTGTCCTGTCACTACTGGTGTGAAGGCTAGGAATATTTCCTAACGTTAAACCCTCAGTGTTTAACGGATTTAGAGGATTCAAAATCAAAATTACACCTAATCCTGATCATGCCATATTTATTTTATTATTCGCCATGGAAGAGATAACAAAACGCCATTATTTTTTCTTCATCTGTCGCTTTATCTATTTTGCTTTCGGAGCGACTATTGAAAGTGTTGAAACTTTTAATTGTAAATTATAAATTGTAGATGTAAATTAATATTTGTAGATGTCTACTAATGTGTACCTACCTACTTACAAACTTCGTAGCAACGACATAGTAATAGCTGGAGCTACGACGACTTTAGAGATTCATAAGAGTTATGCCCTCCACACACAGCCGCGATCTGCGATCAGTTGAAACGCATGCCCCGCCTCATTTTCTGGGCATTTTAACGTCCAGTAGGTAGCGATCTGAGGCCTTCGATCTACGTCCTGTATGTAATGACGGCAGAAAATGAGGCGGGACATGCGTTTCAACTGATCGTAGATCGCGGCGTCAAGCTTAAATGTTTCAATGATGCTTCAATCGAGAGCAAAGATTGAAGAGCATTAATGAATCAAGATACGATGTCAAGCAGTATATATTACAATGGCGCTCCATTATCTCTACCTTCACGTGTTCATGTCAATAGGTAATGTGTAATTTTAATTGCGAGCCTTTTTTATCGATTGTTCAACGAGCGTTAATTCAACACTCAGACATCATTTGCTAAACATAATGAGCATAAAATAATACTTTAAAATAACCTCAGCAACCTTGAGGGTTCAGAGCACATCCTGTCAGCAAGTTTTACGAGTTGCCTAAATAAACATTTCATGCACACGTGTTTGGCCGAGCCCCGAGGTGGCGAGCCGTTGTCCTGGCCAGCCGTCCCGCTACGTGGCCAGCGAACGAACAAACTGTCATAAAAACACCATTTACTGCCAAACGAATATTGTTCAAAAGAAATAAAAACTTGCACGGAAAAAAAGAGTCAATATTATTCAAATTATTAGGTATCATTCCATCGTGGACGCCAAATATAATCCTAAACCTAAAGCAACTATTAAAATTGGGATTGGAATTAAAATATATTAATTAAAATAAATAATCTTTCGTTTCAGTATCTATTGTTTTAGTACTCCCCTTACCTACTTTAGTTAACTTTTAGTACTGAACTCATATAATATAGACCTAAATTAACTAATTACGGAATCAAAACATATATTATGTATGTTACACTTAGGCGATTTTCACATTATTTTAGAGTTCTTATTACTTTTATTACCTACTGTAGGATTTTCCGACACATTTAATCATTTCAGTAATCACGATTCCCTATCATTTAAAAAAAAATTCCTACCTACCTAGTTAGGTAGGTAGGAATTTTTTTTAATTTTATTTTACCTACTACTATTATTCTTCACCGTTGTCCTTACAGGGATTGTCTTGTTCTACGAATTGATTTTTATCCGTGCATTTACTGCCAAACGAATATTGTTCTTTTACTCACAAAAGCAATTTCGAAACTCTACCTGCTGAGTTGTAAAAAGCACCAAGGGTTTAGGGTTTTTGTTGTTATTTTTTCAAGGTACTTTCTAAATATTGTGTCGACTCGAGTCTTGAATCCCCGGGGAGTTTAGACAGTCCTTCGTTATCTTATCTCGTGCGCCGAGAGCAATTTTAAACTCGAGATAAATATTGGGTAACATCACGTACAAAAACTATTTAAGTACAGGCAAATATTGTGGCCTGAGCTTACTATCGTTATTATGATTAGGTAGGTATGTGGTTAAAGAATTTTATTCTCATTAAATTTACATTTCAAAGTATACAACAACTACATCTCATTTATAAAATGCAGTGATATGCAACTTATATACGACTCTATAGACTTAGGTAATCACTACACCACGCGGGCCCAGTGCGGATTAGTGAATTACACATGTCTTAAAAAATATTTATTCTCCGGCATGAGGAAACCTTCAAACGATTTCTTCACCGCTATTATAAGTATATTTATATTGCCATAACAAACTTGCCATACATAATATGTCATACATTTCCTCGTGGACCCACTTAGGACAATTTAATGGGTCCACGAACGAACACGGTTTTTCTTAGGAACGGGTAGAAATATAATGTTGGAATAGGTCTAGGTATAATGGTTCCTAAGGGCTAGCGTACAACAGAACGGCGTGTACGACGCCGTATACCGCGCCAGTGGACGGCGCCGTCCAACATCGTGCACCGGTAGACGCCGTGACACGCCAAGGCATGCGACGGCACGGCGGGCGCCGCGCCGTGTCGTTGTACGCCGGCCCTAAGGGCTAGTCCTACCACAGAACACTACTACCCTGAAGTCCTACTCTCGTCGGGTTTTTAATGAAAATGAAACCATAATATAATTTTCGATACTTGTCAAACATAGCAAGCAGTCTTGAATGGCTGACTGAGCAGGGTGCACTGTCCGCTCGTGACCCTGGCTGGCCCAATGCCACGCAGTATCTGCTCATCAGCCGGTGGCAGCGGGCCAACTCCTCGACCCTTCCGCATGGCTCGCGAACCGACACCCACTGAGGGATGTGTTCGGCTATTTGCGGCTTTTCCGCGATTGTGATGTGATGTGACGGTTTCCAGGAAGATGTCACGAATTTACAAGGTCGGGTTGGTTGTGTTATTGTGACAAATAAACATTATAATGAACATTTACACACACGTCATAGGGCAGAGTCATTGGGACATGGATTCGTGATGTAGAGTTCCCGGGTTCAATCCCCGGTCATCCATTATTTCAACTTAAGCCATTGAGCTATTGTAGTAATAATAGTGTTACGTTAAAAATTTAGTTTGAGGCTCTTATCTCACTTTTACTTACATACATTATAGTATAAGGTACCTACATACATTGTTGACTAAATTTTATTACATAAATCAACTTTAATAAACTCACAAGATCATTCGATGAAGTTACATGTGAAATTAGACCTTCGATGCCAGAATCAAAGCCAGAGATATGCGGAAAGTCGTGCTTATCTATTGAGGTAAATAATATATAGGTATATATATATATATATTATTATTAATAGCTCTATATCTTAGCTAAATATGGGATTGACATATTTTGCTAACGAAAAAGCAAATCAATCCGATATTTTTTATAAATTTTTCTATTCTAAGCGTTAACGAAAGTAAAATCCATCTCTTTTTCAGATGCCTTCAATTTTCAAATGCCTGTAATTATTTTATTTTTCATTCAATCATCTGGTTTATTTTTGGTTCTTTAGTTGACATGCAATTTGTGAAGTTTTCGAATGTTTAATACTTATCAACTACCGAATTGTATAAATGCAAGTAGGTATTCTGTCGTGTTGTCATTGTGGATAGCTCGGACAATTAAACCCGTAGACCGTTATTGGCAGTCATCGGGGCTGGCATTGGCATAGGTTGGGGGCGTTGAACCAGAGCTGTGTGTCGCGTATGAGTAGGTACGTATAGCTTGAAAGTGCAAGTGCTATGTGTGCACTCGTGTGTACAGAGTGCCTTTGTTTTGTAATTGATACTTCTTTCTTGCATATGTGAACCTACACCAACCATTCAAATCTAGGCTAAAATTAATACAGTCTAGATTCAGGGGCTTCAAGTTTCACAATTGAGGCGCTGTTGACTTACTTTTTTAAATAGGTAAATAAGGAATAGGTACTTTAATACGTTCACAGTCCAGTGCCCCATATATGGAGCACAACGAACTAGGTTCACAAACCCGTGCCCCACATATTGTGGCACGATTATTCTGACAATATACATAGAGTTGCTCGGAAGCAATGGAATAGAATGACAATTAGCTGAAGCGGATAACGAAAGGTTCAATTCAACCAATATTGGGCTCGTAATGGTTGAAAATAATCATGAAGAATATTTCAAAATGAGAATGATTACGAATACGATAGAATTTCGCGGTCAGTACCCAGCCTAATATTGGCATTGACTTTCGTTAACGCTAGTAGAATAGAATGAAAATATACATGGGATTGACATTTGCAAATGAAATAGGAAATGTCTATCCCATATATACCTACATATATTTTTATTTTACTAGCGTTAGGTCAATGTCACTCGTCTGGATATGGGGGATAGCTCTATAAAAACTTCGTCCCGTCGTATAAGTAACGTAGTACCTTACGACGACGGGATGGATCCAGTCTCATATAGGTCACTTACGTCCCATTGTTCCCAACGCTCGTTCTCGTTCGCCTAAACCCATTTCACTTTCAAACTGTAACAGCGATAGGTCAAACATACATAGGTAGTAAAATTCCAAATAGTTTTGGACTGCGGCCAGTTCACAAGGGGATCGTTCAAAATACTCTACCTTGGACTTGACTTTGTTCTACGTTTTGATGTAGATTTGGTCATCTTGCCAGTAGTTGTCGGAAAGAAAAAACGTTTCGACAAATCATCGGGTTTTCATTAGAATTCTTGGAATATAGGTGAATGTTGGTTCTGAGATTTTGTAAAAAAATATTTAATTGTGTCGAGAAACATTTGTGTAGTCAAACAAATCGCTATCCACTTAACACTCGCATTTTGAGGACAAAGAGATAGACCGACGAACATACCTTCTCTGCCTTTTAATTAGGTTGGCAATCTAAATAGCTACCGCCAAAAACACATAAAATGTCTTTGCTATCCGCTTAAATCCTAACTAATAATAAGTTAGGCGGTGGTAAGCGACGGTTTAAGGATTTTAGTTGGATTTCAAAAAACTCAATAATCATGGTATTGGTAAATTAGGTTTTTATCGCGACGAGCCATAGGGCTATGAAATAAGCAGAAGTGGTTATAATTCGCACCTCTCCGGAATCCTTTAGCACATAGTCGCTGAAAACACCACCTACCTGCATTAGAATATTAAAACAACGCAAATACCGTCCTTGGAGAATTTTTCAGCTTCAGAGATTTTTCCGTGTGAAGGGATAATTTATACGCCCTTCGCATCATTCGGCTGCAAAATAACAGTGTGTCGTGAAAAAGTTACAAGTATACAACAACCTGAGTAAATAAATTCTGAAAATTGTTATAATAAAGACGCCTGCTGAAATATTTATGACCTCTACGTAGAGGTAGATTTTAATCATATTCTCTTTGTAGAGCCGCATAGTACCTACCTCTCTCAGAGGCAATTAGGTTATTTTAAGATAATTATTACAGGTTATATGAAATTACAAAAAATGACAGTCCAAAATATTCTTCACGACAGCATATGTAGGCAGTACCTAGGCATTACCGCCTAGTATCTGTAGTCCGATTATTTAGTCCGAAGATCTGACTGATGAGACTTACTTGCTTACTTCGAAAGTTCGAACCCTTACTTCGACAACTTGCAATTTAGGTTTTCTGTTTCTTCATGATTTATCTAGGTACTTCAACATCAAGCAAAGCAATCCTTAGTAGGTAATGTTCTAAAATAATGAGTTAGGAAACTATCGTATTACCTACATACTAAGTAAGTTGACTTATCAAAAGGACTCAGTATTAATAACTCTGTATCTCAGTAATAAAAATCACCGACATCCTAATAAGATCGTAGGAGTGAGCTTATTGCTAATATATTCCACTTCAAGACAACCGGCTTGCATATTTGTACAAAGGTAGTCGCTTTGTGGCCAGCGGGCGGCGGCGGCGGCGGCGGCGGCGTTGCGAAGTCGAGCCTATCACAATGTTGGCCTGTAAACGTAACCGCTAACGACACACGGTTTATAACAGCGATGGAAAACACGCGGCCCGCCTCGTCTGTATGGAAGAAAAATAGAATCGAGCCTTACTTACCTTTACAAATAGGTTTAGTTTTCCTTAGATAGGAACTTCTGACGATAAGAAAAACAATCCCTCATGATCTATGACTATGACAGGGTTGGATTGTTTTGCATATTATTGATATGCTGAGCTGTAATGTAGGTAGGATAATTGAGTACGTTTTTGAGAGAGAATTAATTACCTAGAGTTTTTTTTTAAGTGAGACATTTTATACAGCACCTAGATGCTTAATAGCTTTAACTACTTACATTTATTTTATTACTTAATCTGAGTGATCGATCTTACTTTTATATCTACGTACGTACCAATCGATCCTTCGAAAGCCTTCGATCAAACCCGAAGTTTGTTAATTCCTGACTAAAAGATCATCGCTACATAATCTAAATGTGCGAGTGTTCAGACATTAACGAGCCGTGCGTAAGATATGCGTTAACTAAATGATATTATTATTATAGATACATGTCGCATATTATAATATGCATGGCGAGATAAAGCTGCGCTCCATATGTGCGCTTGCGACGTTCCCACGACGATCCAGCCCCCTCCAATGCTCCACCATGTGGCGTCGCATCGGCCACTCTATGTAGACCTATCTCTCTCAACATTTATGTGACAAATATAGTTCAATTAATAATGGAAACCATTTACCTCCCGGGTTTTCGTGCTCGCATCTAGGGCTTCAGGAATGACGGTTTTAGCGTTAATTGATCGAATAGTAATTGATTAACGAAAGGAAAGGGGAAAATATACCCTGTGAAGTAATGCATGTTGTCAGAGCTCGTTCGGTGTTGACATCAGACAAGGAATGACGGTTCGTTGATGGATTACACTATACACATGTGCGTTTTAATGGAAGAAAACAAAACACATAGGTAATGACACATGGACAGGTTTTTTGTACGCCCATGAGGTTATAAATAAATGTAGCTCTATCTCAAACTTGCGCTGTAAGGATGTACTCTACTGCAAAATTACATGCATTAGTCGCATTTTGGGGTGTGAACTCGTTTTGTTTTCAAATAGCTACTTAGTAATCAACAATACACATATCGAAACCTATTTGTTATTGGACTAAACAAAGGAAGAGCGAGCATGCCAAAATCAATGACAAAAACCTTGGAACTCTATTGAAGTGAGAGAGTGCATCCATCAGTGATCGGATTACTCTAACTTCACAGGTGTACCAGTAAATCCCAATCCCATAGTGCTAAAACTTGTATGGCTTTTACTAGCCTGATGTATCCTGTCGTAGTGAATGGTGAAGCCGTGATCGATGAAATACCGTACAAAATGTTTGCCACTATCTATTAAGCTATAAGCTTACAAGTGGTAGTCACTTTGTTATTTTTAACGAAATTAATATGACTACCTCTTGCAACTGCCTAATAATTGCATAGTACGTAATAAAGGTATGCTATGACCCTTAGCAAATTCGAGGACAAATCGGACCTTCCTAATTATTCAAATTTGGAATTTCGCCAAAATTTCGCCACACTCTTTTTCTACTAAACATTTGGAATATCGTGTGCTTTGAATGAGCATCAACGATTTTTAATAGCGCTTAAGTCCCATCAAAGTTAGATTTTTTGCCGAAAAATAGAACAAAAAGATCGTTGGTGCAGAGTTTGACAGGACTTGAGCGCTATAAAATCGTTGCTAACCCTCCTTATTCCAGTGTAGATAGTAGTTTTGAGTCGTAGTATACATGTGTAGTGTGTCACCTGACCTAACCCAACGCTGCACTTGTCTCGGTCCCGGCCCCCGCAGCGGATTAGTGAAGTGCTGTGACGACAGATCTATCGATGCATGTTGTCGACGGAGCTTTGAACTTGTTGCGGTTGAGTGACGGTTTCGCCTGATGATATCCCTATGTATTTACAGTGGTAGGGAAGATTTTTTTAAATTTAGTTTTGCTTGCGAGGACTTTATATGAAGGGGTTTGATAAAACTTGCGATTAGTTAATTGACATCAATTATTACAAATTGAACATTATTTATGTGAGTTGTAACTAAATAAAATATATTGTATTCATTGAGTAAATTTTATTTATTTTCTTTAATGACATAAATAATTTATTAGAATAAAAATTTATTTTATTGATGTGCCTGTGCCACGATGGGGTTAATGTATTGACTAAATTCTCTCATCTCACACACCCTTGTCACCACACTTTCATAATAAAGAAAAAAAAATGTATATTGTACAGTCGACAGCAGATCAATGGTAACACTTGCAGTACGATTTCGAGTCTTACGACGCAAATAATAAGAACGGTCCAAAGTCCAAAGATTTTAATGATCTGCTGTCTACTGTACGTGAATGACAATAAATATCTGAATTCATTTCGATCAGTCAGTCATACATAACTATAGAAATTGAAAAATATCGATATCTGTCAAATGCAATGCAAGGGTACACCACTAATCTGTTTTGTTTTTAAGTGAGTGGGGTTGACGGGCCCAACAAAAAATCATATGTTTATTTATCATGGTGACAACGGAAAAATTTCGAGATCCTTCTGAGGGCCACTTTTAAAGAATTCCTTTATTGGATTTCTCGCACGTTGGAGCACTTACTAATGGCTCATAAATATGGCACTACGCTACGGTTCCACATAAATAACTACATGACAAAAAATACTTTCGCCATACTTTATTTTTAGAAACTGGCATTGGCAAAGTGCACCTATGTGGGTAGATTTCAAGGGCATTTCAGAAAAGGTCTTCACACATTGAACCCGGAACTCCTTGCGCAAAATACCATTGTCAGTTTTACCGACTACATTAATCTACAAGCTTCATGTAGGTACCTACTTATGTGGGTCGCCTGAAGTGTAAAGTTAGGCGGACTCTACATCAATATTGATCGTTGATACGAATTACGATCCGCGTGGGTGCATTTACAATGGGTATCAGTCAAAACTAGTGTTTTCACTGGCAATTTCAGCAGGGTTTTTTGATGTTCTGAAGAAACCCTTAGGTGACCTTAGGTAACTTATGACCCACCCTCTAAAAATTGAAAATCTCATGCACCCACGTCCCACGCGGATCGTGATTTGTGATCCTTATTACGATAAAAAGACGTGTAGGTAGAGCGGGCTCTACTCTAACGACAATTGACGTCGACTATACCAATATATGAATATTAGATTACTCTGAATTTATACTGAACTAAGATACTCGTGGTAGAGCAAAATTTAAAGTATTAGCTATTTTTTCAATCACGAGCGTTCCACCTTTGTTTGGTTTCGTAGAAGCGCCAGAGGTCGTGGCGCGCATGCAAAAATATACGAGTATATCCACGCATTAAAATACCACTTGAGGTGGCTCGAGAACAAATTCTTTGTGCTACACATTTCCTTGTAAATAAAACTATTTTACAAAACATTTAACCTAGTATGTGTAGAGTCTGTTCGGAAAGAGAACCGACAAAGTGGCATGGGCAGGAATTTACCTTTGAATTTAAAGTAAGTAATTAAAATCACGGAGTAGAAATAAAGTTAATATTTGTTGTCAATTATAACAATTCCAAAAGTTGCCAAATCAATGTTAGTGTCCACTTGACCCGCGTCGGTTCTCTAGAAAGAGAACAAGTAGAGTTCTCAACTCATACACATGCTCTCAAAACTACTGGTTTAGTTTTCTTACTCTGAACCAGCCGTGATTGATCAAATACCATAAAATAAGTCATAATAATATTATAACATCCTTTTCTAACCCTAAAGTTACGAATGAGATAGCAGATAAGCCAATATAATAAGCGTAAACTAGAATCGCAACACTAACTATACAAATGGAATTTCAATCTTGAATTCGGTTTTTTCAGCTGACGTTGGTATTTAATAATAATTTTGCTCTGCATTTTTGGGATTGGGGACTTTTGTAATCGTATTTTATGTAGAAGGTAATATATTAGATCAGTGTATTTATAAAAAGAAATTTCACGGAGTGCGCTACGTGATACCGAAATTCGAAATATCGAATAATATGATGCCGAAATTTTACTGCACCGAAAATCGTAACAACTAAATATCATAAACACGAATAACTCTACAGCGAAAGTTTGTGACCACGAAACACCGAATGGACGCCATGCCGAAAATCACCACAACGAAGGTCTCGCCTAAACGATAGTATTGTCGAAGTAACATTGGAATAATTTGATGATATACAAATATATTATGTAGTAGGTATTATCAAAGGTAGCGTTGAGAAAAAACTAGCTAAGTTTACAATGACCGACCTACAGTGGAATCTATAGCTAGTTTATATTCAGGCCTATGAATTGTCTGTAGATGACGTTATATGACTTCCAGGAGGTATACACAATGCACTTTTACAGTATGCCAGCCGCGTCAAGCTTACCGCAATAGAGATGCTACTTACTCGATAATCGAGTATTTTTATATGAATATAAGACAAGTAATATTATGTCGAATTTCTTGAAAGTGTCCGAAGGTTGTCCGTTGGGGTAATAAGTAGGTAAGTATGAGTACTAGTAGGTACTATTAGTTGTTCTGTGGCATAGTAATGTCTCCCTAGTAATCTAGGGATATATAATTTGACGCTCGACCTGTGGTACTCTGGGCTTACATTACGTTGGTCCTGGGTTAAATCTCTCGTCTACGTATGAATAAGGTTTACTTAAGTTTTTTCGCAGGAAAATATACGTAGGTACACTCTCTAATACAGTAAAACATACTCTCTAACACATTAAAAAAAACCTAGCACCTTTTTTTTACAAATCAGTTATATTGGTCTAATATTCGGTCTACTGAGCCCGCGTGTGTGGTATATCATGCATGCACGATTCCTCGATGTAAGGGAAGGTATGTGCCCGAGCAGTGAAGACTTAAAAAAATGATTATAATTTAAGGAATGGTCGATTTATCGATAAAACGCTCGGCTCTATGGCAACCCCAGACCGCAAGTTGAGAGGCTGGTCACGCACTTCCCTAAACGTGGCCCATCGCATTGTCTCGACACCAACACCACACTAAATATCCAAGGGCTCGCTACCACGCCGGTTTGTTATTCAAAATAGCTTGGAAAGACTTTGTAAGCAAAGTAACATGCGCAGTATTCTGGCGTTCTTTTTAAACTACTCACCTAAATCTGACTGGTCTAAAATGCTCCCTTTCCTACAGAGAAGTTATGAAAAGGATGTGCTTTCAGAAAACTGTCAAAGTTACCACTTATCTATTGACCTGACAAGTAAAGTAAAATGCGCTGTGGAAGTAACTCACCTAAATCTGAAAGGTCTAAAAATTCAGCCTCGTTACTGGAAGTATTCTGGCGTGATTTTTTGAAAACTGACAGACCTTAGGATAGTGACAAAAAGGATGACTGGGCACTACTTTAAGAACTGTCAAATTTGGGTTAAAATTAGAAAACATATGATTGCGATCCCACTTAGCTCTTAATTGCGCAAATTAGTATTGAACAGTAACACCTTCTTGCATCAAAAGATACCCTCAGCGATTGCAACCATAAAATCTTAGCTGAAAGAAACATCATAGACCATCAATGCAGATGGATGGAAGTCCTAGAACGCCTAGACTATAATATAGCTATGGACTTGTTAATGAAAATAATCCGTATCATAACATTAGAACATAATATTGACATATAACGAACCTTTGACGTAGATGGAGTTAGGCTAAGTTATTTCTCAAACAGCTGGAACGTGAAGCACAATATAATGACGTCACAGTTTTTCCATTGACGCTCGTAGAAGCTCAACGCATCATATCCCTGGAACTTCCTGAAATAAATTACTTACATATTTAGCGAGCTTTATTATGCACTATTTTAGATGTAGAATTATGTTACAGGAGGAAAACTAGAATGTTTAGTCCAGACATTCATTCAAGTTAACTTTCCGTATTTGCAGTCTTTAAGACTTCTTTGCTTGCCTGGACTGCATTTAGTAACCAAAGAGGAAATAAAATATTGCTATAATAAAAATGACTATCACTTGGATTCGGTAGATGGCAATGGCAAGTGATTTTTATTACGATATTTTACCGATCACGAACGGCCTAGAATAAAACAATTAATCTGATTAAACTAATTTTTGTTGTTGTAAAATAATCAAAAACTTAAAACCATTAATCACAATACTAATAAACAGTAGCAATACTAATTGCCTACTTACAAAGTTAATTAGTAGAGGTACCTACGAGGTACTTATGTACCTATAAAGATACATACTTAAAGCCTATCACATCAAGGACGTCTTAATTATATTAGGACCTGATTACCATCGGGTGGGCGACGCAGTAGGAAATGAAGCGTTTTACGATTATTATACAGGAAGACCTTGTGACCTTCTGGCTCGAGGAAGTGACACATTGCACCGAGTGCTTCAGTTCCTATAGTTTTAGGAAGAGCAAAGAACTGTGTTTGCGTTTACGTCACAAAGCAAACGGAAATGTAAATGGCAAACACTTTATATCTACGAGTATCTACGCAATACAAACGTGAAAAGACGATTCGACTATTCAATTGCTCTCTTTCGTTTAAATTTTACAGCAAAAAGTCAGGTGAACCAACTAAGACTAAAATAATTGTAATAGTAACTTTCGGGCGTTCCCATGTAGATATATATATTTTATTAAAATAATTTATTTATTTATTAAAAATTTTGCCCAACACAACGGGTTGCCCCAAGGCGTAGTTGACCCAATTAAACCGAAAAACAGAAATAAGAACTTAATATTTCATCTAATTACGTAATTTTTCTAAGAAATGACCAATGCTGATATCTCTCTATTAATAAGTACAGAAATTTGATGCGAAACAAGAAAATTCAAAGGTCGTGCGGACGAATTCAACTGTACTTACCTCATCAAAGGTAATAAAAGTAGGTACATTTTGGGGGGAAAACTTAAGAAGATGCACAACTAACGTCTAGAGGTGAAGATTGAAGATCCTCCGCCGCTTTTCTTTGAACCCATTGATTCAAATATTCAATGTAGGTATTCGATACATTGAAAAAAAAAACCATTTAACCGATTATGCCTAATCGAGCCTGTGTATAATCTAAACGAGTTAAAATGTCTAGTTTTTGCAGGTTGCCGCCGCAGGCAGTGTTATTTAAATCAAAGAGGGTCTAAAAACTGGTCCTCTCTCGGCGCTCTTTGAAGTCCCTCGCCCGTCACAATGAATGAGGTGTGCGCACGAAAGCGAGACTTCCATTTACTTTGTTAATCTTTTGCACTGTTAACACAATTAACACAAAGTATATCAAAGTAATGACACTTATTTCTTTTGTAATAAAAAGGTTTTCGGTATTAATTTAAGATTGGCGAGCTCCCGGATCCAAATCCTGTAGCTCAAGCACAGTCATTATTCGACATCGAATTTTACGCCTCGAATAGATGCTCGGTTCAAATTCGAAGTCAAGTCAACATCATACTGAGTAACCCCACGTCAGAGATTGCAAGAGGACTGTACGCACTCGGTAAGCGCTGTCTCACGACAGCAGGCTGAGCGCGAATGGATGTGTGCTCCTATGAGGCTGGCATGGGACATAACGGACCCAAAAGCCTCAACAAAAATTTGATTAAAAAAATAAATCGAAGTCAATTTATTATTTCGGAAACATAAAAGTACTACTTTGGCGTCATGAAATACATGGACAAGAAAAAAGAAGACGCGACCAGAGGTTTTATTCTTAATTATCGTAACTTTTAATGACCATATATAGATCATGTTCAAATGCAAGTTACGATAACAACTTATATGGAGCGGCAACTTCTCCGTCCCTCTTAAATTAGTTACACTTACCACTTACTATTACTTGTCTCACTTAACAGGTGTCTAAATATATACCTTCGTCTACCAACTCTAATAGGACAAGTCTAATAGTTCTAAACGATCTCAAACTCGTCAAATGAGTCTATAAGGCCATACAAGGCGACCATTTTACATTTGCCAAAATCGCACAAACCGACACATCCGTGACATTATCAGATGTACGAAAATAGTCGAGACGTGCCCAATTCGGCCAAAAACAAAGGCTGGCTGTTTCGAGATCTCGAGCTCGAAGTTAATTGGTGCTGAAGAATTCCAAGAAGAGCTAAAATACACAGATTGCTTAGGATTTGATTGAGATTTAAGTTAACGGTTAAACTGCGAACTAAATTCCTGTTTAAGAAGATTAGGCAGAAATCGTCCTCAAAATTAGTCTTCCGCGTAAACCTGTTGGCATTTTTGGAGATGCTTTGCCTAAACTTAGTTAAGAAGTTGCAGAAAAAAAAATATTTCAAGTCTCAGATTGACTTATACTAATTGTGTTGCCTTGGGAAAACAATGTCTGAACAGTTTTTCTTTTGAACTCTCACAATAATGAGTTTTATTTATCTGTATAAAAAAATCTCCTAAAATGAAGTGTTTGGAGGTGACAATATACCATAATTACTCGACAGTAAACTCTATAAAAACTAATCCACAGACCTACGTTTGTTGCAGTTGTAGAATACCATAAGCGAGAAATATCATTTTCTATATGATGCAAGGAAATCCGCAACTGGAGGAAGTCTACGCAAGTAGAAAGCAGAAATACGCATTCTTACAATGAGTCCCTAACACGAGTAGTTCTAAACAACTTACCATATCCAGTCTAGACGTCAGGTTTCCTTCCTCAATTCACACCCTTATATGTCCACATACGCAAGCCTGTTAGGCACAAAGGAGCCTTGTTCGTGAACCATTGAAGGCCGCCTGGCTTCACGACAACAAGTTCCTATATGCCCGAGTAATGTACTCGCACTCACGCCGAGAGTTCATGGCTACTTTTATTTTGAAGAGATACTGAAGGTCAAGGATTTTATTTTCGTCGACCGCCGGCCGCTGCCAACGCTTTTAATACTTCAAGAGTTATTTATCTTTCTCCGAGTGAAGTCAGGTATTTCGGATATAACATGCTCGCGAAACGTAGTAAACATTACTGTGTCTTGTTCATAGCAATGTCATTCATAAAACGTTTTTAATGTAGTCTATTAGAGCTAAGACTACCAGTTGGTTATCTTTAAAATGTAAATAAGGCACTATATTTGCACACAAAAGTAAAACGTTACATTTTAGTGTATTTGTATGCGCGTAGTAAACCCATATTGTAATTATGTGAACCTAGTTTAAAAACCAGATTAAATAAAAATCCTATATTCCGAGAGGGTGCAGCCATTAGTGACAAATAGGTAGGTTCTAACACGGAATTAATAATAGAGTTTAGACATGTGTGCCGAGTAGGTAGTGTTGCCGCTATTAGCATTGTATTCGAGTTTAAAGTACGAGTCGGTAATATACGAGTACACTGACTGCCCCGCCCAAAGTTGGCATTTCTAACTATAATGTTCTGTTAGGTAACTACGAGTAGGTATGTATCGGTATGGTGTATTTTTATATATTTTGTAACCATGAGACATAAGATATAGTCCACTAAACCCCACCTTCATATTCATATTGCAAACCTTGTGCAATTGTGACCACCTTAGCAAGAATTAAAAAAATGTAAACAACCGTTCAGTTACAAAATGTCTCCGATCTACATGTTGGAGGACAGAAAATACACAAAAAAAACTATGAGACATACTTAGGAACATCACGGATTAATCACAATGATGAAATCATGGCACATCAGAGAACTAGTCAGGTGTACATCACCAACGTTAATTAGACGTCCTTTGCCTCTTGAAGTGTCCATAGTTTATATTGGAATTTTCCTTTCGTAGCTTGAGCTGCTCAAGTTATGTAGCAAGCAGCGGCCGTTTTTTTAAGATCACATAAGGCATTCACTGTGGCACACGAATTAGCATTTAGTTGGCGATTCGCCGGCGAGACCGTCCTTGGAATAAGGATGTGGCAAATGGGCGTCTTATCTGGCCGTTTGAGCTGCCAACCAATAGTCTGAAGCACCGCTGTTAAATCGCATAGATGTTAGATATAGGCCTTTTACGTATTCATCGCATTTACCAGGTAAAAAATCACCTGCTCCCAGACCATACTTCTTGTCTTCATACTTACATTGATGTACACAATAAAAGAATAATAAAAAATCATCGCAATGAGGGGTTATCAAAAAAGAAAGAAAGTACCGATATCCCCGGTAGATGGCACTGCCTGCTCTGATGTCAACATTAAATGCGTTGTTATTGCTTGTAACTTGAGTTTTTCGTATTTCATACCTAGTATTAATTTATACTGTATTGTTTAAATAACACAAACAATTAATAATAAATTATTCAGCTGACATTGAAATTTCTTTCATGGTGCTGTGTCTTATTACGATGATATCGCACTTCGGTGCAACGCCATCTATTATCAACTTAAAAAGCTTTTTTTTTCTTACAACTATCACTTTGAAAACCCCTCATTGAATTACAAAAATTATTTGTTCAATACGCACAATGACATACAAAACGAGTATCACGCAAAAATGACCACCATACTGCATACATTCACACACCTCACCCTCGAACACACCCATTCACTCACAAAAAAAAATCCAGCGCCGCGGCACATGCACTTGACTAGCATATTTTTGTAGAATAGGATAGATTAAACTATTTAGTGACCTATCCGGGTATGTTACTCGCTGTACCAACGATGTTGTTTTAATTAAAGTCATGTAATAATTTCCTGGTTTCTATTTATCTGCATTTAAAAGTCAAGAATAGCCGGTCCTGCTAAATGCCAGGTTAGAGATTCTTGTAACATTGTCCGAATACGTGCAATACTTACTTTCTAAAATTACGCACAATCAGCTGCTAAAGAAGTTTAGCAATTTAGTACCCTGTCGTATTATGTTATGATTATGATTTGTGTAACCACGTCATGTAAGGAATCAAATAGCAAATTGACAAAAGAGTAGGTGACTCGTAGAAGGTGCTATATATTATGGTGCTATTGCAACTTACATTACCTACGCACAAGTATTTTACTCCTCCTACTGGAAAGAGGAGGATATTGATATATGGGGTATCGTTAGATTCGTTTTGATCACGAGATAGACATAGGATCAGCGAACATACAGCGATCTTTTACGATTCAACCTTTGTCAAGCTCAACCCTTCTTTGTCGCTGCTTTTTGAGGAACGTATTTTTCAGGTTTGTGGTATGTATTTCAGGCGTTTTTCGGACTCTCTGTATCCATCGTTTGATGCCCATTATTCTATCATTGTCCACTTTGCGTTATTTGTACGAATGAACACAAAGAGTCCTATACGGTAAATAAAAAAATATTAAATTGATTTGATTTGATTTGAAAAAAGGGTCATACGCTGATTTTACGAAATTTGTAATCTTTAATAAATTGTTCTGTAATCTTAGCCACTGGTAAACATCATAGATGACCATATGGTAAAGGTAAAATAGGCATAGCAGAACTCTCCATAAGTTTACATTAACTAATCTTTGAGCTGTTTGCTTGCAGTTTCACTGACAGGGCGATATTAAATACCATATGTTGGCAATTTTCTTTGTGTATCTTATTGCATTTTAATTCCCACACAATTAAAGTTTTATCTTTCAAACCACGTCAATAACAAACGTGTAAGGTGTCAAATAGTGCAAGTAGAGCTTTCCTGCGAACATGTTTACGATATGAAAGTTACAGTTAGCAAAATACGAGACCCACTGTGTAATACAATACCTGTGTGTTGTTCAGATACAGTTTATATAAGGTAGTTTAGGTAACGTATAGTCGACAGCAGATCAATGGTAACACTTGCAGTACGATTTCAAGTCATACGACGCAAATAATAAGAACTGTCAAAAGTAAAAATTGTTACCATTGATCTGCTGTAGACTGTACCTAGTACATAATCGTACCTAAGTACGTACTTACCTAGGTAAGGTTTAGCTAGTAGTAGGGCCAGGTACGGACAACAGCAGATCAATGGTAACACTTGCAGTATGATTTCAACTCTTACGACTCAGATAATAAGAACGGTACAAAGTGTTACACTTGATGTGTACATATGTTGGAAGGAAAACGCTTGGGTTAAATATATTTCCACCGGGTTAGTTATCTGGGTTTAAATAACTTGATTTACAAACAAAAAAAATAGTTTACGCCAAAAAAAAGTGTAGGAGCTTGGAATTTATCCAAAAATCAGTCACACGTTATTTTATGAATTGATTAAGAAAACGTTTTTACGTTGCATTTGATGTTTGATGGTAGGTACAATATTTTTTGGTCGTATTTAGTTATTTTCTTATAATCTTCTGATTACCAATTCTGGTTGGCATCGTGGTAGTTGTAGGTACTCGTCCTATATGTATTTATTTTGTGATGGTAGAAACTGCCAAATGTTGCATGAAAACACAAAATATCTAAAAAACGTTGGCCTCCATACTAGTTACAGGATATGAATCATGAAAAACATTTTCAGAGTTCATGACACTGCCAGGAAAGTTCATTGAACCCATCAAGATTTGCGCCATGATTGCGTCGTGGCGCGTAAATTACCAGAAATATCTGATAAATATTTGTGCGCCCGCGCAGACAGGCCGGCGAACAAAAATGTGTACTCTATCACGTGTTTTGTTTGTTAGCACACAATAAACAGATTTTTCCTGGTGTAACACGAAATGCATGATCTCGATCTTCAATACCTAAGGTACGGTGGAACACAGAGAAAGGTGTACAGGATAGTTTAAGGCTAAGATTTTCTCAAAAACTACTTGTCTACCTAAGTATACCGGAGCCTAAATCAAGTGTCTTATTGTGTAAATAAAAAACTACCCTACATTAATAACATTTTAAGCTCTTCTGTGATTATTGCATAGTTATTTTCACATTATTAGATCGGATTACTTTATTTTCACAATGATGAACAGGTTCGATCAATCAGTTCCTTCAGACATCACAACAGGTAATTAGATCGCTTAAAGCGATAAGGCCGCCTGTCTGTACACTAGCTAACTTTGGTTTTATATGTAACTCATTATTTTCATTTGTGTGCAAATAAAGTATATTTGAATTGAATTAGATGATCATATTTGTTTACAAAATAAGACACTTGATTTGGGCTGCGGTATACTTATTTTTAAAACTCGCCATAATGTATGTCGTTCTCTTACCTGTAACTCAAGATCCACTAGAAGCTCACGTCCGTCTCACATCGCATAGGGGGTAGGCAGAGTCGTTGGAATTCCATCTGCTGCGATCCTATCACACTTCCAAACTCATCGCATCTCGCATCCCTTCATTCATTGTAGCAAAACGGCTTTCCGTTGTCCGCTTATAGCACTACTGGGTGACGAATTACATCGAAATCTTTTGGAGCACTTTATATTTTATTATTATTATTAACCCGTACTATTAATGAGTACATACCTCATCACTTAGAAGAAATTGAACCATGTTAATATAACCAAACGTTATAATAAACCTTGGTAAAGTCGTAGACAGTTTTGAGTATGAGTGGAGTTTGAGTTCGGTCTTACTGCTGTCAATTTTCATACAATTTTGACAGTAAGACCGAGCTCACTTTGAGTGTTACTCACATTTAGTATATGACTATCGGTATCATTCCTTACCCTCTCTCATCTGTCCGTACCGGACGATATTTCAGGTGGCTTAAGGCCTGCACAAATACTACCTACTCTTAATGTGGAAGCTAGGATGAAGGAACTCCATATATGGAAGCACAAATAATGACATGCGGATAGTACAGAAATATACGTCAGTGCGGCCTCGCCGAGAGCTCCCAGGAAGCGGCGCCTTCCGAGCGGAAGTGAGTGCAGAAGGCGGAAGAGCGATTGCTTCCGACCGACCTCTGGCATTTCGCTTCATGTTGAACTATATCATCATCAACCTGTGTCCACTGCTGGACGTAGGCATAGCCCAAGTAGTCTTGGATTCTTTGAATGCGGCATTGTCTATGATCGAGGCTAGATGGTCTGATAATCCGTAATAATTGTAGAATAGCGGATTTATTTTTAATATTTGTTTAATCTTATATAGAAAAGAATTACACAAAAGAAATATGCTAATACAGTTAGTATCACAATTGGCGGTCTTATCGCTTTAAGCGCTCTCTTCCAGACAACCGATATTTACATGATTATTGAATACCGTTCTACCATGAGAAGGAGAAGCCATTAAATAAAAAATAGAATTGAATAAACTAGATGTGCCCGCGAGTTGCTCCGCGTATAGAAGAAGCTATATGCAGGTAGTGTCGTAGTTTATGATTACTCTATGGTTGAGTGTCTATGATTCAAGCTAACTGTTCCTAATATAGGTACAGTCAGCATAGCATCAAGTACATATAATACAAAAATGTCATCATCATCATCATCAGCCCGTATCAGTCCACTGCTGGACGTAGGCCTCTCCCAAAGCGCGCCAATCAACCCTACTCTCGGCCCTCTGCATCCAGTCCCTGCCAGCCATTTTGCGAAGGTCATCCCTCCATCTGGTCGGGGGGCGTCCCACACTACGTTTACCCGTTCGTGGCCTCCATTCGAGAACTCGTCTACCCCATCGGTTATCGGTTCTACGACAGATGTGACCAGCCCACTGCCACTTCAGTTTACTGATTCTATGAACAATGTCAACCACTTTTGTCTTCTGGCGGATATACTCGTTTCTTATTCTATCTAACAGAGAAATTCCAAGCATAGCTCTTTCCATAGCTCGCTGAGCGACCTTGAACCTGTGGGCCAGTCTCACCGTCAATGTCCACGTTTCGGCTCCGTAGGTCATCACTGGCAGGACGCACTGGTTGAAGACCTTAGTTTTTAGGCATTGTGGTATTGAAGACGAGAAGATATGACGTAGCTTCCCAAACGCTGCCCAGCCCAGCTGAATTCTCCTGTCACTCTCTTTCTCGAAGTTGTTCCTACCCAGCTGTAGAGTTTGTCCTAAGTAGACATATTTCTGAACAACTTCGAGGACCGTGGCATCGACTACTACTGGTTCCGGGACGACCAGATCATTGAACATGATCTTGGTCTTATCCAAATTCATCCCGAGCCCGACACGGCGAGAAGCAGCATTAAGGCTATCCAGCATTGCCTGCAGATCCTGCAGCGACTCAGCCATGACCACTATATCGTCGGCAAACCGAAGGTGTGAAATGTACTCGCCATTTACATTGATGCCACGTCCATTCCAGTCCAGTGTTTTGAAGACATCTTCCAGCGCGTTTGTGAAGAGTTTCGGTGATATAACATCTCCCTGTCTCACACCTCTACGCAACTGGATAGATCTTGTTTGCTGGTTCTGGATTTGGACGGTCATAGTGGCGGCGTCATACAGGCACCTCAGCACCTCGATGTACCGCCAGTCTACTTGGCATCGCTGCAAGGACTGCAGAACAGCCCAGGTTTCGATAGAGTCGAATGCTTTCTCATAGTCCACAAATGCAAGACACAGGGGCCGATTGTATTCCTCTGTCTTTTGTATAATCTGCCTCACTGTGTGGATGTGGTCTATGGTGCCATATCCTCCGCGAAACCCGGCCTGCTCCGGGGGCTGGAAGTCGTCAAATCTCCGTCCAAGACGATTCGTAATGACTCTCGAAAACAGCTTGTATACATGACTCAGGAGAGAGATAGGTCTATAGTTTTTCAATAGGGTTTTGTCCCCTTTCTTGAAAAACAGGACAACAATGCTCCTGTGCCATGCCTTCGGAGTTCTCCCACTCTGTATGACGGAGTTAAAAAGCTTCTGTAGCTCCATCAGGACAGGAGTACCACCTGCTTTCAGGAGCTCAGATGTAACCCCGTCTTCACCGGGGGCTTTTCCATTCTTAAGCTGTTTGAGAGCCAGTCCGATTTCGTCAAGACTCACATCGCATCACAGTAGCGTAAAAGCTTAGGCATTTCAAGGAAAAATACTGGCGTCTGATGCAAATAGTTTGGTAAGTAATTCGCGGTTATTAGCTGTCCACTCGATAAGCACGCTTTTATAAAATACAGTCTGCTTCTACCCGTCCTACACACGCTGATAATTATGCACAATCCAATGTTGGTTATATGCTGCAACTTTTGATAGATTTCCTTACGAAGCTGCAATGGATGTCGTGCATTGAGATGTGGTGGATTGTTAGTGCTGAAGTGATGGTAAAGTGGTATGTGGTGAGGCGGGTGTTGCGTGGGCCACGGAACGAGTGCGACCGGTCGGACCCCAGGTGTCGGTCCTGCGGTCAACAGGGACGTTTCTTGCTCGGCAAGAAAGTACTTTGTAAGGACATTTACAGCCTTGGATGGGTACTTTCGTTAATTCTTTTGCCAGAACCGGTAGTGTTGAAACTTTGCTCGGATGAAAATTGTCTTGTGGAGTCCAGATAGAAAAGAATTGAATCTATCGTTAATTACCACATGCCCTGTTATTCTATACGTATTAAAACAAACAAAACAGATTACAATATCACATACAGTATATGGACTCACTGTAGGTATTTCTTAAGGGCTAGTGAGATTGTCTACTAGGATCCTTTATGCACGACAGATAGTCAAGACTGTCTCTAGGTACTCTATAAAGTCTAAGTATAGTTCGCAGATCTCCTCACAATATTTTACATGATGATTGTCATAGACAAAGTACCTGTGTATATGTAAGTAATTTTGGAAAAATCCCATGAAAACTGATTGTGACGAACTGGGATCGAACTCAGACCTCCATATTCTAAAGCCCAGTGTTCTACCACCGCGCCATCAAGGTCTTGTACAGGTGACTGCATATAAAATGGCACAGGCACTATACGAAAAGGCAATACGGTCTAGATTGCAATGGTTTTGTGTAGATAGTACTGTCGACAGTGTACTGATGAGGTATGAGTATAATAATGGTTTATATTTTTCGTTTAGGGCGAATAAACAGTAAGTAGAGGCAGTGGCGTAGCTAGGCGTGGGCGAAGCGGGCGGTCGCCCACGGCCTCGCGCTTTAAGGGGCCTCGCGCAAGCGAGGCCCCTTAAAGCGCGAGGCCCCTTTCACTCGAAAGTTCTTGTGCCCAACTACCAACTACTATCCACAGAGCAATAAGAATACTACGAGTACCTATTAAAAAACATTACATGAAAAAATTAAAAACTCAAATAAAGCTATCGATTTTTTTTATATAATACTTTTAGTACGTATACTTACTATAATGCTTTTAGTAAGTATATACTGAAAAGTATATACAATTTTGTAAATACTGCAAACCAGGAAAGTATGTGTAAATGAGTCTATGTACTAAGAATACATAGTGTCATACACACTTTTTACAAACATGATTTCAACGTAAGCCTTGCTGATATTTTCTTTCAAAAATTACAGTTTTAAATAATGCAGTCACGCCATCTTACAGGTTTCAAAAAATGAAAATATTCTTCGGTATGATCGGTATTAAAAATTACTAAATAACTGGCAAAAGATCAGAGTTATCATCTAAGTAAGCAATGTTATGGCAGTATTCTCATAAAAAAAAAATGACCTGCGACAAAAAAGAGACCAGCGACACAAAACTTGTCCCAACCTTCCTTTCTAGTAACCTTGAAAAAATCTATTATTGTTGTCTGTCTTTGGGGATTCCCCGATTTTCGTTCGGGTTTTGCATTCCGTCGTTCCATACCTACAGCCGCGTGTTGCGTTTCGTTGTGATGGCGACTGATTGATTGCATTGATCGTGTGATTAGTGTGTAATGAACATATAAAACAAAATATTATTAAAGTTATTATCAAGTCTATTATTCAATTTTACAGTGATAGTAAATATCTATCATTTCTTGAATATAATTTGTTTTGTTCATTATTCTGGCTGAGCTGTGCTGAGGGCTGAATTTTTTATACAGAGTAATCTAATCAACAAGTAAGTAAAATAATAGGTAGGTATATAAATTTCAGACAAATAAAAAATACTTTCAATTCTATTATTTTAGGTAACCGTAGGTATTCTATGCCATGTATTTTCTCCCACGGTATTTTTTTTTATTTAAAACTCCCGTTCTGAACCGTACAGTTTATAAGAGCTTCACCAATCTTCGACAACTTTTTTCAAATGATAATGCAATGAAAGAAATTAGAAAAGGGCCTCGCTGATGCACCTTCGCCCACGTCTAAATTAGTCCACGCTACGCCACTGAGTAGAGGTAGGCGCGTTATCTGTTATCAAATAATTCGTGTAAGCCGGTTAGTGACATTAGGCTATCATGGCCCAGCAATTGTAAAGTACCTAAGTTTCTAATGTAGGTAGCTTAGCGACTATCTCCTAGACAAGGATTAATCTTTTCCGTTCGTGATAGTAATTGAGGTGAACGACACAATTCTGCGAAATTACGACTTTATTCGAAGTAAGTATTATTTATAAAATAATGTGATTAATAATTATTGCACTTCATAAGTATTTATTTGGCAAAAACAGAGCGTTTATGCTCCCACTTCACTTGGCTTCATTTGTCAAAATATTTACCGTATATGCAAATACAGACAAATACGACCGTCCGAAGCGCGCGGATGTTTGTCGAATAGGCAAATAAGACGAATATTTTGTCACACATACGAACCACACATGGCAATTATTTGTCAAATATAACAAATACGCAAATACGAATAGCCATGTGAAGTGCCGCCTTAAAATATAACCTAGTATAAAAGGCTAATAATGTATCAGTCCTACTACTGGACTAGTAATAAGTGGGGTCTCTCCCAAGGCGTGCCATTCAACCCGATCCTCGGCAACTTGCATGCATTCCATGACAGCTACCTTGAATAGGTCATCCCTCAATCTGGTCTGGTTTCACTCCCCTATCGGTTGTCGGTTCTGCTAAAGATGCGACGAGCACATTGTCATTTCATTGCTGATCCTCTGAACTACTGCTACTGTGTTCCGAGCCGTATTTAGTACCTTTCTAACACCACATCAAAGCCAGAACTATAGAAACAAATATTCACACGCATACAATATTCTGGAATACGGACTCAAAAGGCTTAGTTAGTATGCAACGACATTACGCAAAGCCACTATCGTCGCATCGTCCATAAACTGCTGTCATAGAATTGTCATGCGTATTACGCACCCGCAGTCGTAAAACCATTCAGTCTTTAAAGCAAAACACGCAATGTATAGATAACGATAGGGACAAAGTTGCATTTGTCTTCCGAGCACGTTCATTCCAGCGACATATGAAACGACAAATTTCTAATGAACTCACCTGTCTCCTGCTTTGGGAAGAAACATAGAACCTCTCGGGGAAAGTGGTACAGAGGTAGGAGTTCTTCAAATTCTGGGCGAGCGTAGTAGGTGTATCAAAGTTTTGTAAGATAGGACGTGTGGTACAAGGTGTTACATCGTTGATGTAATCTATTACCGGGTAAGAGTAGCGGCAAAGTCAAGGTTGATGAAACGCTACTTGGGAAATGGGAAATCCATTCTTCATCGGCCTACATACGTGCCCATAGTATGATACAAGTATAATTTTAAATAAGGCTGTCATAGTGCCTGATAAAAGTATTCAGTTCGCCGTAACTAGAGAACTTAACAATACAACTACAGAAATAACAATTGTACACTCGAGCGAGGACGTATATGTGTATCAATCTTCCGGTCTTATTGCCAATGTCATAATAATAGAACTCTTGCTACAAGTTACCATTGATGTCGACTGTACGTAGCCCGTAAATCAATATCGATGCATAAAAATGAAAGAAAAAGAATTCACCCGAGAACTACTGACGTCTAAATAAGGCAGCGTGTGCACTCTTGATTTTAAAACAAGTTTTCCACTCGTGAGTTTGTTATTTTTGCTCGCCAGAAGAGGAACTAAAATCCCACCAAACCCGAACAATGTATCTAATGTATTTGCGTACCTGGCAAGCGAACTTATCCTATAACTCATAATGCTACAGCTGATGCTTTTAAAGTACATTTTCCGTATTTAGTATTTTACGAGCTTGTTCATCCAATTTACGATATTGTACTTGGAATGCATACATAAAGTCATGGACACTTCTACGTCTTTTCATATACATATACATTTAAATGTTCTGTTGTGAATTTATTTTTACAATTTAACGCGCTTTTTATAGCGCTGGCATTACTTGCGTGGAGTCATTGTAATTCGACATTTTTTATGCGTCCATTTAGTTTGGGCGAGTCAGACTTGCGGGCGTTATGGACGAACAAACCAGTTTTGCAACAGGAATATCTAGATACGATCGAGTAAGTACCTATATCTACCTAGTTATGTGAGTTTTATATAGGTAAGTACCCACCTATGCTTATTTTAACTTTTCCTGTTTGTATAGGTAGGTAGTATGTGGGCAACTCTACCGTACAAGGACTATTTATCCAACCATCAACTATATCTTATGTCAATCTCATTAGCAAGACGAATCTGACAATACTTTTAAAATCCATCAAGCGGCAGGAAAGCGACTCGGAAAATATTAACATTCTGTCGACAGTCGGGTAAAAATATCCGAAAACGACACCTTTCGTAATTCATTGTTAAATTTTGGACTTTACCTTATTCTTGTTGGTGACTTGGGAAAATCTTCTAATCTTTAAAAGTCCCCAGGAGCTGACTTCCTGAGGAGGACGGGTATCTTCAGAATTTGTCTTAAAACCCTCTATTGCCGATCTCATGCTATAAGGAGGGCTCCGGGATCTCCTCCGCCACCTCCCAGAAACTCACAACGTATCAGCGAGCGACCCATCACTTTCCCTAGGGTTGCTACTGCCATGGAGACTTTTCACAATGGCGGGAAAGAGGCAGCTGCAAAATTATTTGATAATCTTGATTCTGTTTAAAGTGTTCGTTAAATTAGTCAGAAAATGTTCGCGGTAGTAAGTATTTTAGACTTTTCGGATAATTTATGCAAGATCAAGCTGGAGTCCCACTATAAACTCGGGAATGAACGTGACTGCTAAATTGCTTCGTCGAGAGTGACGGCGCTACGGCGGCTCCTCTGGATCAAGAAAAGAAGAAGGTGATATGTGGTATCCAGGGTGACGAATGACGATGCCGCGGCGACTCCTTTGGAGGAAGAGAGAAGACTATGATATCTTATGAATATTCTGTAACATGATATTGGCAAATGACGAACTGTCGGGACCATTAATAAACTAAATAAGTAAATGAATGCCATTTTCTCCACTTTTGACTCTACCTACACACGTTGCATCTTACAGGATTTACTTGCCAAATAAATGCAATGTTAGCATGTCTGTATGGTATTTTATGATTGCAACAACCTAATAGATTATATTGTCACCTCCCACGCTTTGTTATGAGCTCATAGATCGCCAAGAACACGTTACATGACCGATTCATAACTCAGTTCATAGGTGATTGTCATATTATGTAACTCTACGGTTAGGCCACGATATACCGACATTTGCTGCAAGCGGGTAAGGAAATAACATCCATTTATTTTATCTTGCTTATAATTATAATTAATAAAGGCCACATTTTGAATTCATATTCAATGAGCTACTTTTAGGTAGGTATATCATTTGTTAAGAGATGTAAATACTGCTTAATTTTTTACACATAGGAATTTTTCGGACGATATATTTTTTGGGCGTCAGTTTTTACTATTATCAAAATATGTAGTTACCAAATTATTTACTAAACTAATTTATACTCAAAGTGGATTCTCTCGATATCGATCAGTTTATCATTTATACTACATACATACTCATACATAAAAATAATATGTTCCTGGAAGTACAGAAAATAAAAGGTAGGTACACCGTCTTTATTCCTACTACATATTTGTAGGACATTCGCTTATTCCTTCAATGTAAAAAATATTATCGGTTTATCCAAGAAACAGCAGCCGTGACCCGGATGGTAGATATGAGTATGGTCACTGCGACAAAAAAACAAGGAAATAGGTATACTATATACATACAGGGTGTAACATAAAGGGTATATGAAGGCGAAGGGAGTACATGAACGCGGTAACTGAACAACTTTTGTTCTACGACTTTTCGAATAGAAAATAAAAATAAATTAATGTCTCATACAAATCGATCAGCTGACCGGAACAAAATGTATGAAAAGTCAAAAAATAAATTCGCGAAAATCGAAAAGTCGTATAAAGTTGTTCAGTACCCGATACGGAACACCCTCCCGTCGGCTTCATATACCCTTTACGTTACAGCCTGTATATAGTTTGTAATATTGTGTAAACACTTTAGTTCGGAGTTTGGAAAACAATCAAAAGTAACCATAATTCATGAGAATTTAATTCACCAAGATTTTTACAACGAAAGTCAAGTCCATGGGATATAAGTATAAGTATTTGCATTTTTTTCCCATCTCGGGCTGTAATGTTAAGGCAATTTTTATTTGAAGGCAGTAATAGAGTGTAGACTTTAAATACACAGACTTAAATGTGAGGTATGTATGAGGGACTTTAATCTACTTTATATGGTACCTATGCCTACCATACCATCTGCGGTCAGTCGGTGAGCAATATCAGAGCAATTGTATAAATAAATACGAAGGAAAATGTAAGTAGCTATTTAACTGCTTACTCATATAGCCACCGTGACCCGGATGTTCGATATATTTATAATTTATAACAATTATAATATAATCTGTAAGCTCACGATGTGTGGAAAAAACAAGGAAGTGTATAAAGTGGCAAAAATGATTCTACTTATTTTTCAAGGATTCCGCGTGTCAGTTAGGTAGTTTTTGTGGAATAATTTAATACAGAGTGAATTATTATTATTGCAGTATTGTAATGCCTACGAGTTTTAGTACATAAATAGTAATATGTATGACTATATACCGGAGCCCAAATCAAGTGTCTTATTTTGTAAACAAATATGATCGTCTAATTACCTGTTGTGATGTAACACTGAAGGAACTGATTGATGGAACCTGTTCATCATTGTAATAATGATGTATATACAACTATGCAATAACCACAGAATAGCCTAAAATGTTAGTGGGGGAGGGTAGTTTTTGTTTACAAAATAAGACACAATTTTTTCATTAGAATGTGTTCGTTCACTTGTTCAACTAGCGGTTATACGGACAATGATTTTGATACATTTGTAAAACTTTGCGTCGCTTTTATTCAGTGGTCATTTCTGGTCCTGTTTGATATAGGCTGTTGGAGTGGTGATGATGTCACAAAAATATTATTGCTATAAGTAATTAATACAAGTTGGAAGCTGATCAATAATTGCTAACTACTTATCCATATTTAAAAGTTATTGTAAATTATAACAAACATAATTAGCGCAAAATAGAAGTTTTTTTTTGTATTTAGATTATTACAGTTTTAAATATGTGAATTTTTCAGGTATTGCGGGATTTGTAACTTCTTAATTATGTTTTTTTTTTGGTTTGACGATACAAAACTTCTCATACATAAGCTTTTTATACTTACGAAACTATTTACAAATATTGTAAGAGCTAATTGCACCAACCGAGGGTTTAAGTTAAATCACAAAAATTAAGGCACTTAACCCGAGTTATCTTGCAAGTGGCCAGTAGTACCTACTCAAATTCATACATGTATTTCAAATTTTTTCAAAGAAACAATTGAAGAGACTATATTTTGAAATTGGTCTAATAAATTGATATAAAAACGTGCAACATGCACGTTAACAGTGTGAAATCAGAGTTTACTAACAAGCAAAAACTGGTCGCCTCGTTAGCAAGACGTAACAGCACTATTGTCCTATAAATGAAGGCAAACTGAATGGGATTAGCAGATTATATCTGTCGACGGAAAACCTTGAACTTAAACACTGTGTTACTGTGAGCTGTGGGATAATGAAAATAGTTTATAAATCCTTCGCTTCTCCGCTGTATGTATATACGCTTCTATGATATATTTTCACGGATATATCATCATAAAGCACTTGTAGGGTGGAACACAGAGAAAGGTGTACAGGAGAGTTTTTAAGGTTGAGATTTTCTCAATAACTACTAGACCTATTGCAAAAATTATGTCACATGAAACTTAAAACTATGTAACTGTAAAAAAATTATTAAAAGTCCAGGAGTTTTTGAGAAAATCTCAACCTTATTGAGGCCCCCCTGTATACTTATCTCTGTCTTCGACTGTAACAACCGTGGGCTAAAGTTAACCCGATTTAATTAAATCGCACAAAATTTTATTTAACGTACTCTATAACATAGATAAAGATGTACAAGGTTATTTTATATTAAAGTTGAGATTTTCTGAAAAAGTACTTAACTGATCTTTTGAGAAAATCTTAACCTTATAGAGTCCACTGTATACTTGTCTCTGTTATTGACTATATTCGAAGTCGGGGTGTTTTCAAACCTAAGAAAATGGTTTTCCAGGATTGCAGCAAAATCTGTCTATCCTCGCTGCCTACCCTCACGAGAAGCAGGCGTTTGTCTCTCTTTGTACCTCTATATCTCTGAGTATATTCCTACTAAACCATTCGCAGTTCTACTTCTACGTCTTTGTTTATAAGCCACAATTTATATGATAATTTATTGGCACTACGCGATGCGGATTGCGTAGGTACTTTGTTTACTAACACGCTGTGAATGCGAGACGATGATTTTTTTTGCGGCATTTCAATCGCTCTGCCGTATACGGCCTAAGCGGCTGTACCGGTTGTAGTATGTCACCTGTCATATGGGGTAAAGATAAACCAGTAGTCTCAGAAGTGAGTTTTTCATATCTTTGTGTCGGTTATCGCAACTTTGTTATTTTTGCCCAACTGCCGAAAGGAGTAAGGTTATGTTTACATGTATTTTATTAATATAATAAAACTAAACTACTTAAAAATATATTAAAAACTAAACTAAAAATCTACCTAAGTAAAAATATTCTAAAAAACTTGGCCCTCTTGGGAGTGTGCCCATCACGCTGGCGGCATTCCCGCGCTGGATGGCTAGGCTCAGCCTCTGCGCGAGAAAGCCGCCAGCACGAGGGTCACCCGTCGCCTCCCTCAGGCGCTGGCTGTATTTTATTTATTATTTCTTGGTAAACTTCACAGTAATATACATAACATTACAAACAAGTATAACATCAGTCCCTTTGAGGCCTCTATATGGTTGAAGTAAAGGGATTTTGAATTGATCATGTTCATGATACATTCGGCTTGATCATATAACTATCATCGGATAGGTTCTTATATTAAAGTGACGTGCTTTTGTGACGTGATTTTCTTTATTTTGTAATAAGGAATCGCTACCTATTTTTATTTTCTATCAATAATATTGATCCTTATGCAATATAGTGTTTAGTTTATCTATCTCTCTCTGTCTAAGTACATTTATTCCCTTGTTAGCAAACTTGAATTGAATTAGGCACAAATAAAAACCTTTTCAACGTCTCAAAAAGTTTTTATTTGTAGTGTTTTTAATCATTTTATTTCAATCTTCGACCTCGTAATTAAAAGCCTAACGATGAATACAAATCCAGACCACACCCAAAGTTATTTTGGTATGTTTCGACCAAACATCCTGCAACTTACACCTTGTTTTACCAAGTAGGCACATTGTAGTGGTAACTAACCCCTTTGTTTGGAGTTTTACAACTCGGTAATGGGGTTGAGTGTGCCATTATTAACTGGACCACCTAGAGTTTGAAACATACTTGTTTGTAACAAAGAATAGGTACCTATATTCTTTCGTTTCTTTAAAAGGAACAGTCGAAAACAAAACAAAATATATAGCTCACCTACACAGGGTTTAATTAAGGTTAAGATATTCTCAAGATTATTTGACCGATTGTAAAAATCCTTTCACTAATTAGTAGATAGACTTGTAATACTCATACTCATACTCATACTCATTTATTCGGCCTTAGGTACACTATGGAACACTTGGTTACGTCACGTGTCTTACATATTACATGTTTGTACATATTGATTAATTATATATCAAATCACATGGCTGGGTGATGTGAGCGCAAAGAGCAGCACAGTAACACTGTTCTTAAACCTAGTTCATAACATTTAAATTTGCAATTGTCACAATTGCAAGTTTCACCTAGTTTATATACTATAATAGCAGCTGTAAAGAGGCTTTGTCATTCAGTGTATACAATTAGGGAAATTATTGTAAATGTCAAATATTTGTTAAATAATGTCAAAACAAAATAAACGTAACATATTTACCAAAGTAAAGCGGCTGTAAATAGGCCTTGTCAAATCCAATTAAATTGATGCTGCTGTAAAAGGGCATTGTCACACTTAAAATTATGTAAATAAAATTAATATAAGATTTTTATGCAATAATGTCAGTTAAAGCTTCTGCGATATTATAGTAGCTTTTCTCAATTAATATTGATTTTAGTTTAATTTTAAATTCATTCAATGGCAAGTCTCCAATGTTACTGGGAAGTTTATTAAATAGCCTGATGCCATTGCACAAAAAACTCTTTGAACGCTTAGCTAATCGAATTGCGGGGACGTGGATGTGGTCACGATATCTGGTGCCGTAATTGTGTACATCAGAGTTCCGTTCAAAGTTTTTGATATTTTTCTTAATGTACAGAAGAGCTTGGAGGACATATTCACCAGTTAGTGTTAATATATTTAACTGCTTGAAGACTTGTCTGCATGAGTCTCGCGGTTTTAGGCCTAGTATGGACCTTATGGCACGTTTTTGCAGTATAAAAATGCGATTCACTTCAGCTGCGGTACCCCACAGCAGAAGACCATATGTCATGAGGCTGTGGAAGTACGCAAAGTAAACCGATTTGGCTGCCTCCACTCCGCACAATTCTCTCACCTTATAAATAGCGTAGCAGGCCGAGCTTAGTTTTTTTGCACGTTTATCGATATGTTGTCTCCATGTAAAATTACTATCCAATTCAACGCCTAAAAACGTTAAATTGTTAACTGTATTTAGACCAGTGTTATTCTGTGCATTAAACCATTCTCGTCTGCTACAGTGGGTGTCTAGGGTAAAATGTAATAAATTTGTTTTACTTTTATTAAGTAGCAAATTATTGCTATCGAACCATTCATTCAGCTCTACTATTGTTTTCGTTATCTTATTGTGTATGTCATATTTATTTTTACTATTTATTACTATTGATATATCATCGGCAAACATTATTAAATCTAAATCTTGGCTGAGACATGCCCCAATGTCATTTATATAGAGCAGAAAGAATAGTGGCCCAAGGATCGACCCCTGAGGAACACCGTATTCAACATTTTCCTGCTCCGATCTAATACCATTAACACTCACTACTTGCTTTCTTGAAGTTAGATATGACCTGCACAACATGAGATCCTTACCCGAGACACCGTAGTAATCAAGCTTAGCAAGGAGAATGTCGTGATGTACGCAATCAAATGCTTTAGAGAGGTCACAAAATATACCATAAGTGCACAATTTCGAATCCAGTGATTTCAGTAACAAGTTGACCATTTCTGTTAGAGCATCACCCGTAGACTTATTCTTACGGAATCCGAATTGTTTGTCATTTAGTAAATTATTATCATTAACATATTTTATCAACCTAGCGTATATCAGTTTCTCGTAAATTTTGCTAAATGCTGGCAACAATGACACAGGCCGATAGTTTTGCACATCACGACTATTTCCCTTTTTGTGGAGAGGGATGACCTTAGCTACTTTTAGTAAATCCGGAAAACTTCCTTCGTCAAATGCGTCGTTAATCAACTTAGTTAAAGGTAAAATCACTTCATTAGTTAGTGACTTCATAAGTTTCACAGATACATAATATAAGTCTTCCGACTGCTTTGGTTTTAGACTTTGCATTGTCCTGACTACTTCGTGCTCATCCGTGTGATAAAATATTGTGGTGGTTTGTGTTCTTTGTGTTGTAAAACTCTTGAGATAGCTCATGGCAGTGGCAACACTTGAACCGAGTTGTCTCGTTGTGTTTGCAGCAACATTAGCGAAAAAAGCATTAAAATAGTCAGCCACATTACAATCCACGTTATCCCTATTCAGTTCTATTGTATGTTCATTTGATTCCCCGTTCTTTCCCGTTATTTCTTTTATGATAGTCCACGCTGTTTTTACCGTGTCCTTTGATTTGAGTATTCTATCCCTTAAGTGTATTCTTTTTGCCTCAATAGAAACCTTTTTGAAAATTTTACTATATATTTTTATATATTCTTTAATTTGATAATTAGTGTAATGTTGTGATAACTCATATAAAATAAAAAGCTTCTCTCGCGACATTAATATACCTTTTGTGGCCCAGTCACTACATTTACGGGCTCCTTTTGGTTTTAATATCTTAGAAGGTATACACGAATTTATCACTTGCATGAAGTCATTGAAAAATATATTATAGTTATATGGCTTACTACTTGCAATCGTTGTCAAGTGTACTTTGGCTTCCTGTAATTTTGCTGCCGTTATAATTCTTTTTTGTCTCGGTGGCATTTCAATTGTTTTCATTTTGTTAGCTAATGTAATTTTTTGAGCTTTATGATCAGATTTAATTCCTAGAAATACCGCCGACTCTAACACCAAACCATCAGTAAATATATTATCAATGCACGATTTACATGTCGGAGTAACTCTTGTGTAATCATATATTTGTTGTTTCAAAAGAAAACTGTTCATTAAGTCACTTAAAATGTGATTTTCATTTTCGTTTATAGGTAAATCTAAGTTGAAATCTCCGCAAACTACCACTGTCTTACTATTATTTTTACAAATTTTTGTAATACATTCATCAAGCTTATCGATGAAAGCATCAATATCTGCCTTCAGATTTTTTGAGGGGGACCTATAAACTACCAAAATAATTACGTCATCCGTCTCCACGCAGCTAACCTCGAACACTTTATCAGTAGACATTTTTGTAATATCTGTTCTGCTCCTTGCCCTAATATTGCTTCTAACGTAAATCATTGTATTTCCACGCTTAAATGTAGTTCTATGACTACTGCTAACTATTTTAAAGTTTGTAATATTATAAATATCTAATTGTTCACCACCCAGCCATGTCTCCGTTAAGCAGAGAACATCGATATTATGCTGCTCTAGTACAATACATAATTCTAAGTTCTTATTTTTTAAACCTTGCGCATTCTGGTGAGCTATTGTGAGATGTCTTGTCTTCGTCATGTCCTTCGGTTTCCGATAATTACACTGATAAAATTCGTCAGGTTCTCATGAGGGGATGAATTAAGACTTTGCTCTGTATGCGACTGTTCTTCTCGTTCACATGTCCTGGGTTCTACTATTTCTACATCATGTACCAAATTTGGGCCAGTCATGACCCTTGCTGCTTCATTTCTTACCTTCTCAGTTTGTGATATATTAGTAGCTTGTTGTTCTCTAGCCTTGTGTTCCGATATTTCGGCCACCGCAAATGTCTTATTAAACCTATGTGGATCAGTCATTACCCTTTCTTCTCCATTCCTCACGTCGTTCCTCTCAGTTTGTGATTTTTTCTTTAAGGGTTTCTGATTATCCTCACAAAACTGCCGCAAGAAGCTAAATATTATGTGATTATTTAAACTGTTCACATTTAGTTCATTCGTATTAAGAATTTCCAAGGACTCACTGTATGTTGACATAATATACAGCTTCGAGTTTATGGAATGTATGCGTTTGTTTTCTGCCTCGCACTCAGTATAAGGCAAATTGGTACATATCAATTTAACACCCATCTTCATAGCTTTTACATTTAATTCTGTCAATAATGAAAAGATATTCAATAATCGGTAGATTATTTTTTAAGAAAATCTCAACCGTAATTATTTTTGTGTTCTAACACACCGTACACTTGATTTTTTGAATATTTTGTACATTCTAGATTTAGAGAAATGGTTAAATTACAATAGAATGCTTGAACTAAATTGTGATTACTTAAAAAGTTGATTTATCGTAATCCAGGATAAATTCCTAAATAAACAATATGATTCTCTTAGATAGACAATTAATGTTACTACATTGGCTTGATAAGAAGTCGTTTTCCGATGTAACACAGATCTATAATATGATGTATGTTACGAGTAAGTACTAAATCTACAACCAAATCTACAAAGTACTTACTTAAAACTTAGTTTCACTCCACACTACGCAAAATAAATTGTAAATCTGTAACGAAATAGTTACCTAATTCTATGCAAATAAATTATTATCTTATTTATCTAGTACTTAGTTACCTAACTTTCTTGTCCCTGCGCAATTTACATCCTGCAAAGATAGTCAATCATTGTTATGGCTTGCGTACTAAAAGTTACGCAATAGCCTGGCCGTATGCAGGTAGGCACTCGTTCCTTGTTTATCAGGTAGTGGACAACTTGACACCCAGCCTTGGGTTTCATTGCGAGCTGATAAACGGGCCCCGCTACGGACAGGCCGGCTTTAGGAGCTTGGGGGATTACTGTGGCAGATTTCTGTTTTATAGTTAACAATGCGCAAGGTGGCTAGCATCACGGACTAGATTGGTTGTAAAAAGCTCAGAATTATGTTAAGAGGTCTACATTCAGCAGTTGACTGTTATACAGGTTGATGATGATGATCTACATGCGTCACATTTTATATAGTATCTTCTCTCGACGGCGAGATATTGTAGAATGTAGGAAGTATTGAGCAGTGGAAAAATCTAAATCTATTGCGACACTTTATATCACCATATTTTAGCAACCATTAGAGCGTTTTTTTCGAAGAAGTCAGCAACTGCATGAAATTTGTGATATTAGATAGATTAGAGAATATTGTGAAGTACCTTTTTAAATATTAGGTACATTTTAAAATATTAATTGTATTTTAAAGAGCAGTCAACATAACATTTAAAATCTAAACATTTAAAACTACTACCGTTCTATGTCACATACCAAGAACGAATATACTGATTATATGGAGAGTTTAGATATTTTCAACTGTTAAAGAAATGAAAATCAAGAAAGACTGTGTGTGCCTCTACCCTTGAGGCGTCCCTGTGTAACAGAGCTGTTTATGTAAATTTATTTTATTACGGGATTAACATATCCACTCCACAACGCTAATTTTGTATTTCTTCAAGTACAGCCATTGACTGTGCTGTTAGTATGTAACACAATAGTTAATTAATCTCACTTAACAGATGAATGTTAATTGATGTCAAGTAAATGTAAGAATTTCAATTAAGTGGGTTCTTGCTTCAATAATGCATATTTATTATGAAATTGCATCAATTATAATTATTATCCATTGGATATATTTTATTCTAAGTCTAACCAATAGGTTTAGTTTTAAGTTTGACATATTTTGAATGTATATTTATATGCAATAATAAATATTTATCTAAAATATTTATGTAATTAACTTGAAGTCATGGACAGGTTTTATACTGGTCGCATCATAAGATGTGTCCATCTATCTCTATCCATGTTATCTTCGGTGACATCGAACTTGAACTTTACATAATTTAAAGAAAATTATTCTGAATCCCGAACCTCATGGATGAGAGGTCTCTATAACTCTATCACTGTTCGTTGAGCTTTAAGCAGTGTTCTATTTAATTATCACGTAAAGCGGAATAAATCTGTTTCAGTTTCAACAAATGAACTTTTGTAGAGTCAGGTTTTCAGATGTGTTAAAGATTTGTCCGTAACTCTGTAATACCAATTCCGTTCACCGAGCTATTATTACTACCATTACATTTCTGATGAGACGAGAGCTGTTTTGCATAGATAGAGCCCATCTCTACTGATAACTTCCGACTAACCAACTAATTTCTTATCTAAGCGTCTGCTTATACTAAGACAAGAAATGCTAAGATAGAGTTAAGCCGGGTGCCAGATAGTCTCAGATATAATTAAAGGCAGCTTAGTTATCCAGTTTTAAAATATACAAATACCCACATCGACGAATAGATATGTTACGGTAAGTATATGTCAGTCGAATTTGGCATTTATACATTACGAAATGTATTTACGTCGCCTACATTTTGCAAAATAAAACAACCTCCAAGTTGTAGGCAATATCGAGCCGGGTCGACATTTCCCGAAACGTTAGTTTTTTTGGCTACCTATACCTATCACTCGAAACACGATTTCAACCCTTATGTCGGTGGAATTATACAACGTCTACATCTACGTATACTTACACTTGAATGGTCTCGACTCTACCATCACCGGCTCCTACAAAACAAGACTGTTCGACTAGGCGAAGGCGGGCCGTTTTCTATATGACCTGTATTTTAGAATTAAAGCTAAGGGAATCATTAATTCAAAATTCTTTAGTTAATAACGATACAAAAAAAAATACCTGATCAAATTTTTCTGTGGCGCCAAAGATGGCCATACAACACACACACACAAACGACAGCCACATAAAGTGTTAACATGGGAACTCTACACAATGTTAAAACGTTTGTATTGTAGGTAATGATTGTGTGTGTGCTGTTGACTGTACCAGACATCGTTTAGTCAATGATTTTGAAGTAAATGTCGGTTCCAACATAAACCGGAGACTGACATTTACCGCAACATACACGAGTATATAAATATAACACGGCAATCTTGCAATAAGGAAATACTTGGCGGGACGATTAACAAGTGGCATTTACATACAGGATGTTCCACGCAGATGACGTAGGGATTTTAATTTAACCGGTTATTAAACTCATCAATACTCCTCATGTCATAGCAAAAAATATGTTTGATTTTGTGAATAAACTTTTGTTTGATTAGTTTCGCTTTTTTTCGTTATATTTTTGTTAGTATCCTGTGATGCAATAAGTATTTATGTTCGTGGTTTATTTCAAATTCATACCTATCGTTTTATTGCAAGTAATAGGTTTGTTACATTGTGATAGGTACGAACGACAGCAGATCAATGGTAGGTAGCATTGCAGTACGATTTCAACTCATACGGCGCAGATAAGAAAGGTCTAAATTCCAAAGTGTTACACTTTATGTTCTTTGGGCTGTACACGTCAACATTGTTATTATATATAATTTAAACAACTCTGCAAGAAAAAGGTGCCATCGCAGCCTGAATAGAAAAAGAAAATGGTATAAGTAAAGCAAGATTTTTTATTGGAGATATTTTACGATAAATACATTATACTTACTTAATATCTCCGCTAGGGAATTCTTTAAGCGGTATCAAATAATGACCCTACCGAGCATAGCAATCTATCAGATGGCAATATTTGTACACACGAACTTATCGTCCTTCAGTAAAAGCGGCGACAGTCACTCGTATAACACACGATATAAAAATAAACTGGCGCCGGTGTCGTATAGGTTAGCGAAGTCCCAGAGGTCTGTATACATACTCGGGCCACAGATCTACAATCGGCTGCCCGACGAGGTGGTTAACGCACCTTCCGCCATGTCCTTTAAAAATAAACTGAAGGTCTGGCTGTTAGAAAAACAATTTTACAGTATTAAGGAATTTATAGAACAAAAATTTTTAATTTAAATAAATTTTATTAGTTATTTATATACTAATTAATAATTATTACAATTGTAAATTATATCATATAATGAATTGTAAATGTAATGTGTGACGTGTAAATTATTTTATGAATAAATAAATCTGAATCTGAATCTGTAGTTATATTTAAAAAAAAATACGTGCAAAAATATACACAGTTTACTTGCAATAAAGATATATGATTCTGATAAAACTGTTACGTAAGTAGTTATATACCGTGATTCTAGTTTCCTTGTAATGTACCTGATATTTAGGCTAAGGGTTTGGGTACAGTAGAAAGCAAATCGACATGGCAACGAGGAGATGAAAACACGTCAATTATTCATGATTTCGTAGGATTGGAATAAAGGTTGCGAAAACTTCCACTTAGTAGTAGGTATCTTTCCTTGGAATGGGAAAAAAACATTGCACAATTTTTGAATACGTTGCCACTTGGGTCAATAGGTCAGTTCTGTGTGTGGTATATTAGATAACCTATAATAGTGTATCACACATCGTTTTTAGCGTCTTACATATGTATGTCTAGCTCCGATTTCAACTCATAATTGTGTGAAAAAAATAAGAATGGTCAGTATAATTTCTAGGATTTCGATTGTACGAGAAAACAGAGAAAAGTATGTAATGGGCCTTAATAAGGTTGAGATTACTCGAGACTTACTTGACCGATTGTAAAAATTCTTTTACTAGTAGATAGTTTCGACACTAAAATGTAATTGGAAAGAATTTTCAAAAATCAGTCAAGTACTTTTTGAGAAAATCTGAACCTTAATTGTCCCGTATATGTCAGAGATTTTGTTAATCAAGAAAGTTTTACAAGTTTTCCAAAATGATTTATGTAACCTCCGTGAAAATCGAAAAGTTTGTTCATCGATACTGAACCCCATCGGCTTACTACTTTCCGTTACCTTGTACTTATATCAAATACTTACAAAAGAAAGATAGATCAGTAAATAGATATAGGTATGCAAACAATTTTTTGATGATACTTTTACTTTACCGACTACGGCTAATCCAAAATAAGGCAGGAATCAGCAGTGAAGTGGCTGTGTGTCGTTTTGCAACTTGTCGGAGCCTAATTCTGGTGAGAGGCGGTTAGCCAAGCGGCTGGTTGCCACGGCGCCTGGTGCTTGCCAACGAGGAAGTGATGGCGCGGTGCGTGGGGTAACTAACCTTGGACGCGCCCTGCTTGCGCACCAAGCGATAGTCATTACAGTTTGCTATTAAGGAGGGACGAAAAGTCGCTCTATACATAGAAGCTGTTATCAATGATACCTAATACGTTGGAAACCGTGAGTTGATGTAGTAAATTCGCTCGCTAGCAACTGCGTAAACACTGATCGCGTTGCATGAAGTTTGTCTTTGATGCGATTTTTGTTGCTAGCGGCCACTTAATTGCGGAACTAAAATGCCACCATTGACAAACCTCGGAGGGTCAACTGCCTATCATCGTTTACGTTATCGTTTTCATTTTGATACATGGAAGCGACCCAACAAACAAAAGTTCCTCTAATAGTGGCTTATATGGCCAAAAATAAGATCATAAGAGTACTTTAGTATTGCTGCATACAGATTACTGCAATCGCAAGTTTTAGAAACGATAAAGAAATACAGTAATATGTATCATCTGTGTCAGTCGAAATGAAAACGAAAAGGTAAACCATGAACATTGCCATCGACCCTCAGAGCTTGGAATTATGACAAAAACCAATTTATGAGAAATCCCTTTTCGACTTTATATTGTAAAATCTACTTCCTCTTATCTATTGCCTTATCACGTAGGTAGTTACACAGTTAGTAACTTTGTGATGTTTAAGCAATAGTAAGCGCCACTATAAAATTAATGTAACACGGCCGTTACTGATTTGAAATTTAGAGCAGTGTGCGGTTGCGTCGGCGCAGAATAATGTCCGCCATCGCCATTTGTATACGTCCGCGGCCATTTTCATATTCAGATAGTATTTGCTAAGAGTCGCTGAATTTACCTTCAAATACAAGGTGTGGCAACTTTGCTCACGTGTTTTAGGGATCCTTATCTTATCGTGTAGTACCTCACAGGGCATAATATAGGTTGAAAATGTCATGTAGGGAGTGAAGCCGCTCATAGTTGCTCTTACTAAGAGCAACTATGAGAGTTCAAGTTCATTTATTCGTTAACAAATTACTTTGTGTTCGAAATAACAAGTAAGTACCTAGTAGATTTTAGAGCCTAAAAAGTAACTATGTGCCTATAAGTATTGCCCACAGGGACACCTCATCCCAATGTAATATTGCTTGAACGTATAATATATTTGTTTTCCAATAACTCCCTAGATAAAACAACAATGACTTTATCCTCCAGACTTACAAAATTAAATAGTTTTGTGCAACTATGTTAACAAGCGCCATACGAAGGGCCCTTGATTTACATAATGAATGAATTTGATAAGCATTGGAGCCCGCATATTACTCAATCGATACTCCACTAATAATGTAGAGTTAATGTAGCATTTCCTTTGAAGATTGTGTAGTAGGTAGTGACATTTCTGTAATAATTTATATCTATTGGTGGTAAGGGTTCAATGTAGAGTCCTCCTGACCACATCTGGGTATGTTGGATCAAGGCCGGTCCGACTCTTAACATTTTCGGGTCATACAGTACAGTCATGAGTAACATAGACACATCCTTAAAATTCAAATTCATGTAACAAGAAATAAATAAAGTACACACCCCTTGTACAATATTTGCTTGGTGGGGTGTGTACTTTATTTTGATACAATTTAGCGTTTACATAATTATTGGCCACAGTTTAGCATACTTATTTTTGCGATTTAAAGTTGTTACATGAATTTGAATTTTAAGGATGTTTCTATGTTATTACTCATGACTGTACCTACCTAAGTGGAAAATGTATCATTGTGTTTCTATAGTAGAGTTTTAATTTAGGGTATAAGGTTCGCCAGGACCTCCTGCGACCTTTCTTGAAATGCTTTAACAGAATATATTGCCAATATATAGGCAGTCATTTTAGCGTGCGTTTTTTTTAAAAACTGAACTTAAATCTTACACAGGTCTATAAGTGGTTGATTATACGTTAGGCCTAGGCATTTTACCAACTGGAAATCGAACCCGGAACCCTTTGCACAAAACACAGGCGCACTACCGACTATGCTAGGAGGACACAACTTTATTATATAGGTACACGTGCTTGTAACCAGTATAACATCCACTTGAATTGAAGGTGATTGTCAATAAAAACCTAATAAGCTAATATTTCGTTTCGACTAATCAGCTAACATTGTGTTGCATGTACGGCAGCGTAATATTTCGAAGTTATATCGCGATATGATTACGCATTTCATTGCATTACATAGATTTCTCGAAACCGTTGCAATATTTGGATTTACTATCGCCCTGACTTATTGACCCAACATGACATCATAGTGATGATAATTATTAGGGATATGGATTATTTACTATGTGTTAGATTTTAGATCAGTGACGAGAATGGAATAACCATTTCTGTGACTAGGAAACTAGACAAACAAACGTAATCCGCCGTAATCATTTAAAAGGACCGTTTAAATGATTACGGCGGAGTTCCCTGGAAACAGTTTATTTTATTTCCTATCATCTTATTGATAATAATAATTATGTATAATCTTTGAGCAATAGAGATGGACGCACGTTACGTTCTGCTAGTGGAAGTGAGGACGAACTATTGCGATGAAAGTAAAAGTTAACGGTTTATTATGCCTTAGTTACGTTACGAGTAAAACTTAGAAGGTAATATTTTTATTGGATTATAAAACTAAATGTGTTTATTACCAATATTACCATGCTCCCATAAATAGCTCCCATAAAAATATATAGTACAGTTGACAGCGAATAAAGTGGAACACGCTAAGACAGGAAAAGTATACAGTCACCCTGTATAGCCGGTTGAAATTACCTTTGGTACAATTACATAGATTGTCATAATTGACATACGTAAACATGTAACAGGCAAAGGTAATAGGTTAAGTAGTTTTTTAGGAAAATCTCAACCTGGGGCCTCTATTCACTTTTATCTCAAAAATCTTTCATTTTGTGAACGAAGATTGTAAACATTCGGTTCATTAGTTAATATTAGAACAAGGATCGCCAATAGCTATAGATAGATAGACTGAGTACAGAGTAAGCTCATTTAGCTCGGAGGTGTAGCGAGTGCATTCTCGGAACTGCTACGGCGGTGGTCGCCGCCCTTTGTTTTCGAACGTGACTTGCACTTTAGATGCGTTCAAGCAAATTAGCTAAATTTAGTGCCTGCACTTCTACTCTTACCTACTCTCAAATTATCTGAGAACAAACTGGTTCAGTCGAGAGTATACCAAGTTTTATTGTTTGTTCCATAAGAATTGAAATCGTAAAGAGTTATGTTGTTGATTATTGTTGTGCTATAGGGACAAAGCAGAAATTGATGTTAATTTTATTGCACTTTTAACAAATTTAATTTTCTCGGCCACATTCAGTTAGTTTTACGAAGTATATATTTTATGGGAACTTTTTAAGAACAGTTGATTGATTAACACCCTAATTCCAATCAATACATGAATTGCTTCAGCTTCAAGGAACTTTATGGGCTATTTATCGATTGTAGTGAAGTTTCGACCCGATTCACGTCAACAATCTATCAACTTACACTTTAGTTTTACTGTTTGAACTTATAACGATAGCGGAATGCGATATTAAATTGAATCGAAGTAGAATGATAAATGAAACCGTTGTTGTTAGTGTTTGTCCCTTGCAATAAATTAAAATACTTAATAATAAAAATAACTTTTTGTGTCATAGACTCGTCTAGACACACTCTTTTACCTGATATACATGCTCTATCGTTACCCACTTCTAACTTCCTTGAGATCCATTCCCATCGTAGGGAGGGCGTGATTATGTCGGTTATTGTTACGTATTCCCACAATATTTACTAGTTTTTTCTGCAGTTGAACCATTGGACTAGACAATTTACACAAATCCGTGATATTTGCTAGACGTTAAACTAATTCGAAATTATCACTTTTTAATCTTATTACACTGTAACTTTATAATTGTCTCGTAACTCATAATTCCCGTTTCACTTTATTTGTATCGTTAATAGTTAGGTACTTAATTCAAAATTAATTTCTGTAGGTCGAACACAATGAAAAGTCATTATGGTTAAAATTTTCTCGAAAAGAATTATACCGATTTTTTAAATTTATTTTAAAATAACGTAGCCCGCGATCTAAGCTATCCACTAGGTAGAGAAATAATAATTTATAATCGCACAAGTATTTTTTGAATAGGTAAATATCAATCTTTAATGAGTATATTTTCCCCATGTAAACTTTTCTCTGTTTGACTGTACTCAACTAAAATAGTATGGACGCCTTTGCAGAATAACTGTTGATCCATTTTAGTTCCGACACCCTCGTTTTAAATAGCTCGCGAGGGGAAGCGTGGCTAAATTGGCGCACCGCTAATAACTCCTATGCGGGTAGTTCATGAACGCCGCGCCTCCCCACTCGTTCAAGTTATGTTTTTGTACAGTGACTGTTGCGCGGGCGCTCACTTACAATTAACATATTGATTTCATATAAGATAAGCGACGAGTGTGCGTTTAGGTAGTTACGATAAATTATAACATATAATTATGCCTTTTAATTGTATCACTTTATAGTTATAAAGTTTTTTTACAGTCCTTATTACGTATATTGATACAAAAACTGGACTCGGTAACCTTCGCCGATATTTTAGTAGTTTTTATTAAAGAAGTAAGCAAGCTTTATATATCAGGGGGTTATTATTTAAAAGTTCGATAACTTTTTTTAATGAAATAGGTAGGAGAAGATTGCTCAAAATTATTGAACCCCGCTCAGTGATGTTACATTTTTTTGGTTTTGAGATAGGAATAATTTTAGTCTCTTCAGACATGAGATTACGTATTTAAGTGAGCCTAGACTTGTCATTTGAAGAGTAATTGAATTGACAAGTGAATAATAATAATAATAATAATTCGGTGACCTTTTTGGGGAAACCGAGGGTTTTGTCTGTACAATTATGGACGAAGTTATCAAGACGAACAACTACCGGAAGTATATCCTGAAGGACGGTACGGTCGACATATGTCGAGCATGCCACCGTCCCGGAGAGTCACTCAGGCATATAGTTTCCGGTTGTTCTCATCTTGCTAACGGCGAGTATTTGCACAGACATAATCAAGTAGCCAGGATAGTCCACCAGCAACTTGCCCTTAAATACGGTCTTGTCAGTACTGAGGTGCCGTACTATCAGTACGCACCAGCGCCAGTTCTCGAAAATGGCCGTGCCACGCTCTACTGGGATCGGTCTATCATCACGGACAGGACTATTGTCGCCAATAGACCTGACATCGTGCTGATAGACCGATCGTCGCGTCGGGCAATTCTGGTTGACGTCACCATCCCCCATGATGAGAATCTCGTGAAGGCCGAAAAGGAAAAGCTAAGTAAATACTTAGACTTGGCTCACGAGATTACCGCCATGTGGGATGTGGACTCAACCATAATTGTTCCGATAGTCGTAACCGTGAACGGTTTAATAGCGAAGAGTCTCGACCAACATTTTAAGAGACTCTCGCTAGACAGTTGGGTCAAGAGCCGGATGCAGAAGGCAGTGCTGCTGGACACGGCACGCATTGTGAGGAGGTTCCTCACTCTGGGATCCTAACCTCCGGCAGCTTGGATGCGCATGCATCCCGCTGCCGGTGGGTGGCTATTTTTTATATTTATATATTTTTCTATTGTTTTTTTATATTGAAATGTATAAATATATTAAATAAGAGTTAAAATAAATAGAGTGAATAATAATAATATGTATTTATTTAGCAAAAACATAAAGAAGTTATAACCTAATACTAAAAAGATTACCTATACTATTACAGTACATTATTTAGTGTAGTTACAAATATTTGATGCGATCAGGCCTTGTAGCTGGAATAGTTGTAATTCGGTAAATCGTTTTCGAGCAATGGGTGTTTTGAAATACTTAATTCAATCGCACATTTGAAAAACAGAGTTCAATCGATTAAGCATTCGTCGAACTTTTGGTTTGAAGAAAAGTCTCGGACTTTAAATAGAGTTGTTTACTTATAGCTTTTTTTCAAATTTCCAAACTGATTTTCCTGAGCGCAGGCAAGGGTAAGGCTACGCATTTGCGGGGTGACAGGGGTGCATCCATAAGAGATCGTTAACAGAATTTGTCATATGTTACTGGTACTTCAGCCGTTGATTAGGTGGGGTTTGCCACCCCTAATCTGTGTAAGGGCCAAATATGCGGGCGCTTCGTGGGTAGAACTCTAACGAATTTTTTTAATGCACTTTGGATGCGTTCAATGTAAAGTCAACTTTGTAGTCGTGTTATTAGGGGTTTGTATAGTTTTACGAGTAATAATAAAGTTTTGGCAATCAGATTTTAATGGAGAAATCAAAACAGGGAAGATTGATGTCATGGGAACTTAACGTGGGATTCTGATAGCTTTTTGTTGTTATTAGTAGTTTAGTTCGTAATGAAATTTAATTAGATAAGTTATATGAAACTTTTCTTTTTAAATAAAAGTTCAATGTAGTCTCAAACTCTAATCACTGTTTTGAGTTAGGTATATTTACATTGAGGATTTTACACGGTGTGTTGCATCGAAATCCAAATGTGTTGAGTTCGATTCTTGACGATTAGCAAATTTTTTTAATGTTTAAAAAAAATTACAAAATTATACAATTTGAAGAAAAATAGTTGATTAATACACATTAAAAAGTAAGGGACTTAGAAAGCCGAAAGATGATCTGATCAATTTAAATGAGACATAGATTGTAAACTAGCTTAACACAGTTATTTTTATGTTCTACCACTTTTACCTAACTTTACAATCATTCTCTTGTATAACCTTTAGCGTGTACCTACCCAGAACTGATTACCGGAGAATGCTCTGATAATTCGAAGCACTCTCATGATCGGCCCTGGGTACCGGGTGCGGACATTATACTGTTTTTTTATTAGAATATATTACCAACACAATGTGGACGTACTCGTAGTACGCTGCAATTACGTGTACGGAAGCAATCTGGCTCGCTAAATGGAACTTATTACGTACCAACGACGTAACCTGTCGTAATATGTACTATGTAAGTACATGACTGCTTTACGTCATCGATTCATAATCGAACTTTTTCAATTTTAATGTATTTAATAATTACGTCGTCGTACGAGGTTCGTAAATCCTCATTCTGGAACTGATTAGTGCCATTTCCACCAACCCAAAAGCTCCAGTTTTCATTTTGACACTTGATGGCATACATTACATTTCTATTGTTTTAAAACCTGGGAAAATATGATAGTAATCTATCGCATTTACTTGCCAAAATGGAAATGATAACGATTGAATTTCACAAAATATGGACAACATTAGATCAATGGTAACACTTGCAGTGCGATTTCAACTCTTACGGCTTACGTGGTTGATTTTGATTGGGTCATAAGTACATGATACCAGGGATAATGTAGGTAAAAATCCACTCGTCCAAGGAGATGTACTGAGAGATAAGAGTGAATGAGGTCAACACTTTTTTCCCTTGAGATATATCGGAAACTTAAATCAATGGTAACATATAATGCACGTCAACTCTTATAGCGCAGAAAATAGGAACACTACAATGTCCAAAGTGTTACACTTGATGTGGTTTGGACTAGACATAACGGGCGAAAGTCTTAATATGCTATTTATAGATCTAGCCTTTCAAAGTTCATAACATGTAGGTAATATGGATGGTATGGGTAACTTTAACAGTTCCGGGCAATCAACCCCCTTTGTTAAGCAATGTTGATAAGTGAATGTGTTAACCTTTGTGCCCTAGGGGTTGGGGCGATTTGACCGTTGGCGCGAAGCATCACCCTGTGAACGTATATCCCTATTAAAGTTTTAATAAGTACCTACACTGTGTTTTTTAATGAGGATCTTTTCATTAATTACCTAAAAAAAATTTGTGAAAGAAAATTACCATTGTTTTCACAATACAATTTTTGCCTCAACTTTTCTATATAAGAGTCTTATTATTCAACAGATTTAATTTTTTCACAGTTGATTATCAATTTCCCAATAGCCATATTTGTTATTTTTATTTTAAGATAAGTGTTTTTATTCAATAAATCTTACACAATTATAATATAACTAAACTACTTAAAAATACATTAAAAACTAAACTAAAAATCTACCTAAACTAAAAATATTCTAAAAAACTTGTCCCTCTTGGGAGGGTGCCCATCACGCTGGCGGCATTCCCGCACTGGATGGCTAGGCTCAGCCTCTGCGCCATATTGTGAAATGTGAACTACAAATATTCATTTTCAAATCTAGTCGCTAAAACCCGTGCTAGCCCATGTCGTAGCAATCATAACTATTCATAACCTAAACATAGATAATAATTTCAGCGACTGTACTCTAGCAGTGTACAAAATGTTTCAAGTGTCGATTTGAGCTGTTTATTGTGTTTGAATTTGCGTATTATGTGGGACACGCGCGCGCCACGCGACCCGCATGGGAGAATAGAATGTATGGTGCGTTTATGAGTTTTTTAACGCACTTATTCGCAAATTATGACCGGTATTTTGAGCGTTTTGTTGCATTTTAATAAAGGGGTGATGAACGAGTGTTTATGTTGCTTTTGACACGGGCTTGCTTGTGGGAACTTTTGGGAATGGGAATGATTGTAAATTTAAATAAAAACGATAATAGGTGATTATGTCGCGGACGCCAAATACAATCCTAAATTTAAAAACAACTGTCACTGTAACTCATGTGCTACATCGCGAAAGAGTGAGCGGGATGCATTGATTAGCGACGATTACTTGCGTCATTCTGGAATCGATACAATTATTTATATATTTCTCGTGGGCGATTTAGTGACCAAACCTATTGTCAGAGTTCTTCAGTCTTGGACCAAATGCTTAATTAATGTGTTTTCCAAGGCACGAAAGGGCCCAGATAAAAATGACACTAGCAAACACACACGCGCTACAGACCGCGCTCAACTTGTTCAAGTTTTACGATCATTTTCATAGTACTTGCCTTTAGTTGTTAAGAGGCCTTCATTTGAGTGTTGAATTTTGCACAAAATGGATCCTATTACAATCGTAAAATAATCCAATTGAAACTATGAGTTTAGTAAACTAAAGAACAATACCCTGTCATACTCTACATTCATAGCATGACATTGATAAATTACCTAGGTTCATTAGCACTTCTCTAATCATCCAAACATGGCGATAGAGAATGAATGAACAGTGTCAACGGCCTGATAAACCTTGTGTACATAATAAAACTCCTAAACTATGGTGTCTGTCTCCATCAGGGCCGAGATATAGCTCAATGGATTCATAGACGTTTTAAGTGCAAGGTGAGTTTGTGTTCGGTTTTACAACTGTAAGATTTCATAAAACTGTGACAGTTCGTGAGAGCTCACGTTTAAATGATTATGAATATCGGCTTAGTGGGACGACCCCCGACCAGATGGAGGGATGACCATCGAAAGGTGATTGCCAGAGGCTGGATGCAAAAGGCCGAGAAACTGATTGAGTGGCGTGCTTTGGCCTACGTCCAGTAGTGGACTGATACGGGCTGATGATGATCGGCTTAGTATTCAAATGTGCTCAAAGAAAATATACGACCCACTAAGTGCATCACGTCATGACTGATTACATTAAAGCTGTCTAACGGGTCTCTACGCGTTGGACCCATGTAATCCAAGCCTTTCAAAGGACCGGGATTTTCAGCTCGTGAACCATTAAGAGATACAAATATTAATGATATCTCTCGGGTTATCTTTCGGTGCAAGTGGCCCTAAATGTACCCATTAAACTAGACAGCGCTACATTGTCTCCGTGTACCAGATATGGATATGTGCGTATGTTGATAAACACGACGACGTTATCGTCCGACGAACCCGGCGCGCTCGTTAATCAATTGCAACTGCCTATCGTGACGATGAAATATATTAATGCTGTTGGAGGCCTCTGTCAAATAACATCCTGTCGTCTTAATTAGCCAGGTGCAATTTGTGCGGAGTTCTGTCACCAAAGAAGTACATCATCATCATCAGTCTGTTTATATAGCCCCACTGCTCGGGAACAGACCTTCCCTTACAGCGAGGGAGCTGGGGCCATGATCCACCACGCGGGTTCACTACGGATTGGCGGATTTCACATGCATTAGAATTTTCTTCTTCTACGGCATGCAGGTTTCATCACGATGAATACCTTCACCGTTTTGAGAGCACTCGGTAAATGTACGTAAGATATCCTTACTTAATGTACGTAAGATAACTTATTGGTACATGGCTTCCCTGGCAGGGAATCGAACTTGGGACCTCCGTATCGCAAGTCCATTGACCCTACCACTGAGCCACCGAGCTTGGTGCGCGGGGTGACGTCGTCGTCAGAATCTTGTAGATTTGGGTAAATGTTTAGAAGCAACGGTATCCAAGGTAACAAGAAATGTGGCACCACATGATGCGTCGAGTTTAGTATCTTCTTGCTTCATAATTTGTAATGAGTACCTACTTGATAGCTCCAAGTTATAACATATTGGGTATAGGTACTTATTCAAGGTATATTTGATACCAACGGCTTTAGTTTGTGTAAAATAGGTATACCAAAAAGTACATATATGTAAGTAATTACATTGTCCATTAATTCCAAACTCTATGTTTTTAATTATGCAACATTTTAATCCGGAATTTCTAATCAGACAGAGGTGGGACAGCCATAACAATTTATATAGAGCAGCACCTCCGTCACCGTTAAAAGACTACAGTATGTATGAGATGAGGTAGGCATGTAAATGATTGCTATATATTCATGTGCTTCACGCCTTGGAGCGCTGTTGTTTGTAACACAGATTGATAAATATTAATCGGTCACTCGTAAACATTTATCTTCGGGGTATGGGAATAAAATCGAAGGTTATGGAATATCACAGTGACCATTGATAAGGAATTAAATAGATAAACTCATAGTGCACATAGAAGCATAAATATGGTCTTCGAAAAAATACTAGTGGAGTTATAATGAAAAAAAAAAGTCTTCGTTCATTAAAATTTATAACGTGTGACCTTAAAAAATTTAAACTAATATGGAGTTTGTGTGAAATGGAATTATTGATTTTCAAATGTCTGTAATTGTGTTATTTTTCAACTAATTTCAGTATTGTTTCACATTGAAAATAGTTTTTTTTAACAATTTACTTTACACCACTCAGAAACAAAGGAAGGTGATCGGATGTAGTAAAGCAGGACATCTTTAAAAGCAAAATACTATCTAGTTCTTATTCATATTACTTTAATGTTTGCTCTATCTGATTATTTTGAATCCTTTGGTCAACTGGAATTTAGCCAATAAAAACGGGAGTGTCGTTTTTTGCGACGCCATCTATGGAAAAATCTCACATTATAATGTCAAAAGAGTTATTCCGAAGTCACTACATTAGCCTCCCAGTTGTTTTCGAAACATAACTGTAGTGAAATCGCATCCAGAATTCGAATTTCACAATTTTCCATACAAAATGAGGACCCGAATTTGAATTTGAATTAAAATACGTTATGTAGGTAGGTATTTACTAATATTTTACATCCATACATAAACTGACGACATACATCTGATGCGATCCTGGTTCACAACTCTCGCTTCCTCCACATTCAACAATCTCTTCGAGTTACACCACCGTTTAGGTCCCCCTGTCCCTTTCTATCTTAACTTTTTTTTAACGAAGTGTGAAAGGGATACCAACACGATTTAAGGGAAGTAAGGTTTAACTAGGTTTATGAATAACAGCATTCATGAACAATAAATTGATCCATCGCCATCAGCCCAAGTTATATAACGCTATGCTTGCCTAAGTTGCTAATTATTTTAGTGTTAAACTATTCATGAATGTATTAATATGATTTGCACCTAAGACTCCTGCGCAGAGCGACGTAATTAAATCTCCGACAAAAGATCAAGGTTACGATTCAAAGATATAAGTATATAAAACTTTTTGCTTACGTTCGTGACCAGTCTTGTTAAGCATTAACAAAAAAATGGGCGTGTAATTTTAAATAGGTCTCGAGAAAATCGAAACACTATACCTACCTTTATTACATACCTGCAAAAACTACGAAGGAATCGAGATTTCGTTTTCGATCAATACTAGGGTCGACCCGCAATACATACATACCCCAATTCTTCTTCTTCTTATGGTGCCGTCTTCTTACGAAGGTTGGCGATCATTATGGCAATCTGCACTCTCGACAACGCCTCACGGAATAGAGACTTGGTACTCTTGCCGTACCATTGGCGTAAGTTCTTGAGCCATGATATTCTCCTTCTACCTGTCCTTCTTCTGCCCTGGATCTTTCCCTGAAGAATCAGTTGTAGAAGATCGTACTTTTTATTCCTCATTATGTGACCTAGATACTGGAGTTTCCATTTTATAATAGACATAAGTACTCCAATATACTTACATAATGTAGGTCAAATTGTATACCATATTGGTATAGAGAAATACCAGTAACACCTCATATGAAGCAGCAATGGACTAATAGTCTACAGGAGAGTCAATGGTTAGGGTTTTCTCGAAAATATCTCGAAACAATTTTTAAAATTCTTTTACAACTACATAGATACGTACAACATCAGATCAATAGTAACACTTGCAGTACGAATTCAACTCTTATGACGAAGAGAATAAGAACGGTCCAAAGTCCAAGGTGTTACACTTGATCTGCTGTTAGCTGTACATAGTCCACGCTTTAAGCCATCGAAAGGTAAAGATTTTTTTATAATCGGTCAAGTAGTTGTTGAGAAAATGTCAACCTTAGGAGACCACCTGTACTTATATTTTTCTCTGTTTTCGATCTAGAGGTCTTCAAGAAAAGAGACTTACATTATTCATTTAACCATGTAACCGAGAGTAAAGGTTACTAACTCTAGCACTATTAAAAAGCTGTCATACTTGTGATTTAACTCGGGTAAAGTTAATAAAACTTTACCCCGGGTGTGTGCCCCTACAAGTCCTATAGGTAATTAGCTACCTTAGATGCTAAGGCTTAGCATAACATAGCAGCTTAGTCTAAGTTACCTAATATTTGTCGCTGAATTCGAGTCAACTACTTACAATTTGTCATTGTAGTATAAATATTGCTGACTGGAATAATAAATACAAAACATTTCACAACGTTGTAGGCAATTTTTATGAATGAACCATTATGATAATTACGGCGTCAAATACTCATTCATTTTAGTGGGTTACCTACGCCTGTGGCATAACGATTTCCACCATCATGACACGGAACACTAAGTGCGGAATAGAATTACCGAACGCGCTAGAGCCTGCGACCTTCGCAGGCTAAAGGCGGACTTAATATTCTTCGCTGTTGCCAGCCCGCGGGCGGGATGCTACTAAAAAACCTGACGCAGATACCCATCACATAAATCGTTTTGACTAGTCAAAACTTTAAAGTTTGTTCATGCATACTTGACTCGGAACACGAAGGCGATGTGGTTAGGACATTGGATTTCCGTTACGGAACTCTTATAGAAGGATTATTTCAATAATACTTTGTTATTTCGTACCAAGACGTCCTTAATAAGCTTACGGTTGTCATGGTACGAAATACTATTGAAGTAATCCTGCTATAAGACTTCTTGGTAAGTGCCCAGGTTCGAAGTAGTTCGATCAGAACTCGATGGCGCATTAGGACATTGGATTTCCGTTACCGAGGCCAAGGTTTGAAGTAGTTTCCAACCTTAGTTGTCGCCATGTAGTTGTAGCGAATGGTAAAACTAAAACATTAAAATCAAAACACACCTACCTATTGCATTTTTTCAACCTCACCTATTTACAAATAATATCGTTTCATTTCAGTAAGTAGGTACGGTAATTCTCTTAAAACTTTTTCACGATTGCTATAAAAAGCGATGAAGGTAAACATCGTAAAATGAAAGTTGCTGTTGGTTTTCTGCAATAAAATAAATAATTTAATAAAACGTATTTCCAAGACTTATTTACCAGTAAAGCTAACAATACAAAAGTCTAAAATGGTTTTATAACCTATGCCTAGATTTAGACCTTCTAATTCGCTTTCGTTTCTATTTTTACTTCGCGTAACTAGACACTTCGAACCGTTTTAGGCACCAAATTCGCCTAATTTACTCCAAATAAGCCTACCGACGACGTAACCAGCCCAGCATAGAGTATTATAAAATGCTTATAGTTCGACTTCCTTCTGTCTGTCAGTGTGTAAGTAAGGCAGTGGCGTGAGCTATTATCTAACAGTGAAAGTGTGAGTGTGTGCGCGGCGCGGTGACGTAACAGCGAGCTTGGCTGCGCATGCGCACCTAGGGTTACCAATGTTACCATTTGACCGGATAAATCCGGATAACTCCGGATTTTGGGAGGTTAGACCGAACTTTGCCCGGATTTCTTTTCGGAAAGCTTCTTTGTCAAAATTAAAACCGGGTTCAAACTAAAACACATTATTTGTGATTTTTAAAACTCCAATGAAGTTGAAATCTGTTTATTCGGCAGCACATAATGATTAGTAACATTTTCAAGCCATATCATTATATACCTACGTTATTAGGCTGAGATTCAGAGACGATTTTGAGCGCAACCCGAGTCTGAGTTCGCTCTTACGACTGTATCTGACATTCTACAATTTTTACAGTTGTAAGAGAGAGATCACGTTAAGCTCGCACTTAATTAATCTCGACCTTATAAACGAGGTATATAATGATATGATACAAAACACACAACGTTACACTTGACTGTACTTAACTAAGTTTTGTTTTAGTGTCACCCAAAATATAATAATTTTATGCCAATGAAACTTTCAATTAATTGGGTTTTATTTTAGACTATAAAGATATTCGTAAACACTTCAAATGACAAATGCCTGATTCTGCCCCGCCATCAACCGTATGATGAACAAGATAACGAATAAATGTAAAAATATCTCCGTTTTTTATTAAAATCATTAGTTTAAAATAAAGTTTTGTACATCAAACGAGTCGAAAAAACAGCCTAATTAAGAATTCAGAGAGTAGTAAGAAATCGAAGCGAATTATTCATTGTCTTTGTTATCATTTTCTACTACTATCGCAACTCCTACTGATTATGATTATGCAATATGAAACCTGTAAATAGTCCCCAACAAAATGATAGGGTACAGCTTCAATGATCACGTAGTTTTGAAGGTGGGGCAAAGCTCCATTGAAATGTGGCAATGTCATTTCAATGGTCCCGAGTAGATTGCATGACACGTAATTCGTGAGTAAAATACCTGAGTGAATTAAGTCTACTAATGTAGTGTACTTAATTCATCCGATATTACCTGAGTGATTCAAGTCTACTGTGGAGTTGTACTTAATGCACCCGGAAATCACCTGGGTCAATCAAGTCTGCTAATAGTGTACTTAGTGCACCCTAGTGAATCACTCCAGGTGAGTTAGGTATACTGCCCCAAAATTTAAGTATGTCAATGTACCCAATACCGGATTTTGTATTTCAGTGACTGGTTGGTGACCCTATCGCCGCACCGGGCACTCCGCTCCAGCCAGCTCCACTCTCACTGGCGATTGATGCTGATTTTCGAATAAACAACAAGGAACTAGGAAGTTCCCGGTGGACTATAAGTTATTACTGATTCCGGGTTGTGTTTGTTGAGGGGAATATTACCTCACACAAATTGGAATTTATTAGTTAGGTTAGATTGGGTTTGTTTCAATGGATTAACAATTTACCTAGAGTTAAGATTTATTTTAGGCTACGGATAGATATAATTTCGTTCTACAACATAGACGAACAAATAATATGATTAATCATGTATTTATGGTGCAATAAAGTATATTTACTCACAGAATTACAGTCGGCTGTCGCTATTTTTCGTCAATGTATAACATCAAATCAGATGAAGTGTAACACTTATGACCATTCTTATTATCTGCGTCGTAAGAGATGAAATTGTACTGCAAGTACCATTGATCTGCTGTGGTCCATACGTAGGTAATATCGAGCGCGTTGAAGTCTTTTCTTTGAAGCGCCCATATAATAAGCTTGTACCAATTTTTGGCGCAAAAATGTATATGTCCTATATGTATTTCTATGTCAGTATTTATTGCGCACATAATATACGAAACTTAACATCGATAGTTTATTTCTGCGCCAAAACTATCGCACGACAAAACTCGTGATGCGCGTTAGAGATCCCTTAAATTGTTTCGCAGGGAAACACATTGAGAATGACGTAATGGATAAAATTGTAAAGGATATAGGTAGGTAGGTAAAGTATAAGTACTAACAATTGATTTTTTGAAATATAATATATACGAAAACCATTTATTCTGCTATTTAAGATTAAGTATAAAAATAAAATTTTACCTAAACAAATAAACCTCTGATCGTTTCCGGTGCAAAGGTGCCCATAATACCATAGTATTATGGGCTATGGACAGCCTTTGCATCAGGTAAATTGATTAGTGACCTAATTAGTTTTAAACTTATTTCTTTATATAAACTCTTACTCGATTTATTTAAACACACCTATTAGGTACTCCACGCACATACCATCTTTGAAAAAAAATTAAACAATAGGTACAGTGGTACACAGAGAAAGATGTACAGGAGAGTTTTTTAGGTTGAGATTTTCTCTAAAACTACTGCAAAAAAATTCACTGTTTGATAGATAAAAGTTAAAACTATGTAACTGTAAATTAATTATTAAATTCGGTCCAGTAATTTTTGAGAAAATCTCAACCTTATTGCGGCCCCCTGTATACTTATCTCCGTCTTCGACTGTACGTATGTATACATATAGGCGCCTAAAACTTGAATGAATATGCTAAACCGAATTATCTAACTACAACTATATCTATTAATAGAAGTGGCCAACATTTTATTCCTTATTAATTCACCACATTACAGCGCGCCTAATAATCACCCAATTTTTCTAAATTAATTTGCAAAATGTTTTTGTTGTTGTTATGATAAGTTCAAATTCAATGACATCATCTTATGAATAGTCGATTTGGTTAAGTAAAAAAGTTTCTCGTCCATTCAACAAGGATCTAGGTATACAGATCATTAACCCAGAAGACTGATCAAGGCTTGGTGAGGTTTTTGTGATTGATAGTGTGAGTAAAAACCTTTTTGGCCGGCTGCGTTTGTCTTGGAATCGTCTATCGTAATATTTTTTTTATTTAATTTAATTAATGGACTCGACAGTCTGTCAATTGACAATGTACCTACATGACATTACAAATACAGAGTAATTCATATTTTTTGTAGTCTTCTTCCTTCCTCCAGAGGATTCGCCGCAGCGGCGTCAATCCTGGGCGAAGCAGCTCAACTCTACACGAATTCCATCTGCCCCGATCACACCTCATCCAACTTCTTCATATCTCGCATCTGTCCACTATTCATTGCTGCAAAATAGTTCAACCTACTTCGCCCAACGCGTTAGTCTTGCCCACATACCACTTACCCCATATACCTGTAACAGGAGGGCGCACATGAGCGCAAAATTGCTTCGCAACACGTGTAACCTAGAGATATTATGGACATGGACGCATCTCTTTAACACGGCACCCCTGTCCCCCGCTTCGTCTCAATGCGCTCATCGTTGACAGAATTTCTCGCTTGCAAATTTGCGATTTCATATCTATTGGGTAAGTGGTGTCTTGGGTAGGTGGTCTCGCCATACAGCGGGGCAACGTGGCCAGCCGTTTGGGCACGCTGCCCATAGTGGGAGGGACCTAGGACAAGGTTTTGTAATCATAGTATATTTTAAATAAATAAAAACTTAAAAACTGTCCGTTATTATTATGTATGTAATATTAATGTACAGCAAATTCTTCTAAAACTAAACTTGTCTCCATGGGATCTGAATGGACAGCACCCTCGTCTCTCCAAGGCCAAACAAAAACTTAATGTAGTCACAAAAACCTTCGCTCTCGGTTGTGCAGCAACGCGGGCAGTATTGTGAGGCGATGACTCGGCACACTCCTGCGCAGCCAACTGGAGCTGGGCCACGCTCCCGACAATTCGAGTGGACATGCTTCAACGACTTAGAGAGACTGAAAATTGCCACCCTATATAACTTGCTATCATTGCTCGTTGTAACCCGGAAGGTGAACCGCAACGATTTTTACTAGCGCTCCAGTTTAGTCAATGTCGGATTTTTTGGGCAAAGAATATTACGGTGGAGCACAGACATAGGTGTACAGGAGAGTTTTTAAGGTTAAGATTTTCTCAAAAACTACTTGACCTATTGCAAAAATTATGTCACTGTTTGATAGATAAAAGTTAAAACTATGTAACTGTAAAAGAATTATTAAATTCGGTCCAGTAGTTTTTGAGAAAATCTCAACCTTGTTCAGGCCCCCTGTAAACTTATCCTGTCTTCGACTGTAGAAAAATTTCGTTCGCGCTGACTTTGTCAGGATTTGAGCGCCTAAAAAAGGCCTTGCGACTAATTATGGAACTAGCCCTGACAACCAATTCCCATTTCACAGTAGGTACCATTGCTGGATTTTCAGAAGGAGCATTATAATTCTTGGTACAGAGACCGAGCAATGGACTATGAAATGGGAATAGGTCTGACAGAAATGGCAATATTAAAATTACAGTCTGAATTTCGGTTTGCTAGGGTCAACCAGGATCACCTAAAAATTCCCAAGGGGTCCCAACCCAAAGGGAACGCATCCGTTCATTAGAATCCTCTGGGAGATCGACGGATCGAAATTTACATTCTATTTACATTAAAATAATATTTACTAAACAATTAAAACAACACACAGCTACAATTTTATTTTAATTACCAATATCCAATCACATTTGCGATAACATTTTTTAACAGGTGACGCTTTCCAACAGCCTTAAATTATTTCAGTTTACACTTTTTGCCTAAGGACAGCGGACGGTAAAGGTAGCGTTGGTACACCAACCTACACAAAATGAAATCAATGCAATGTATAACGTATTGCCATCTCGTAAGGTGTTCCTGTTACTTGTTATTTTGTCGACTGTACTCCGTTACATTTTAAGGGAAATTACAATGTCACTCCACTGGCTTACCGATTCAAAAATGGTGGCCTCCAATTAAAAAAACTTCACTACTTACTTTTATTTGCGCAACCTTATTAACCTAAGTGTCCAAATTGTTTGTATAATAATGCAGCTTTTCTTTGTGCAATAAGGGGAGGTTCTAATTTATTTAATTTCAATACATTCAAAATACATAGGTAGCTATTTACAAAAACAATGTAAAACGCATAAAATATTAAGAAAAGTGAAAGATATTTTTTTTGTTTGTAAATGTGTCCTAATTCATTTGACAGTTCCATAGTCACTTCCCCATTTGTTAAAATCCACGTGGTTGGTTTCGAGTACAGAAAAATATTTTCCTCGGCGTAACCGGTTACGTACGAGGATAATTTTTCCCCGTTCGTAACTGGTTACGAAACTCCGTTTAAGTTAGCGGCCGATGCGAAAAACCGACATACATAAAACTTAAAATATGTACTACCTTCCTTGCAGCTGTCTGGTATAAGTAACTAATGGGAAATATTTAACTGCGTGACTAATTACTCCTATGTACGTTGGATCCTCATTTGAGAAGCATCTCGGAAGTCATTCAAACCTTTTTAGCCCAAGATGTGATGTAAATAATCAATTATAAAACCTACACACAACATACCAAAATCAAATTTATTTGCATGTTTACCTCAAATTTCTCAGTAATTTGGCGCAGGGCAGTACAAAGACGTAGTAACCTTGTTAGCCGTGGCTCTTAAGGCGTAGTGGGAGATACGTAGGTAATAATGACTCGTAAAATTCATGCTCCGTCGACTCCATGAATGTAAAATCGAATACTCTACAAATAAAATTATGTAAGTATCAGGGTACCTGACTACCTTACGATTCAGTATTGTCTGTAAACCGGCTCACGGTTGTCTCTCTTAATCCAGTCAGTTTTTATTAGATTGAGCCACAGTACTTACTTCGTAATTAAAGTAAAAGTACAAACAAAAACACGAAAAAAGAAAATTGTTATGTACAGTCGAAGACAGAGATAAGTGTACAGGGGGTCTCAATAAGGTTGGGATTTTCTCAAGAACTGCTGGACCGATTTTAATAATTATTTTACAATACATAGTTTTAACTTTCATCTATCTAACAGTGAAAGACTTAATAGTTCAAGTAGTTTTTGAGAAAATCTCAACCTTAAAAACTCTACTGTACAGTGTACACCATTCTCTGTCTTCGACCGTACTTAATTAAGATGTAATGACAGCTTGGAAATGTAAATAGTTCAAAATATAAAATAAATTGTAAAGTGTAATATCGGTATTTCAGGGCCCCCGTGAGGCCCTGGGCACGGGCCCCGTGTGCCCTCAAACGGCGTACTCCGAAAAACAACGCCTCCAACGGCGCCTTACGTATCACACAAACAGAATGTATGCCGGAAAACACCTCCGGAAGCCTACCACCGAAACATCGACGTCATTATCAAAAAAGCCAAATAAAAGTTACGCAACATGTTGTCCTGTGCCGTTGACGCAACTGTTGTTTTCGTGGGTCGCGGTAAGTGTGCCGCGCATTACGGTCAGCCGATGGCCCAGTGCGCCGGCGCACGGTGACATAACGCAGCTTCCGCCGTTCGCTGGTGAAAGGCTGGCGCTTTATGTCATAGCCTGCACTGCAAATAGCTGCTCTACTATCATACAATGAGATGCCTTGGAAAATAAGGCTGGTACGGTCTAACACGAGAAAGGTATACAGGAGAGTTTTTAAGGTTGAGGTTTTCTCATAAAGTAGGACTGATTTTTGAAAATTATTTACACTTACTCTGTGTGCACTCTAAACTATCTACTAGTAAAATAATTTTTATAATCGGTCAAGTAGTTCTTGAGAAAATCTCTTTATTATTGGGAGCTCGGTGGCGTGAAACAGACCTCACGATACGGAGACGAGCGATACGATACGGAGGTCAGCCAAGGTATGGTCGTCTGCCAAGTACCAATGAGTTTCTCCCGGTTTTATCGAAGGAGTACACATTCCGAATGCTATTAAAACTGCAAATACGAACATCGTACATGTGCCTCCAGGCAAAGGTCTCTTCACTATGTTTTCCCCAAGCACTCTTGCCCATGTCTTTCCCAATATTTCCGCAATTTCATCATCCCATCGTCTGTATGGTCTACCTCTTTTCCCACCTATTACCTATATTGGTTACCTTACCATTACCATGTTGTTATTATATGTTCCTAAGATATTTGTTGTAACTACTAGCTAGCACTAGGAAGCAGTCAAAGTAGCACAACAAGTAAACAAACCAGATTTGCCTTCGAAATACCTTTTCAATTAGAGTTGTCCAATAAATGAATGTCAGCATTGTAGTGATTGTTGTGGTGCAATAAATACTTTATCAACTAAGTTGCCGACTGGTAGCCAAACCAGACACTTATCAGAGCATACCAGTAACTCGTAACTTACTATGTACAAGGAAATATAACCACTAGAAGTAAGGATGCATAAATAATTAAAACCCATACACTGTCTGGCGTCTATATTTTTTAAAATAAAACATTTTCTGATGGTTAATTAAGTATCTATATTGACACGAATTTAGGGATCTTGAAATTACCTGAATTGATTAAATTGTTTTGAATTAAGTATTGTATACTTTTTAATTAATCTTGTTTGCATAACCAAAGGTTGACTGGTCGAGAATGCCGCATGGCATTGAGTTCGCCTGTACATTATATTGTGTATGAAGAATAAATAAATAGCTTTAGTAATTAATGCGGGAGAAAGACTGACTGCACACCTGCGGTAAATCCCTATACTAAATAGTGGATCTTGATTCACATGTGATTTTGCTTGAGTGCATACTAGTACCTAAACATAATTGTTAAGTTTAAAGTAGGCACTACAGAAAGTTGTTTATTTATAGGTAAAATTAACACGCAATAAAAGTATGAACCTTTACGAATAAAAATGAAATGATATAGGTATATTTCAATCGTAATATCTCTAGCTCTTCCAGTACATTTTTCAGATATATAATTACTGTATTTAATAACTGGAGTATGTATCTGGTAGGCCACAAGTTAGAACGTAATTTCGCGCTTCCGCACACTCAGCAATGTAACTAAGGCACGTTCATAAGTTACATATACTTAACTCGTTATTTACTTTGCTGTGTTTTATTAATGAACTCAATTTGATCAAGTTAACTGCGTAATAACTTCCTAACTACCTAACTGGGCAAGTGGCTTTGTTAGTCACTACTTATCGTGTGGTTTCACCATTTATATATTGTTTGTGTCTAAAGATCCTAACTATAGAGGAGTCTGGGTCGAATATTCGTCAGCACAATATTCAAACGCTCGAATATTTGACGAGTCGATACTTGGTTATATAGCATTTGCTATTGCATGACTTTCTATCAGTGTATACAGCGGGGTCGTCGAGCCTGATAAGCTTTATCGCTCACCCGACGTGCTCCCGATGTCTGGTTCCGACTTCATTATACATTTTAACTTTTGTCATAACTCATACTCGTAATTATGCATTTTCACTGCACAAAACTCCAAAGATAAGGTGAGAGGTTTATTATGAGTTCCATTTAAAATATTAGTATTACTTACCACCTTGGACTAATTAACCAAGCTTAATACGAATGTGATTGATAGATCATAGTAATTGAAACCATTTGTATTACGTCAGTTACATCACTGCCAATTATGTATGTATTGGTAACAGACCTAGTTATCTACTTTTGTCTATCGTTGTGTTGTCTATAACTTTATTACGTATTAAAAATACATTCTTTGATAATGCCAGTGTCAGGAGGTCATTATTTTATGTAGATGAAATCTTATGAGAAGAAATATCTCGATTATAATTGCAAATTTCCAATTATTATTCGTATAACCTTGCCCCTGCGAGACGAGCAAGTTTTGAAAGAAAGAAGCAAAAAGATTGACAATATTATTATGTGCATATAATTAATCATGTATATGGGTACAGGCATGTTATTGAAACTAGATTTTATGTATGCAATTATTGCTCTACCTATATAAATTCTGTGATATTATTACTATTACATACAGAAGCTCTTATTAGTAAACACGATTTTTGATTTAAAAAAAAAAGAGTTTAGCATGGTTTAAGGACATCCTTATTATTTGATGCGAGTTATTGATAAGCTATTGCTTTAATTAATCAGTATTTTAAACATGGATATGTTCATAGAGAAAATAACACAGAGGAGAAACTTACATCTACATTTACAACAATTTTACATAAAGACGAACTGCGGTGTCCCAGTATGGATAAAGATACGCGTTTCAATGTTAAACCATATTTTAGCGAAACCACCGAATATACCTAAGCCACGTTTAAAGTATTTTTGTATTAATAATAATTAAAAGCATGTGATTAATGTTTCGGCTCTCGAGTGTTGAGCCCTCCACACATCTGCGAAGCACACTCATCATTGGCCTCATTTTTGCATTTTAATTATATTCATTCATTAATTTAATCATTAAAGTGTACAGGAAGTCTAATACAAGCACATGTTTTTCTACTTGGCGGAAATATTAAAAACACAACTATCGCAAACCGCAACCTACATTAAGCCGATAACTTTGTTTTAGTAATTAAATGAGCCGACGACGACGATAAGCTCAAACATGTAGTCGACAGTACACCAAGTGACACATTGCCACTTTACAGTCTCTATGCGATGGTAATACGGCATATATTGCAATGGTTTTTTGTAGATTGATGTGCTGTCTGTACAATAATTTATTTATCGCTACGAAAGTGAAAACAATCCGTATTCATTTCGGCGCAAGATTATACTTGTTTTGTTTGTGTTCAAGGGGAACAAGACCCGTTGCCCCAAACAAGTTGCTATCGCAATTTCGGACTTAATGAAAGTTATTAAAGTACTTAAAATTAAGAACAATAAATATAATTTCCCCATAAACGGAAAAATGTCACGAACAACTTTGAATCCATGAAAAATGCCTGAATGGAAAAAATTCCAAAATTGTAACTGCTTTGATGTAGAACAATTTTGTTTTTGAGAATCTAAGTACTTAGATGTGCTTTTGCTTTTACAATACTTAACTTTTAATCACCAGTCTCCATCATGTTTCACCGTGTGTTGCGATAATAATTTGTTTGACGGGTGACGCCTCTCCAGCAACGTTAAGATGCTGGCTGGACTGGTTTCCTGGAACTGGAAATAATATGTTTATCTCATAACAGCTAACGAATGTATGAAATTAGTGTTTTAGAATTTAATAAATGGGCTTTGAAAATACTGGCCTTTTAATTTAATACAATGATTTGCATAAGAGGTACACCTCGTCATCGAATCGAGATCGGGCTCGATGCGAGCTCTACAATTTATATGAGAATGTCAGTGGTCAACTTTGGAACTAAAAACGGTAGCATTAAACAAGTTTTTACTTCCATAAACGCTAAGTGGTTGTGCTGGTTGATAGAAACAATAAATGTCGTTTTTTCTATATAACTTTATAGGATTTCGATATGTAAATAGTAAATATATCTATTAAATGAAGAAAATGTAACTATGAAGCTATAATACGGTATACTAAAAAGTACCAACACTCGCATACAAAGACAACCGTCCCAAACATTATTTTAGAAATCCAAAATTGGTCTATTGTTTACGGACCGAGCGAAGTAGCAAAAAGACGTCGAAATGCCAGACAATCTTATGCAACCCGCTAACCGAACTATTCCAAGCAAAAAAATCACGGAATCCATTGGCTGGTCTTATTGTTTCGCGATTTATGTGACTGCTCAAATGGGCAGGCCTACTCCAGGCTGACCTTAAAAATATAACTTGGCGAATGCGTGCTTTGTTCTCGGCCCAACTCTGCGGGCGTGAGGTTTTTTGTGGACCCTTTTGTTCTTAAATTATGTAACTTCGAATTTGAAAAGACTCCACAAAAACTACAGTCGGCGATGGATGATAGATGGTCGTCTACTTTAACGATGTTTACTTAGACTATTCATGAATGTTATATTGGTCAAAACTAGGGAGGCATCTAATGCTTCCAATCCTATCGATATGATACCGATATAATGTGGAAAAGTATATGCAGTAAGGATACGGGTGTGGTAATTAAAAGACAGAACACATAAAAATGTCTAGACATAGGTATAAAAATTCATAAACATTTTTTTAGAATTATCTAAAAACTACTTCACAAAAAGACATATTTAAAGAAGAAAAATCTTCTGATGAGACCTGACTTTGATGATCAATGCGACAGAACTCATTCTGAAACAGATAAAAATATCGGCGATGCTATATCGATAATCGATATCGGTGCGTCCCTATCAAAACCAGCATGTTGTCTAGACGGAAAAGGCCCCAATTACAATTTATGATCTGTCTGAAAGCAGTTTATTTAAGGTTTACATTGATATTTTTAGCTTGTATGTATCCCTTCGACACTGATAGAACGAATTAAACACGCTACGTAAGGAAAGATTTCGCATATAGGCTTTAAACTCTACAGAATTGGTTGTTATAAGGTAACCTAGTTGAACCTACGAGTATATAGTTGCTTTTCGATTAAATCAACTCCTCCATCAATGAAAGCAGCAAAACGATTTCTTGCTGCTTGATTCTTGTATTTCTTAATTATTTAATAATTCACCTTAAATAGTATAATGAGACGTCTATCTCTCTATAAATGCATCTACAATACTACAAGTTGGTATAAATGACAAAAGAATCTAATCCATTTATAAATTCAATTTTCTTACATTATGATTTGCTTGATGGCTGGTCAATTATAGCGTAGCTTTATTCCAGAAAAAAAGGTTAAAATCCTAATTGTACTTATTTCTGAATATAGTAACTACTATATTAGTAATCTCTTTATTCTCTTTAACTACTATATTAAGTAAGCACTTTAGTGTAGTATTTAGTAAGTACTGTATCAAGTAGGCTTATGTACCTACTTTATTTTTTTAAATGCAATCTACAGGATTGGCGAAATGTTTAACACTTCGGGTTTATAGCCCAGCATCACGGCTGCTCGTAAAACAGCTTCGCAGCGCAGACTGGGTGCGCAGGCGCAGGGCGTCGCGTGATCAAACCGGTTGTAGGGTAACATTGTTCATTATTCAAATTAGTGCGTGCCCTGTTATAATTCGAGGCGAGCCTTTCGAACTGCGATTAGGGCCTTCAGACTCGCCGAGAACCTGTGGTTGGTGTTTTGTTTTGTTTGGAAATGGCGGTTGCAGAGGTCTATAAGTATACTATAAGTATGTATGAAATGTTTTCAATATCATTTTGTACTACATCTTTTTAATATAAATAAACATCTTCATCGATGTTGCCTCTTTATTGACGCTATTACATTGAAGAGTAACTAAATATAATGAAGCCATAATATCCCAGTGGCACATTTTATGTATGGTGGATTGGTGGATAGTGATGCATGCTTTGTCATATTGATGTGTTTGTTTGTATAAAATAACGACTACATACCTTTGTCATTTCAATTAATATGATGAAGTATAAAAGTTCAATCTACTCTTGATGCTTACTTGAAGATTTTAGTGTACCTGGATTGATAAAGTGGTTTAGCAATACGATAAATATTACTAATTCTAAAATAAATCTTGAGATCAGACAATGATCTCGTTTTGATCAAAAAGTTGTCATTTTTCTTGAGCTTTTTAAAGATTCAACTTTTCGCGGTTGCTCTTCGCGACTCTACACGACATCTCTTACTAACAAAACCAACAAAAACAATTTAATACCACGTCATACAAGTACTTGGTACCTACCATATGTATACTTCCTAGTTGTAAAGCCTGGCGCTTTACGCTTAAGGGGGTATTATTATAAATGGCATGTGTGGAGCCTTCGCGACATGGCGCGGCGCGGCGTCGATCGTGACAGGGTCGCCATCATTTGAGTCGATAGACAAGAGACAAATACAATTGATTTCTATGCCTAATAACCCTCGGAATAATCCATTTATGCCAATTAAAAATTCCGCAATGTTTTAAGTTCGTATGCTACGAAAATGTGTCCATGTTTATAATTTTTTTTTAATATTTCTGTAAGAATTTTTTTGCACGAAAATTAACTATGTAAAGCCTAACTAGGTAGCAATTTGAGGCCTAGACCGCAGATCGCTACCTACTGGACGTTAACGATGGAAGAAAATGGGGCGAGGGAGGCATGCGTTTCAGCTAGCCGCAGGCCACGTGCAGGTGCCTGTGTTTGGGTCAGGTTTAAAACAGCAACTGTTTTCTTCCCTGCGACGACAAAATTTAAAACTATGTATAATTTTTTTCCTATAGTTAACATTAAGGGTTGATAATTTTTATGTCGATATGAAGGTTTAAAATTAGAGTTACCGATCTGGACAGAATCAAATCCATAATTTACCAATAATATCAACCCGATTGGAATTATTAGTGCGAATAATTCGAATATATTTCTTACTGATAAGTTTCAGTAGTCAAAAGGTATACAGCAAGAGTCATAAGTATGCTAAGAATTGACTTTTAGAATATTCGTTATTCAGTCCTCTATTCATAATGCAAGTACCTATTGATGTTTCGGTCATGATTTCGTTATAAACTAAACTCTCCACAAAAACTCTTACAAATTGGTTACCAACGTGAGGAGAACCGGTCCTATACTTCCTCGTGAGCGATCTGCGTTATTGGAACTATTAACGCTGGCCCCGCCCTCATCTCTGCGCCCGCGTCACTAAACTGTCCATACAATGCAGACTTGGTCCTTTCCTTGCCCTTTGTAAAGACAACGCCTGCAGTAATAACTGTATTCTGTGTTTTTGTTATAACGAAATTCCGAGGAACGCAAAATAATGACAATTGCGTATAGTACCACGATGACAGCTTATTTTGGTGTCGTGCAAGCAACATCGCTTCTCTTTCAACAAAGATTTATGTCATATACAGAGTGTGATGGTAAGGTTATAGTAGGTACAGCTAACATCAGGTCAAGTGTAACACTTTGACCTGTGGACAGTTTTTATTACCTGCGTCGTAAGATTTAAAATCGAAAAGTGTTTTTTTTATTGATTGACTAAACCCGCGTTTGGTCCCGATCTCACCTGATGGTAAGTGACGATGAGGCCGTTGATGAAGCACGCGGGCCTAGTTACCATTGATCTGCTGTTCTCTGTAACTATAAGTTGAATAAGGGCGCAACAAGTTATTTCTTCAGTTGTACCGATACTGAGCAGGCAGTTTGTTTAACTTGGAAGATCCTTACGAAATTAAATATAATTCCCTCTAAAAAATCTTGAAAAACACACGTTTCAATTCCGTTAATTTTTTGAAGCATATGTGTGATTTTAGGTCACTAATACATCACACGCGATAAGCCAAAGCCCACATATTTTGCCACATCGAAAGCGGAAATGTGATATCTTTGTTAACATTGAACTACTAATTCAAAATGTGGACAACGTTCGCAGAATCTCCCTCGGACGTATTCCCACAAAGCTGTAATATGGGAAATTGTACATTTTATATGCTTGAATACAATCATGTTCTATGTATGTACATTATTGTTGTTCGAGCATGCTAGCAGGCGTGCAAAATAGATATAGAGCTTATTTCCAACTTCAAGACTACAAAGTTTTTGACATATTTCAGTCATTAAGTTAACATAATGTTACGTTCCGGGGGTGGGTACGTAAAGGATAAAAGATGCCAAAACCGAGTAACCAGACACAATGAATTTATTGGTGAATTAAACTGAATTTACAAACAACTAGAATCCAAAAATGCACTACTAACTCACTGAACACTAATTAACACAACTGAATTAATGATTTAACTGTCGCTTCCGAAGTCGCTCCGATGTAACTCGTATCGCTGTTCCAAGTGAACTCTCCCGACGGCCGGTCGCAAGCTCCTTTTATACCCCAGTGTCGATCACCCGTCCTTGTCACACCATTCCAGAAGCCTCGATTCCAGAAAGTTCCTGACCTAAACCTGTCCTTATGACACCTACCTAGGTCACCCTTCGATGCCTTTCTGGAATCTTCGATGGCGATCTATGACCTTCCAGAACGTTCGACACTTTTCGGGAATATTCTGGGACTCTCCGGAAGCTTCGAGAAGTATCGAGAACACCATGGAAGTTTCTGGAACACTATGGAACTTTCCCGAAACTCCCAGAAAACTCGGCACTCGAAAAGTCTGCGACTCTTCTCGTAGCGCTACGCCGTCCTCTTAGGCCCGGGCGTAACAATAACATAGTATTTCACTAGGAAAATGCGACAAAAACAAGTCTTATTTACATAATTTTAACTACTTACTTATTTATTTTTAGGAAAACTAAATTCTTTTTTTTAGGTTCCCAGTTTTCGAGAGATATTACGAAATGATTTATTTATTTACAAAAACAAACTATTAAATATTTACTATTATTTACATTAAAGAATTTAAAAAGGGTATAAAAAGGGAAAAATAATATAAAAATAATATTTGTATTTATATATATATATATATATATACTATATATATATATTTTACAGTTATCTACGTACTATTTATTTGTTTATTTCAAAAAGGTACAATATGAAATAAAAAGAACCATTAAATATTTAAAAAACCTAATCTAAACTGTTTTTAAAAATAATTATATATACATATGAAAAGTACCTACTTGGACGCGTTATTACAGCTGTGACTTGACTGGCCTCTACCAGTCACAGGTCTAATTGAACACCGCGTCCAAGTCGCTCCCATGCGGCAGGGTGCCGAGCCCAAGAGAGCGGCTGCGTTACCCCTTTGTAAATCTTTATATATATATATATATAATATATATATATATATAATATCGGATTTATTGTTATTTGTATTTTTATCTCTCAAAATAAATTAATATGAATTATATATATAAAAAAGTTAGACCGTCTACATATCGGATTTAAACGTGTGTTGCAATAATAATTTATATGACGTCAACAGCTTCTCCTATAGCATGTAAGCAAAACTAGTAGCATTATATTATGGTAGTGCTTGCTACCACTTTACGCGATTCCTGTTCCATAGGTTAAACTAGTATTCCCGTAAAGGGCTTTAGGTTCGTCGTATTACGGTAAGTGCACGACGAGAACTGGATACGAGTAGAACCGGGAGTCTGACTTGTGGTTTAACCCTGCAAAGATTTCGGTTGAAATAAAGTATATTTACAGTTGAAATTAATCTCGATACAATAACAACAGAAACACACTTTAGTGTAGTGGAGGGAATATTATAGATTTATCAGATTTAATTTAAGTTATAAAATAAAAATGCTAATGTTTCTTTTGGAACAAAGGAATCTAAATGTATTAAAAATTGTCAAAAATTTGGTTGAATTAGTTGAAAAGAAACACTATATTTCTGGTGGAATAAAGAAAACACGGAATTGGAACTAGGTAAGTAAATATATTAATAAAGTAGGTAAATATATTCTAGATTATAGAGCTGTGAGATAGATCTCGACAACTCAGACCTATTTGGTATTTCGGATCAGTAACGTTTGTTTGGTAAATCTAATGATAAGCTCATGAAATGTTTCAAAAACCATAAAATTCAATATAACATACTTTTAATGCATCCGTGTTTATTGGTTAAGTAATACGTATACTACGTTTTAATTTTCAATTCCTTGGCTCCCGTGCTAATGAAGCAAGCATTTTGTTTTATTGGATCCTTCGTTATAGCCAGGTGTTCCCGATGGCTACAAGACGAGTCAATCCGGTAAACAAGACGAGACTGAATAATTAGATTTGTTTTTTTAAATACAAATAAATAAAAGAAGCACTTGTGGATGTTGTTAAAGGACGTGCCTTTATACTGCACTTATTATTTACTGTTGTAACTCGTAGTTATAGCTTAAGAATAATAAGTAACATATACATGAAGTTTCTACAACTCTGCTCAACCTGCCCAAAAAATGTCGTTTATAAATTTTAACGAAATCAAAGGGTAATGTAAAAACCATATACTTACCTATTATTTCTTTGTTATACGTAATGTAATGCTTATCTATCTATGTCCTTATATAATTGGACGAGATCATATAATTACGGAAAATAGCGAACCAGAGGAGTATTGGTTTGAAGGGTTTAATTGTAAATTGTGTTTATCTACGTTAAATTCCCTACCTTTTATCTACGCACATAATAGTTCATCTTATTAGAGTGCAAACTACGCTTGTTCCTCCTATGGATGACTAGACGAATTCACAAGAACCGGACCAAGCAATCATTGTTGAAGCACCCACACATAGTTATGTAAGTTAACGTGCACTTTTTGTTTAATGAAGAAGAACTAACCAAAGTGCGAAATTCCATTCGAACTTCCGATACATAAATGATGAAAAGTGTCAGTATTAAATGAGCCATGAAACTTGATTACGATATGTTGTTGGATAAGAAGATGTTTTACTTTGTTCAATCGGCGCAGTACGAAATATTGGAAAGCAAGTTAGTTAATTTACTTGCTCAATTTTACTGATTTCCTTCCGTTACATTGTAAATTGAATTAGGTAGATGATTATACGAGAGCTCGGCGGCGCTGTGGTTAGGATTAGGAAACTAGACTCTGTTCCTGAAACCCAGGTTCGAACCCCGTGAGAAAAGAGAGATAGAGGAGAGTTGTGATGGCTATAGTTTTCTAACAAACAACCTGTCAACAGCCTATTTTTATATCTCTACTAACAATTGAGGATAATTGGGGCACAGACCTTCCAGTCGAGGAAGCTATGTTATTATTCACCACGCGGGCCCTTTTCCTTATCTGTACGTAAATTTTCCTTCGTATAACCGAGAAAAGCTCATTGATACATGGCCGGGGATCGAAGCCGGACCTCCGTGTCAGTGTTCTAACCATCGAACTCTTAATTACAACTGTAACCTGACTTAACACAAATAGCTCTACAATTTAATGTCATTTTACGTAAATTGTCAACGCAGCAACTTAACTAAACTAATTAGGTTAGGTACCTACATGGCTTGATCGGAAATATTAAATTCATTCAAAGTTGATTTCATGTTGATTTAGTTAATCTATGACGAACCGATTACGGCATCACGCGCGACTAATTGCGCATGAGCACGAAAACTCGTGTTATTATTGTTTTTTCTCACTACAAATTGCGTGTGGTCGAATTCGTACACGAATACGAATATCGTACGCGAATAGTAGCTACGGTGTGTGGTAATACTGTAATAATTGCACAATCGCAGTAATGCCGAGCGAGTGGTGCAGGCTAATTAGACAATGATAGTCGTTGTTACAATGAATGAACCGTATGTTCTGAGAAAAACTGAACGGTTTCAAAGAAATGGCACACTGCACTACAAAGTGCGTTTTTAAAAGATTATGAATAATTTGCTTTATGGGGTGGACTCCTTGAGGTAGAAATCCATTGAAGTAAAAATTGAATCTCATTTTAGTAACTCTAGATTCAGAAAGATTTTTTAGCGAGAGCTTATAATAATAGCTTAGCCTGAGAGGTTGCTCTTACAACGTTTTTCATAGACAGTTTTAAGCACGAGCTTAGCGTAACCTCGCTCTTACGACTGTCAAAATTATATAAAGTCTGGCAGTTGTAAGACCGAACTCAAACTCAATTCGCGAGTTCACGCTAAACTTGCGCTATTTGTTTCTGAATCTCACCTAAGTAAATACACAACAAACAATAGTTTTATGCGTGCTTTTTGCAGCGAAGTTGGTAAACTTACCTGGCTTTTTGAAACAAATAATAATGGAAATTACTCTACGTTGTGAGAACATATAGAATGATCAATAATTCTGTATTCAATAAAACTTAGTAAATAAAATGATATTGTACCATTACCACCGGATGGTACTCTTTAATGTGGTAATAAAGATAAGGAATTTGTAATTATACTTACATTACTTTCGTAGTAAACGCATTGTGTATATGTTTACACCACAAGCTTACTCAAAATGCGATTTGAAACTCTAGGTAGAGTTAGCTAACCCTACCCAAGGCTCTGAGGTGTGAATACTTAATTTGGGAAATTTTGTATGTGTAGTTTAAAACTGGATTCGTATTGGAAAAGATCGTTGGTGACACAATTTTTGCGTTGAACTAATCGGAGGGAGGACGGTATTGCCATAGGTTCACGCCGAAACGCCAGTTGCTGTTTTGTTTGGATAAGCAGACGTGGAGACATACTGACGAAAGGACGGAGAGGCCGACAACAAAGTGATCCTATAAGGGTTCCTGTTTTCCTCTTGAGGTACGGAACCCTAAAAATCAGCGGAAAGGCAACGGCAATGGTTGTAAGTATGAAAGACGACAGAATGATTTTAATGCGTTCCAGCCTTTATTCGAATATCAAGGTAGGTCTGCAATTTGCAACCTTATGATTTATAAAACATGTAAGTATTACTGCATCAGGAAATCATGAATTTCGCTTCCTGCAGCCATTGACAGCACTCGGCCTTTCATCTTTTCGTCATATATGTATGTTATTCAGATGTTATTTTAATAGTTGTATGAGAATGGCACTCGGAACCCGGTAGTGATCTGGAGGCCGCAGCGTCATATGGACGACTTGATGAGGTGATCAGTGAGCGGTGCCCTTTTGATCATTCACCAAAAAGGGAAGGTTACTTTGAACAAAAATAATATGTACGTAGGTAGGTGTACGTACCATCATACAGGGTGATTGGAAATTCGATACATTCCTTGAACGGGGTGATACTAGAGGTGGTTTGCAACAAATTAGGCCCTATTAACGAGGCGTCGAATATGAGAAAAAAAAAACCTCGTGATTTATGACCTTTTATTTTTGAGTTAAGGGGAATGTATTTCAATGCATGCATTATTATTTCAATGCCCAGAGTGGAGCAGTTTTTTAACATAATTTTTTTTTGTGAACAAGTAAATAAAATTAAAACTATCGTAACTCAGAAACCACTCATTTTCGACCCCTCGTTAATAGGGCCTAATTTGTTGCAAACCACCTCTAGTATTACCCCTTTCAAGAAATGTATCGAATTTCCAATCACCCTGTATATCTATGTATGTCTTGAGCTTGCCCACCGTATTATTATTTATGATGTAACGTAAACCGTAAATGGAAGACTTTTGTCCGTATAAAACAAAAGTAGTCGACATAGGTAGGATCACAGCAAGCTGATGGGCTACTGTCGTCTATCGATTCGTAGAACGACAATCGATGGGATAGACGAGTTTTCGAGTGGATATCACGAATAATTAACATAGTTTGGGGCACCCCCTAGTGGCTGGCAGGGACGAACGTATAATACTCAAAATCGCTTTGGAAGCCCATCTAGCATTGGACTGATACAGGTGTTTGTTTCTTAAACAAATAAAACTAAACTATCTTTAAATATACCAAAAGAAAACTCAAACGAATAAAAATAAATGTATTTCTCATACAAAGAAATCCGTAACTTACCTATATAACATAAGTGGAAGGAGTCAGAAATATTAATGTCGAAAATTGAATTTCTTGTTGTCGACGTATGAATTAAAATCGCACTTCAAAGTGTTATGATTATAAGTACGAGTATTAACACGAGAGCATTGATATTTATTTGTTATTTCAATTGAATGTCAAGTAAATTGACCCGAACTGTCTACGATTTATTTGTAGCGCCACGCAAAGATCTGTCTTGATTCTAAGCAAACACAGCCTAATAAATCAGTGATTTAATAGGTTTTTAGGTGCATCCCTCGTCGTTTTCAGTTCTTAAACGAAATTGTCTCGTGCATTGGTAATAGCTAGCACCTACCATGCACACGAAAGATTGGAAGACCACAAAATATAAAAATATGAAAGTCTACCTAGTCTCCGGATCAAAAGTGAATCGCGGTAAACATTGATTTATATAATTTATTTTCATACTTTAGATTAAGAAATCTTCGATTCCGGAAGTTCCCTATCTATTTTCTTTATATTTTGATTTGATGGTAGAATCTTGGATTTCAATACAAAAAGTTCGAAACATTTTTATTTATGGACATCGAATTTGGAGACGACTACGACGGCGCGGGCCGCTAACAAACTTTTGAACAAAACAAACTTTTGGCGCGGGGGTTTTGAAAATGGCGGGAAACGACGGTTGCGAAATTATTTAATAATTTTCATTTTAATTGTTTACAGCGGGTGTTTTGTGTTTAATATCACGTTAAATTATTCAGAAAATGTTCGCGAATGACAAGTATGGTGAAGTTATTGGAGAATTCAAGCAGGATCTGAAGTTTGGCGCCATGGTCAAGATTCCCACTACGAGCTCTGGAGTGAACGTGACTGTCGAGCTGCTTCGTCCACAGTGATTGACGCTACGGCGTCTCCTGTGGATGAAGACAAGAAGACGCGGCTACCCAGGGTGATGACGCTACGGCGTCTCCCCTGGAGGAAGAGAGAATACTATTATACATTGAATTTTCTGTAACATGACATTGGCAAATGACGAACTGTCGAGTCCATTAATAAAATAAATAAATAACTTTTGGCGCGGTGCGTGCGGGACCAACATAAACTACGTAAGCCCCCTAGAAGTGTTCGTCTAGTATACCGGAGCCCAAATCAAGTGTCTTATTTTGTAAACAAATATGATCGTCTAATTACCTGTTGTGATGTAAAAGTGACGGAAATGATTGATTGAATTTTTTCATCATTGTGAAAATAAAGTAATCCGATCAATAATGTATAAATAACTATGCAATAACCACAGAATAGCTAAAAATGTTGGTGGGGGAGGGTAGTTTTTGTTTACAAAATAAAACACTTGATTTGGGCTCCGGTATAGGTAAAAGCATAGCTCACGAAAACCATAGCTTTTTTAAATCTTCATTGTACACAAATAGTTATATGTATACTGTATAGCTTTACATACAATTTACAAGTCCGCCTTTAATATTGCTTCTATCTTTTGTTGTATTACTTATGTCTTTTACAGACAACAAACAAAAGCCTTTACAATAGGTAAGTGCTGTTGGTTGTACTAGATATTTAAATATGCATTTTAGCTAGCTAGTTGAGACTCTAATTTATCAATTACATATTTTTAATATCTAGAATGGATTGATTAAATGCCAATTCATCGGTTTAAGGTATCATATTATTAGCATAACATAACTGCCAGCCAACACTAATATTGTTTGCACACATTGTATTGTATTTCGAAGCGCCATAAGTTTAAGAGTAAGCACTACGTGACCGTCACTTGACACTGACCCGTTACACAATCATAAAGTGTGAAGTATGTTTAAATTATAGGGTTCTACTCAAACTCTATCGTATTACTACGAGTATTAGGCCCGTGTCAAAATTACAATCATTATGTAATATAATAATAGTAGCATAATTATCAATGTTGTTGTGTACTATCATTACATTGATTACCCATTTAATTATGGACCTGTTATTTCATTTTAACATGCAGTACCTAATTGTTATATGAAATTAAATGTACTTACCTAAGTATTTTTAAATAACTAAAGTTTCAATATAAAATTTCACTCTCAACCAAATGTTTCAACTTGACGAATGTCGAATTATAAAGTACATAGGTATTATTAATAATTATTATTAATGTTTGGTAATAATCTAATATCACATATTATAATAACTATAGCAGAATATATAAATACACATTGCAGGTTTTCTAGTAATAGCTTTTACTGACAATAAAACCAATGACTTAATTCAAAGGCCAAATTTAGGTTTCCGTCTCCTCTTAATGATCCCTAGAAACAATGAGTTATAGTTAATATTTCAGCTCTTATTTCAAAATGTTTCCCATGAGAGAACACAATATTTAATATAATCCTTACTGCTTGCTTGTTGTATTTTATTTAGATTAGGTAAACGGATTTATGTATTCTTGACAGCACCAATGGTAACACTTTAAGTACGATTTTAACTCTTATGTTACATACACACAAATAACAATTAAGATTTATACAAAGTTAAAAAAGTGCGTACACTTGACGAGCTTTCGACTATACCTAATCTAATACTCATTCTAAGATCGTATTGCGTTTTCCACAATGAAAAGTCAAACTGCACTGTTTATAATCGTTTATGGTAGAAGACAGATACCACTATTCAAATATTTATAAGTATGCACAAGTCTCGCTTATTTAGATCTAAGCACCCAGTTAAGTTGCTAAGACTATAAGTGCATAAGTACCTAACCAATATTTATTTGTGTACGGTCGACAACACATTAAGTGTAACACACAAGCACAAACGCTATGGAAATCCTACCTGCGTTGTAAGTAATAATGGGTTTTGTGTTGGCTGATGTGCTGTCGAGTGTACCACACAGGCTTTTACAGCTAAAACATATTAAATGTGTCCATATAATAATACTTATTATAGGTAATTAAAAAGTACAATAAATGTAATACAAAAAGGTATCCATCCATCGTTCGTTTTAATTAATAGCATGTCTGCCAGTCGAACGAATTCTGTAACGAACTTAAGAAACAGCCTGTTTCTGGTTCCCGTAAGCCGCGAGCCTCGTCGTTGTGGGCCGTGGCTGGGCAACATAGCGCATAACACTAAAACCGTCTCAAACGGGTTTGCAACCAACGAATGCCATAATAAAAAGTTGCTTGAAGGAGTTGGCGAGTAGTATAGTAGGAAGTGGACACAGTAATAAATATAAGCGGTTTTTTTTTAATTGTACTGCAACCCGAACAGAGAGTTCTTAAATACTATAATGCGTTCACTGGTTTAAACACAATATTTTCTCGTAGGTACATATTTACCTATTGTCAGATAAACTGTTGAAAGGTGGTAGGACTTAGTTCAGTGTGGAGTGGAGTTTATGTAAGTACCAGCGGACTGACATCGAAATGAAAACTACTACCATTTTAAAGATCATTGTTGGATTTCATTAATAACATTTTAATTTTGACGGATTTTAAAAATTTGAATCAATTTACTGTGCTATGACTTTGTGACTGTCAGTTACAGAGTTGGCCTGCTCGCTATATTAAATATACAGTGTCGAAGGCACATCCAATGTTGTAATTTTAACACTTTGTACGAAGAAAAAAATCTTATGAGGGTTTCTAGATTCCCTGTACACACAGAACCATTGCAATCTAGGCCGGATTGTCCGTGTGTTCAACTGTAGGTTTTGTGTAGATCGCTATTCGCGTCGCTTATGCTCATACGAGTATATTATATTTGTACTATACGGGTACGGTGATGCGGGTGCGGGTGAGGGCGAAGCGGTTACTTCGATTGGCCGAACCAGCTCTAAAATTGCAACTTTTTGTTCATCACGCTGGCCTGGCCACTTTTTTTTTAATATTTCCTCGCCAAAACACAAACGATGATCGAGCACCTAAACGCACCAGCCTATACAGGCGTTTTATACACACGTTCGTTTGTTTTCATTTAAGTAATTAAAAGCGAATAGTTCGTTAAGATACCCCTTGTGCTGCTTGTAAAGTTGTATGTCTTCCATTATTATAAAATAAATAAGTACTTACACACAGTTACCTGCTTCAGTAGGTAAATGTTTGGAATAATTGCTAAATATGTCACGTATCCGTATCCCTCACGGCATTCGGATTTTTACAATTCAAGTAGGATCCACTTTGTGCCAGGTTTGTGTCATGTATGATTGTGGGCCACATAGCTTTTTGGGCCAGCTTTTGTCAAGCAATTTTAAAAGGGCCTATATCATTCATTTCATTGAAATAAATAAGAACTTTATTATACTTTATTATATGTATATAGCTTACCCTATTTCAAGAATTTTGGTAGGTACATCGTTAAGATTTTCACTAAAATCCTAACAACAAGCCCATGAAACATCATGCAGGTTATATGATATGTTCGTTGGTCATTTAGTTCAGGATTCATAGGGAGGTATTTACATACTACCTGGCTAGGCTGACACGAAAAACAAAGTATAACTTTGTACTAGGTAGGTACCTAATTCTAATTAATTGTACTTACCAAAAACCAACGTAGTGATATTCTGTTTTGATATCAATCATTCAATGAAATTTAATTTTGGTCAGCGAAACTACTAAAATAGTCTGTAGTCCGAATCTACTAAAATTAGTCCTAAATCCTTAAGAATAAGTAGTAATAGTGATGTAGGTACTAAATATGATAAATATGACTGGTACGTGGTACATGGACGAACCCTGAATTAGGGGGAGTTTTTTGTAATTTTTGCTGCGCAGCCGCAGGCTCGGTCGGCCATTAGAGCAGGCAACAAACAGTCGAATTTTGCCGAATGAAGCCGAACTTTGCCGAGCGGAAAACGAATCTCGCTCCAAAACGTGATCGTGTTGATTTGAAAACAAAATTCACCCGCCCGTTGCCGGCTCAGTACGCGAGCAAGCGTGATACGGAATGAACGTGTGGTGCGTTTTGCGCGGACATTGACTCTGCGATTAACTTTTTTTAGTCTTGCGATTTATACGGCCAGATTTTTTTGGTGTATAAAGTCGAAACAGAAAAAAATCATTTTATAAAATTGATATAAATGCAGTTCGCGCAGAATTTTGACCAAAACTTGAATATTTCCGTATAGACGCGAAAAATTGTGTAAAGGACATTTTCGAAACAAAGGACCGTTTTGTACATTTTCGCAACGTGTGCGAAATTGTGTTCAAAAAAACTTGTCGAGCTCAACGTGAGCTCAACCGTGGAGGGCACAGCAAAAAAGTTCGCCGCCCTCGGCCAACTAGTTCGGACAATCTGTGGTCACCGAACGAAAAAACAAAAACGCAACGATTTTGCTATATTTACCAACTGTATTTACTAAGATTTTCATAAAATTCTCGTTGAAATTATCGTGAACATTGCAAAACAATCAACCTAAAATTACCTACAGTGAGTTCGTCGACCTTACGTGCTTCAGTGGATCAGTTTGCAGATTTCTGTACATAAACATCTAAAAGCCTGGAATAAGTGTCGAGTTGGTTTTATAATGTCTACTGCCATCATGCATCAGTCTGCGCTGTACGATTTTGGTGATCTGTTCTTGAAGGTATGTTTACCCAATTAATTTGCAGAAACTTGCATGCAGTCAGGCTTGTACAGATTCGAAGGTTGCTGCCTTAGCTACCTAAGTATCTAAGTTCAAGGCTTCATAATTTTGCCTCCAGTAATCATATGTTTTTTGTTTTGCTGTTTTGGCAGAAACCTATGCAGCAAGATTTGTCTGTAAGTACCTACTGTACTGACTGGTTAAATGTTTGTTTGCATTGGACCTAGATATCTACAGTCGATAGCACATCAAGTTTCACGGACAATTTTCGCAACATTTAAAAGGCCTACTACATGGCATTGGTTTTATAAATACATGCGTTGTCGACTGTACTAAAACCAACCCTCTAACTGGGGGTAGGATTGCTTACGCTTTTGTTGGAACATTATTGAGAGAGAGATGGTTTGATTTGTCTCCATAATCTAGCTAACTAGGTCTAGTTCCTAAACTGTAAAATTAAACCTATAACTTAGAAACAGGTTACCTATTTTTCTACAATGCTAAGCTAATGCCTAGATTGTATGCTTAGGTATTTTGTGGTGGCTAATAATAATAGTAATAAATTAGAGTAGAACCTCTACTACTTCCTGACTTCTTACTACCTAAAAAGGTAATTATTAGCCCCTTTTTTATTGTTTTTATTAGCAACTTTCTTTTTTGACCACTCGGCAAACATCCTATTTTTGAAAAGAAAAAAGTTAGCCAGCAGTTTCATATATAATCTTTAATTAGTAGGTAGGTCCTACAAGGCTTACTTATCTCCGGGATATAAATTTATCTATCATGTAGGCACTTATTCTTAGGGCCATTGTATTTCTGATGTGACTGGAAATAATATCTAACTATAGGTAATTTTTAGGGTGGTGGTAAAATCTAACTTATATGGTATGGAACACAGATAAAGGTGTACAGGAGAGTTTTTAAGGTTGAGATTTTCTCAAAAACTAGGTAATTGACCTATTGCAAAAATTCTTTCACTGTTTGAGAGATAAAAGTTAAATCTATGATAACTGTAAAAAAATTATTACAGTCGGTAAAAAAAACTAAAACAAGGAAAAAACCTTATTGAGGCCCCCTGTATACTTATCTCTGTCTTCGACTGTACCTAACTATTGTGTTAATTTATGTGGAACAAGAACACAATTCAATATTTGTGAAGGCAATAATAAAATAACTACCTACCTAATAGGTAGGTATAACCTGTGATGAATGAATGAAAAATGCTTATTGCACAAAGATAGTAAAGCAGATTATTCAATGTAGGTACCTACCTTATTGTTTTGACTATCTTTCTATTTTCATCAATGAGTCGCAAGGACCATCAATCATAACAATATCATAGTAAATATTCATGATCAATCACATTATAGGAAACTTGTACCAGGCTACATGACAACATAGCAAGATAAAATAGCATATGAGGTGGCTATCTTGGTTCAATTCAAACTATGCGAGAGTTAGCTGGAATCACATAAAGACAGAGTAGTGGTGTAGGAATGTAGAAAAACAACACTGCAAATTTTGCTGTAAGGACTAGCCGAAACATGCACCTCTTACCATATTAATTGCTAATTTCATTGTAATACCTATTGCATTTAGCTATCATATCTTACCTATTGCTGGTAATTTAACATGTGTGTGGCAATGGCAGTAAATTATAGTTTATACCTAATTATTTTCTAAGTGTTAAGCTCAGGTCACACAGAGGTGGGACTGTGAGCGTTCCGGGGGCAAGATTTTTTGAATGTTTAACCCCCTCTTGCAATATAAGATAACTCTAGAGTTAGCTACTTAACCCGAGCAAAATGTATGGAGTTTTCTCGGGTTAAGTACCTACTTAACCCAGGGTTATCTCGATATTGCAAGAGACCCTAAGGTGCCTATCCTGGCGCGATTTCAAACATGCCAAGACGGCACCTGCTGTTGTAAGACTAAGAAGGATGATTTATTTTTAAAGCTGGTTTTACCTTGGAAAGTATCACTAAAAGTCACAATTTTAACGTCACACTATATTCAGATGACAGTATTGTCGAAGGAATACATCGCAACGCCAAAATCGCGGCGATAAATTGGTGATTTTTTCAAAAGTCAAAGTCAAATTTCTTTATTCCAAGTAAGCAGGTTGTGTACATTTTTGCACGTCAACATATTTTTGAATTTACATTTACACCACTTTGCAAGGAAAAGGTGCCGAGGAGAAAAAGCTGAGGAGAAAAAGTGGCAAAAAACTCTCAGCAGCACATCTTTTAAAATAATGGTAACACAATTACTTAATAACTAGGTATTACACAACTATTACTATTATTAGTACATAATCTAAACTCTTTCTTTGTTTATGAACGCACACAGAAAAGCTCTCTAGGCTCTGTGTTACAAAAGTCCTTACTGGTACTTACGTACACTTTTGGCTTCGCAATGATGTTGCGCATGTTGATGTTCTGTCGACTGTACAATGTACATGTTGCTGTTGCTACCTTCATAATTACAGCACACGGAAAATGCTCATAACTAAAACCAGTCCATAGACCCGCATGTCTCTATGTTGCAAGTTGTGAGACTGGTTGGGTGCAGTCAAACGCGCATATAAGGTGACAGAGGCTCCGTATACAGTGGACATAAAGTCTCACATAAAGTACGATTCCAATTCTTATAGCACAAACAATAAGAACGGTACAAAGTCCAAAATTTTGCTTTTGATGGTTGATTTATTATTATTGTTATTCGTAAAAACCCTTTTGCTCGTCGTTTACAGTCTATTTATCTAGGTACCTATTTATTTTAAACTTTCAAGCTGTAGGTAATAAAATATTCATCTTGTCATACTTACCTACTTTTTCTCACATACACATAGATAGCTAAGTGTTATTTTATTAGTAGGTAGGATTAATCTTGGTCTGCAGTAAACTCTTATTCCTTTTAAAATACCCATACCAAAACTATTTACCCTACACAAGTCCCTATGTAGTGTAGACGAATCTCTGCAGGGGTGTGGTACATACATGTTTAAGTGGTACGGCACGGCTCATATGATCGTTAACAATTTTCCTCGAAACGAATCTAAAGCGACCACAGTAAAGATCACAATCGACTACCAAAAGACGAGTTTGGATCCTATTTTTGTTGTCGAAGCGAAACCGGTCCTATTATCTAATTCACATGGTTATAAATGGTTTGCTGTTGTCTACGTACCTGCCTGTCCATGGTTTTTGTGGTCTTTTACTTTGCGTAAAACACACTTGTTGCTTAGGGTTGCCTCTTTTTATAATCGTTATGTATAAGGTTAGGTTGTTGTTTAATTTAGGGTCCACTCCAACGTAACCCCGTTTGTCACTCTTTAACCTTCCTTCAATTTTATTCAATGCAAAACACGTTACGTTTCGTATTCGTATTGTCTCATTTATTTATCGATATTGAATTCTGTATTATTTACTTATTTAAGTATACAGTATATTTTATAGGTTAGGTACCTATCTACATAGATTTTTCTCGTAGTTCCTACTAATGTGCCGAATGAGAAAATAATGGGTTGTTAAATTAAATTGACTTATTGTATTAAACCTACCTATGCCTACATAATGATTCAGCATTTTGTCTTCTTCTTCATCATACGTTGCTTACTTTCCAAACATACATTACTCCTACAATTGTATGGGAATTTTGAAAGGTGCATCGTTATCCGTGTAATTTTTTCACATTTTGCTCCGAAACCTTTAGAAAAAATCTCGTTTCAAAACCGTTGGAACACGTGAATGCACCTACAACCGTCTACCTGCCATCTATTTACAAATACAACCGCTCGCCATTATGCTTAGCATTTTTTGTTCCACTCTTACATCGAGATAAAGCGTTCTTTGTCCTGAACCCCTGCTTTGTCGTATCCTGTATCTATTGGTCGCAATTTTACAAGTCACAGAAACTAGGTATTTTGTGCCATTCGTCCATTCCTATTTGGGCACTGGCTATGGGATCTCTTCTATTATTCCATCCAAGTCCATCGTCATTTCATTACTCATTATTATCATCCTGCAGTCAGACCACTGCTGAGCGTCGTCGTCGACATCTCCCAGGGTACAATACTAAACCTAATCTTATTCCGTTCATTTACTCGATATCTTTCTTTGTTATTTTCTTTGATTCTTCTGCTTTCAAACATAAATGTTATTATAAGTTTAATGATGCAGCTACAATGGAAATACTGCGGTTTGGCATAGATTAGGTAGGTAGCTACCTATATATCTTTGTTTATTTTCCTAGTACACCTACATACTCGGGAAACTCAAATATTGAAGTGTTTGTTGATGTTATTATATTTCTATATTTTCCTTTGTTAAGTATAAATTAAATGCACCAGTTTATTAAAAAGATAAAAAGTACCTACCTATCAGTGTGTTTTATAGTAGTCTGCCGTAAGTGCATTGACTCATCCATCAATGCTGTCTAACTTTTGCATAAAGTTAGATTGATTGCCCACTACGGCGGCTAAGGCACCTAGGTCTGACCTGCAGATTATTACGATCCCGCAATTGGTGGGCGGGCTAGTGTAGTGGCTAGCCTATGTACGTATTTCGCTGGTTGTTAGTTGGTCAGTAAGGCGTGTAATCACGTGGGGCGGTGGAGCATGCGATCGTGCCACGCTCGCATGCCACTCGCAATATTGTTCACCAACCAATGCATTATTGCCGTTGATCTTAAAATTATGATTTGCATTATCAATTAGAGGCATCTATAGAATGCCCCTATAAATTATATTCCTCGGTGCCCTCAAAGAACCGACTTTTAGGGAACTATTCAATCTCAAAAGAGCTGTCAAGGTAGGACCGATGTCGTAGTAAGAATTGTAGTTGGATATTGGCGAGCTCAAAACTCTCCTCCAGTAGGAAATTAGGAAACTACTGAAGTACTACATAAAATAGAGACTATTACCTATTTTGAGGCATTTCTAAAGATTTATGCATATATGCAGATGTTTGATTATTGATTGTTTACAAAAGTCTACAGGTATGTAGGTACGACGCAGACGGCGTGTGAAGACAATCACGCGACACGATTATCTCTACACGTGTGCTGATAAAGGCTTTGGCACAACTTATTTACCACGTACAATACATCCGAAATACATAATTCGCGTCATTAACATGCGCTATGCTAACTTCCGAGGAATGGAAATAGCCTTCTTGTACTCGGTATGACACTATTTTCTGTGTCTCATCATTATCTTATCCTATTCCATCGTAGACGTTTCTAATCTCTGGATTTATCATCTCTTTTACCCCCTCTGACATGACGATGACGACGACGCTTTGAAAATATTCTTTTCAAGAGCCGTTTTTGTAAAATAAGTTATTTCTAAATTTCTTCATAATAATGTAGATGTAAATTAAATACTTACCTAAACACTTTTCGCAATCTAAACTCGAATGGTTTCTCAAACAGCCGGTTCTCGCCTCAAAGTAGACGCCGTCGTTTCCTAATACCAGACGTTGCAGAAACCTCCCGGCGCAGTGCAAACAATAAGTGTCGATCGTGGGAGCTCAGTAGCCAACAGCGTTCTAATAAACACAATAAGTACTTTATTTAGAAAAAAATATTTCCTCTCATGCTCCATCAACGAAATTCGATTCCGCGTGGGACTTGCAATGCCTTTTATGCTTTCGCGATGCAATTGCAACTCGAGATACTATTCAACTGTCTATCTCTACTTTGTAATTTCACGGCGCAACGAGGCCTCTCCAATAAGTACTGGTTATCACACCGGTTGTATTCACTAGAATTATGTAACAAAATGAAACACACACGCCCGTGGAAAACACTACCATAACAGCACTTGCCACAACGCTGTTTGATTAGCACCTCCACACGGGCTTGTTTGAAGTAGTTATTGATCATTTAAATGTGGCACGCGTGTAATCACAACCTATGTGTATGGACTCAAGATATTTATTTATGCCTTGGGGGCTAGCCAGAGATTTTAATAGGATCCATTTTATCCCGAGCTCATCCCTCGTTTGGCAGGTACCTCTCTGCTGTTCGAGGGCTAGCTTATTAGATAATTTTAATGGGGCTGTCAGATTTCACACTCAAATCCGGGTGAGCAGGTTTAATTGCGACGTTTTCCAGCGCCAATTTAAGAGCAATCGATAAATGTACGCAAAATCTTCCCCTTCGTATCAGAAGTCCAGTGTCCTCACCTAACCACGAGCTCTCAATCAACCTAGTTTAGTGTGCAAGTAACTCTTGCACCGATTCACGACTTTGATTCAGCGGAGCGAAGCCTCGCTTTAACTAGATGATTGGTCAGCTCTCGTCAGGGCAAGAGGGCAAGTAGCGCTGCGTAGTGCGTAGGCCAGGTCCAACGATCGCGCTCGTAACCGCCGCGCCGCTATGCTATTTTTAGCTCGGCTCCTTTCTCCGTCAAGAGTCCGGACGTGAGTCAACCCTTTGTTCCCTCGCAGCGCAACGGCCTCGGAGTGAGGTGAGGACGTGCTGAGTGGTCCCTGTAACGCAGGTCTCTATGATATTATAGGCAGACTGCAACCAAACAGTTCCTCGTCAACTAGGATTTTCCGTGGAGGGATTACCTAGTTGACATTTTTCTTGATAGGATAGGACTTCAAAAGCCAAGTCAATTTAATGATCTACTTACCCACCCACTTTGAATAAAGTGTTGTGATTTAAAAATGGAGTTTATCTATCTCTGGTGATCATTGCATAGGTAGGACCCTGTCAACCGTTTTTACAAAGCCCGTGAATATTGTTTAGATTTTTAATATGTGGTTCGCCTTGAGCACTCGCGTGCTTACACAATGTGTTGAGGAGCGGAGACGCCATTATACGTTGATGCTCATATAAACACTAGACAATAATTTGAGGCGAAGACGGAGGTTTCACAGTGTAGCCCTGTCACAGATGTTGCGACAATCGCGTTGCCTTGTCGCGCCGCCCACACCACCAATGAGTTTTAACAAAAAGTTAACATCTACAACGATAATATCTACACGAATAAATACTTGGATCATGTTTCCTACACAAGGAAAACTATTATTAACTTGGATGAAAAAATAAACGGGATTTTTTGAATTAAATCAACAATAAATTAATAAATAACCATAATTAATATTTGAGACTGTAGCAGTTGTTGGTGACGTCACGTTGAGACGATCGATACGTGAGGCTATACCTACTATAGTTGATAATTCTAATTCATTCTAAATTAAAAACAGAACACTCCTGTTTCGCGACTATCTAGGTAGTACTTATGTAGTTACACAACTCTGACCTTTTCCGTAGGGTACCGTCATTGAATTTTACGGAAACTACCTATCTATGTAGGTACATTTTTAGTTCTTAATTTACCAAAGGCGATCAGGTTGTATTACATTACAACGTACGTTGTGACATCAACTGGCATCGGGTGACAACTCTCGGGCCCTGATATCTTAGGCATCATGTCAAAGACAGTTTTAAGTATGAGTGGAGTTTAAGTTTGGTCTTACAACTGGTAGTTTGTCTTAAGTCCAAGCTCACACTGAGTTCGTGCTCAAAACTGTCTATAACTATCTTATGGCCTTAGTCGGTTAGCTTAGCCTATGGCTTAGCAGTAACAAAGTCCCTTCCGTATCTGATTGGTTTGACACGGAAAAGTGAACGCAGCTGATTGCCTAATGCCTATCTAACAAACCCTGTCTAGTGTGTTTTTGTGATGTCAACAATTCCTAACCTTGAATCAAAATATAGCCAGATACCTATACTACTTAACTTGGCGTCTTTTAAATATGTACATTTTAATGACGATTCTTATTAGCATTTTTAGAACTAACGCTTCGTGAATAGAGAACTCGGAGATATGCTAAATGTAATGGCATAATTGACCTTAGGCTTAATTTGACTTTATATTGTACTTATTATTTATTTTTGTTATATTTAAAGGAAGTAGAACCTGTTTTATATCTGTTTGAGTCATGCGTATTACAATCCAGTTCTTCGCACACTTAAACAAAGAGTCTTTTGTTGAAAGAGACCATGACTGCTGATGAACTTTTGTTAACGATCACGGATAATAGAGGCCTCTTTCTAAGGAATATATTATTATGAAACACAAATACCTAAATATTTTAATATATTTATTCAATTTATTCAGTAATAAGCTAAAAATACAAACTAATAACAATAAAAACTAATACCTATAATAACAAATAAAACGTGATTAAAATAAATACTTACCTAAATTAATTAAATATTTTAGTTAAGATGTTTTGCCCAAATGGTCACTACATCAGTGTTTTCCAATCTGTGGGTCGCGACCCCCTCGCGAACCCTTGCTCGGGGGGTCGCCGGCAAAAGAAAAATAGCAAGGTTCTACACTACACACTACACTGACTTAACTTTTTGTCTGTCTATGGCTCAAGGGGGTCGCCAGAATTTTTCAACCTGTAAAGGGGTCGCGAATTCAAAAAGTTTGAAAAGCACTGCTCTACATAATCACATGAATTCCCCCAACCTCAAAGAGTACATTTTCCCACTGTTTTGTTTGCAAGATTTATTGGGCGATGTAGGTACGAGACGGCCTTTAAGTTAGGGTGTCCTAAGAGCTGTCGCACATACAAATTGTTATCGCATCCCAAGCAAACTGAGCTGTGTTATTACAAAAAAAATTTTTTTTTTTAATTTACAATATTTTTTGATTATCCATATCGCTCAGAACATGTATTTTGATAATAATTTCTGTGACGTCATCGCCGAGCGCATACCTTAGTTTAATAGTAGTCTCGTATTCGCAACGCGCTGCTAATTGTTTCGGCAGAGCCATGGCAGAGCAAATGCTAGGGTTCAATGTCGGGCAAGTGTCTTTGTCGCATTGTCGTTAGACCGCCCACGGCCATCGCACTGACTACGTCTCGTCAAACATAACGCACGAGCACTCTACACTACAGCCAATACGGTCTATATTGCTTTGGCTACGATATTCATGTGCTCATGTCGGCTGTACCTAGTGAAGGAACCTTTGTAGAATCTTGGCATGGCATTAACGTGAAGGATAGGTCATCAATATCAATGGATGGCAGTGAACCTAATCGTATCGTGCTATTAAAGTTTGTTTTGATTTCTAGTTACTCGAATGTCGTTGTTGATAACTTAATTTGGTATTGTTATCCTACTATGTAAATCTTATTAAAATAGGTCTGTAACTTTAAAAATTAATTCCTGTGAACCCAAATTATCTTTGATTAGTTTGTTGGCAGCGCTTATCAACCTTCCAGCATACACTAACTTAGCAAACGGGAGGTTGATATGCTTTAGTTACACACAGCTTGGAAAACTCACTTGTCACCTTTCCTTTACCTTCTACACGTTTTCTAAATTCTAGACATATACAAATAAAGACTAAAGTTAGACTGCATACTCGTAGTAGGGATATATGGTAATTAGGATGCAATGAAAATCAACTTGATTACCTTATTTATTAGTGACATTGGCTATTCTGGCTGCCACGTGTATATTTTCTTCGAAAACAAATTAGTCAGGTAGGTACATACGAATAAATATTCTCGTAGTATTTGCATTTGGCGTTAGTAAACAATGAATAGACGTTTGGTTAGACATATCCAATAACTAAATAAATTGTATGGAAATACTTTATATACATGTTTATGTAAGTACGGTGATAATGCGTATCTAAGCAGGGCTTGTGTGGGAGTGCGGTGTACTCGTAGACTTGTAGAGTGGAGTATAACAGAGGGGTATTGTACCCTATCTTATCTCGTTGGATGATAACCGCCCGAAGCCGGTAATGTTCATTAGCGTATTTGTTGTTTTCAAATGACAATGTGGTTATTTTTACTCCACGGGCATGGAGCGGAGGTTTCCTTACACGAGAATATCTTTGCAGATACAAGTACAGTCGACAGCAAATCATCGCAAACAAAACCATTTGAAACCAGTACCTGTTACTATCGCATAGAGTGCCCGTGTTATTTTATGTTTTGTCGTCTGTACAATTCTGTTTATTTGCGTCAACAACTGTGATTAGATTTGTCAAGTTGTAATGAAACCGAGTTGAAGGAGATTTGTATGATGGTTTTCTTTAAGAAATACATGCCGTCGTAGTTCTTCTATTCCATTGATAGTTCAAATTGAACCTCTGAGCAACTGCTCCGGTCACTTTTGTACGTTGCATTGTCTCTACAATTCGATGATTTAGTTCGTGTTCGACAGTCAGACAATCTTCGTTCTTATTGGGACACTCTTTATTGAACACGGAGTTTTGCGCCTTTATTTCGTGAACGAGTTCTAGTTTTCTGCATTGTCTCTCGTCATAGCAACTTCGTTACATCAAACTTCTTGCAGGGATATTATAAATAGCCGAGAGATATGAAGGCACAACAAGCAATTCTATAAACGAATCGCCAGTACCTACGTAAGAAAGTAGGCGTGATTATCTCGGCATCGATTCCGAAGGCTCGACTGCAGTTTTGGCACACATTCGCGAGTCAGTTGCGTCACAGCCTGCGAATCGGGCACGCGCACGCCGTAACACTTTTACCTTTGCCGCGCCGGCGACCACCCGCCGGCGCCTGCGCCACTCGCCCACCTACTTCTGCACGCTGAGATCCACCACTTTACATAATTGCTCGTAGAACACATCAACTATTGCGCAACACCAAAACAACCATTTGATATTCTGGTCGAGTTTACAAAAAGGGGGTCATTTAACTGCTCTACATAAATCTTTATAGAGCTATTACATTTTGAATGCGATGAATATTTGCCACTATAAAAGTACCTAAGATTTTTATTCATAATGATTTAAATCCGATATAAATAAAAAATTTCGACATTCAATTAGCACATTAGATATTAGGTAATTATCAAAACCCAATCGCACTTAACAGCTATTTAAATCGAAAGCCCTTCATTAATGCCCATTTAAAATGAGCCCATTGCTACCAATAAATACGTCTACTTTCAAGGTTTCGTACCCATAATCATAATTCGTGGTTACACAAGAGCATTAAGTATGCGTTTAAAAGATAATGAGATGCTGTTCTCGATCCGAATCGAGAATCGAGGCGAGTGTGCTCGATAGTTGGTAAACAAACAAAAAAGTGCAAGTTAAGGTAAAGCTGCGATTACGTCACGAGCGGAGCGGGTAGCGGTTTCAGATGTATTACAAGTGTATGGCTGGTCGAAGCGAGTAGACATACTTTCTTTTCTTGTTTCGTAATGTTACGGCCGAGCGGAGAGGAGCGGTCGCGGGCCGGTGCGGCCGCGTCTGACGCCGGCGCCCGCCGCGCCGTTTCACAACCTGGTGCCCAATTGGCTATATTGTCGGTACTCACTAAAGATACTAACTAAGCGATAGTGCATTAACGATACCGATATCAAAAACTCTCATTTCACGGTCGATAAAGGAGGTGATGGGCATTTTAAATATTATTTGTGAGTCGTTAAATTGCTGATGAATTAAGAAACATCAACTAGAGACGGAGATCTAACGGTGGCTAGGCTATCAACTTAGAACGACATGTTGCGCTAGCGCATGGTTCGCACGATTGCAGTTTGCATAACAGCGTTGCACAAAACCTGCAGCAGGGCATTATACCGCGATTATAATCCGCGCGTGCTGCGATAGCTAATACTCGCGCTGTGCCGATGCAGGAAGCGAACGCCCAACATCTTTCCCTGTTGATGGCATGTGGCATCATCCATTATTTCGCAACACAATCCAACATGACTTCTTTATGAACCTAATTGTCAGAAGTAGTTTCAAGTCAAGATATACACCGGTCGCTTCATGTAATCCACTCAAAAACTAAACAGTGTCAAGCCCCGACGCAGTTGCCGCAACCGCTGGTAATCAAAATAAATTATTATATTCTATTGCAACCAAACTAATTCCCAATTCTTGCACTTTCGTTGCTAAACCTCTGAGTCAATCTTACCTAATCGCCCGCAATCACAATCAAGCGTATAACTATTTCGAGAGTTTTGAATGTAGTGTGTACAGTGGCGTTGTAACTAATCCACTAACGAACAATTGGAATTATGTAAGTAGATCATTAGGGTTGTGTGTTTGCTTATTAATGATAGCTGATTTGCATAACTTACTGCGAAAGGAAGAAAATAGGGCAGGTGTCCCTATTTTAAATTTTAAAACAAACTGCGCAATTGGCTGGATATCGGTCGACCTCGACAGGCGTTGGATGTGTCATCGGACCCATTGTGTTGTCACAGCTCTCTTGTTACTAACGTAGTAATTATGCATCCGGATTCCGGCTTGTCCTTCCCTATTCGTTTGGCATACGTACCCCATTTAAGAGGTGGAGGACAGGTGAGCTGATTGCAGTTTCATTTTATCTCAAATTTGTGGCGTACCGAATCAGCGATCCACTAAGCTGTGAACAAACAATCGGCTTTATTATTGTGTAGATAACTGTCAATTAATTTCCACTTGTTGCAGTATATCAGAGTTATCAAGCCAACAATTGGCCAATTTACGAAGGTTTATTATCAGTAATTGAATAGAGTATTACGACGATGACGTTTAATCAATAGACGTGGTGCTTCTATTGCATTTTACGACACGTCTCGTATCGCGGTGTAACATTTTGCAATGGTAGAAGACTTCATCACCCACACACCAGATTGGTTTGTTGCTTAGGTACCTACCTATCTACATTGCCCAAGGCTTTCGCAAAGGCTATACATGTATATGGATGCATATGAGTTAGCATCTTCGTTGTGTTGCCTCTTTTAATGTCTGACACAATAATTAAAACCGCTATCAATGGATCAAGTAATTTACCTTTTTAATTGGCGATGAATACAATTTCCAAGTATTCCACGCTGTTTTTGTATCAGTTTGTCTTACCATACATAATTAACACTTATCGTGGTTATCATCATATCCATTATCCTAATCGAAGTGTAAGCATGTATACCTAATCTAATATTCTTATCCTTTTTCGTAGCTACTTTTCTGCTCATATCACTTAAATATATCCTGACTCCTCCACTCCCATCCTTTTTCGTCTAAAGATCCTTGTACGATACGAGCGACACCAGCAACGGCAGCAATGGTTACACTTGCAGTACGATTTCAAGTCTTACGACGCAGATAATAAGAACGGTCCAAAGTGTTACACTTGATGTGCTTTGGGCTGTACCTATCCTTATGACTGTCGATGTGTACAATTCCTTGTAACAACCAGCTCAGCGATATCGCGGCGACTGTCCGTTTCTAGATTGTGTGTCAATAATGAAAGTGGCGCGGCCACCTCGGTAGGTCAGTGTCGCTCAACTCAACCCGAGTTACATAACCCGTGTCATACTCATCCATCGTGCCCATTTTGGAAACAGCTGACTTTTCCGGTCGTGGACCTCCTTTTGCGGACGTAATGGCCGCAACCTTGCTAACGTATTACATATTGTATAGATACCTAATTCAATATTGTGTAATGTATTATCTACCAGGCCTGTATTTTACAACCTTAGCAATAAATATGTATAAGAATTAAACGCGGAGCGCTGTCGTAATTTCAACTAGGTATGATTGTTTTGCTCCTTACGTAACAAATGACAACGGTTTAGCCCAAAATGCGGGCTACTACGCCATTAAATTGGTTATCTTTTTAAAGTTAAAATTAACGCATTCACCCAGTTCACTGATGTGATGATGATGGGGGCGCGTTGTGTGAAACTCGGAACCAAAATGGCCCTACACTGAAGTGCTGAAGCTCCATTAGGTAGAAATGTACATAATAAACATGCTAATGTAGAACGCAACATCAAAATCTATTCCTCACTTTTGTAGATATAATATTAAAAGACACGAACATACGCTGCATGTTATGTAAATATAGAGATTGACAGTAGTTGAAGTCACAAATGTTGCTGTACGTAGGGCAAGGGTCAGAGGTGAGTTTTCTCCTGATGGCGGAAGCGCACAAAATGTCGGGGTGTGAGGGCAGACCGCGTGGACCTCGTCATCACCGATGGCGTTGAACTTCGCAAGGTCTCGTCGCCATCCCCACTTCCTGCTCACACAAACCAGTCTCCTAACACTAGTGCACACAATCGTCTTTAATTACGGCGTAACCGCGAGAAAATTGCACAATTGCTCCTCGTTTCTTATACTCCATCGGTTTTTGCTGTGCTGTATGCGAATGAAGTAAATTGCTTGATGGCTGTTATTACTGTGCATACTTATTTTCCTTTTAGTCTCTGTTTTTTTTGTATTATTTATAGCACCGTAGAGTTTATGTATAGACTCGCGTGCGCCATCATCTCATCAGACTTATTATCTGGTGATATAGAGATCAAACAGGGACTTAGTCTTAACATTATTCAAACTTTTTTGATTTCTGACATTAATTAATCTTAATCTATTAGTATCGACATCCTATTTCAAAGTACAGTATGTATTTATTTTAAGCGCTGATGGTTCTTCGGTCTGTACTTGTCTTGACAACACGAACTGACAACCCATGACTTAATCCCATTCGGTTGCCTGATATAAAAACTACGACAAAACCTAATTACGTAATGTTACGATACTCCTACAAGTTACAATGAACTGAGGTTTTGTTAAGTATAATTTGAACTTCCTAGGTATCTTTATTGAACCGAGAAAATCACGGACTCTATAAAGCCGTAAATAAGTGGATATAAGTATTTTAGGGGAAACGTTTATGACTTATTTTAGTCCTTATTAAATAATCTAATTAAGGTAGCTACCTATAAGAAGGTAATTATAATTTTCTTCAATTAAACATTGGTTTCTTATGTTTGCTCTGGTCATACACGTCTCATCCATCACTTCAGCACCATTAAACTGAATAAGGTTATGTAGTTATTCTGTAGGAAATTACTCGCGAATACTGATTACAGAACCATTACACTATTTACTCGTACACCTACGATACTTTTAAAATGTTATCGCACTGTATGAAAAACATCTGTTTCTGTTATTGCTAGCAAAACAAAGTGCGCATTTGTTATTAAATTATCATAACAAGTATATGTCTTGTTCTGGTCTGAATACTAAAATGCTGATTTTGTATTTACGGTACCTAAATTATTTAGGAATTTTAAGGTCAACTTCATAAGGTTTCACGTCCAGTAAGGTACCTACCTAAAGTGTATCTACTTATTTAATGAAACATCATCGTATAATTAACTACATCTAGACCATTAAAGTGGCTCAAATAGCAGGTTGAAATGTAAACAGGTGGAACTTGCCCTAACTGCATTCTATGCAATAACGTGGTGCATTATCAAATCGGTGACTCCGTACATCGTTGTTCACGAGCGGAACGCGCTGCCTGCGCGTGCGCAGGGGCCCGTGAAATGCACCCAACTACGCGAAATATTACCCACTGCCGTGAATTGTTTGTGTTGGATCTGAATATGTCATGTAAGGCCCGGATTCAATTGACAAGGTCTAAAAAATCATTAGCATTTCCAAAGTTCACCTCGAATCTTTGTATTTCTTTTTAGACTTCATTCATTCATGCACGGTCATTTCGCTGCGGTATATGCAGGAATACCTGTGTAGATGATTTGTTTCACATTCATGCTCAGGCCCACAATGCTTTATTTATGTACAGTGAGTTTGGACGTATAAAGACATATTTTACACAGAAATAGTGTTCATAAATTACCCTCTCTGTAACCATTTTATTAGAATTTGATGCTTACCATTTACATTTTACGAGTAAATAGCTTTTGCTCGTGTGCTGTGGCTTCAATCGCGTGGTAGAGTGATGCTTACTGCCCTTTTCATCGTATACATGTTCGATCTCCGTTTTTTTCATCCACTGGCTTTATCGAAACCTGCCACTTCCTTAATTCACAGTTGAATAATTCATGCTCGTCTAGAAACCGAGTGATTAGCTACTTTGCATACAAGCAATTCAACTAAGAGTCTTCGAGCTTTAAGAGTTTTAACAAACCTACAAATGTTGCTGTTTTTATGTATTACTTACTAGTATACCTAACGATGCAGTCTATTACCTATCGATAGGACCAACATTTTCCCACATAAAATAAATCTTACCTGTAGCAATATATCTGGTAACAATATTATGTAGTATCCGAAGTCAAAACAAGATTTATCGTGACGGTGCAGTTTATAGATCGTAAACATTCACTGGAGATACCTTGCATAATACATTACGACACTATTATGGGCCCTCGGCACAGCATAGGTCGAGCCGCTGGGTGAGGAGTCAGCACCGTGACAAGTGGGGTGGTCTATGGCATGACGTGGAAAGCCATGCTTCGGTGCTCGACGTCGGTACCCGTGGAAACGGTCGCGATAACGAACTTGCCCAACTACTGCAACTAATTATCAGTTTCCATGACCATCCTAGAAATTATACATGTTATATTTTAGTTCGGCATCGTTTATTATGAAATAATGCTACTTGTTGTGCAGGGTGGGCCGTTAAAAATAATTATCTTGTGACGCACATTGATAACTTATCCAAAAGTAGTACACAGGCAGGTCAAATGTTATCCGCTGTTGACCCATTGGGGCGAGGCCGATAGTGTCTCTTCGGCTTCATGGCTGGCAGTTTGTTCAACTTGGATCGCGTCTCGTCACACGACTCTGTGTGAGCACCATTTCTTGGCGACGACGGCTAAAAATAATCGTTTAACTGCTCCATCCGCCTCTCGGTCGTCTTTCTCTGAATTGCTGCAATGAGCTATGCACATGCTATAAATTCACAATATTATGGCCACACTATGCTAATAGCGTCTTATTTATGTTAATTGATATATGTCACCAAGACTTCAAGCTTTTTTTAGTTTCTACAAAATTTTATCTGCCTATTTTAGTGAGAAATTCACATACCTCCTCGTAAATTATCGACTTTACATGTGGTATTTAAGTTATTTACATTCTATGCTGGTAGTGTTGCGTCTATTGAACATTGTATGCAACAGCAGGCGAGGCCAGAGCGGCGCAAGCGCAGCGATGCACCGCGCTGACCCGCATGCGCCTCCAACGAAAGTGAAACCAGTCGTAATCGCTGGTTCTCTATTTTTGTTTGTAATAGAACCAGCCGCTACTAACCGAGCACCCGACTATCGGATAGTTAAATCTCTTAACGAGGCCTTTTCGATCGCCGTCGCGTAATGTCTATACTTTACACGGCGGTTACACAGACTAGATTGTAACGTAGCCTGAAGTTTTGTCGACTATACCTTTGTGTTTCAAAAAGACGACACGAGCATTGCATTTGGATTTCTTCTCTGATTGCACCAGAGTTTTAATGCAATATGCGGTAAACAATTCTAAAAAGTAAAGTGCTAGTCTTACAACATTGCTAATGTCGCCATTCTACATTTAATACGATGAAACAGTCATAAATAATTTGTTTTAAGCACAAGGCGAGACGTCTCACCGGTTACATAGCACCTTATGATTTAACACCCACGTCCAACAAAGAATAATCATTGTTTTCCTCAAATAGTGTAGGAGTACGCTCACTAAGAAACCGATACATGTAGAGTCAATTTAATATTTAGTTACAATTTGCGTTTGTAAAAAAACAAAGTTAAGAACGGATGTTGCACATGTGTTTCGATGGAGACATAATAACACGCCATTAGCAAAGGGAGGCGTCCAGTGGAGAACCAAGTTCGCACAATGTGTTCCACACATTGGGAGCTTCCGTCGCTCTGCCTGACCCCTAGCTGCCAATAAAAACTTAGATGTAAGCACTAAATATTTTTTCTTACATTGGTTATCGATTGTTCAATAAATGTTAGTTACATTAACTAGTTTTTAGAATAGAATTTTACAACACCTAAGGTAGGTTGTATATTTATGTTAATAATACAGGATATCTAAATTTAAATACAAAACAATTTGTGTAATATAACCTCATGACCACAATTAATGGCAGCAGGAACATAATATGTACCTACCTATTTAAAATTTCGGCATTATTTATATTAATAACATATGTTGCTAAATAAGTGTATGCATAATTAATTCGGTTTAATAAATGGACTGAGCATCGTTGATGGCCCATTCGCCTGCTCCTCCTACGAAGGTCACCCGCTCGCTCACCTGCCCACCACAACTTACCTTACGATCCACACAAAACTCATCTGCGACCTCCACTAGAAACATATCTATACGCGTGTACAAAATATTCTCGAAAGTATAAAATATTCTGAAAATTACCAATATCGTCTCCACTTGTTCATCCTAGTTATGAGTGTTATTCTGATCGTCATTAGAGGGACAGACGTGCATAATATCTGCTGGCAATCTCGCTGATATTTTATTATTCCTTATTTCGATTATTATATATAGGTTATTTTATTTACCATTCTATTTATCTTATCATCGGTGTTTACAAACAATAACTTTTAGATCTACATTTACGTGATACTATCTAATCAATCATAAAACTGAGTGTACGCTCACGACTAGCCCATTGTTTGTTAGTTAAGAAAAACTGCTTCAAACAATTAACTGCCTTTAATATCCCGCTTATTTTTTATTCACTCGTTAAGTTGCTTTATCTGCTCACGCCTCCTTAATGCTTCCTCGTTGTATGACTCGAATTATGTAGACGTATCCTGGTGCTTATTCCACTACTGACAGTTTTATTGATGTGTCACCTCCGTTTGTTGCTAAGATTTACGCCACTTTCTTCTTCGGTGAGATAAGTGAGTTAACTTTTACTTTTATTGGGGGTCAAGTATCTCGAACTCCAACAGAAGCCGAAAGTGTAAATTAATATTGCGATTAAAGCCATTTTAATTTGCAACTCTTACTTTTATCGGCTCTTATGACCTATTGGATGGATTCATTCCATCCATTACGATGACCTCATGACATTTTGAACCATGTCTAATGTCTCTCTTTGAACGCACTGTGTCTTGTGCATATTAATAGATTGCGAATTTGGTACATTTGCATAATCGTTAAACGCACTCACAGTGGGCAGTTTGCTTTTATGCCAATATAAGTAATCCGCAGCTAAGGGGCGTGTCGTCGACTGCGTGGCCAATGTGGTTAATCCACTATTTCGCTGCTGAAGTTGTGAAAACATTGCCCAACCCGCAGCGTCGACGGCGCGGTTTCTTTCCTTCGCCTCAAGTAGCGCACCACACTCGCTTGCTGAAGCCTGGTAGCAACCGAGCCGTGCTGATGACCTTCGATTTCCCCCCATTATGACACAGTTTTGACGTTTGTTCGACAAAACCAAAGTCTGTTATCGCAACCACAACCAATATTTAACTAGCAATTCTATCGATGGCGCTGCGCTGTTACAAACATTTAGATGTGACCAACTTAGTAGAGGTGTTAACTTTGTCCGCTTATGTAAGAGGCCTACATTTTGGTGGCCGCGATGCTGATTAGTATTCTAATTGCTAGGCGCTAGCTAACTCGATATCGCAATGAAATGCATTCAAATTACGACTTTATTATTCATCTCGGCTACGCGCTGTTTTGGCACAGATTAGGCGGGAATCCTCTGCATTGCGTCTCCCAGAAACCTCGAATGTGATATGAATAGGAAGTACTGAATATTCAATTTCAGTTACTTGATATCCATTTGACAGGTTCAACAGCAAAAGCTTTTAGATTTTAATTGTGGTTGAGCAAGATGCAACGCACGATTTGCATGAATCTCAAGAATTAACTAATCTTCAGTTCTTATTGTATATGACGTAGACACAGCACCTGCACCTGAGAATATTGCATTGCTATTGGATTCGAATCGTCATAGTGCTTACTTAAACACCTGAATATTAGAGTTATTCATTGCGTTGCGTTACAAAACATAATGATTCATGCCAGCAGCATGAGAAGAGAATGTCCCGTGATCACAGCCCGAGACCAAGGCTTTGTTTGTTATTAACAATACCGCGAGACGTTACTAATGTAATCCAAATTGTCCTCAAATAAGTCGTGTAGAAACGCTGTAATTTTGGGTGATTATGTCAGCCGTAGCTTGGAGTGCGTCGGCGTAACCCACCTTGTTGAGCGCGGCATTGTTTCGCGGAATACGTAACGCACGTGGGCTCAGATCGCTGCAGCGGAGAAAGTGGCACAGCCGGCGGCAAGGCCGTCTTGTCTCTCCCCGACCTTCAGCGCCACACTTCCGGGATCCACTCACTATAAAACACCTAAAAATAACCCGAAGGCATTATAAATAACTTGCAGCAATCATATGCGTTCCGCGCATGATATATCGCCTGGAAAGTGATAGGTAATTCGAAGGTCGATCGGCCCTTTCCCTCCTAATCGCGTTTCGCGTTGCGTAAACGCCGCCGTTTCATAAGTCTCTTTAATTACACGAAAGCGGTTCGATAAAATAAATGTAATGAATAGTTAGATCGATTGGTCGGTACTGGGATTTATAAATTTTCAATAGTTGCAAGCTGTGACTAATCAACGAGGCGAAATCTATCAATTTTAATTGTAACTTGACAACGTACTTTCTGTAATCTGGTGCTAAAACACTTTGAAAATGAAAAACTACAATAATTATTTCCCTTTGTCTTGCTCTCTAACGTTGTAACTTCTCGTACACGATAAGCATCAACATGGCGCTGTTCACGGTTGCCATAATAATCTCTTAGGTTACCATGATAAGAATTTTTAATTACGGTCGCTATTAATTATGAAATTGAGTGGCTAATGACTTGATGGTTTTAATAAGTTTAAGTGACCCACTTGCCTACTGCTGGTTGCGATATATGAAATGAAGCTGGGTCGCGTGACAGTCGCGACGTGTGATTGCAATTGCAACATCACTGAAGTCGCGTGCATCACGCCGCCTAGGTTTTTTTAAACATCGATGTTTTAGTCTAAAAAATATCGATGCAGGAGCGATGTTTGAACTTTGGAACTTATGAAAAAAGGATAAGTGCTACATTTTTAAATCCTATACATACTGTGCTATGTCACGACAGGTTCCTGGTTTGATTCCTGGCATTTCCCGGTTGGGAACTTTGGCAGTGATTGTGTTTACATTGCACCCAAAATGCAAGCAGTGCAGTCATTTTTCCGTGCCTCGGAAAGCATGGTAAGCAGTTGGTCCCGGTTGTCGTCATTCAGCAGCAGTCGTTACGCCACTTCAAAGGCCTACGAGCGGCCTGAATTAGTCTGACAATAGGTTTGGTCACTAAACCATACGAGAAAAGTAAGATAAGAAAGTCAATTTTCGAGTCATAGTGTGATAGTGTATTTTATTGTGTAGCTTTTAGCCCCCTCTTAGAGTTACCTACATTGAAAAGATAAATACATTGCTATTTCGATACATCGTTGTTTTAGCTTGAAGCATCGATACATAGAACCATCGATGTTTTCCTCCCTAGTCTCCGCCGGTGCAACCGTGCAACATGCCGTAAATCCGCCAGCCTAAATGTCTCCATAACACAATTTGACTAATTGCACAGATTCACATCGATTGCCTCACGCGATCACCCGTCGTTCACGTATGACATTGTTTACTACGATTACAGACAAAAGAGTCATTCATTAAATCAAAGACAACTTGTTTGGTTTATGAATTGAAACGCAACACTTAAATTACAAAACATTGTTAGAACACTGTTGTTGATTTTGTGTTATTTTACAAAATAACGGTATATTTTGTAAAATAATCACAGAACAGCTTAAAATGTCAGTGGGTACTAGTTTTTGTTTACAACATAAGACACTTGATTTGGGGTTTCGGTTTACCTTCATTTGTTGTCGACTGTACAATGGCATTACAATCACGTTACGGCGCTTGAGAAGAAGTCTGAAGCAAAACACGTTCTGATTCAGGTTGTTCTTCTTCTCTTTTCAACGGACATTCCGATAGGTCATTTGTGTCTATTTTTACAGATAACTTTTTTCCTCGACAAAAAAACATCAAATATCGAAATTGTATTTGTTCTTTACCTTATCTTGTCTTGTCAATAATTGTCACTCCTACCTTTTCGCTATTTAGCAGTGCGCCTTCAATCAACATTGCAATCAAGTGTAGCACCAATTCATCCGATATAATCCTCGTTTCTGCATGATCAGCGCATCAACGGCGGCTAATGCAGATCGTGTTACGTCTAATAAATATACGTATTATTAATCGTTGTGGATCGTAAAGTTGAGTGGGGAATCAACACGCAAGCCACGGACTGGCCAAACGAGTTACGTTATAAATAATTAATTAATATTTGGCCGGCGAACTCTTTGTAGCTTCAAGGTCGGACCAGCTCTCAAGCCGATTCCAAGATGGATCAATTTTATTTGTATGGTACTTGTCAATTTTTTACCTGTTTCATCTTTTTGTGGGAATTAGTTATAACGTTGTTACTTGTTACAAATTAAACCATGCGTTATTACTAGGATTAGGACAATCTGTTACCCTACAGTTGTGTGATGTGAAGCCTTCTGTAAAGTTCTGTGTAAGATTCCGGGCTCAATTGCTAAAGTTGCTTAATGCTTGTACCTATCTAAAATACACCTTTCTTTCACAATGTGTATAATTTGTACAGATCTTGTCTAGATTTGAATCATAGCATGCATTATGAGTTTGATGTCTTATTTAATTAGATATTTATGTTTGATTGAACTAAGCTTCGGTATCGTACGTAAAAAGTAAAGCCGTTTTCTTAGTCTTAATTTTATTTAGTTGTCCTAGTTCAGTTATCGACAGAATTAGATAAGGATCAAGGTATTGCTGCCTATCATTTGAATCGGATTTATCGACCACTTGATGTTCATAATCTTTACTCCCGGTTTTAATAGTATTATTAAATGTTGTTTGGCTTTTAAATTGATGTGTGCTATTAATATTGTAAGTCGCTCACCAGGGCGTCACGTGAAGGTTGTGCTCAACGTAAATGTGATCATTTTTCAATCGCGCTGCTTGCTACATAATTACTTATTTCGGATTTCATTCAAAATTGCTCAATATTGATCTTGACTTAACGCATTAATTGGACAGCAGGAATTTTATTTTTGTAAGTCGGTATTTATTCACGTAAAGTACCGTTGGCCATTGTAGGTTTCCATTGAATTGAAATATAAGCTTTATAAATAATTCCCATCAATAACATTGCTTTGAATAAGTTATTTCAATATCATAAGCAATGGTAAGAACTTATGTAAAATGGTTATAATCATAAACCAATCCTTCCTCACAAGGCCAACCCGTTAGGTGTCGATACATTCGTGTAAATCATAATAATCAATGTAACCAACCACATTGTAAGTAATAGTAATATAATAAATTATAAGCTATAAATATGAAGATTACAAGTTATTTAATATTATAATGATTTAACTAGCAAAACTGGTTAGCGTTGAAGATGTTACTCGTACGTATGTCAAAACCGACAACAAGATTGCTAAATACATACATAGTTGTCGTAGAACTAAATTGATTCGAGTGGCGAGTAATGCGATTGCCTCAAAGCAATGCGGAGTCTTCAACCAGACATGATTTTCAATTTACAATGTCATTTCTATTTATCATCCAGCTTGCTTGTTCAATGGCATATTTCGAGATATCAGCATAAGCCAATGCCAAGCCAAAGCGTATTGATACCTCAAAATATAACAATCCAAACCTACAGACAATACTGAAACACTCGCTGGCACAGTTGGTGTAATATTCTCGTAATAAAATATTAATTTATTCTCATAAGGGACCACTTAAATGTAACCTCAATTTACACCCTAGTTACACATGAAACGAATACAATTAAAGCTATCAATTTTTTGTTATAGCGGCCTCGATAATATTCGTTGTCTTCCTATCTAATGTAATGACCTCACACATAATTGAGAACAGATAATAATTCGTTAAAATATACAATACCATAGTAGGTCCATATTGAATTGACGATGACTGCTGGAATTACAAAAGGAAATAGGTGAATACAGACTCTTTTACAAAATTTGAACCGTTCTTATTTTCGTCGTGCACTCGTGATACAGCGAATTGCGAATTTTAAACATGAGCTTATTTTCGTGAAATAATCTTCCTCCACCATTAATCACAGCTCACTTTATAATGAATCATTTATAATTCACTCTATAACAGTAGTTTTCCATCATTTGTACATGAATGAACCATTTAAGTATTTTTATTTAGTATCAATGTAAACAGTGGCGCGATACTGCCGTTGGCTGAATTAATGTCCCCAATTCAATTGAAGTGTTTCATTAGCACAAGTGGCCCCGATTGCTTCGTTGATCGAGATACACGATCGTCGCAAAACTCGGGCGCCATACAAACAACACATAAGTGATTCTCCGAGTGTCGTGATGAATTCTCCTTTTTACATACGAAGTGTTATCGTATATGTGGATGTAATCGTATTCTACAATATCAAATCAAGAGTGTCCTGAAATTATGTCTTTGATTAGCGATCGTTTTATCCCACTGTTAACTAACACTAACCCAAATTGGAACGTTTCTGTTATGGCTAGCCTCTAACGGGCAGACCTCTTTTAGTCAAATAAGATTAAAGTTCGTGATCCGCGCAAGACCTTCGCGCGCTGCCGGGTTCAATTAGAGATCACCTGGTTGCGCTAGCAACGGCGTCTCTTATTAAGAGCCGGGTCGTGACACCGCACGTCTAAAGCCGGTGGCGTAATGCCCATATTGTTGCCAGTAATTTCCACGTGCAACCGATTTAATTGTGTAGAGTGGACGCACTGTGCTTGAAGCTAACGAGCGGCGGAAAATGTGGGCATTATCGCGTTATATCGCTTCGCGTGAAGGCCACTCCGACAACCGAACCATACGTAGATCGCGCCCACATGGTAACATCGAATTTGGAATGATCTGTGCTCATTATTTGATATGAACATTGGACTCTTTAATAGAGCGCTAAAGTTCATCAATTCTTTTAGGTAAATATTTACGCTACTGGATAGTAAATACTGTTTTATACTCACAGTCAGTGACGTTTTATTTAACTACATATTACGATAAAGTACAGATAAATGCATCTAGAACATTACGGTAATAAAACAACCGATGCGTTGATCTTATTGACCGAGTATATTACTCGCACAAATGAAAACAAAAGTTGCGTTGAACTTAATGCGACTGTACCCGTGACTGTGTCTAATAATTTCTTATCTGATTCATTAGATGTTTGCATAACACTTCTGATAGTATTAATGTGCCGTAAAGTGTTGGCATTTGTAATAAAACTCGCATAAAACACCGGTAATTGCTGCGTATACTCTCGAAGATATTTCTAATTATAGTCTTCCGAAATTAATAAGAATCCTCATAAAGTGTAATCAATTTGTAACATCGTCTGTAAGTTTTCCGGACGGCTAGCGGAGTAGCGGAGCACGATTTTACTTTCTTGTAGGAAGTACTATCGCTTTCAATGGAGACCGGTTGGGATTGCCTGCTCCTACTAGCTCGTTATTGGCTCGAGAGGCTCAAGTTAGGAGTCGACAGCGTTCATTACTGCGATTTAATTTATTTACATAGGTAATATTTGAAGTTTTGCTATTATAAAATCCGAGAATGACAAATGTTAAATTGTTAGCGTTGCTTCCTAGCTTGCTATTGCTACATTCCTTATCTTGCTAACTTAGGTGTCAGTTCTATCAATTCACCTTATATAGTGTAGATTTTCTTTATACTATGTATGTATGTATGATCCAAAAATATAATTACCTACAAGTTAGATATTTTAGACCTTTGTCTTTGACATTTATTTGTCAGCGCGTTTATCGCAGTTTTCGTACCTAAGCTGTTATTTTTATAGCGGGCAAGAAATCGTATATTTTTTAATATTCTAGATATCTACAGGTATTACAAGCAAAGCGATTGCATTCCATATATCCACGTAGGAAGTTAATTCTGTTTATGAGCTAGTCGTTCAGTGCCCCGCACTCGCCTGGCCGTAATCTCATTTATCTACTGCCTATGTGTTATGTTTACAATTTATTACTCGTCCACGTTCCACAGACCATGTTTATTTATGTACTCTTCTCTTTTTTGCAGGTGAGCCCAGAATACCTGGTCGATGGTGGACTATCGAGCTTCGTAAGTTGATTTACAACTTATCAAAGTTCACTTTTGTCAAAATAAGTATTTAATATACATAGGTACCTACGTCTCAAATACATATTTTAATACAGGTGTCTGTCGACAATGACATGACATTAACGTTAAGTTAAGATCACTCTTCACTTCGTACTTTCTTTCAAGCAAAACGCTAAGCTATGAGGATCCTTCAAAGGAGGCTATGAAGTAACCGACATACATACACAGCCTCCTCTTTCGTTAGTCGGGTAAACTAATAACATACCACTACATGACTCAAAACGAACGTAACTCAAAGCAATTTGACACTGCCATCGCAATATCAATGTTCTTTTAACATATAGAAACCCATTCGTGGCTCCGGACATAACGTGGTCGTTGTTCGGATTATGGCTACTGACTAGCCCACTAATAGTACCGCATGTCATTAGATAAGCGCTTGCCACACAGTGCCCTGTCTACTTAGCGTCAGCATTTAAATGCTCACTCACAACGCTAGATCCAGTTTGTAATCTAAATGTCTCTAAGAATAGACATCATAACGACTAACTGACTGTCCTCACCTTAAAACTAACCGAGAACACAATAGGTCTAAAACGTTTTTCCACTTTTGTTATCATCTTGTATGAGTCACATCGGACAAATTGCGGGGAAAGTGTAACCCGGTAGCGTGACGCAACAATAAAAATTGCGCGGACAAAGGAATTGTTGCAACCAGACACACGACTCGCGCCTGACGTAAGGGCTTAGTTTGTGCCACTAATGACCAACCCACAACAATGATTCCTCGCTACAACCACGTCCATTCCCGTTTCTACGTCATGGTAAATCGTAGTTGACATTTTCTAGCTAAATCGTTATCTTCAGAAAATTACATGTAGCATGGTAAATTAAAACGACAGATAACTTCAAGCCACCTTTCCTTTCTATACTTTCCTTGTCTTGTAGTACCTACGTCACATCATCATCATTGTTATAATGTACTGTATACATTCTAGCCTTCTAGCTACAAGTATTATACTGAACCCGAACTAGACTAAAAGAATTTTGCTAAGTTATGTCACTGAAATTCGGTGCCTTCGGTTCTTCTGCGTGCGTAGTCAGTGTTATTCAATCGTGATCGTAATGATGTTAACTTGATGATACATCCATCTCGATCTACTCTCTACTTCCACAATCCACACATGAGCTCGGTACATATTTATATTGTCCTTATTGTGTGTAGTTTGATCCATAAGTCACCATTTCTAATACCTCGCGATCGAAAAGAAAATAAGATTCCATAAAAAGACTGATCTCTGACAGCTCCGTCGACGGTCGTGAGCAACAATGTTTACATGTACGCTTCTGCAAATCAGCGTCGTGCAGCGTTCTGTTGTTGCATCTATAAATAAGGAGGTGCTAAAAGCGGCCCCGTCCGGGGACGTGCTTCCTCCGCTTTGAGCGGCCGAGGGGTAAACACGCTTGAGTCTAACGAAGCCCTTTGTTGACATTCGCTTTACGGCCGCTCCACCTCGTCGTCGCGGGCTTTACGGCGTGTGTGCGATAAACACACGGCACCGCAAGGAACACCAGCGCTGAGTCAGCCCCAGCGCTGCAAACAAAGACATCATACTACTTTCGGAACAGTACATTCGTTGACTAACTGCGGGCTGAAACAAATGACACCTAACGCAAACAGTTGACATACATCCTCTGAATTTAGACTTAAGCTACCGTTAAGTGTTTATACCATCTTATTTATTTAAAATTGGGCCGAGTCTGGACATACGTACATACGTTAGATATTTGCCGTTATTGCAGGATCCAGGACGTTCATGAGTTTATCTATGGATTTTACGTTTTATGGAAAATTCCATATAACTTAACGTGACCAGAAAAATCCATTCCATATTATTTAATCCTGGATTGGCCGACTGTCCCATCTCTTCTGTTGTTGTCGTTATCTTTTTTCAATACATCGCATCTTTTCTGGCATGGCGTTGATGATCTTGCTAGTTTGAGGATCTCGTTGATCGGTCTCGAGATCTCCAGTCTCTCGACACATAATGGAAGTATGGGCGTAGCTGTCATGGCATGCATACTTTTTTCAAGCGCCTCAGTTATATTACTCTACTAGTTGTGAGTATCACCTCAAACCAACAAACAACATCCATTTCAGTAGACATATTATCATTTTTGGGAAAGTAAACAAAGCTAAATTTAAATAGAATTAGATAATATTGTTATCTTGCAATGCAATCGTCGACTTGTTTTGTAGTTGATTACACCGATGTTTATTTGATAAAATTATATGTACGAGTACCTACCTACGTGGCGATCCATAAAGCGATCGCTATCATTTGCATAAAGTCAATGACCATCAATTCATATTCAACGATACGGAATCAATCGATCGGAAAATGAGAATATGACTTCACGATTCGCAAAACCACGGTCTCAGTCTCTACGTGATTTCCTCTTGGCTATGTTAATGATTTACTTAGGTTAGGTTTCAATTGCCATTGTTTCGTCTAAAGTAACCAGAGGACAATCGTATGGTAGATACTCGAATTATAAATATAGACGGTCTGGCATGTGATGGCATTTATTACCATAGCTGGCATGCTCTCGTATTGCAATCACGGCCGGTGTAGGCTATCTGCATGCGCGGTGTGCGACGCGCGTCCGGTATTACTCATCTAACAGTCCAACTATGTTATTATTTACCATAACTCACAAGAAATAACCCCAATTTACATTTCTACGTTACAATGTTAGACAAAGCCAAATATTATTCGGTCGAACTGTAGAAACACTATCTTAATGAGAGAGTAATTTTTAAAAGCCAATTCTTACTCACCTGCCTGACTCATGTCGTTACCTCTCCAAAGCAACTTGAATCAGAGACATAAATGGAATTTTAAATTAAACTTTTTTCTGAAGTAACTTAAGTATAAGTACCTAAACGCTTAAGTTTTTTTTATTAAGACAGTGCGATCTTCGATCGTAGTTAATGTTATTTTAAAATGCGATAAAATTACTGGTTATCTTGATCACTCCCCCGCAACTAAACGCACGTTTATTGCTCATATGGCATCGTTTCTAGTCGCTTGTCTATGTGGGAGAGCATTGTACGCTATAATTGTTATTGTGTTGCTATTTTTACATCTATTATTAGTATAATTACTATGATGAGCATAGTGCATACGCTTAATTATGTAAATAATTGTGTGCAGTAAATTCAATATTGTGTTAATGCGTCACTTGCTCGGTGGTACCACAAACTGCGATTTACAATTTGTCGAAGAACTTACACCAATTGCAAACTATACTCACTGTCAAAACGTGAATCAGAATAGGTAGCCATTGTTCACAATTTCCCACGAAGATGTTATTGCGACATAAGCGAAAAATTATTAGCATATTCACACCTGGCACATCGTAACATATGCCATTACCTATCACGAAACAAAAACACTACGAAAAACATTGAACAAATAATTGCAGACTAAGTAATTCCATTCTAGGATCATGTGGCCATCAAAATTGGCGCTAAAAGTTGCGAGAAACTAATTTGTGTTACCATACACAAGGCTTGTCTCACAGCATCACATCATCTGTAGCTCTTGTGCAATCTCACACTGGGAGTCATACCCCACAAGCGCATCAGTGTACGCCCTTGCTGAAAGGTTAATGACTATACTGCCATTATTGGGATTGGGAGGTGACTTGCTGGCAGTTAGTGAGACGTCGCGGCCCCTCCGCGTTATCTCGACGCTGCTGGCTATTTTCGCGCAATCATTCAATAAACGTGATGAGAGCAATCGACAAGACCCTCGGCCGACTCCTCAGAGAAATGGATAAATTACCAAACTACTTACATACTCCTCATTGTTAACATTTGGTTGAACCCAAGGAAAATTTTGTAAGGAAAAAAGTCAGGTTAAAATTTAATGATGCGATGGTAACGAACGTTTAAATCGTTAAAAGTTCATTTAAATATAGAACGCATTTGATTAGAGCCAATTAACGGTCAATTAAGCAGTTGTCTTGTTTGGTGTTGCTCGTACGTCGCTCGCTATTTCAATTGTCGCGAGTCCGTCTTGATGAGTCGTGTTTTTGTTCGTTTATGGTCCAGCATTGCGCGCGGGACAGAATTAGAGACTCGCCAAGATAAATTAGTCCCGCGGCCATTCCACGTTGTACTGAGAATAAAAATAAAAGCTCCCTTTGAGAGGCAATTCACGAGAGCTACTTGTAGTCTGAGCCAATGAAGTCCACTCATAATAAAATTGCTTGTTTTTATCGTAAACAATGGATTTTGTTGGTTTTTGTATTTCTGTGCGTAAATGCCGACCCAGCTTCCTCTTTGTGATGAGCATGTTCATTTGAATTGTTAAATTTGAACTCTGCATACCGTTTTGACTTTGCTGAAAACTCGTGACCCAAATTCACGTTCTTTGTTACGTGGTGCCGTTGCCCTCAGACCAGACTTTTAGGTATCGGAAACGAGAATATTTTTAGCAGGACCCAAAGTTCGAATAAGCAATCTGTTGAGGTGTAAATTTTCTTTGATTGCCAACGTAAATACACAGGCTGCCTTGGGAATGTTGTTCATATAAAGTTCAGTGACACGATATAAATTTCTTTTTAATTTTACTTGTTACCAACAAATGTTTAAAATGTTTTTTTCGTGGGTAGGTAACGATGTAGAAAACGATCGACGACCGATGATTTTTAAAGAGTATGGTCTGATAATATGTGAAACTGGGGAAGATTTTTACCCAGCCCCAACAGGTTATAAAAAAAACTGAAGGCTCATTTGTTTTACACACCTTTCCGAACGTGTCACATTTTGATTTGGTTAGCAGGTGAGTCGTTGCCCCCATCTCGCTTGTTTAACCTCTGAATAGTCCGCGCCAATGTTTGCTCTTTCAATACTTTACGACTGTAATTTAGGAGGCTTATGTCATCCTCTAACTACAGGCTTTGATTGTATATTGCAAACGGGTAACGTGTCTTGGTGCCTTGTATGTCTTCGCAATAATAAAACCAAATAAGTACTGATGATTGGAATAATTTGAAATCTTTTGCGTCAGTTGTGTAATCGATGAGGTTTAGATTAACAGCGACCATGATCCAATACAACCTGCGAGGGTTATCCTACATGACACGTAAATAACGAATGTAAACACAACATTTGGCTGGTCCGAGCTCACCGCGTATTGGTTGACAACATGGCCCATGCTAACCGAAACAGTACACAGCGAGGCATGAGTCGCGACCTGCTCTCGACTCTCTGCTAAGGTAATTCATTTACACCATCCGCACAGGCGTTACCAAAATTATATTTACCAAACAAACAGCCGCCGCCGTATTCTACTCGGATTAGTTTGTTGCCCCGTAAAATGTAAACTGTTGACGGCGAACTAATGGTTACATATTATACGAGCATGTTATTTAATAAACAGAACATAATGATGGTGTGCGAGGTGCTCGCGTATGATTGCCCTCAGTTTCGAACGCAACGACCGCGGCCGTTTGAAATCGACAGTGATTACAATTTTCCCTGGAGTTGAGTTGCGCGGGCGCAACGTCCGATGGAAAGCAGCGTTTAACCAATGTTCCGCTCTGATAACTCTCTAATTACGCCTCGGCGGCCGTTTTCTTTAGTTCGACACTTGGTGTGGCCACCGAGTTAACCCCTGCGCTTTTCACTGCAACTTTTCACCCGCGCCGCGCCGCCGCCGCCGCGCGCTCATTTGTCTGCTACACTTTCGCCTCTGACGGGGCACTCGAGCACTATATTGTTTCATTAGACAGGAATATATTGTACGCTATAAATTCCCAGGCCTGCCGTTCGCTTTCCGACGTTTTCGGAGTAGGACAACAGCAACTTTCCGTTGTCTTGTATTCTATGGTATACTGGTATCGTGGCTTGTGGTTAACACTGTTCTCGTTGTCCTTTTATGTTCATAGATATAGGTTTAGTTAGCTGAAAGGTTTGAATCACAATAACCTATTAGATCTCATTTACAACTATACTTAAGTTCAACATCCCTTACATTTAACAACTTTAGATCACGAAGCTTACAAACTCAGTCACGTAAATGATGTTTGCCCATGTATGATAATATGAGCGTCGGAGGAACAATCTCCATCGAAGGACAAGTAGTCGCGAAACCAACCTTTACCGCCGCCCTTGCTCATTGTGAGCTTACAATAGCTACTCATACACCATTATTATAAGCTTTTGAATAGGTACCATAATTGTATGTCTGTCTACCCGTTTCTGCCAGCGGCAAGTAGACAGGATCTGCCATCATTTACATACACCAGCAGTGACAGTATCTGGACGATAAATCGACATTCGACCGACAGCAAACAAAGATGGAATAAAAAATCAGTAAAAATAGTGGTGGTAAAGAATAATACATGGTCTGCATGTCGGATGGCGGACTACGCACTGCGCAGCGCACATCAGCCTAACAAATAGCGTGGTATAATAATTTGTCCGTTGTATTCCAAAACACAAGTGTTTGCGTGTTTACGATCCCCGGACGAGGCGGAGGCGATTAGAATATACAATGACGTGTCATTCACATCGATTGAAGCCGCATACGAGATGTGGCATATCATACATAATGTATAGAGCCCGTGTTCCGCGTCGCGCCGATCCGATCCGACCTTCACGCCGCGCGAGAGCCAGCCAGCGCCACCGAAACCGCGCTTGGGCTTGCACCGATCTCTTACGAAACTGCGTAGGCTGAACATTGTCTCTGCGGAATTATGGACTGTCCATGCAATGTAATTCATTCGATACCTGTGAAAATGCAATTGTCATAAACTCACTGAGGTTGAAACTGTGTGTATCTAGCTATAGGTATGTAATAAAAGTGCACAGCTTGAGGGCTAATATTATCTTGTCACGCATGAATATATGAGTGCAGTACTGGAATACTGTTAGGTAACAAGAGTTAACGCGACACCTAGTCGACCGTTGCCCCGCAGTCGCCCCGAGAGGCGTCGCGTCGTCGTTGGCTGACGACAATTATTCCACACGCGACGGGGTGACACAGCCGGTTACTGAACAATAGTGTACAATCACTGCGATTGTGTCCGCCGCCAGCCAGCTCGTGTCACTGCCTCTTGCGTCGCGTCGCGCGTACACCAACGTTTGTTATGGTGATAGCAGCACCAGGCTTCACAAAATACAAACAAAGAAGGTTCAGACATTTGCATCTCGAGCCAAATGAACTCCATTAAAACGAAACCACTCCTATGAAAATATAAAACTCATACAAAATTATGTAGAAATACACAAAAAAATCCCATTACATGGGTACCGGACCGAAATACTCGTAAATAATTCATGATAGAACGACGCCGGACGAAAGCATCTTGTAGTCGTATTGTAGCCATTAAAATTCGACTCACCCCAGGGTACTAAAAGTACCACTTTAGGGCTCGCTTAATTGGAAATATTAACCATTTTAAACGTGGAGACCATTAGTGAAAACGAGATGAATTCGGGGCAGGTAGACGACGAAACCAGCTTCCCGGGGATGCTTTTTTGTTAACTTTGGCAGGTACCCGACCCGTCGGGCCAGATTGTGTACGTTTTTTCTACGAAACAAAAATAAACGAAGGTCTCGAAACCCTGATAATGGCAGCATCGTAAACCTTTAGAAATAAGGCTTATAATGATTTCAAAATAGACACTGAACAAAATCCCAAGGTTCGGGAAAACCTTATACCGCTTATATAAATTATATTGGGGTGTTATTTCACAGACCCAACATCCCTCTCTCTAGTTTCTATTGATTTGATAACGGACTGTGTTGATTACGCTCATAAACTGTACTTTACTAATAAATTTTAGTGCCGTGCTTTCTATGTGGAAGGTTGTTAACAGTGTGTCGTTTGTCTATTTCAGAACCAGTCTCGGCCAGTGCAGACGATGCCCAACGGCGGCAGTGTGGCGTCTAGCGGCGCGCTGGCGGCGGCGGGCGCGGGCTGGGAGCAGCACCCTGCACTGACGCGCGCCGCGTCCGTGCCCGCGCACCGCGCGCTGGCCGGCCTGCTGGACCGGCTCGGGCACCGCCGCCTCGAGCGCACCACCAGCGAGCCCGCGCCGCCGCCACCGGCCACAAGTCGCTACAAGACCGAATTGTGCCGCCCATTCGAGGAGGCCGGCGTGTGCAAGTACGGCGACAAGTGCCAGTTCGCGCACGGTTTCCGCGAGCTGCGTAACCTGCAGCGCCACCCCAAGTACAAGACGGAGCTGTGCCGCACCTTCCACTCGGTGGGCTTCTGCCCGTACGGGCCGCGCTGCCACTTCGTGCACAACGCGGAGGAGGCGCGCCGCCGCGAGTCCACGTCGCCGGGCGGGTCGCTCGCGTCGCTTTCTTCGGGCGGCTCGCTCGCCTCCTACATGAGCGACGGATCGCGCTCGCCGCAGTCGTCGCCGCCGTCGCCGCAGTCGCCCCAGTCGCCGCACTCGCCTGCCGCGCTCTCGCCGCCCGCCGGCGCAGGCACCGCGTTCGCGTTCCGCCGCGCGCCTTCGCCCGACCTCGAGGAGGAGCGCCTGCCCGTCTTCAACCGCCTGGCTGCCTTCGGTGACCTCATCATCGCCTAGGGCCCGCGACCGCCTAGTCTAAGTTAACTTATCCGAGCTAGCGTAAGGATCGTCCGTCACCGTAGTGCCTCCCGACGTCTTCCAGCCGCGCGCCGCGTCCCGCACCACACCCGCTCAACGAATGATCTCCAGGCAGTCGATGCTCCTTGTACTTCGCCCTGTAATATATACTTACGAAGTGTTCTCTGGCGTCTCGAAAGTTTGCGGTGTGAATTAGTGGTTACGTTCATCTTTTAGTTATATCGGCACGCACTTGTACATGGCACCTTTTATTATTAGATATTTATTGCGTAGCTCGCGGAAGTCTTCCCGTTGCGATCCTCCGCCGAGCGGTGGTCTCTGTAAAGTTAGCTCATAGAACATTATTTATTCGTACTGCCTATCCGCGCTCGGTATCGTACCGCGAGAAGGCGCTCGTGATCTATTGTTAAGGTTTTAAGATAATAATTTATTATTTATTTCGAGTCTCTTTAACTATAATACATTTAATTATTATTTTGTAGCTAGCAGTTGCGATGCCGCACCGCACACGGCCGGGGCCCGCGTTCACGGGACGTGGCTCGTTGTATGTAGTATGATGTGCGCGGCCCGGCTGCCTGCGCTCGGGCGTCCTCTCACGCAGCGCCGTCTGCTCGCCCGCCGCGCAGGCAGCCGGCCGCCTCCGCCCAGGGGGCTCGGCGGGCCGCACGCCCGACGTACGACCATCATACAACCTTGTCCCGCACCACTCGCCCGGACCGCTGCCCATAATTCGAGAGTTCTCATTTGGCCGGCGTGGCCAGTGCTATAATCGCAGTCCGTCAGACCCGCTAGCGATCTCATCCGCGGCCCATTTGAGAACTATCGGTGCGATCCCGCGTCGAGACGCCTCCGGCGGATCGTCTGCCCGGGATTTTTTTGTTTTGCGTCGTGCGAGGAGGGCGGCCAGCGAGCGAAACCTGTTCTGGGTTTGGTGGTCGTTTTTTTCGTCCTCGCGACGCACTCTTGGGCCCTCCCGCTCCCTCGCGCGACGCGACACAGACCGCGTCCGGGCGCTCGCAAAAAATGACAGAAATCTGATAGTACGCCCGCCGAACTCCCGAGGCCTTCCACCACTATACCTGTATGATATAAAATGTTACTTACAGTAATAAAGTATGGACATGTTTATAAAATTGTATTGGGCGGCCGTCGCGGCACCCCCCCGCGCGCTTCCAGCCGCCGCGGTCGCCCGGAGAGTGCCTTTACTTTATAACAAATACCTATATCGATTTTAAATACCTATTTAATTTTAGTTTATCGACATAGATTTGATTGTTTATTTATTGTCTGCTTTTGAATATTATATTCAAATTGGCACAGTTATTAATTTTGTACTTTTGACAGAACTAAGTGATTAGTTTCGACGTAGCATAGTTTTTTCTTTGAATTTAAAGTGTGATATTTTATATTTATATAACAAAGTATATAGTTTTAATTAAGGGACCAATGTAGATGATTAGGAGAAATTCTGATAGAACCGGTCAGATACGCTTTCGACTCTTACCAAAAGACTGTATCCTCGCGATATGATTATATTTTATTACACAGAACAGATCTACGATTTTATACATTTTAATAAAGGAACATGCGACCATTCTTGGTTTGGTGTTTAATTTATTGCAAGTAGAACCAGGTTGGGGATGGTTTTGTTTTGTTTTCCTATCGTTATTTTCAGTTTTTCTCCACTTCATTATTATTAAGCGAAGTCGTTGCATGGTAACCACTGAATGATAATAATTTTGTACCTAATGTTAAGGAAACCTAGTTGTAAGCGTAAAGTTCGCGAATATTATTTATTATCAGTTCATTACGAATTATGAACCATTAAAAGCAGAATTATTTAATTTCTTTTGTATTTAAAACAGACATTTAAGTTTACGATACACGTAACTTTAGTTATATCACGAGTCATTTAATATAACAGGCATTAGTTTAAACTCTAGTACCTATGTCAGTTGTAATTAAGTATTTAATTTTTTATTTAATTCCAATTATTAGTTTAATCTTCCAAAAAATTGACTACGTATTCTTTTATCTTATGGACAAACAAATTAAGGCTAAAGCTTCTTTATGACATTTTATTTTCTTGTAAGTTTACCTTATTTCCATCTGCATTTTTATTGAATTATAGTCAAAATATGTTAACTTTTTGTTTTATTTTTATTTACTCCCAAGTCCCACCCAACTTTGAGTTAATTTAGGTTACCTCTAGTACAGTCCCTTAGTTGTTATCGCTACTCACGATGGAACCTATTTGATATCTATAATCAAGAGTTATTGGAAACCAATAAAAACAATGTCAATCAGATCCCAACGTGGGTTGCGATAATGTTCTATCAAAATTACTGTTATGTACTTTTTTGAATCAAGCATGGTCTATTTGACAGGACGCGTGCACCAAACATAAACTACAATACAGGGTGGCCTGGAATTCATTCGACAAAATAAAATGGATGGTTAGGTTAGGCTTGTGACATACGTTAATTCAATAATTTAGGGAAAAATTAAAAAAATATTTATAATAAATTCGACTATCAAAAAAAATTCATTTGATGTGCATCGTTTTGGAGTTGTTATATTTTAAGGTATTTTTAATTTTTTGCAACAATTTCTTTTACTGTAATTTGACGTAATGGTCATTGTGTGACGTACTTAGTTAAATTTTTTTTGCAGTTTTGATTTGCTAAAAACGAATTACCAATTTAATTTTTACCATGAGTACAACCCCCACTTTCAATTTGTCGAATGAATTCAAGGACACCCTGTGTAACAGACATAGGTAAATAAAGTCTAAAACAGAGAAAAGTACCTACACAGGACATGAAATTCTTTTGGACACAAAAAACCACTGGACTAATTATTAGAATTCTTTTACAAAATTGTCACTTTGAAGTACCTATCTATTTATATATCGATGTAAGATTTTTTGCATACGGTCAAGTAGTTGAGATAATCACAACCCTAATAAAATTCCGTATACTTTTCTCCGTTTTAGACTACCTGATATGATGTAACTGGTACTTATCTATTTAGTGAAATAAAACAAATAACAAAATTATTGGGAAAACAAACTAATGCTTCTATGGCATAAAAAGAAACGTAAGTCAGTGTCGCGAACAAGACAAATTGGACGATACCTCGTACATCAAAAGCCATCAAGCAGTTAGGTAACAGAACACAGGAACCGTCACAAATAGTCTAGAACGATTCGTCGCATTTATTTATTTATTTTATAAGGAGCACCAACGCAAACATCACAAACATTACACAATAACAGGTGCCCACAGCATTAATTTATTTGGTCAAATATCCCAACAAAACGCCCAATTCTCGAATGGTCCAATTAGAACTCTACCTTTTTGCAATCTGGTAAGGCTAGGGGTGTCCACGTCCACTGAAACAGCAACCAGAAGTCAGACAAAATAACTGAAAAAGACTCCACGCGCGATGCAATGTTATCTCCGAGTTAGTTCCAATTCTTAGTAATCGGTGAGTATTTCGATGTGTCACAAGAAAGAGTGAACATGAACCGTACAAACAGCAGTTGAACCGTAAGCTGAGTAGTCCATTGCCACAAATTATCGCAACGGTAGAGCTGAGGCGGCGACTCTGGTAACTCTACACCCAGACCCAGATAAGGATGGAGATGGAACAGTACGTTTGCAGCGATTCTGGTTTGTATGATATTTTAACAGATATAAAAATTACTACCTTTCATTTACTAAAGATAAAAACGAGATAGCTGCTTTTAAGTACGTCAACTTTAGGTAGTTTTTGATATCGCTGCCACTAATTAGAGTACTAATTTCCAAATATTTACAACTGTTGAATGGATCGGCTTACCATTATAATATTATCTCGATTCTAATGGGATCTACTTGTGCCAGGTTCATGTCTACTGCTTGACTTGACGTTGGCCACGTAGGTAAGTTTTCTTCCAAATTTAAATATGCTTAATTTAACTAGTGTTAACCCAACACGGGATTATCGTTAGTGCAAGACGGTTTTTGCCATCACATCACACAAGCTATTCGTGCAAGTGAACCTATAGGATTAGTAAACTAAGATTCAACAAAGGAATAAAAACCGTTTGAAATACTAAGATTTAAAAAAAGTCGTCGGACTTCAAAATGAAGCGGATGTAAGCATGTGAATAAACAAGCCTTTATAAAGGTCAGAATATTGCATTAATTAGCTCATAACTTGCAAAGTTTAAAAATAAACAGACAGGAGCATGAATGACACTTGATTGTACAACATTTGTCTTCGTCTAGAGGCCGTTCAGCTCAAGCAAGATTTAACGCAATGAGAATAAGACTCTGATTATAATAGATGTTTTAATACTGTTGACTGTACTTACATTGATAGCAAAAACATGATCAGTTTTTTTCTAAATAGCTAAATGCAAGTTCATTAGCATCCATTCATCAGACTGATTGATCAGTCCGCCCGAATAAGTGAACAAAAGTTAAACAAGAACACAAAATGCTAACGAGATCAACCAACCAGTGGATTAAAAAGTTTAAAAAAATCTTTTCCTAGGACCTGTTTCGTTTAAGTGTGGTATTTAATCATCAAATGTTCTCGTCCGTGCAAAACTTTAATTACCTATTGAACTTTCTGGGGGAACGAACTGTCGCCCATACAAGTTATTTGCAATCTATATTAATCTATGCGCCGTAATTCCAGTCAGCGATTTTCATACAAAAAATTACATTTTATTTTTCTGGAATACGGCGGTTTTACGGTGGAACACAGAGAAAGGTGTACGGGAGAATTTTTAAGGTTGAGATTTTCTTAAAAACTACTTGACCTAACAAATCTTTCACTGTTTGATAAACAAAAGTTAAAATTATGTACTTAACTGTAAAAGATTTATTAAATTCGGTCCAGTAGTTTTTGAGAAAATCTCAACCTTATTGGGGCCCCCAGTATACTTATGTCTGTGTTCGACTGTACAGAGGTTTCCGCAAGAAGAACACAAATAATACCTACCTATATTGGTTGTTGTATAAAAATAGTATTAAGAAAACGACAATAGACTTACCTACTTAGGCTTAGGACTCTAATCACCATTAAAACTTAATACAAATAGCCACTATTATTATTATAGTTGCCAACTCTTTATTATTCATAATTTTGTCACCGAAGGGACCGCTTAGATAGTACGAGTACATAATGGGGACAAACAAAGCCTATATGTCCCATAGAAACATGTATGTATGGCCCATCCCCTTCCAAATTCAACGTATATCAGCCGAGCCGACACAAATATCGAGTAAGAAAGTAAATACGAGACGCGGTGTTAGTTCAGCGATATGATAATAATAATTGCTGCTGGATGTAGCAGATAAGGGGCGTTCATTATCTAATATTTGTCCAGCCAACAACGATTAGATAGCAACGAAACATGTATATAAAAACGTCGAGTTACTAAACGGGTTTAGCGAAGAGGTAGGGCCACAGTCAAGGTTTAATATTTTTGAGGATTATCTTGTTGCCAAGGAATAAAACCAAATACCCGCGTAGGATCTCTTAATTTATGACATTTCTTTAAAGTATCTAATCAAGTATAGGAAATTAATTAAATACTTAGTAATAAATCGATCCACTAAATTCCAAAATGATCCGACGATTATGTTATGGACTGAGCTGGACAATATGTTATAGGTTCAATTTTAAAACCTTAAATAAAATTGAAAGTCAGAATATATTAAGCTTTGGTTCTCATGTAAGAAGGTAGAGACCACATCCCTTTTTATTTCTACATGAATGTTTGACTGAAAGTTATTTATTTTGGTATAAAAAGATAGAGTAGAGGTGAAACTGAGTCGCATATCCGTATCCTGTCGTATAACGCATCGAAATGTTTGGAAAGTCACGTTTCAAGAGTAGTTCAAAAAAAACGGCCAAGTGCAAAGTCGGCTATCGGACTCGCGTACCGAAGGGTTCTGTGCAACGCAACTTACCCCCGTAATTTTGCTGTAACGAAAAGATGAACTCGATTTAAGAACCAACTTATCTTTGCCGTTCCCAAAATAATATGCCCATACATTGATCAACTGCAAATATGAGTTTGTAATAAGAAAATAATATTTTTTATAGATGTCAACAAAACAGTTTACGGATATTTTTCCTTTACTTGTGCTGTAAGACCTAGCTTCTTGCGGTCAACGGGAAGTACCCTATAGGTTTTGGTTCCCTTGCATTCTCGTACAAATACTTATGCGGGAAAATGCGAGATAAGCGGCCTTATCTTTTATTGGGTTGACGTAGAAGTTTGATTTTTTCATGGGCTGCATGAGGTTGTAGACCTGAGTATAAGGTATTAATTTCAACTTACTCCGCGCGTCCACGCGTTTCGGAGATATACGTCTTGACAAACAGACGGACCACAAAGTGATCCTATAAGGGTTCTTTTTTCCTCTTGAGGTACGGAACCCTAAAAAGGAAACCACAAAAATCGTAATTTCGAACGATTTCTGTAACTATTTGTATATATTTTACAAACCGGCGATTTCATGCCACAATTTAGGCGTTTCTTGGTTGCTTGGTGAAACTTTGGAAATGTTGTTAATAATCGAACATTAATTTAGCGACTTTCTTCAATGTAGATCCAGAATTATTATCCAGGATTATGTAGAAAGACAAACTCTGAACTCAAAACTCAATTTGATAATATAGTTTGCTATTGAGCCTTATCATATATGGGTGATTGTATGAATGTATACCAATGATATCTTGGGTCCACCGTCTTCCTATTTACACACTTAAATGTCTAAATAAGTATCCACTTTATTTAACAGAAAAAATAGATAGTGTCTGAAACATAAGTACATAATGTAATTTCCGCCACTGAGTATTGATGTAGAGCCCTAATTCTGCCACTGGTGTCGACCTAGTATACTCTACCAACTGAAACCGTGCAGATTGTATTGCTGCCGTTCGTCGCCTGACCTGCTGCCGGGTGAACGCGATATATAATTTTTACTGCCTTACGCAGGTACAGTCGTTGACAAAAGTGTAAATCTGGTCTAGATTTTAAAGTTACACATTATAACACATTTTAAAGTTAATGTAGAGCATATCTTGGAATCAATTTTCTTCCATACATTATGGAAGGAGCACAAATAAACATAAGTACGGTCTCCCACAGAAAGGTGTACTTACAGGACAGTATTTAAGGTTGAGATTTTCTCAAAAAGTACTTGACTGTATTAGATTTTTTTTACAATTACTTAGTGGCAATTAATAATCGTTGGCAATACAGAGAGGGAATGCTGCCAACCTTCTGGGCACCGTGACTCTCGATTCCTACAGGATGTATTTTATGTATAGGTAGTTTAAGTTTTTAGGTTTTTAAAGTTAGTTTTTAGTATTTATATTATTTTAGGTTATAATTTATTGTAATTTTGTGTTTGAATTGAATAAACATATTTTCATTACTTATTGTGTGTACTCTAAACTAAAATCTACTAGTAAAATAATTTTTACAATCGGTCGAGTAGTTCTTGAGAAATTCTCAATTTTATTAAGGGCCCCATGTATACTTATCTCTGTCTACGTACATACAGGGTGTAACAGAAAGGACATTAGTAAGCCGAATGGATCCATATCGATAACTATATAACTTTTCTATTATAGCGAAAAAAATGAACCTATTTCATACATTTTGTACCGACCGATCAGCTGATCGAATAGTGTGAAATATAATTTATTTTTAATTTTTGCTCGTAAAGTCGTACAAATACTGAACACCCATTTCGGTTTACCCTTTCCGTTACGCCCTGTATAATAATAGAATTACGAAGATGTCAAAGAACAGACAGACTCAAGCTTAATTGTGTACTCGCTTGTACCCAGCAATGGAAACAAAGGCTCGTAAAGATACGCACACTTTACGTAACCATTGCGCCCGCGCAGCGTCGTATTGTTCCTGCCTTTTTACGAATTACGTGACTTAACTCTACGTTTATAAATAATAATAATAAATTGTTTATTTCGGACAGGGTTCATAGATGTTAGTAATACATAAAATAAAATGACTTACAAGCAAATACAAACTCTATAAATAGGTACACATTTTGGACAATTTTTATTCTGAAAATTAGTTTATTAAACAGTGATAGAATTCTTGCAATAGGTGAAGTAGTTTTTGAGAAAATCTCAACCTTATTGAGGCCCCCTGTATACCTACCTCTGTCTTCGACTCTACTAATTATGTCCTAGAATCCCACCCTATACCAATAAGTAAAATTAAATTATAAATAAGTTATCTTCTGAAAATTAAAATAATAATTTCACACTAACAAACCACAATTAGGCCATAATTTAAAAAAAAAACAAATTATGTTTCTAAAAGTACCTAATTAATTACAATGCAGAAAACTTTCAAAGGTGCTAAAAGCCTGATAAAGTGTTGTAAATCGGATGTTTAATAAGGTATATAAGATATTTTTGTAACAACTTATGAAACAATTAAAAATTTTGAAAATTGAATTGAATTGATTCTAAAATGAAAACTGGTTAGTTAAAATTCAGTGTCGTGTTCTTCTCTATTTTGATTTATGGATTTTGTGCCATGATCATTCTGCGCAGCGCTCATAGGCAGAATAAATGACATTGCCACATTTCAATGGAGCTTTGCCCCATCTACAAAACTACGAGACCATTGAAGCTGTACCTATCATTTTGTTGAAGACTTATTACAGATTTTATATAGCATAATCACAATCAGTAGGAGTTGCGAGAGTAGTAGAAAATGATAACAAAAACAATGAATAATTCGCTTCGTTTTCATACTATTTTCTGAATTCCTAATTAAGCTGTTTTTTCGACTCGCAACTTGTACAAAACTTTATTTTAAACCAATAATTTTAATAAAAAACGGAGATATTTTTACATTTATTAGTTATCTTGTTCATCATGCGGTTGATGGTGGGGCAGAATCTGGCATTGTCATTTAGGGCCCGTCCTGGGGGGCAATAAAATCATAATTCTTAAAAGTAAATGTTGAGCAAAAACGCGTAATAACAACTTACTCTATATATCGAAGGACATCTTAACCCAATTTGAATAAGCACTATAGGGCCGACCTAATCCTCCATCCATCCTATATTGATAGCATTGAACAAATAAAGATAAAAAAGCATTTAGGTACCTACGATATCGAACGATAACGGACATATTCATACTGCTTGGAGGTACAGACGTCAACAAAAATATGGTAAAATAAAATTATTTCGAAAAATGTTAAGGAGACGAAGACGAGGTGCTGCTCTATATATGAGTTGTTATCGCAACCGCATATTGGTAGGATGTAATCAAAAGCTAGGTATTGTATAAGAATATATTTAAGAAGTTCACTATGAAGGTGCAGCAAATAAATTCTTATCTTCGTTTATTTGCTAGTTTTTCAAACTTAACATGAATTGCATTGTCATTTTTTTGCAGGTTCGCCTCTCTCCAACAGCCTTTAGAAGAAACCAATACACTAACAATTATTGAATTGTTGTTGAGCTTTTCATTTATTTTGAAGAACGCATTTCTATTCTGCCTTTTATTTTCCTCATAAAGCAATTTCCGCATAAAGCCTGTGCTGCCATCTATCTGTTTTTTTTATTGGATGACTTAACCTTTTTTTTTGGGTTTATTTCGTTTAACCGTGCATTTTCTCAATTCGTTGGTCATCACCTAAGTACTCGACACTGGCAAAATGACTGTGCCAGCCACGGTAGAAGCCATATTTTAAAAAGTGAAGTGAAGTGTATTTTTTTTAAATAGGACAATGCGAAGTACATTACCTACCCTACTTGTTGCGCCATCTCTGTGTAGGTAGATATAACAAAAGCAATTTGCAAACCACAGAGAGCCTTGTAAAAATTAACAGATGTTGCATGTGGTGTGTGGAAGAGGTGATTATTTATTGCCATTATTTACTGATACAGTCAAAACCGCTGCGAAAATCTTCATAGGACAACTTTTTGTACAGATAATCACTATTTCTACATAATATATTTTAACGAAGACGTAAGGAAGATTTTGTCAAATGGCAAAAGTATATTTGCTATTTTCAGCATTACTTAATATCACTATTTTCATTGATTGATGATCAATAGACAATTGTAACGAGTAGTCTGTAACTCCTTAGCAGTCGATTATAATTTCGAAGACGGGACATCATATTGAGGTTCGATATTTTATCTCGTTTTCGGGAATTGGCCCCCGGTTAGATAAATTGTCTATACTATTTATACCTATTAAAAAGCTGCAAACATCGCAATACCTAGAGACCAAAATTTTGGTTATTTTTTATGGGTTCGCGATTTTATTTTCCTATTTTTAGAAACTTAATGCCTTCATTTCTGGAAACTGTGCAGACCTTTTTCTATACTGAAGACGACGAGTCCGACACTCTTGTTATTTGATCGCACTTGATAAGTATGTAGGTATCTATGTACGATCCATGGAACACACACGATAAAGAATTCTTTGTGAAGCTGACTGTACCTATATTTGGACGGTGGTCCATGAATTGAATATACGCTGTACGTATGGCAAATTGAACACAGCTGCGACAATGTTTGGATAGATGCTAACTTTTAATAATAAATACTTATATACCGAAGCCCAAATCAAGTGTCTTATTTTGTAAACAAAAACTACCCTACCCTACTAACATTCTGTGATTATTGCATAGTTATTTTCACATTATTAGATCGGATTACTTTATTTTCTTAATAATGAACAGGTTCGATCAATCACAGTTCCTTTAGTGTTACATCACAACAGGTAATTAGACGATCATATTTGTTTACAAAATAAGACAATTGATTTGATCTGCGCTTTAGGTAGTTATGAACGACATCAGATCAATGGTAAGGTTGCCATTGGTAATACTTGCAGTACAATTTCAACTCTTATGATGCTGATCATAAGAACGATCCGAAGTGTTACACTTGATCTGCTAGCTCTACCAATAAGTATCGTTCAAAGTAGGTACACAGCGTATTATTTGTATTCCCATTTTTACTGGGACTTATATGAGACTGTTTGTTACATAAACGAATATATAGATATTAGTTTAGTAATCAAATATTGAATAAAAACGTTCTAAGAAGGAAATTGTTTAGTAATTTAGAAAATTCCAAATTTCCCAATAACTTAATTAACTAAACCTACGTTAATTTTTTTAGGATTCCGGAAACTAACCGTCTTATCATAAAATACATCAGATCGTTTTCAAAATCGATCAGCTGATCGAACCTAGGTTGCGATAACAACATACCTATTACCTATATTATATTATATCAACCTTCGTCCCTGTGCCTGCTGGAAAACCTCGTAGGCCTAGTTTATTATGCCGCCGTCGTCGGGAACGTACTTGTGCATTTTACAGGGCTTTGTAGAGTAAAAATAAAACGTTAATGGGCCAGCGACCAGTTCTGGTCGTGACCGCAGCCCGCAATAGCCCGGTCAGCCTGAGCGGCGGCAAGCCTTACTCACTCACTGACTCAGCTACTTCGAACTGACTCAGTCACTTTTAGAATTAAAACTATAGTGAGATATATCTAAACTAAAATAAAACCATATGTAGAAAATAGGTCGGTTGAACTATCTGAATGGCTTGCATTACAGATAGTTCAACCGATCCCAGTTATCCGGCAACGTGCCCAAAATGCTGGCGGCATTTCACCTCTGGATCGCTAGGCTGGATCCTTTGGGCGAAATACAGGCCAGCATTTTGGTCACGTGTGGACTCCACGAGCCGCAATTTTACAATCGGTTAAGTAGTTTCTGAAATAATCCGAACCAAAAAGGCTTTACTTTATTTTTCGATTTTCTACTCCTATCTTAAAGATATCTCTCCTACAAAGCCTCTCTAGTCCATCTGTCTTCCTGCTCCAATGGACCGATCTTTAGAGTGTTGAAGAAAATGCAGTTTTCCTAAATGTATGGTTATTTTTATGGCAGCGCATTAGGACAGTGAAGCCATTACTTTTATCGGCTGCGTGTCAAGCAAGTTATCGATATCGGTAACCCACATAGTGTTATCTGATACTGGCAACTCTGCTCGAATTAAAGTTATGAAAGCGAGTATGTAATTAGGATTACAGTTAAGTACATAAAATACTTCATCAATGTTATGTAACTAAATATTAAATAGATGATTATATATGTATCAAATACAAACAGCAAAATTACGAAATCAAAAAAGACTGAAATATTTTTATTGTAAAATGAAACATAACTTCAGTTAAAGACGATAGCTTCATCAATCAATCCCTATAAGCTTCACAGGAGGCGATAAAGGAACCAACATACAAAAATATGAACCTCCTCCTTTCATAAGTCGAGTGAAACAGAAAAATGACTACCACGATCCTCAGAGAAATAAGGACTAAGTCTAAAGAATAAGTCCTTATTTCTCTGAGACCACGATCAGTAAATAGATAAGAGTTGATCGTAGATAGAGAGAGATTGTGTGAGACTTTGCTCCAGATGTCGTCTTTCTCACACACTGGTCTACTGGAAGAGAACTCTATCTTAGAGTTAAGCAAATCTCACATTTAATTTCATTTCATGTAGGTAACGTGGTTTTATTTTATGTAGACACAATAAAGAATTGTACATGTAAGTTTTTTTAGGATATTTTATCGATCACGCTGGCCGTAAGGCAAGACAAATACCTACTGGTGGTATTTTTTCTCTACCCTCTAGCCCTTTGATACCTATGGGATCGTACGTATCATAGTTTATCATCCATCACTATGATCATGATAAATATCTGATACCCGCTTACGTAGATCAGGCTATTCTAAGAACCTAATAAAAACGTAGACATTATTAAAATTCGTAATTATCGATGGATTAATTCTTGTAAACAGGAAAACGCACATGCGCGTGAGTCGTCTGGCTTCGAGATAAATTGCCACTTTGTATGTGGAATAAAAATTAAATGTTGTTATTAATTAGTGTTGTATGTATTGTACCTATTTATTTACTTAAATACAGGAACTATTAAGCATCTATCTTTACATAAATTAAGGGCAATTGCAAATGTAAGTCAGTTTAAATATTACAGGAGTGCCTTGTCACGACTGGGATTCGAACCAGGGACATTGCCATTCCATGGCATAACAGAGGGTCACAAGGGGACTCAAAGGGTCACTTGCAGCAACAGGGTTAAGTCACGAATAAACCATACATCTTTGCGATTTATCTAACTCGAGTTAAGTCGCTACCTTACCACTAACCCGAGGTAACCCGAGTTGGGCATCACTAACTTTTGGTGCATGTAGTAGCCCTAAGTTAGACACATTAACATGTAATTAGGAATTGGACCAACCTTGTTGCAAATGGACTATAATGGTAAAACTATCTGTCTGTGAAATGTTTCTATACTTGGCAGGAATTCTTTGAACTGGATAATTGTGAATTAACACCTGTAACATACCATATGATGGAGCAATAAAGAATTTGAAAAGACATTGCCACATTTCAATGGAGCTTTGCCCCACCTACAAAACTACGTGAACGTGACCATTTAAGCTGTACCTATCATTTTGTTGGGGACTTATTACATGTTTCATATTGCATAATCATAATCATTATCATTTTATACTACTCTCGCAACTCCTATAGAAGAATAAACAATGAATAAATCGCTTCGATTTCTTACTATTTTCTGAATTCTTAATTAAGCTGTTATTTTCGAATCGCAACTTGTACAAAACTTTATTTTAAACCAATAACTTTAATATAAAACGGAGATATTTTTACATTTATTTGTTATCTTGTACAACTTGCGGTTGATGGTGGTGCAGAATCTGGCATGGTCATTTGAATTGTCTGCGTCATAAGGATTAAATCGTACCTACTTCAAGTGTTGCCTGATATACTGTTGAGTATACTGTTAGTTGCCTGGTCATATAATCACGTTGGTAGAACTAGTTACAGATTTACATCAGATAAGGTATGAAATACCAGCGCTAGTTCCGTTTGTATAACTGCCTCCGCAATAACAGAGTTATCAAGGCATAAACACGCAATAATTGCTAATACGCTCAGCAAATTACTGCAATATCGCGTAATTGAGATCGTTTTACTTAACATTATGAAATTACACAATCTAGCTTTACTTTTACTAGTTGTCGAGCCATAGGTTAAGGTCAGCAGATAGCGAACATCATTAGGTATAAACAACATCTTCAACTTTCATTTTTCAAACTAACAATAATAAAAACTTTTTTTTTGTCCCTGTCAGCCACCTTGTGTAGGCCATCCCTCCATCTAATAGGGAGGCATACAATACTAAACACATGCTGTAAATATATTTGCCTACATCAATAATATACTTAAGTAAGTGATATCAGTTTATATTTTGTAATCTTATTCTTTCTTCTTCTTTTTTACTCGTGTGGTTTAGTGACCAATTCTATTTGTTAAAGTTATTCAGGCCGCCCGTAGGTAGGCCTTTGACGTGGCCTAACGACTGCTGTCGGACGACAACAACCGGGACCAACTGCTTAACGCGCTTTCCGATGCACGAAGGGGCTCAGATGAAAGTGTCACTAGCGGTCACCGGATGGGTCCTGACCTCGCCCAACGTTGCTTAACTTGTACTACAGTTTTCAATGTGTACTCGCAACTGGCCTACGAGCCCCTTTTTGTAGTAATAAATGGACTCATTGTTTATTATAGATCTAATTCTAAAATAAATTGTTTATAGCATGTGTTCAGTGTTGGGTGCCTTCTATTATATGGAGGAATGGCCTACACAAGGTGGCTGACAGGGACTGAATACAAAAAAGCCGGGAACCAGGTTGAGTTGGCATGATATAAGGAATGGTATGTGTAGTTTAAATATACCAGTAGCTTTAATACACCTGTGTAAGTTTAATTCTGTATTCTTGAACAAAAGAGATACCTAAACTAACTTTTACTCATTCCCATTTATGATAGGCAAATAAGTAAGTTTATAGAGTAGACAGCTCATCACAGCATATACAGGCTGTCCTTGAAATTTTTCGACAAATTGAAACTGAGGGCTGTACTCCTGATAAATATTGAATTGGTAAGATTCTTTAATAATATTTTTTTTTTTTTTAATATAATTTTATTTATTTATGGATATTAAACAAACTATAATAATCTATAACCTAAAACTAAAACTATATGTACAAATACAACTATATATAAAAATTAGAGATAAAAAACTTTAATAAATTGACCTTAGAAATGACCATAGGTCAAATTCCAGTGAAATAAATCATTGCAAAAAATTAAAAATACTTTAAAATATAAAAACTCCAGAGCACAGTAATGATGCACATCAAATTTGTTTTTTTGATAGTTGTTTTTGTAAAAAAAAAATATTTTTACCCAAATTATCTAATTTACTTACACGCTGTGCAGAATTAATATATGTCACAATTTAAGCCCAACCATCCATTTAACTTTGTCAAATAAATTCAAGGCCACCCTGTATACTTATCAGTACATAAGTACATAAACTCAGAGTAGGCAGAGACGATGGACTTCAATCTCCTGCGATCACACAAACAAAATACAACACACAACTCTCGCTTCGATATTCATCAATCCCATTCATATATCAGTAGTTTATAGCAGAGCCTACCTAAATGTTGGGGATTAAGAAGAATGAACGAGTTTGAACGATTGTGTAGAAAGTATAGCAAGAAAAGAAAGAAAATGTGGTAAGCAGGATTGAAACAAATATATGTGGATACAAGTTTCTTGTGAATTACTTATGTATTTTTTTGTCTTTAATTATTTACAACTAGCTGTACCCCGCAACTTCGTTTGCGTAGAGGAGGAGGATGGAGAGGATGGAGGAGATCAGGAGGCAGATCTTCCTCTCTTTATCCTTGTTTCCACATCACATACCGCCATGGCTTATAGCCTATGAGCTGTCCGGATATTTCAGCTATCTTCTAGTGAAACTCCCATCTAAATCCTTTCAGTAGTTATGGCGTGATACTTGCACAATGTCACATACAAACAGACAAAAATTCTAAAAATTTGTGTTTTGGCATCAGTATCGATCCTAAAAAACATTACAATTATTCTTTTCCAAAAATAGCCAATGTACAGACACAACTTTTTTACAGTCTTATTATATGTATCTAGATGTATGTTTCCATAACAACCTATATGAAGCCTCCCCGTCCCCTTAATTACGAAAATAAGCAAATGCCAAAGTAATGCTGTTTTATACACGAGATGTTCATACAAAGATCTACACGAGCCTGTAAAAGTAAATGAGGACATGACTATAAGGATATTTACACAAGTGTCGCACTATTTATTCTACCACCTGAGTATTGACTCTGCAAATGAATTATGTGCTTCAAATTCTTAAGAGCTGGCTTACAATCACGGAAATATGAGTGGTTAGGTGCCTTGATAAAAATATACGAATGCTAATAAGACACAAAATTCATATTTCCATTGAGTTGGTACAGTCGACAGCAGATCAATGGTAACACTTTGGACTTTGGACCGTTCTTATTATTTGCGTCATAAGACTCGAAATCGTACTGCAAGTGTTACCATTGATCTGCTGTTGACTGTACCACCATGAAATCATTCAGATTTATCTATCTACTCAATTATAAAATCATTTTTTTTTATTTTATCATTAATTATCTGTTTTTAATAATACTCACTTATTATTCAATAAACTTTTATCTATTAAAAATACAAACTTATAAAAAGAATTAATAAATGCATGTCGCACTCACCTTGAAAAGGGTCGACAAAAGCGGTCGAAAGTGTCGGTCTAGATACCAGCCTCCCCAAAGATGTACCTGTAGCCAAGTGGCATTGACTTTCGTTAACTCTAGAAGAAAAATACCTATTGGGATTGCCATTTGCTAAGCAAAGGACGGAAAATCCTATCTTTATTTTATAGACACGTATTTATCTCCATCTTAGATCTGGCATATACTTGCACTAGCCCAAAGAGACTAAGTCCTTTCGAGTTTCGACCATAGTAGACGGTGTTATTCAATGGAATTGCACCCAAAAAAATTCCACCCCAGAACACATCTGATTATGGCTGAAGAGGCGATGGCAGATATAAATTGGAAAAAAAAATATCTTAGACCTACATTACGATACCGAATGAACTGAATCATTTAGAACTATGGTGTATTCAAAGTGTAGATGTAGCTTTATATTGTTCGGTACCATAATCACCTTTTCGCGGCTATTTAGCTCGCTGTTGATTCTATTGTGCGAGTGCGTTTGTGTTCGATAAAGTTTATAGCGAAATGAGCGATACAGGGGTCCGTTGACCTGCTGAATACCTATATAAAAGAGAACGTTGCGCGTTTGAGATTGTGCTGATTGGCACGACTATACCGCGTACTAATTACCAAGATTAGTATTGGATAAGCACAGCACAGTATTTGTGTCTGTACATACATACATACATAAACTCACGCATGATGCCCGTAGGGGTAGGCAGAGACGATGGACTCTATATGATCTGATGCGATACTGACACTAACATTCGCTTCCTCCACATTCATCCATCTTTTCATGTTCGTCGGTTTATAGTAGGCCGCACTTGGCCCTTTTTTTTAAAAACATCGCCAATTTGGTCGACGTAGGTACAGCTAACAGCAGATCAAGTGTAACACTTTGGACCGTTCTTATTATCTGCGTCGTAAGAGTTGCAATCGTACTGCAAGTGTTACCATTGATCTGCTATTGTCCGTATCTACAAATATCGATTTATATTTTTATATATATAAAGTATCGAGAAATATAAATTATAGATTTCACTTATTTTTCATTAATTATGATCTCATCGAATTTTAACTTACTAAATCTAAGTACTAGAGTATAAATATTCCTAAAATATATATAAAACTATAAAAATGTATTTGTTTATATCATATAAGTATAGTACAAAAGTTGAGTTAGCCTTTAAGTAAGTAAAGGCATTGTATATGCATGTTAGTGAAATAAGAATTTTAACTCTATTAATTACGGTGTCTTGTTGGCTTCCTATATAAATAAATAAATAAATACATCCTCCTCGGTCTGCTTCTGTCTTTTCCATCAACATTCGCTCTATGTATTTCTATTCTATTTGTAGGTACATATCTAGGTATGTACCTATCTAAAAAAATCATGACATCTGCAGGGACTATATTGCATAAAATCGAGAAGAGTCTAGTCTATTGTTTACTTTCGCACTGCCTGAATAAGTTGATGAAACGGTTGATATGAAACTGGGGAAAAAGAAATGATTGCATTGAGTTATAATTCTTTTTTAATTCTCGGCAATTTCGTGTAGATTAGTCATTTAATAGGTACCTATCTACAGGTAGCACTTTTCTTTGGTTGAGTTCATAGCTTATGTATTACCTAATCAAGAATTTTGGCAAGATTTTTTTTTCCCATTTGACCATTATCCACCAGTATAATTTATTGCCGTATGACTCCGATGTACCCAGATAAGCGGGCATCATTGTCATTATATCATAACAAAGTCCGATTAGCATAGGCTTTTAAAACATTAATCGATCGACCTCTAAGCCTATCAGTCATCGCGTGATGCCCGCTTTACCTGGGTAGGTACCTACTTATATGGGAGTTTATTATACTTACGGCACCAAATTATACTCGTACAGAATGGCAATTTCGAAAAAGAACTGAAAAATATAAGAAAATATTTTGCCAATTAAATTCTTGACTCTAACAGGTATTTATTTACCATAATAATTCATACAATAATTCTATATAAGTACAACTTGTTATTACAACTTCACTATCAAAAGGTACTTAGATCAATTTGTTTTACGAATTTTGGTAAGTACCTACTGTAGAATTAGATATATTTCACGGCATTGTTAGCTATAAACATTATTTAAAAGTTGCATACTCCACGGCATAAGCCACATACCCTTTCTAACTTAACATTTTAACGAACTGTGCAAGTGACAAAACACGGTTTAAAGGACAGGTTAAACTAGGTTTATGCTAACAGCCTGGTCATATAAACTTACGTAAAAGGTATGGCTTCCACGTGAACGGCTCATACGTGAATAGTACGTACATAGAGTAAACCATTGCTATATGAGTAATTCATGTAAGTATGACCGATAGCTCCGATCATTGACCCTCTTATCAGGCTACCTACGTGCGCCTGCACAGCTCAATCTTGCCTTTAGACCAGCGTCATTCATATTAGGACCTACGTGACTAGGCTGTTTTCAGGTAATTTTCCGACGTGACTATACCTAGATATCATGAAAAGGTATTTTCGTAATTATGTCAAATATAATAAAATAGCTGCTTAACGATTTTTGCCACTTTGTCTCCAGCAGCCATTGGGTGAACCGTTTTCTTTAAAAAAATTAATAACATATAAAAATAATAAATATACCTACTTACATCAAGTTAAGCACTTGCAATGCAATACGCTATATGAATCTGTTACGTTAGAAATTTAAGTAAATCCTGTAAATATAAACCTACCTATTTAAAAAAATATATATATCTGGAAGCATAAGTATGCACACACCTAGTTAAGTACATAAACGGTAAAGAAATTACGACCCTCACATAAAGTAGTTTAAATTATTTTGCTGGTAGTTGCTTTAGGTTTGACCTGGGTTTAAATAGTTCTATCCTAAGTAAGTAGATATTAAATAACCACAAAAAGTTATGTAAGGAGTATCTATATACTCCATAAGTACCTACATAAGTACTTTATAAGTATGTATCGTTACAAACTTGGAATTCAACAGTTTGTTTGATCAAGTGTTGTGGGCTTATCATTATCAACACAACGGGTACTGTGCTGCAACCTTTGACAATCAAAGGGATCTTTGTGACCCGACCCATCCCATAACAGACAACCCCAACTGGATAACAAACACGCGTCAAAAACTTTGTAAAAACTGCGTGGTTCAAAGTAAGATAAAACCTCGATAATGTTTTAAATGCGTGACTTAAATACAAGTAAAAAAAATTCATAATATCAATGATTTGTAGGACCAGGGTCCACTCGCTGAATGAAGGGGATATGATATACATTAGGTAGAAAAGATAATAAGAGCATGAAGAATATCGCTGTGGACTAAGAAATAAGATGGAACCCATTTAGTTAACTAATGATAAACTTATCTTCATATCTACTAAGAAATATACTATTGTGCTTTGTTCATACTTCATATGCAAACGTAATATACGGCGCGGCGACCTCAAAACAAAAAGTAAAAACAAACAAACAAAGTTGGTTTCCGATCCAGCGCAGTTCCATTTTACTTGAAACTTTAAAACTATTGTTTTGTGTCGTAAATTCGTAACCGAAATGCAAAAATCGCATCTTGCGTTCAGCGGAATGTAAAATTTAGTATTGCAATAGTGATCGCCAATTGTCCCTAATTATTATTAATTATACGAAGCGAAGGAATGTAAAAAAGAATATTACTGTTATTTTTGTTTTAAAACCTTTAATTAATATTCGCATTGTAACATTTGTAATTTACTGTGGTAATTTAGTATGTCAGATCCTAATACCTGTATGGAACAAAATTGTGTTCACACATTTTAACCGTTAATTGTATACAAGACTGCCTTCATTCTATGCAATAACTTCTCATTTTTTTATCAACAACACATTTTAGTTATCAAAATCGGAATTTTCCTCGTAAAAAGGGTATATTTATAAGATGGCAACATTATACTGGAACGTCAAGCTGACATTGACGGTGGTTTGACATTCCATATTACGAAGATTTTATTGTATTAGAAAATTACTTTTCTTGATTTTATTGGTTTATCTCTGATTATTACTGGAAATGATATGAAATCAATTAATATATCATGCAAATTAGTAGCTCACAGCTGCTCTATTTACTGATAATAACAAATTGTTGCCTCATGCAACATAGATAGAACATGTAAGTAACAGTTGAAACGGAACGTAACGAAATCAAAATAATTCAAAAACTCGCCTTGCTTGACGACGACTGGAATAATTTATCATTTCATTCAAGGTCAGAATGTTTGTATTTTAGTTTAATCAGTCAGTCGGTATCGTCGGTTTGGCCCCCACCCGCCCACATGACGGCATCCCAATCGTGATATAGAATATTGAGATATCCATTTGATAGAAAAAGTCTCCGCTATCGCAATGGCTTCTGCAATGCTGAAACTACTAAAATCAGAAGTAAGTCCATTGGTTTACTTAAATGCTTTAAAAACGGTACTTAATATTGTAACCAGCAGCACAAATGCGCAGTCACTGGCTGCATAATAAATTATTCAAAAGAAAGTCACCTTGTGCCCTTAATAAATTACTTTATTATTCGTAGGTTTCTTGTTATCAAAATACTCTTTTATTAGTACATACTTGATTCTGAAGACTATACTAAAATAACCTATCTTTTCACCATCTAACTAGTAGACTATGCCATATCTTAGTAGCTGCTGAACAAACAGAAACACTGAAGTGTTTAATATATCATTCAGGCTATTTGGTATTATAAAATATTCTCTACATAATTCATAGTTGAGTCCAGATTGTTGCGCAGTAGAATTGAGGCTGTTTCATCACAATTTGATCAAATATTCACCTCTTTAAGTTTAACTGACTTTATGAATAAAAGGATGAGGTTGTCATGAATATAATATAAATGCTTAAAACTTTAAAAGACTATATCAGTAGTTACCGAGTCTTAGTGTAAATAATTTTATGATGAGTTTTTAGAATTTGTACTATTCTGTCCGACTTAAGAGTTGTACTAAGTGTGCTCTTGATTATACTTCAAATACTAAAGTTTGGGGCAAGTTAGAGTCACATGGTAGGTATGTAATAACATCAATTTTAATAACTTTGAAACCAGTCCATCCCATGATATGATACATCTGAAAAGCAGTTTTATATATGAATCTAGTCTTTCCTTCTTAAGACTACTGGACTGGCGTGCCATGGGACTCACTACCATACTTTAAAATGTTTCTAATAGTTTAGATGATAGCAACTAAATCATAACACATGTCTTCAGAGCAAGAAGGTTCAGTTTCCAATCCTGGTCGAGGTACATTTTTATGAGTCTTAATGTAATCGGTGTTTGTTCCTGTATGAATCCTACTTTATGCAATTTTATTTGACACCCTCTGAATGAATTGTTATCTTTAGTCTCCACTGCTGCTAAGGAGGGGCTACAGCAGCTCAGCACCGGCCACAAAGCTCTTCATCGACGGCCAGTATGTGGATTCCAAAACCAGCAAATGGATTGAGCTCACTAATCCAGCTACAAACGAAGTTATCGGCAGGTATGACCACTTAACTGGGAGTGTCTTAATAAAGACATGCATGGATAAATAGATGTGGGATGAGTGTTGGCAGGATGAGACACTTTTGACTAAAGAACTTGAGAGATTGGTTCATTGCTTCGGCTGCAGTATATTTTGCCAAGATGTTGTGCAGTCTTCGCTGAGAATTATAAAATAGAAGAATTTTTCGACTATATCCATTCTTGCAAGGAAACAAAATTTTCTTAGGTATATTGCATTACTTTATAAAGTCCAAGCTTTACCAACAACATTCTTCAGCGGCAAACCTGTGTGTCAATAACAACTTGTATTGAGCTTTGAGCAAGCTTTCTGCTATATTGATGCTGCTATACTGCTTTGTGCTATAAACCAAGTAATATGCCACAAACTCATATACCTAATTAGCATACGTAGTTGAGAACCAATCAAATCTTATTCAAAAAAATCGTTCATTGCATGCATCTCTTATCAGTTACTGCTATAATAAAATGAGTATCTGCTGGGAGTAGGCATTAATAATTGGTTACTTTACATTGGTTGGTTACCTAACACAGTTATTTAGATGGGGTGACATAACGTCTTTGGTTGTTATTTAATTAAAGAACCTTATCACCTTGATAGAACTGTACAAATCTGTGTAGGTGTGTGTGATAAGGATTTATTTTACTGTTATCTTGTCAGATTTACATAACTTTTGATAATATCACGCACTTGTATCTATGAGATCAGAATGGAGAAAAAACAGTATGATAAAATATCACAATAAGCAAAGAGGTAGACACAGAATAATTCAATAGAGGTTAGAAAGGTCATGTCGGTGGGCCAATGCACAGAAGACTATTACCCTGACGGGGGCCACTACACATGCCACATCATTTATGCCCTCGAACAATTGTTCTGTGGACATAGAGATAATGGAGTTTCATTTTTAGCTTCTGTACAGATCCTTAGATATGGATATATTCTAACAATTATTTTTTATCATTGTACGTAATAGTGAAAGTTGGGCGAAATAGGACAAATATAAAACCAGTATGAAACAGGAAAATAGCTATCTGTGCAGCACAAACTTTCATTCTATCCAATAATCTTGGTAACTAAAATTATAATAAGTATACTGTTATTTCCAGGGTACCAGAAACCACACAAGAGGAACTAAACACTGCCTTGGAATCTGCTAAGAAAGCATACAAATCATGGGGCCAAAGCACCATATTGACTCGCCAGCAACTTATGTTCAAGTATGTACCACATTACCTGAATTACATGTGTTTTTGCAAAATACTGTACGAAATATTGCTGTCAGATACAGTTAAATTATCTTATCTCATTGTAATGTATGTTTTCCGCAATGAATGTTGGTTGTGTAAGTATCTGCTTCAAATGGTTATTTAGTCATGAGAGCACATTTCTTTTCTATCGGTACCTACTTAATCACGAGACATTAGATTTTAGAAATAATTATGCTTATGAAATGCCATGTAAACTGAGAAAGCAATGTATAACGATTTTTTTCTTTTATTGTTTGAAAACAATCTCAAAGTCACAACAGCTCAAAGATTTAGGAATAAAAAGTCTTTCCGAAAACCTCAAATCTAATATGGGAGTCGAATTGGGTGGTTGTTGGTGATTGGGTGATATCAGGTAGTATGGAACCACCAAGCTCTAATGATCATAAGTTACATATCAATGATTCCTCTCATTGTCAGATTTGCACGTCTTTTGCGAGAGAACTCGAGCAAAATCGCGGCAAAGATCACCGAAGAACAAGGCAAAACTACCGCAGATGCCGAGGGCGATGTACTGAGAGGCATCCGTAAGTACACATAAATATTACATTACAATAATGGCATACAGGAAATGGCGGCCATTATTCTTATTAAACTCTCGCCTCCATTTTGGTAAAAAACATTCATAATTGACCATCTCTTCCCATCTACTTTAGTTGTAACTTATTCCTTAAAAAGAGCGTGCTACGGAATGACGTGGTTCCTTGTTTGAATCCCGGTCAGAATGAAACTTCATCCTGACTTTTAACGTATCCTGTTGGTAACCATATCTGTCTCTTCCACGTTTTATCACTTTCACACTTCGTCAAAAACGTCAAAAAACGTAAATTTATGGAGCGTTTGCTTAAAACGTGGACTAACCTTATTCAACGTTTATTAGTAAGCACCTATAAGCGCACATATGTCCAGATAAACTGACGGGTAGTTTTATAAAATACACGGTTAGCCATAAGTTTTTGTAATAATTCACTTGTTTATTATTGTAGAGCTGGTGGAGCACTGCTGCAGCATCACCACCCTGCAGCTGGGCGACTGCATCCAGAACATCAGCAAGGACATGGACACGCACAGCTATAAAACTCCCTTAGGTGTTGTCGCTGGTATGGACATTTCCTTTTAATACTATTTTCATCATCATTAGCCCGTATCAGTCCACTGCTGGACGTAGACTTTTCCCAAAGCACGCCACTCAACTCGATTCTCGATGTTACGGACTGGCCACCTTTGGGCCATGTTTTTATAACTAATTTATTCTTCTCTGTCAATTACTCTGCACGCCACAAAGCACACCAAAATTAGACCACCTAATATCTTGAAATTAAGTGTTTTATTCACCAGCGAGCCCAGCTTCTCAGCACTCGGCCTTAATACCATTTTAGTCCTTACTCCGCTAAAAAACACTACAATCTTAAGATCTAGTCGTTTTGCTGTCTTGTAATTTTACGATCTAGTCTTTTCGGGATCTAGTCTGCCAACCATTTGATTCAACTTATCTCTACCGGTTGGGAGAAGTGCACGCTATAAGTGATTTAAATCGCTACAGAGGAACGTTGCTGGAATAAAAAGTATTTACATATAAATGATTGCCAACTGAATACTTGAATGTTTGCTATTTCAGTATATTTAATGAGTATAATTTAATTTACATGCATCTAAATCTGCATCCTATATTACTTTTATCGTTATTGTTAGGGTAAGGTTTTATGTCGCAATTTTCGTATTTTGTAAGTAAGCAGTGACCCTTGTCAACATCAGCTTGCCGGTTGCAACGACTCATTTGTTTATTTTTAACAAAGAGACATTATATCCTTCTAAAGGTGATGATATCTCTATTGCAGGCGTGGCCGCCTTCAACTTCCCCGTGATGATCCCGCTGTGGATGTTCCCGCCGGCGCTGGTCACCGGCAACACGTGCCTCATCAAGCCCTCGGAGCAAGACCCCGGCGCCACGCTCATGATGATGGAGCTGCTGCAGGAGGCGGGAGCACCGCCGGGCGTTGTCAACGTTAGTATTTTTATTAAAACCACTCTTCGGAGTATACCGAAGTGCGGAAATCGTGCTTCACAGACAATAACAAGCAACATACGTATTTATTTTGAGTGAATTTATTATTATTATTATCGCCTTTCGGACTCGACTGTTCGTCATTTGTCAATATCGTGTAAAGCTGCGTCCGATGAGACGAGTTACCGTGTTACGAAACACCGTAACATCGGATTTAGGGGCGTGCGTATCAATTTTCTTTGTTAAATCGGTTACCAAAACATGTTACGATGTTTCGTAACACGGTAACACGTCGCATCAGACGCAGCTTTACAGAAATCTTTTTTCTTCCTTCTTTCTTTCTTCCTCCAGACGAGTCGCCGTAGCGTTGTTAGCGAAGGTTCACAGCGTCTTCTTTTCAGCTTCTAATTCTCTCAACACTTTATTAAACCTCGCACTGTGCGAATAATTTCAAATTAGTTGTTTTCAAATGTTTTCCCGAGACATTGCATATAAATCACCTATTTTCTATTATTTTGTAAAATTAATGAAAATAAATTAATTTTCATTACTTGTCAATTACCCAATTGAATTACATACATGGATGAACTTGCCACTCAGCCTGTGACGTCACATTACAAGCTCTGGAACCGCAGCCGAGCGTCACACTGTGTCCCATTGACGTATAAGCGCCGTTGTTGACGTAAACAACTTATAAGGTTGGCCTACATCCAAGTTCCTGTACAAAACACTCGTAGATAATTTTTTATACTTACTGCGCCGTATATTATTATTTATTGCTCAACCTACAACTACAACGTTTATTATTATGACAAAATGCAGGACAAGAACTAGAAAACTTTTTCGTGAATTTGCATTGGTAGGTAGAAACTGGACTTTCGATCAAGCGGTTCGGCACACCTAATGACTCAACAGTAAAGTCCCGTTTATATCTAGTATTCCATGATACATTCCAACACTCAAATTACTCCATCCCAAGCTTACAGTACAATATTCCCTTCAAGGTGCGTAGCGGACACAATACCACTTTATGTATTGTAAATCTTCTCCTGTGCTCACACCATGAAAGCAAATGAATTAGTTGGATGGTGCCGGAAACTCATCTATATGCAATTACAATTTGTTGTCTACTTAGTTCACACATACAGAACCACGGAATATGTGGAGTCTCACTTTGAATCCTCTTGTACTTATTTGGTACTTTATTTAGGGATCTTGCTTTCCTCAAAACAAAATTTAGACTTTTCGTGACATTTCTTCATATATTTAGTGTATTTATCAGATTCACCTCATTTGCATCGACAATTTCGTGGCCAGGCCGTAGGCGCTGCTGTTTCTAAGTGCATAGCAGATTCGGTCCCTATCCGTTGTCTGCATAGCGACATACTGTGTCGCTGATTCAAGGAGTAATATATGCGATATGTCCGTGTCAGGTGGTTCACGGCACGCACGACGTGGTCAACTTCATGTGCGACCAGCCCGACATCCGCGCAGTGTCGTTCGTGGGCGGCGACGCGGCAGGCAAACACATCTACCAGAGGGCATCGGCTGCAGGTAATATTATTGTCTTTCATTCAAAGTAACGTAAACTGTAACTGGATAAATTATGTTACAAAGTCAAATCTCTGTATTGCAAGTAATTTCAACTTGATACGTCCACTAGTTTCTGAGAAAAAGGTCTTGACAGACGGACGGACAGACAGACAGACGGACAACAAAGTGATCCTATAAGGTTCCTTTTTTCCTCTTGAGGTACAGAACCCTAATAATGACCAAAAGTATAAATGACGAAGTATAAAAATGACGAGACGTAATAAAGACTAACTGATAATGGTCTAAAAGTAACAAGGAGTGTCGCAGGCAGAGTATGTTGTGATACTGTTAACTACCCCATTCGTTTATTCTAACCTGTGTTTGTTTCAGGCAAACGCGTGCAATCCAACATGGGTGCCAAGAACCACGGCGTCATAATGCCTGACGCCAACAAGGAGCACACACTGAACCAGCTGACCGGCGCGGCGTTCGGCGCGGCCGGGCAGCGCTGCATGGCACTCAGCACAGCGGTGTTCGTGGGTGAGTATAGGGATGTTGACAGCTTTTTTGAAAGTGTCTAGTCAATTTGTACCTAATATAACCTCTAATATTTATTATTATTTTTAAATGCAACTATAACTTCAAAAAACCATGTTTTAAGTCGTTTATCTATTTATTTTATTCAAAATATCATAGTCTTCTTTTTCTCCAGAGGAGCCGCAGCGACTATATATTGAATTTTCTGTAACATGACATTGGCAAATGACGAACTGTCGAGTCCATTAATAAAATAAATAAATAACCAAGAAAATAAATTCTTGTCTGAAAATATTTTATTAATATTATTATAAGTTTGCATTTGGATCCCTTAGCAAGGTTTTCAATGCCGTGTCAAGAAAGCCACGGGGTTTAAAACATTGGAATTTCTATCGTATTCCTACTAGATAACTATGAATGTCCTTTGGTTAAAATTAAAAATCCCGGTATGCATAGGCGATAACTCGATGTTCCTGTAGTTAGGACAAAGCGCTTTCGTTACATATTTATTCATATTGTCCCAGGTGAGGCGAAGGACTGGATCCCCGATCTGGTGAAGCGTTCCCAGGCGCTGAAGGTGAACGCGGGCCACGTGCCCGGCACCGACGTGGGGCCAGTCATCTCCGTCAGGGCCAAGAAGAGGATACACAAGCTCGTCGACTCGGGTAAGCCGGCAGAATGATAGGTATTACCTACCTACCGTTGCTTGCACAGTTAGCTATAATAGTTTGTGTGATGTCACAAAGCCGGGCAATCGATTATCTTATCTCTACAATCAGTATGAAAAGTAAAAAAATCCCAGGACAATAGTTTTTAGATACTGAATAAACAACACTTAAAACCCTTACCTGCAACCTGTAGATGACGACGGTGACCACTTACCATCAGGTAACCCGCCGCTTAAATAATTATTGTAACTCAGTAGTATTCTCTTCACTTACCAGGAGTCAAAGACGGTGCCAAACTAGTGCTCGACGGACGCGGCGTCAAAGTCTCCGGCTTCGAGAAGGGCAACTTCGTCGGCCCCACCATCCTCACCGACGTCAGACCCAACATGGAGTGCTACACGGAGGAAATATTCGGCCCCGTCCTAGTATGCCTATTTGTCGACACCCTAGACGAAGCCATCCAAATGATCAACAGCAACCCTTACGGTAATGGAACAGCTATTTTCACGACCAACGGAGCCACCGCAAGGAAATTCGCTTCAGAAATCGATGTCGGACAAGTAGGAGTCAACGTACCGATTCCTGTACCTCTTTCTATGTTCTCCTTCACTGGAACCAGAGGAAGTTTTCTCGGAACGAACCACTTCTGCGGTAAACAAGGTATCGACTTCTATACGGAGTTGAAGACGGTTGTGTCGTTCTGGAGGCAGAGCGATGTCTCGCACACGAAAGCAGCGGTCGCGATGCCCACGCAACAGTAGATAAGTGTCATATTATTGTGTATTTCAAAGTATTTATTTTTCATATAAATGTTTTAGGTCGTAAGCGAAATGTTTGTACAGAATTTATTTTTATATAACTATTTTCATTGTCTGCCATTACGGTGCCACACAAAACTAACCTCAATGAAAGTAAAAATGTATACAATTATCGTCGGCATTTGCCATAATTCGCATTGGGCACTCTCGTCTTCCATTAACGTAATCTTGTTAAATATTGTGTAAGTCTGACATATTGTCACTTGTTTCTATTACACCGAATTATTTTTTATTCAAATAAACCCTATTTATATTTCCAGAATTTTTTTCACTTTAAGAACTTCCCATAAAAATCTCCAGTCAGTCAGGCTATTGTAAGGAACCAATCCCCTTTATAGACGTTCAGGTAGAAACGAACACTTTTTATTGCAGTGCTTTTGTTGTATTTGATTCATCAAAATTCCGCTATATGATTTGATACTGCACGGTTCGGATATTTTATGATCGGTTAATATTTTTTTTAGGTACGGACAACAGCAGATCAATGGTAACACTTGCAGTACGATTTTAAATCTTACGACGCAGATAATAAGAACGGTCCAAAGTCCAAAGCGTTACACTTGATCTGCTGTTTAGACGGATGAAAATAATATGATAGCATTTTTCAGAGTTCACAGTTTATTAAATAAAAATTCCTCGCGAAAATCCTTTTCTTCGACGTATTCATATAAACACGTAAATGCATTTTCTTTAGAATTATAACATAAAACACGTTACGATAAATAAGCCATCTGAATTAATTATACTAACCTACTCGTACCTCGAAGTTTTATAATATAGACCATACTACCTATGTTTATTAAAACTAAGTGGCTTAAGCCTTAAGTTACAATATACTATACGAGTAATATAAACATATCTCCCTTCCTTGCGTTGCAAACTACAGACTACTTTGCCTGTACTACATGCATAGCTATACATTGTAATAAATCACGATCCCTTGCCTGCGCGCGCGCACCATACTTATCCATACCCATACTACAAACGAGTTAATCGAGAGTGAAGTCATTCACTGTCCGACAGTGACGGAATGAAGTACTATTTAATTAAAAAACGCGTTCAATTTAGGCGCCTTTAATTCAACAATTTGTAACGAAAGTTGTTATGTAAATAAACACCCTATTGTTTGATACTTAACGATTGTGTTATGTTAGTATGATCGCATAAAGTGACATCATAAACAAATTGCATGTAATCCGAGGTTCCTGCATGTTACTCGAGTGGCGGTTTTCGCGAAATATACACGTAAATTAAGATTATTGGTATTAAAATGTGCACAGTGGGATTGTTGGTGTTGTTGGTGTTTATGTCCGGGTGTGTGGCGCTCACCCCACAGTGCAGGAACGAAAGGGGCGAGCCGGTTGATTGGTGAGTTCTTTGTTATTTTACACAAAGGAACGCGATGCGTCTTTGTTTACAGTTTAGTTTCCTATTTTACCCTGTAGATAAGTATGCTACGGGTATTGCATGCATGACTCACATTATGTACTTAAATTCAGTATTTATGTAGTGCGTAAATTATAGTTGATATTATTCTTATTTCTCTTATTAATATTATTTACAAATGTACAGTAGACAGCAACAAAGATGAGATGTTATTTTGTACTATCGACTGTACATAATATGTTCATTTAAATATGCGTCAATATTTATAAAAAATACCTTATTGTTAGCGTCAAAAGAGTTGAAATCACATAGATATGCTGTCCAGTGTACCTAGTTTATTAATACGGAGCAAAATCACGGCTAGGATTAGAACCCGGGCCCTCGATATACCCTGATACGCTCTTTTCTATCAGAACCATCATGACTGCCCAAAGGGTGCCCAAAATTCCACCATTTAATTAGTCTGAGCCATTGCCTTGATTATTATTTTAAATGTACACGTAACAGGTTCTACGTCTACAAATTGCCCCGAGAGAAGAACCATCTCAACCCGTTAGTGCGGAGAGGAGTGGCGTACATGCATCTCACCCCTTCCAAGCTCAGAGGGGGATGGATCATGTCGGACTTGGCCATCAGTGATCCCAAGTCCATGGTTGGCAGGACTTTGGACCCAATGTATCGCGTACGTATTTATAGATTTAGAAGATATACATATTCCTGCCCGCTCTATATTTGTCCTTAGCAAGAGATGCAACAGCTTCAAAATATAATAGTTTAAGAAGATGCCAGAGATGACCTATATGTTGGTGTTCACTACTCACTCACGTACAATCAACAGAACATCAATTTCAATTGTAACACACATATGCTACATGATGACAATACTGCCTAAATTGCAATGACTTTGACGTACTAGCGTATTTTACACAAATACGAATAAATCTTTCCAGCTAGCTTACTTAGGTAAGGCCAAGGAAGCGAAAGAGATGCCAAATCAATTTGTCGTACATTAATTTCATTCATTACACCGGTACCAGACAATACCAGTGCGAAAAACTTGGCAAATATGCTCAAATTCGAGGCTTTTTATGACGTCGTAGTTATAGATTCTGTACGTAATCTTCAACGGTAGTTAAAACTTTGCCAAGAAGCTCAAATATATGGCGTCGGCTTTAGAGATAGTTATCTGTCTAATATCCACATGGTGTTTCAGGACAAAGGTATTATATCGTTGGTATACAACGACCAGCCGCCGGCCACAGAGAACCAGCCTGATATATTGCAGTCTGTCGCCAATATGTACTCCAAAAGCAAGAGAGGTATTATATTTACTATTTAGTCAAGAACAAATCTTTCTATATTGTCATCGCTATCCTTCTATATCCATGAACTCTTTCAACTTCATAATTATTCTCATATCACTGCCGATATTTCCTTTTGTCTTGGGTTCCCGGGTAGGAATCGCTTTGAGCGATAAGGCTATCTTTGTATCACTTGTACAAATTGTATCACTTGAACTTTTTCTGTATATTGATGCTTCTTTGTGCAATAAGGTGTTTACCTATCTGAAACTGTTTATATATCCGAAAGTTTTTAATTGACATAATCCTCTACAACATTTTGATTGGACCACGGGACCGCTGGACTAATTGGTTTTGGAAGGTTCATTGCTGTATTATTCATCATGTTATATTCACTACATTTGTGGGGGATTCCAGATTGTGTACGCTAATATTAGTCCGCCGCTAAGCGAGGCGTCCCGCTCTCTTTTACGCGCTGTGACATATGAACGATAGTGCCTCGACTTCGGAACGGATTCGACTTAGTGGCCTCTACAGAATCATACTTAATTACTACACTATCATATTTAATTTATTTCACAATTTCAGGTCAACAGACGCAACAGGCTAACGTGAGGAAATATAAGAAGTTCAAATTGGGCGACAAATATTACGACGACTATGACTTGGCCGAGATGTGTAAAATGCACTCGAAGTTCATGAAGACCCGAGTGGAAAGCGGCCACACGAAGGGAGTCATACTCGGCGATAAGTTCACGTCACTCTGGCTCGTGCATTCTGTGCCTAGGTTCCCACCGATACCTGACTGTGAGTATATAATTTCAAATTAGTATATAAACATGATTAAATCTAATTTATGGTTGAAGTGCGGGTCGGTCTAAATACCGGTGTCTACCAAAAAGTGTTATCCGTGCTCACTACTGAAATATGTACCTATCTTGATCTTATTGGCAAAGAAACAAACACAAAAGACTGGGTCTACTACACGTGTAGGCTTCACCACATTTTAGCCTGCACAGCACAGGCCACGGAACACCGTATTGGCGCGTGATATCGTTTTACCAACTAAACGTACGGTGTTCCGCGTACAAACTGACCAGCCAGGTAAAACTGTAGTAACTGTGCGTGTGATAGGTCCATAGATATGTTAAAATGTTGCATTTGGTTACATTGGAACATTTTTGCATTTGTACATGGTATATATTTGCATTGCATAATATATTTTGTATTCCAGCGCATTCACGTATTTTTAAAGCTATTTAAAATTGAATTAAATTAGAATAACCCTATAAAAGTTACTTCAAATTGGACTTACTTTGATTTGCTAATTTTAACTTTAAGTCTTAAATGCGATATTAATCGATTGTAACTATAATTGTCTTTCAGTGCAAAACCTTAATGTCAGCTCCTACAGTTACCCAGCAACGGGCATGAAGTATGGACAGTCGTTCCTTTGCATGTCCGTGCAGACGTCCACATTGAACCAAATAGCCACACAGCTCAAGTACAATGAACCACTAATCGTGTACCACAATATACCTCAAGAGTTCGACAACGAGCTGCCCAATTTGGTTGAAGTCATCCGCAATAAGACCGTCGAGACATCGCCTTGGTAAGTTGAATTATTACACGAGTTTGTATAGTCGATACTAATTATAATGTTCTTATTGTCTGTGCTATTGCACAAGAGTTGAAAAAAACCGGCCAAGCGCGAGTCGGCTGTTCCAACAGCCTCGCGCACCGAGGGTACCGTGCAACTTCACCATAACATTTGCTCTAACGAAAAGATATACTAGATTTAGGGACAAACTTATCTTTGCGTCAATTGCAAATATAGTTTGTAATTACAAAAAAAAATATTTGGTGACGGAACCCCAAATTTACAGTTTTCGGATTTTTCACTTTACTTATTATAAAAGACCTAGCTTCTTGCCAAAGTTCATGATTCTAGGTCAACGGGAAGAATAGGTTTTGAGTTTCTTGCGTTTTCATACAAATATGCGGGAAAAGGCGACATAAGCGGCAATATCTTTTGATTGGGTTGACGTAGAAGTTTGATTTTTTAACGGTATGTAAGTAGCGATCTGAGGCCTGCGATCTACGTCCAGTAGGTACCGACGGCAGAAAATGAGGCCGGGCATGCGTTTCAACTGATCGCAGATCGCGGCTGTGTGTGTCAAGCTTAAGCCTGGCACATATTTGATATTGCACTATGATTTTAACACCTGTATAACAAACAACATATAAGTGCAATAAATGAATTCACCTATAAGTTTTTGTAAAAGAATTTGCTGATAGTAACTTTAAATTAATAATCATAGTAAAGTCTTTTTAAATGAGTCATTTGAAATTAGAGTCATCCATGAGTTCCATAACTCAATAACCCAATTAAAACACATCTCGATTCTCAATAGATGGATGACTCACTTTATGATGTCAATCGTAGATAAGTTTTAATAGATTCACAATCAAATAGGTATCTTATTCGACTACTAATATCGATCTGGTATCACCTCTTGTAGTAGCATATGTTATGCGCCTGAAAGGAAAGTTAGTTAATTAACTCCCACAATAAATTTCAGTTAAGGGCCTGACATGGGCCAACTAGCGCCGTCAATCTTAAAATCATTAATATCTTCTACTATAATCAATTTTATTAGGATAAATACTATTTTTTAATATACAATACATGGCATAATTGCGACAAACTAAGTTGTAGTTCACAAATATGCCAAAAACAGCCGTTTCTCGCAATTATACGAACTACAACTTACCGATATTGAATCACGTTACAAATAAGTATTTAAAAAATAGTCTTTATTGTAATAAAGATTTTCTACATAGCTTTTTTTAATAAAATTGATTAATTTGCAAGATATTATTTTTTTAAGATTCGCGACGCTAGTTGGCTCATGTCAAGCCCTTAACTAAACTTTGAATTATAGGTACCATATAGAAAGTTTCGAGACGCTGGTAGGCAGAAAGTTCCTGTCGTTCGCCAAGAGCGCTATGTTCAACGACGACCTGTACAGCGGGCTTGTCGCTGAGGTGCTGCAGTCAGACCTGCTGGTGGAGTCCTGGACCAACGGCCCTGGAACCCTGGACTCGGAGTGCGGGAGAAACTTCCAGTATGTAATTTGAAGTCATGGCTCACTATAGTTAATTAATATTCTAATATTTTTCTTAAATTATGAGGAAACATGAACATGGTGGCTTAATTTGACATTTGCTGAACCACCGATTTATGTATGACGAAATCCATCGATAATCCTTCGCATTTATCGGTATTTTTTATTTTCAAGTAAGTATGCAGGTCTCCTCATGTCTTCCTTCACCGTTTTCAGAGCATTCGACTATACATACGTTTTTCTTCGTAAAAAAGAAAAAAAACATTCGTACATTACCGAGCATCGAACTTGGGACATATCGTGAGTCCGATGTCCCAAACATGCTTTGCCACCGAGCTATAATTTAAATACCCCCTTTTCAGGGTTCGCAACATAGAGCGGCTAAAGTTCCCCATAGCGAAGATGTCGTTCACGTCCCACCACGACCACTCAAAGTGGGCCGTGGCGGTCGCGCACAAGATGCACAACAGCCAGGACACGAAGGTAGCCGACTACTGGGTCTGCGTAGGAGATATCAACAGAGCGGTGAGTCATAGGATCCTTTGTAAATAATTTTGTTCACGATACGGGTTACACCGGGACTGGTTGCTACAGACTGAAAGACAGCAAATTGACTGTAAAATGATTATTTAATACAAAATACGGCATACTTCACAAGATTTTACGCGTAATGCGTTCATAATTACAATGTAATTATTATTATTTTTTTCTTAGACATTCTCTGATTCATTTTTCAATTTCTTCTTTTAGTCTACCATTTAGCGCTATAGCTAGTACAGTCGACAGCAGATCAATGGTAACACTTGAAGTACGATTTCAAGTCTTGCGACGCAAATAATAAGAACTGTCAAAAGTAAAAAGTATTACCATTGATCTGCTGTCGACTGTACACACCTATATTGGAAACAATAATATCGTTAATTATGGTTTTGTTGCTGTTATCAAATAATATTTGTATGGCTATGGTATAAAACAGTAGAATACTGATAAACAGAAAACAGGCAAGGCATTGACAAAACTGCTAAAATACTGTTAAAACTGTTTTGGTTCAGGGTTGTCAACACCGCACCGAGACCTCGCGGATTGGCATCCACACGTATCGATATTTAACCAACTGCTTGATGTATTCACATTCACAATCAGCCACAATTTTGTCGATACTTGCATCATATTATTAGCGTACTGATGACATTTTTTTGTGGGCATATAAATGACGTCACGTTTATATTTTTACAGTTACCACAAGAGTCGAGAGGCGGAGGCACCGTGTGTACCTCTGGGCCCATACTCTGGGGGAATTTCGCGCATCTCATCGAATCTGTGCAAACGTGTAATTAGCAGACTATTTTCAGTTAATATATGTCGGACATTTTGGATTCTGAAGTTTCTACACACTCTTAAGAAGTTAGTTTGTTACTCCAGCGCCAGGCATGTGAGCGTCTTTGCAAAGTTACCTACCATTGAAAGCCTTGTACAGAATCTATAACTACGACGTCGTAAAAAGCCGTCAATGAACATCGAATTTGAGCATCTTTGACAAAGTCTTTGAACTATGTCTGGCTCCGGCCTTAGAACAGCCCGTAAAATAGTGTCACAAATTGTATAGTTTTAGTACAAAACAAGCATGAATGTGAAACGGTCTGTGATCGCGTAGAATACTTGAAATTACATTGTAAGATATTTTGTCATAGACTGAAAAGACCTAAAAAATCTTCTCTTTTCGGCCAATGACAAAATAAATAAGTAGGTACAGTCGAAGACAGAGATAAGTATACAGGGGGCCACAATAAGGTTCAGATTTTCTCAAAAACTACTGGACCGAATTTCATAATTATTTTACAGTTACATAGTTTTAACTTTTATCTATCAAACAGTGAAAGAATTTTTGCAATAGGTCAAGTAGTTTTTGAGAAAGTCTCAACCTTAAAAACTCTCCTGTACACCTTTCTCTGTGTTCCACCGTACCTACTAAAATTCGTCGACTTAATAAGTCATCGTGTTGACGAATTTTTGTTTTTGTTTTGTATTCATGGTGAATGGACAACAATGATGTTTATCTGTAAATTGATTGAATGATATAACAATGAAAATACGAATATACCGTGTCTGTTGGTCTCTTGAAAATGGCGGGAAACGACGGTTGCGAAATTATTTGATAATTTTCCTTTTAATGTCTACAGGGACTATTTTGTGTTTAATATCACGTTAAATTAATCAGAAAATGTTCGCGAATGACAGTATGGTGAAGTTATTGAAGAATTCAAGCAGGATCTGAAGTTTGGCGCCATGGTCAAGATTCCCACTACGAGCTCGGGAGTGAACGTGACTGTCGAGCTGCTTCGTCCACAGTGATTGACGCTACGGCGTCTCCTGTGGATGAAGACAAGAATACGCGGCTACCCAGGGTGATGACGCTACGGCGACTCCCCTGGAGGAAGATAGAAGACTAGTATACAATGAATTTTCTGTAACGTGACATTGGCAAATGACGAACTGTCGAGTCCATTAATAAAATAAATAAATAAATACCGTGTCTGTTTTGTTTTGGTATGATGCAAGTTCTTTGTAATACAAATAGTTTTAGTTTAGTGGAGTATTATTTTCTTTGCCTCATTAACATTTGTAACTTATTTAGGAATCAGTGCACTTGCACTTAAATTCATACTGGGTGAATGATCTAACAATGTAAATACGAATTTACCGCGTCTGTTTTGTTTTGGTATGATGCAAGTTTGTATTATTATTTTCTTTGCTTCATTTTCATAGGAATCAATGCACTTGCATCAAGTAATACGTAAACCTTAAAGCTAAGGCCACACATATGCGGGAACGTTAGCGATTGGCCTCTGTGTGGCATCCTGCATAAGAACTCGTACATTTTACAAAAAAACCTGCTGTCTTTCCGGCTTCTTTGTGACTTAAGCTTTGTGGATAAACTAAAACGGAGTAGCTCTAGTTAAATAAATGAACTTCTGTTACAGATGTTTATGTTTAAATGTAAGCATGGCTGATAAAATAAGTAGGGTATTTTTTTTTTAATAAACGTTTAAATTAATGTGTATCCTTTCATTGCTAATTGTATTCCATAATTTCACCGCATTAACCTAGATATTAAAAGTAGACATACTCCATAAATCCTACATAGTTTATCCTACATAGTTTCTTGAAAACAATATTTATTGTGAATGTATACACATTTATGATCAAAAACTTATAGTTTTTATAGTCGTAAAACTTTACCTTGAAATAGGTTAAAATGTTTTGTTTATACGTTTGTGTTTTCCTATATTTTGTACAATTTTGCGGAGCTGTGGACAATCTGCAAGAATGGAACTACATCAATCTACATTGCAGGGATAATGACAACAAACCGGTAGATTGGTAATTATAATTTGTTACATTATGTTTACTGCTTGTGAACATAATTGTACCTTATTTAAAAATATTATAAATTATTATGAATTAAGTACATTTATAGTTTTTAAGGGCCACATACTAGCCAAGACCCCTTCCTTAAAATATATATTCTAATAGATTGCTACGGCCCTTAAAATAACGATTGAGTAGGTATATGTGTGAAACAAAAGTCCTTATAATTCAATAGCGGGCTCTAGCTGCTCTTTCGTTATTATTGTATTTACTTCTATTTATTTATTACTCAATGTCAGTGATTCTGATGTACGTTCTTTAAAACAAAACTAAGTACCTACAGGTCTAAAAATGTGTCCTCCCTATCCGACCCTAAAGTTATGAACAGGATGCTTCTACTTATCTTTAGCTTAAAATTAGATAACGCACACTACAGAATCGCTATCGTTGTGCTGTTCGCAGGTGGTACATATACAAGCCGCCTAGTGCCGTTGTGCCGTACTTGTCGCTCGGTATGAACTTCTCCTACATCACCCCGGACCACGGCGGCCGCTGGCAGAGCTCCGCCACACAGCTCACAGGCAGCGCCATGCTGCAACATACACTGGCACCTATCTTCAGGGTAAGTACCTACCTTAACGTCTATCCTCTGTAGTTCAGGCTTGCGTTCTGACTTTCTTTGGGCACGTGTCTCGGCGTGGAGTTAATTCGATTGAGAGACTGGTGGTTCAGGGCAAGGTTGACGGTTCCCGAGAGCGCGGCAGGTCGGCAACGCGATAGACAGACCAGATTAGGGCAGCCGTAGCCGATCCCTTGCACGTCTGCACCAGGAGGGCAGCCGGCAGAGACGAGTGGTGTGTGGCGGGTCACTGCCACTGAAGTAACGACCATGACTACTCTGCCAAGAGTGTAACGACAGAGAAGAAAATCCTACCTTACTACACACAGATTACTTGCCAAAACTAATAGTAGAGGTGACAATTAAGTCATCATCATCGGCCCGTAGCAGCGAGGGGTTCGTAGTCCAGTTGCGAGTACACGTTGAAAACGATCGAACAAATTAAGCGAGGGTGAGGCCAGGACCTGGATGGGTGACCGTTAGTGACATTTTCATCTGAGCCCTTCCGTGCCTCGAAAAGCACGTTAAGCAGTCGGTCCCGGTTGCAGCAGTCATTAACGTCAGATGTCTACGGGCGGCCTGAATAACCCTGACAATAGGATTGGTCATAGAACACACGAGAAGCCCGTATCAGTCCGTTACTGGACATGCCTCTCTCAAGGTCACATACCATCGGGGTTCAAGATCAACCACGGGTTTAATTATAAAGTTCGCCTAAAAAATTTCATTACTTATAGGCAACATATACAGATTACCTGGCGTTAGCCCTATACGAGGAGAAGGAACCTAGTCTTAAGGTCCTTGGCTCCTCTGCCCTTGGAATCCTGATGGGCGATGAGTTGGGCGGCCTTTGGATCGGCCACACCGTGCCTGGATTCCCGGACTTGACAAGTAGGTATTGATTATATTGCTTTAGGCAAAGAATTGTGTCGAATGTCTAAGCGAGGCTTCCCTATCACTCTTTAAGGCATGTATTTTAAGAGTGGCTATGACAGTTGCGTCTAGGATTAGATTGGCGGCCACTACAGAATAACTACCTACACTACATAATAAAATTAGCTGCAAGTAGCAAAACAAAACTAAAATTGCACCAATCACGAACTTTTTAGCTAACGTTATTATGTAATCAAGTACGCTAGCGAGTGGCAGTGACATTTGTGGCGATTCTGGATTGTCATACGCTATATTTAATCGTCGCCAGGTGTCCTTCTTACTCCTAAGCGATCGTGCAAATACATGAACATGTTTGACAGTGACAGTTGAGTAGGATTAAACTTCGACTTGGACAGAATCACACCTAATATATCCTTTTTTCTGACTTATACTACCTTTAGAACTACCTACCACCACTGCCAAGTCAAAGCTTAGATGTAGGTATCAAATTATGGTAACATGTGATCGAAACCTTTGCAGGACAGCATGTGACATTCCCTGAAGCAGAGACTGGTAACGGGCACCTGATGGTGTGCCTGTCTGTGGACCTGACGACGCTGAACGAGATAGCGCAGTCGCTGAAGCAGGCCGCGCCCAAGTTCAACCTGATCCACGTGCCGAGGCTCATGGAGCGTCTGCTGCCGGATTGGAACTACTTGGATAGGCCTGTGTCTCGCACGGAACTGTAAGTTGATACATCCACATGACAAGAACGTGTTTCATGCTTTCCCCGTCCTCCACTTATATTAACTTGCCCATTGCCTGCCCCCAAGACAGACAGATGGACATCTAGATGGACTGCATTTCAACTGCACTGCAACTGCAAATTGACAGTTTGAATGTAGTTAGCACCACCGTGCAGTCTGGTGCAGTTGGAGTGGGCGTGCAGTTCCAACAATTATTAGCTTGCAGTCAGCGTGTAGTCGTTGGAACTGCACCAGACTGCACCGTTGGTTTGCAGTTTTATTGCAGTTATACTAACTACATTCAAACTGCAATAGATATGCACGCCAACTGCAATCGGGCAGTAGGGTTAGTTTGCAGTTGAAGCAGTTCGTCTGTCTAGAGCCTTGGTTTTTATCAATTCCAGCTCCAACCCCAAAACCCTGGACTTCCTATCTCGGTACAAGACTGTGCGAGCTGTGATGATGGTGCGTCGACCGGGAGAGAGGCACTGTCTGTACCGGACGTTCGCGCAGAGCAAGGGCATCGTACTAGACGTGTACGGACCCAACAGAGACAAACGTTCTACTTACTGCAGGAATAGTTACGGGTGCGTAGTCATTACTAAAAACGTACGGTCTTCTACAACTGATTCTTCAAGATCCAGGGTGTAAGAAGGCCAGGTAGAAGGATATCATGGCATAGGAACTTACGCCAATGGTACGGCAAGAGCCCAAGTTACAAGTAATAACAACGTATTTAATGTTGGCATCATACCAGTCAGTGCCATCTACCGGGGCTATCGGTACTTTCATTCTTTTTTAAATGTAACCTTTTCTTACATGTATAATTATCTAATTCCAGAGTACGCAACATCGACAAGATATCTCTCAAGTTAAAAGACTCGGTTCACTACGTACACCCCAAGACCGACAGAGCCCGTTTCGCAGTGAGTACGGCTGCGCATTGGCAGCGCCGGGGTTCCAGTCCGGCCCAGTATTGGCTGTGTACCAGTAATTTGGACCACGAAGACATTACAGGGAAGGGAGGGATTATTCTATGCGTCGACAGCTATGATATCTGGTTGAGCTTTGATAATTTCAAAGTTAAAGAGCCCGAGTGTTAGATCCGGCGCGACGAACCAAGTATTTTTCTAAAAGAAACTAGGTCTCTGGAAAAGCTGGCTAAAAGTATGAAAGTAAAAAGAAGACACTCTGAATGCTCTAACTAATAGCGATGAAGACTAATATAATTTTAATGCATGCACGATTTGAGAGCTCATTTAGGAAAAGATGTACAAAATAAAAACCAATGTTATTATTTAAAAAAGAGTGTTTATTCATATAACACAAAACATAATATTTACATTGAAAGTCCATATCGTTGATATCCTAATACGAAGGATTAACGACATCTGAACAATTACAAACTTTAAAAACTTACAAACAGTGAAAACATTTGAAAGCTACTCACTCCACTGGATTCGCAAAAAAGAATTTACGACGTTAACAGTTTACCCATACATTCGAAACGTACATTAGACACCTAAATCCGAATTGGCACGACGTGAGCTTGAAATATGTACAATTCTCACAATTAAAAAGCTTTGCTGCACTATTTTTGGAACATAATGCAGCGGTTCGTATAACACGTGATAGGAGGCGAAAGTCCATCACCATCGTAAATATCGTAGATGAAGGTACTGGCCCATATAAAAGCTACGAAACCGTTAATTAAAGCAATTCACACCGAAATCTTAATGTCAAGTCAGTACCTTCCAGTTTGGCACATTACATCCACTTTCCCGTGCCCTCGATAAAGGGATAAGTAGGTCGTTAAATATAAAATTATTGTTATATCAAATAACAAAAGGTAAGCTTAATATTTACGTGAGTACCTAAGTATATAGAAAATAATTAAGACAGAAATCTCAATTTCCAATACAAATTATTAAAAAGTATGATAATTATTTAATTTAAGCTTTATAAACTTGTATTACTTAATTTCTTATTTACCACGGTACTAACTATTGCAAAAAAAATTGCTTTGGTCAAGTGCATGCTGCTAAATTCATTATTATGCTTTTTAAATAGAAAGTCAATAAAATATTGGTTATTTAAAAGCTTATAGAGGCATACGAAAGTATTATAATATAATAAACCTTCACCTTTTCCTGAATATGCTGGCTGATGTGCAAAATATGCAATCAATTATACTACATTACTCGTTCTAATAACTGACCTCCGAAACATCTCTGTAAAAGTTGGTCGGATACAATAAGTCATTATCCTACCAACTGTCCCATTAACATTTAAATAATATTAGCAATCAATCTCATTCAGGCAGTGTGTTGAAGAGAAATAAGGCATCGTATTATAGTCGTTCCAGCCCATCGTTTTACGGAGCATTTTTCTTAATGTGATTATGAAAGTATTGCTAAACGAACGAGCATTCTTCTTTAACTAGCCTATAATAAACTTCGCTGGTTCAGCGACCAAAAGTTTTATCTTTTGTCATCGACGCTATTTAAGCCAGTTTGAGCCATGACAGGCCCGATTAAAAATATATCTAGTGCAATCCCACCAGAGAAGATGCCGTAGCTTACTTTCCATAGTAGAATTAGTAGAACACAGTTGCGGGGTGGATTCCCAATGGCCTAGGTCGTCTTTTCCACCACAGCATGACTTTCTACACGAACGGAGCAACTAAGATTGAGTTTAGTTCAGCCTATTTCGCTGATTTTACAACTCACAAGGTGTTACACGACTCATTTCGATAAGGCAATGCTCCGTCATCAATCCTCTTGATAGAAAAGGGACTTGTTTAAAAATGGCTAAAGCAACATTATTCAAATTATGTTTATTCTATTTCACTGGCTGTCACAAATTCTGCACTTATAGGGCTAGAACGACTATGTAAGTCTGACTGACTTATTTCTCCTTCAATGCGCCCTCAAAGACGGCATTCTGGTGAACCATGAGTCTTGCTTCATCTTGAGATAGTAGTCTTCTCTCGGTGAGGGTGCTGTGAGAGCTTCCTCTAGAACCTTGAGCGCGCTGGTGGGGAGGACTTTGGCGCTGTACTCTGCTGCCTCGCCCGGCATCGTGACTGCGCAGCTGGCGGTATTAGTGCTTACGCCGGAGCTTGGAGTGTCGGGACGGCTGGAAACATTGGTTCTTTAGTCAGTAGGGATGTTCAGCAAAAAATTGAAAGCTATCTGAAATAAGATACCTACAGCGGTTTGCAAAGTCTACCTACAGCTATCAATTCAAAGACCCCTTAGCCCTTTCGTAAGTTTGGAGTATCTATGCAGCTGGAAACATGGTTTGCTTGATCAGTGGGTATGTTTACCAAAAAATTCAGCTATCGATCATAGCATTGCCCCTTAACACTACCTACACTTCAGTTAATTATTAGAACAATGATTACAAAATGATTCTACTCTGTTCAATCCAAAATATATCGATTATGAGGCTGGTTTGGATCGCGTCCATTTTTGTTTGTCAGTGCCTACTAGTAACTTGGTTAGGAGATCCTCAAAAGGTAAAATCGTAAATTTGACTTTCGTATGTTAGGTAAAGATAAATTGTTACCTAGCCGGCTGGCTTGGCGCGGTGAGTTGCGCTGGCGGCGCGTATATGTCTCCTGCGGGCAGGTCTGGCGCGTGCAACAGCACAACGTGCAGACGGCGCGAGCGCAGCGAGGCTCGCAGGGCCCGCGCCGCGCCCCACGTGCCCCAGCGGGCGGCCGCGGCGCCTGCGCAGCCCTCGTCGCCGGCGTCTGCGCGGGACAGGCTCTCGCACCCAGTGTCAGAGGTTAGGCCTGCAAAATTGAGATGTTTCGGGCTTATTAAGGTGCAACGCTAGTGAGTGTTCTGCATACAAAACTATATCGACACGTAAAGAAGGCGTTGGTTGTAAGATGTGACGTTTTCTTTGAAGGCTGAGATTCATAGACCAATCATGATACTCACGGTGAACTAAGCTGGCTATCGCTTGAGTAAACGACGATAATAAATAACCTTACCTTATTTATTACCTAGATAGGTATAAGTAGGTCCACCTACGACAGTGGTTGCGTGCATGAAATTAAATCGCTAGGCCCGCGCCATTACATCGGCCGCGCGCGGTCGTATGGTGTGAAATCCAATCATCGTCGATACCCGCTTGTAGATAGAACTAATCTTATTATCCTCTGGTACCCGCAAGGTGAGTATACACTTACCAATGTAGAACAGTCGTCCAGCGTGGTCATGCTCCGCCGCCGCGGCTGCGAGTAGCGGCGCGAACGTGCGCGCGACCCGCAGCGCACCCAGCACGTTCCCGCGGAGCGCGCCCTCCCAGCACGACGCGCCACCGCGCCCGCTGCTGCCGGCTGTGTTGATCACTGCCCAGATACCTGCGACACAACCCTTGTCAAATAGTTGTTGGGTCGAGCCTTGCTTTGAAGGACCCCCTTCCTTCAAAGCCCGGACCCGAAGCAGCTCCGGCTGTTTCTTCCCCTAACAGCCGGAGCTATTTTCATACATACGACAATGATAACCTACGCAACGCTTAAAAAAATGTACTACTTAGGTATTACCTACCTACTTCGAAGCTGGTTAAAGGTACCTAACCTTTAGAATTTGGAAACAAAATTGGTAATTAATTAATTAATTACCTACTCCAATATATTTTTTCAATAAGACAGAGGTGCTCGTGATAATAAATAGATGAAGTCATCAAAGTCGTGATTCCCGAAGAGTACATTACATAAACTTCAGCGTCAACTTTAGGTTTAGCGCCATCTATGTTTGTACGAGTTAATCAAGTTGTATAATGCCTACTCTGTAAAAGAGACAAGTAAACAAGTTGTTTTGCTAATAAGACCCCTCATATCGATACTATAAATGCCGCTAGATGGCGCTTCGCAACTTCCATGCATTATTTAAATTTTCAAGAACGAAATATTCGAATTGTTATTCAATCGTTTATTCATAGATTTAGAAAACAGTAAATTTGACGGTAAAAGCAAAATTGTAACTGTAACGTTTTACCTATATGTACCGATAATTTGCCACCCACCCGTCGAGCACTGCTGGTGTAGTGGTATCATGCAAGATTCCCATTCTTGCGACCCGGGTTCGATTCCCGGGCAGTGCACGCCCTTTTTGCGTCATAATTAGCTTTTTTTCGTTAAATTTTTTAATCAGAAAATTACATTTATGACATTTACGTCAGGCGGACGTCAAATATTTTTCTCCGATTTTTATTGATAAATAATCCAATTTGGGCTATAATGAACTATAATTCCTGATTGCTGCCCTGCCCTTCCGACACATTTCTGAATATATATGAAATTTCATGAAGAAGAAAGAAAATCTTCGGTTTTCTAAATTTCTCCAAAATTCTGATAATTTTCCTGTTTTTTGGCAAGAGGGTGACTTTGCGGTTGATGATCAGCTGATTGAACCCGTAGCCAGAGCAAACGGAAGATCACATTCCAATTACGGGCCTCCAACACAAACACGGAATCGCTCGGAGAAGCACATACATTCTATTTGAAGGAACCATGGATTGGCGATGGAGGACTCTGTTTTTAGTTTTTCGTTATTCTATAGTTTGACGAAACGTGACACCTTTTGTCAGTGATTATTTATTTTTATTCAAATTTACTTTGTGTATGTAAATAGTTCAACATTTCGTAAGTTATTTTATGTACATAGTAACCTTATAATGCCGCAGACTGTCGGTCCATCGCATGATACTCACGGCAATATTGATACGTCTTCTTCAAGTGCTCTGATACAATGTCCACACTGTTCCCAGGTACGTTTTTTTAAAGGTACAAGGGGATTGAATATACACTTTGGAAAGATTCACGGTCCAAAATCTGCCCCAAACTTACATTCAATCCCCACGAATTCGGTTCACCCTCATCACACCCACATTCCCGTTGACCCGAATACTGCTACTACCACGAATTCCATCTCCGAACCATTCTGGAAAATTCTAAGCCACTTGAAGTCTACAGTCCCTGTAGTAAAACGTATTCCCCGCGGAGCCCGCACAAGTGTAGCATTAAAATTATCCACGATCATCAAGGAGGTCACCAAACACAACACAGAACGAGCCTGGGAACAACTTTTTACATTTCCATACCAATTTCTTCACGCTAGGGACGACATCAGTAAACGCGACTCCCTTACCAAAATAATAAAAGACAATTGTAACAATCCTTCTTTAGCACCTATAGACCACAACTCACATCGTAACTATAATTCTTTCAATATTTTCAAAAAGGTAGAAAGTAAAATAAGCGACGGAGATATTAAGGGAGCCGCGCAGCTGTTGTTCTGCAATGACGATATTGCACCCGACTCCCCCGAGACATTGTCAGCCTTGGGAAGTAAACATCCCTCCCCTTCAGCAGCACTTCACCTTCCAGATCCGCCACAACCCAACGATCCCATACCCACTGCTAATGTCAAGGATGTACTTTCAGCGATTATGTCATTTAGGAGCGGCTCTGCTGGCGGACTCGACGGGCTGACCCCCCAGCATTTCAAGGACTTGGTGTGTGGTACATGCGGTGATTCTGGCAGAGCGCTACTAAATGACATCACCAATTTAATAAACTTGATGCTTTCTGGTAAAGTACACTCTTCCGTAACATGCATATTATACGGCGCAAACCTTTGCGCCTTGAAAAAGAAAGACGGGGGAATACGGCCTATCGCAGTTGGCTCCACCTTGCGCCGCATCACATCTAAAATATGCTGCCGATACATCCTTCCTACCATTTCAAATATATTACAACCGATCCAAATAGGTGTCGGTTGCAAGGGAGGATGCGAAGCAGCAGTCCACGCATTGCGCACATACTTACATCATAACGCCGGTGAGGTGCTGCTTAAGGTGGATGTAAAAAACGCATTCAACTCCATAGATAGAGGCACACTTTTGGAACAAGTGAAACAAATAGCTCCTGAAATTTTTAATTATCTCTGGCAATGTTACAGTTCTCCCACCAAATTACTTTTTAAAGACAATCCCATAGAATCAGCTGTCGGCTGCCAACAGGGTGATCCTCTCGGGCCGGCTATTTTCAGCCTCGCGATCCATCCCATAATATCATCACTTTTATCTAAATTAAACATCTGGTATTTAGACGACGGTACTCTCGGCGGTGATGTAGCTACCGTCCTTCAAGACCTACAAACACTCATAAACAAATTTGATGACATTGGATTAACACTAAATTTTTCAAAATGTGAGTTATATATTTCAGACACGATCCCGGCTAATGATAAATCTCAAATCATACATCAATTCAACTTACTGTCACCTAACATTAAAATTCTCAGTAACGAATCATTGCATCTATTAGGCGCCCCTATTCTTAGCGAGTCAATTCCTCCATTTATCAGAGAACAGGCTTCAAAATTTAACGACTATTCAGAACGCTTATTAAAAATTAGCAGTCACATGGCATACCACATCATCCGCTATTGTTTGTTTGTTCCCAAATTTACATACGTATTAAGATGTTGCCCATTTTGGAAATTCGAAAATCTTTTGGACACTTTAGATAATGAAATTAAAAAATGTTTGATAAATATTCTAAATTCTCCCATAGACGACCGTGCCTGGACACAAGCCTCACTTCCGGTACGTTTTGGAGGCTTGGGCATTCGTAAGATCGCGAGTGTTGCTCTACCGGCGTTTCTATCATCCAGCCATAGTACACAAAGTCTTATGCAAAAAATTCTAGATTCTTCTTTGGGCTCAGTTCAGGTGCAGTATTTGTTGGATGCTAGAAACGCCTGGTCGTTAGCCTGCCCGAACAGCGACCTCCCGGACGACCCAAGGCAACAAAAGCAATGGGACGAGCCGCTCTGCAAGCTTACATTACAACACCTGCTGAATACAGGTGTCAGCTCTGCAGATCGCGCTCGTCTCTTAGCTGTCTCAGAACGGGAGTCGGGATTCTGGCTTCAGGCCCTTCCATCGTCTTTCATTGGTACGTTCATTGATAATGTATCTTTTTCTCTGGCCGCCAGTCTGCGATTAGGTTGTAAGTTAAATGAGCCACATCGCTGCTCATGTGGGAACGACGTCGGTCGCCTTGGACACCATGGTCTTTCCTGCCAACGCAGTGCTGGCCGCCTGTCCCGTCATGCCGCCCTCAATGACGTCATCCGGAGGGCCTTTGCCACCGTCAACGTGCCGGCCATTTTGGAGCCGAACGGTATTGCACGTGACGATGGCAAGAGGCCCGACGGGATGACGCTCATACCGTGGAAGCATGGGAGGACGCTAGTGTGGGATGCTACCTGCGTCGACACACTGGCTCCCTCTCATGTGCAGTTCACGAGCAGGGCGGCGGGGGCGGCGGCCGGCGCCGCGGAAGGCCTCAAGCGGCGCAAATATGCGGCTCTCAGCGAGAGCTACATATTTGCGCCGTTTGGTGTAGAGACCATGGGGCCATGGGGACCAGAGGCGTGGCGACTATTCAAGGAACTGTCGTCGCGCCTAATTGACTCGTCGGGTGACCAAAGGGCTGGCGCTTACCTCGGCCAGCGTATATCGCTGGCTATACAACGAGGTAACGTCGCCAGCCTTTTGGGCACTCTCCCAAAGGGTAGCGATCTGGCATCAATTTTTTACTTATAAGTATTTTATTATTATTATTGTTAGTTTTAATTTGTTAATAAATAGATACTTATGTTACTGTGGGAATAGAAACATTAATCAGAATTAAGTATCGTATTTTTTTATTGTGTTGTGTGTGCATTTTTCGAGTCATATATTTTTTTTATTTCCATAAATTACACCACTTTGCAAGGATACAAACATAGAAAATAAATTACCTCCTCCTTTCGGCAGCCTGGTAAAGGAAAAATAAATATAGATAAATAGTTTATTAGCTTTATTTCTATAGCTGACTTTAATTAAATTGTTAATTCAAAATAGAAGAATGAATAGGCATTAACTTTAAAATAAGAGAGTCGTATTTTTTAATAAGTAGGTAAAGTTCTAACTAATATTGCTGATGGAATCGGCATTTGGATCGATCGATTTTAGATTTTTATTCTTCCTGTTATTCCTGTTTTTGTTTTTATTCTATTTCTGTTCCTGGTTGATATTTTCTTGTATAAGTATTGATTTTCTTTCAGCGAGGATGTGTGCATTAGATAGGTATTTATTCATTCGAACAAAATCTTTCCTTCTTAACTGATAACACCAAAACACTCACCATGTTCACCCGCCGGCAAATGCTGAGCCGTAGCTCTGGCGGCTTCCTCGAGGAGGTCTTCCCTGGCCACGTCCAGCTCGAGCGTGGCTAGGCGCGGCGGGGGCTGGTCCTCCGGCGTGGCGGCGGCGTGGGCCTGCAGCCAGGACTCGGCTAGACGCGCGCCCAGCCCGCCAGGACGGCAGCCAGCTATCACGCGCCAGCCACGACCGCTCAAGTAGGTTGCGATCTGGGAAGTCAGAGGACGGCTGAGTTTTAGAAAGGTTTCGTAGGTAAAGTAAAGAAGGGTTCTCTTGTTAGAAATGAGATGATTTGACTTTTGAAATGTAAGTAAGTATACTTATGTTAAGAAATGAAATGGTAGGTAAGATTAGGAGTAGGTCCTACCTACCTACTACCTAAGTTAATCGCATCTTGCTGTCATAGAAGGATGCAACATTAGCTAACAATAGAATATAATTATTTTCTTTTATTATTCTTTGGTAGTTAGAATATAATTATTTAAACGTGGAATGGTTGCTAAGGAAGGACGAACGAATGCGAGGATAAAGATGTAAAAAAAGTTGCAAAGATCTAATAAGCATAAAAACAAAAATTAACCACTGGCCAGATGGTAAATAGCCTTCCTCGATGTGAGGGAAGTATTCCCATATACGTTAGTGGGTATAAGGACATTTCAATAGGCTGACGATCAAAAACAGGAAAGTGTCTTTGTGTAAGTCAATAGAAAATATGGAACGAATAAAAAAAACTAAAACAAAACACTAAAACCTTTGAATTCAGATTCCTAACCATCTGGTCTATAAAAAAAATAGATAGAGCGAATCGCGCTCGTTCATGTCGAAGTCGATCTACTAGGTATCTAATAAGTTCCACTCGTAAATCACGATTGGATTCAAGCAAACGATGTGCAACGAAGTGGAAGATTCGACGATCGTTTTGGAAGTTCATTTGCCAGAAAATAATCGATAGGTAGGTACCTACCTACAAAACGGGACGTCGGAATACTAGTGACCATAGGAGTTCATAAACAGTCTGTACGTAAGGTAGACCCAGGTAATAATAACATGAAGTATTGTTGACGTAGAGAAACCGTTCATTTAGTTTGGTTAAAGTTACAGCTCATTGGATAGTATTGTTTCATCGATAACATTTCTCACAAACTGCCGATGGTATCGAATATTTCGATCTAATGTCACGTATAGATACATTTTTTTATACAGATATCTACCATATTGTTTTTTTTATTATCTCTATCAACTTTACTATAAATGCAACTACTTACACACTTGTAGATACCGATTCCAAAAGGCATCCCGCCCACTCTTATGTCATTTTACATGATGAATAGCATATTAGGTAAGTATTTAGTATACAGGCAGGTACAGACAGTATCGATTAAGGTTTTGGATTAGGATTGTCGGCCATAATAAAATCCAATGTACCTATTATCAAATTATGCTACTAACATGACAACTCAGTCCTTACAATCCCATATGCCATAGGATACGTACTTGCAACTTTCTCTCATTTCTTTCTAATTACAGACAGTTGCGCCTAAATTAGATTTTGCGACCACAATAGGATCACATCTAAGTATTGTCAATTACCTATTAGACAACCAAGAGACCAGCTCACAGTATTACGTACTTGCAACCCCAGCGCGGTATCCACAGAAGTGACTAGCACTGTCTTGGCGCTGTCCACGGGCAGGACCTCAGCTACCCTGACCTTCCTCAGCAGGTAAAGCAGCAGCGCACCCACGATGGAGCAGAGCGCAGCCAGCTGCAGCCCGAGCGAGAGCCACGTCAGCGGGTCCATTGTGATGCCTGTAGTTATTTATAGGTGCTGGGGCATTGTTTGCGAGGCTATCTGCAACAAGGATAATGGATAGTGTGATTTTGGAGATAGAGGAACTATCTAGACTGGTCTTTAAAATACCTATTTCAGAGCCTCGAATGAATTTGTGCTTCTCAATTTTAATTTTAGGAACTTTTTCAGTTGTTTCAGAATCGTTTCAAAGAGTTCCGTAGAAACATTAAGGCGTATTGCACCAATAAGATAGCAGCAAAATCCTGATTCATTTTTGTGATTCAATTCATTGAGTATGAAGTAATAAGTGCAGTAAACGCCCCTGGAATTGGGAAGGTTAAGTTAAGATAACAATTACTCAGGAATTTAATTGCAGCATGATGCAATGCAAAGTGTGCAACACACATTCCTGCAAACAGATTAATCGATCTGCTAATTACAAGTAAGTAAGCGAATGTTGAGTGATGACCTACATTGGTGAGCAAAAATGTACAGAATGTTAACTAGCCGCGGCTTCAATGAAAGCTTGTTTGCATAACAAACAACATCACGTATGTAATTCAATAAACGCTAAACACAAACAATGCTCACAATGTATTGTGGAGATCACCACTGTTATTGTCCGTCCGTCTGTTTGTCAATGTCTTTCCCACGTTTAGCCGCATGCGCATCGAGATTGTAGCCGCTGTTAAAATGATTACCTAGTATTGTCAAATGGCTTCATAAACTTTAAAACGTGCTTTTGTTTTTAAAATACATTTAGATCTTGGTCGATTTATTGCCTGTGTGTATTATAAGTATTCGACTGCTAATGTCGGGGTGTCTAACTTTAACTTTATGTTATGGTAGCGATTATGTCGTGTGTTTTATAATTTTAAGCGAACGTTTGTAGCGATTACAGAGTGTGGCTTCGCTGAGCGAGGCCTCCCTCACACTCTTACACGATGTAGTATACGAGAGTAATAGTGACAGTTGCGCTTAGGATTGGGATTAGATTTGATGGTCACGTTAATCGTAACTATAACGACAGTTCTAAAGGTAGTGCCATCCTTTTTGTTGATTTGATGTAGGAATGGAGGAGGCAGCATTTTTAGATCTATCAGATTTTACCTAAGAAAACGTATGCCAGTATTACTATGATGGTAGAGCATTACATAAGCAATCACGTATAATGCATGAATAATTGAAGATATAGTCATAATGAAATGTGAGGATGCATAAGCTTGAATATAATGAAGTCCTTACTTTTCGTTTCTTCAAGAAACAGACAAGACAAAGGATAATGCGAAAAACGTTTTTTGTCCACATACAGTCCATCGTCCATACGCATAACACAATGTCATTGTTTTATTCAACTCATAATGGGATAATTAAGCTCCAACAATGCATGGTATTATTACATAGGTACACACCATACAACCACAAAATTTGCATTTAAATATTGAGCGTTTATAAATAAATGTTTATTGGCATGCACGGTGCTAAGTTATAGAATTCGGTTTTTGATAGTAAGTAAAATTGTTTGTCATCAATTTCTTTTCTACGAGTACCTACCACATTCATCTTTAGTCTCTTTAAGTTAAGCTTAAAAGCTTATTTCAATTAAATCTTTAAATATAGGTAAGAATAAATGACTTTGGAATACCTACTTAGGTATGTGTACTTGCCTAACAATAAAAAACACTCATAACTTACCTTTTTAAAGAATATGTCTATTTGTTCTTCGTAATTAAAATATTTTAATGGACATCAAAATCCTTTATATGTTGAAAATCCGGGTTTCTTATTAAGGAAACCTATTTATCTTGGTTTAAGAAGAATAAGAATTATGTTGATCATAATCAATTACTACTTAACAATGATATCACAATTATCACACGACAAATAAAAAGTTGTTAAAACCAGTCTGGTATAACGATCACAAGAACTTAACGATCGCTTACACGGATCGTTATCGTTACGGTGTATGACACAAGGCACGTATAGACCGACAAAAACGTGGGAGAAAACTGTATTGTTGTATTGTTTCCGCAAGATAAGAGGAAGATCAGGGGCAGCTTACTCGTGACTGATGAATATGTTGATGCGTTTGACAAAGATACCGCTAGTTTGAACCATGTCAACTTTATTAAATGAGTTAAAACGGCCAGTCATTGTCCATAACAATAGACAAATGTACAATCTACGAACATCTATAGGCAACTTTAATGTAGGACTAAACAAATACTGACATTAAAATGTAAGCATCACACAAGGGAGTATTTTAGAGCCACGTGTATTCTTAATACTCTACGAGTATGTTAAACTGGGCATCCTGGTTGGTTAGTGCATGATTATTTCTAAATATAGGTTGTTAGGAAAGTTATTTAGCTGTCTAGATTCTAGTCCATGCGGCTAGAAATTGTTAACGGTTTTCAGATGCCTGTCAAGATAGGAATCTGGCCTGTACTCATTGAATAAGCATTCCAATTAGACAACATTTTATTAGATAGATACGGCAGACGGATAACATTTTTGCGTAAACATTTCTATATTAGTTTTGGGTAAAAGCATCTTAGTCGCTTATTTTGGTATTTAAGAGGTATTTTTGATAGGTAAGTAAGTACGATTGCTTAGTACAATTAATACGAGTATCATGGATGTTGATTAAGATTCACGATATAATTCAATTATAATTAATTGTGTTTAGAATTTTAATACTAACTTAAAGTATAGTGTCCAAATGTAAATTAGGCAAATTGAGCACGTGTCGAATGTCGACCAAACCAAATCAAATGTTACAAGTATCTCTTTCATCTGTTGCAGTAATATTTGGATGTTAACCGCAACATATACCTATGTCAAACAGAACCCAGGTACATACCTAGGTACCTATATACAATTGGTAGGTAATCAAGAGTTACTAACATGCAACAAAATGCATAGTTTCCGTAAAAATAGTTATTAGGTTCATATTGGTTTATTGCATAACTAAAGAAAACAGTTGAAGTGCTGCAATTTGTACAAAGGTATTATCGCTCGCAGCGATTCCAAGCATAGTATAGTACCTGTCAGTCAGTCTCCCTAGACAAATAAATAAAGGAAGGAAACAATATTAATCCACGTTGAAAGGTTGTCAACTTTAAATTGACCAATGAAATTGAAACCTAAGATTAACCAAACCACAGCGAAACTAACAAGAGCTAAAATTACTACGGTAGCTGCAAGTGACACATCTATTTGCTCACGCTGTTCCCTTTTCGACCGAATTGCTTGAGATATAGCGACACATGTCCTCTCTCGGAATACCCATTAGCTCATTGCAAAGTCTAGATTTAGTTCAGTGCAGTTAGCAACAGACTTTGGCTCTGCTTAAATATGTGGAATTGGGATTGTCATGACTACTTCACGTTCCTTCTGTTAAGTTAGGACAAATGTGGCTGAAATTACATTTTGTCGTCTCAAAACCAACAAATCGATAATGATATCGGTTCAAAACTCTTTTAAAAATTAAGATGTTTCAATAACAGTCTATTTATATCCTCAATGTTGGGACTTAGTTCAAGTCTACTCACATCTCTTTTCCCTCCATTAAATAGGTATCTATTTTATTGATAATGTTCCCAAATTGTTTCGAGAGAAAGTAAGGCTTCGATTAGCCGAATTGAGATTATGTTCAATGTCCACCAAACCTCCTTTCTTTTATCTTACCACGGATCTTGATTCGCAATTAATCTCTAGTCTATATGATATCAGACCAAGACTGATATAGAGTTATATATTTTCTAGGTTAATATTATAATAGTTATTTTTAATTTTTATTGTTTTGTGAATAAATACCTTCATAAAGTTAATCTATAGACGTATATATAAATATAGAGTTTAAGTTATATATTTTTTCTTCATCATTTGCGTTGTTTGTTAACAAGTCACGAAACTAACATAAAGTTTGGTTGATTGTATGGACTGTATGGTGTGTGTCGAAAGAATGGGAGGCTGTATTATGAGCCATTATGGAATGGCATTGTAAGTATTGTTCAAATACTAATGATCACATATATATTTTGGTTTTGTTATGTCATTGGGAATTGTGCGGAAATCTTTGCTTTGTCGATAACGTTATGTGATGTAACAAATTGGATACTTTGATTGTCCTTATAGAGAGGGTATACTTTCATATACTGAATGTCGATATAGTACCTTTGCCTTGTACCTATATTTGTGTCTACAGTTATCACTGGCAATTTATAGGTAAGATGTTCTTCAAAGGATTTTCGAGAAACATTTTCGGCGGAATAGAGAGTTAAACTAAATCCTCAAAATTATGTACGATGGAACACAGAGAAAGGTGTACCGTAGAGTTTTTAGGGTTGAGATTTTCTCTAAAACTACGTGACCTATTGCAAAAATTCTTTCACTGTTTGATAGATAAAAGTTAAAACTATGTACTTAACTGTAAAATAATTATTAAATTCGGTCCAATAGGTTTTGAGAAAATCTCAACCTTATTGAGGCCCCCTGTATGCTTATCTCTGTCTTCGACTGTACCTAAATGAAAATTATGTAATTTCCTTCCAAGCGTTACCTGTTTACGGGCAATACAGTATCATCGTAATAAACTGTGTTCTACAACATCGTCTAATCATGAGTTATCAAAATACATTTCTTTATGATAGTGTTTTGTTTGATTAAAACTGTATGTATATAGATCGATGTATGTATCTTACCACCTGTAGTTAAGGTATACTAACTGCTGTTAAGTATTATATGTGCGTGTGTGTAATTATCGCGGGCTCACTGACCAAGCGTTGCAAACCGTTTCGTTACAGCCACGTTACCGTTGTTGCTCAACGGCAGTGCTTATGCTTAGAGTTTGAGTGCAAGTTATGACCTTGTGGTAAGTTTATATCAATGGACTGGTACGAGTGGTAGGTATTAAATCACCTTCAAACATTCCATCATTGTACAGTTGAAAGGCATACAAGAGACTTCAATGATGTCGAGAATTTATGCAGAACTACATGACCGACTGTAAAAAATGATATTACTAGTACATAGAGTGCACTCTACGTAATTGTAAAGAATTTTAAATATTCAGTCAGAAACTTTAGAACAGAGAAAATTACCCCATGTATAATTTTCTCTGTTTTCGATTGTACAATCAAGGGAGAAAAATGAAACTGCACAGATTCACACACGTAACTGTACACGTAGTAATGTCGTCTACTTTTTTAAATTTATTTTCGCTTCCTAGGTCTTGCTGGAAGAAATCTCTCTTTAGAGATAAGCACCACCTGTGTAAATTAAGTTTTTTGTTTCTAATATTTTTGTATCTGCTTTCGTGTACAATAAAGTAATAATAATAACAAGGTTCAAAATCACAATCAATTTGACAGGTGGTGCCTCTGCAACAGCTTTAATAGTTTATACAAGCATATAATTCAGCTCATGTGGTTGAATTTCAAAACTAGCGTTTGACTTTGAGAATTTATATCGATTTGTAATATAACAGGTACGTATATAATATAGTCTCGATACCAGTATTTATGTTGCCGTAAAATATTTAATTAGAGGACATAAAAGTGAACGGAATAGCGCAACTAATAATTTAAACTTAATAACAAATTGAATTGATTCATAATTTTAATTTAACGAGGGGCTCGGTAGTCCAGTTATACGCATTGAAAACGATCATACAAGTTAAGCAATGTTGGGTGAGGTATGTATGGGTGATGGCTAGTGGCATTATCATCCCGTGTTTCTAAATACGATAACATTTTTTGTAGTTATAGGTAACCGATTAAACAAAGAATTTTTTAGAATTAAAACTATAGTGAGCCATTACTACAAATTATTATATATTATATGTTGAAGTCGGCAATTTAGAGCGACAGTTTCGACCGATTTCGACGGTCTTTTTCAAGGTGAGCGCGCCACGCCCGCGTCGCCGGTGACGTTTCTTCGCGCACTGTCGGTCTAATTGTTGACTTCAACAATACAAGTGAGTGATATCCGTTTATAGGTATATAACAAAGAAAATTGTTAAGCCACGCCCCTAAATCGGATGTTACAGTGTTCAAAAACACGGAATCACGGCGCAGTGCCCAGCATTAGGCCATTTTAGACCTACGGGCGGCCTGAACAACTCTGACTTGGTTTGGTCACTAAACCACACTAGCTTCTATAATGGTGGAATTATTTCACTCAGGTATTATTTATTGTCGTCATAAAAGTGTCATTATATATATATTTTTTTGTAAACCTATAAATTGTCCCACTGCTGGGCAAAGGTCTCCCCCCTCCTCTTCCATCCATCCCTGTCCTGAGCCTCTTCCAGCCACCACAGAAAAATGTGCTACAGATTTTTTCCAGCTTATGATAATTATCAATTACGAGATGGCAATTACGTGGGCGGAACAGGCGGCTTGATTACGTTGCGACGTTAAACCATGAATAAAGGCATTACAGTAACAGCCATAACCATTGCCATCAAATTCAACATTAGTACGTGAATCAAGCGACAAGTGGACAAGCTCTTTACAACTTTCTTTAAACTTTCCATTCATTTACTACAAGTCAGTCATTCCTACCAATAACGTTTAACTGGCAATCTGTTATGTACCACATGTTGTGGAGATCGAAAATCGTATCATATCACCTTAGCCTACAGCAAGTGCCTTATTTTGTAAATAAATAAGATTGTCTAATACCAGTTGTGGTGTAGCAAGATACTGATTAAATGAATCTGTCAATCATTGTGAAAATATAAAGTGACTAGCTTCTGCCTGCGACTTCATCTGCGCAGCATCTTTATAAATTATAGCTTCTGTATTATTCTAATTTATGAGCTATATTATTGTAAAGTTTCATTAAAATCCATTCATTAGTTTTTGCGTGAAAGAGCAACAAACATCCATCCATCCATACAAACTTTCGCGTTTATATATTAGTGGGATGGGATTAGTGGGATGGAATAGGATCTATAATTTGAAAATAATTATGCAATAAACCCAACAAAGCTTAAAAAAGTCACTTGCTATTGGGAATAATATGGGAGGTGCCCATATTATTCCCAATAGCAAGTGTCTTTTTTGGCATAGGCACAAATAAATTTTAGTTGTAACTGCAGCGTGAAAATTGAATTAAGAAATAAGAATCGACGTCATTTATGCAAAGAAGGAGAAATTAAATAGTTGTACTTAAGTAAAATCTTTCGATTTCTTTCGCCGTTGCATTTTACATTTTGCCAAAAAGAATGTTTGCGCAATTCATATAATTACCTAATGTACAGAACACACACTGCGCTAACAAACCGTGACTCGAGTGTAAATTAAAAATTTGTTTGCCGACTAAAAACTTAATTTTAATTAAAGGTATATTAGATGTTTATGGTCATTTAGCATAAGAGAAACGTTTGAAGCGAAAGTACATTGTGTCTACAAGGCTGTTTTATGTGTACAAATTTTATTTATACTTTATCTGTAGGTATTACACAGGATATACTTTATCCTGTAGGTCACGCACAAGTATACCAAGATTAGAGCGCGAGACTGCGGTGCAAGCGGTGCCTTTGTCATGTCCACCTTTTGGACTTTAGTGGCCGCTCCTATAAAGCTTTGTAATAAAAACTTGCTTTTCGTTTTTAAAATAAAACGGCCAAGTGCGAGTCGGACTTGCGCACCGAGGCTTTCGTGCAACGCAACTTAACCCTTAACTTAAGATAAACGGCCATATCTTTTGATTGCGTCGACGTAGAATTTTTTTTCACGGCTGCAGTTGCAGAGTTGAGAATTTGGTATTAATTTCAACTTGATCCGCCGTTGAGATATAGGTATTGACAGACAGACAGACGGACTAAAAGTGACCCTATAAGGGTTCCTTTTTTCCTTTTGAAGGAACCCTAAAAATATGGGGGAAATCATGTATCTTCTTCCCGTAGATACTTATTCTAACTGAAAGAATCGTCCATCAGACATCATCCACCTGTCTGTATGTAGACCTCTCCCAAGGGCCACTGCTGCCCTCTGAACGTAGGCCTCCCCCAATTAGTTATCGGCTATGTGCGCTTCTGTTTGTTGACGCTATGAGCAACTTTGGACATATTTATGAATTTATTAAAATATTATGTCACTTCATATCAGTAATTATAATTAAGCATAGACCATGTGTCGTTACCAAAGACAATTTACTTAAAACTATATCTATGGTCGTTACCATGTGATGCAATCGCTCGTCTATTGTTTACGTTCGAGTCGATAGGTGCGCCCGCGCAGGCCGCGTCGTCACCGCAGGCGTTCTACCTACTCGAGTGAAAGTCGCGAAAGTGAAGGACCCGCGACTTTTCTAATGGGCACTCGATTATGACATCTATACGGACGGACGAGCTGTTTCCAATTCGTATGGAGAGAGTTACAATAGTTTCGTTTAAAAGAAAATACGCCGATGTTAAGTCAAATACACAGAGAAAAGTAAACATTCAACGAAAACCTCGTTAGGGTTGAAATTTTTCTTAAAAACTAGTTGATTGATTATAATAAATCACTAGTAGATAGGTATTTTAGGTCTAAAGTCAAACTCAGTAAAAACTGTTTATGAATCTCGGACTTAGAGTGCAGACTATGTAATTATAAAAGAATTTAAGAATTGAAAAAATCGATCAAGTATTAATTTTAGAGAAAATCTCAACCTTTGAGCCTAATATATATAATTTTCTCTATTATATTTTTATTTGAATGGCTAACTCTTATTAGTATATTTTTTTCTGTGTTAGACCCAAAACGCGCGTGTTAATTTCAAAATATTGTACATGTAGGTATGACGGAATATTTTGATGAATACATCACATCATACACTTCACAAGGCCTTACGTTCAATGAGGCTACAGTTTCCGCTCGAGGAGTAATAACTACGCCCACCTATTCAATTCATATATCAAAGAATTTGTACAAAGAACGGCCTACTCTCGTCATAAAGCTTATGGAACGTTATAAAATCTAAGTGCAGCAACTTGACTAGATAGAAATAAGTTACGCGCATGTGTAGTCATCCTAATCTTGGATGTAGGGCGTCGCGTCATTGCAGTTGAATAAACTGAACTATCGAATTTGATTATTTATATTCACGATCTCTCTACGCCTACGATGCCACACTCTATTGTGTTATATAACCGTGGGTCTTTAATATAAATAAATAACCCTCCTTCTTTTGCAGTTGGTTAAAAAACACAAGTACATCGGGATTAATAATCCCTTTTAGTATACTTAAAACTCGACAAATTATTGAGCACCTTTTGATTGGGGAACCGGTATAGGTATTTCAAAATCCCTATACGACATTTAGATTTTAATATACTTAAGACATAATATAAATGGAACATTACCCATGTTTTAACGTACTTAATTTTCTTCTCAACCGCTCCAACTAACCTTTAAAAAGTAAATAGCAGAATAGTCCAGAGGAGAGGACAGAACCTGGGTGTGCCTCTATATCAAATCCTATTGTCTCTTGATGGGCTGTTGGGACTATATTGATAATCATATCATATTAATAAAACGTATCACACAAAATAAATAACGATCATAGCCTAAACGAACAAAACATAAGGCAATAATGCCGCCCAAAATCTCATTAGGCCGAAATTGCGGGCCGACAAAAAATGGGCACAGGGAACATAATTCCGGGCATCTTTTCATATAAATCACTTGCGCGAGTGTATTATTAAGTTCCATTGAACATCTGGCCCCGTTTCCTCTCATTCTTCGGAGGCTCCGCCCACGGGAGGGCGACTACCTCCCAAGGTCATTGCTCTTTGCTATCTGCTTAGGAAGGACGGATGCTATTAGCTATGGTAATGTACGAACATTACTCGTTTACAAGTACACATGAAGACAGAGCAAAACGTACGTTACACGGGGCCTCAATAAGGTTGAGAATTAAATGATTATTTTACAGTTATATTTAGGTATCAACTCTGAAAAGTATAGATTGAAAAATAAAGTTAAGTTTTTCTACAAAACTTTTCTAAAAAAAATCTTTTGTAATTAATAATAGCCTGTGGTGGCGATTCTAGATCGTCTATAACTTTTCTCTGCATTTAACTAAACTACAAATACATCATAAGAAATAGAACAGACAAGGGTACGAATAGTCGACTCTACAATTCTACATACCCACAAATTCGAGCCTGGCATTAGACCCCCTCGAAATTCGGGTCTTAGCTCATCGACAGAACGAATTTCGACCCCATGGGATACAATCTATTTTAGTTACGATTCACGAATCAGGAAATGTTATCATTAAGAATAATTTGTTAAAAGAGGTAGAGACTGCCTATTATTGCGTAATTAATAATGTAATCTGCAGTCTCTATGATACATCTATTTCAAAAACATATGTGGATGCTAAAAACTTTGCAATCTAGCCCGTATTACCGTCGCGTAAAGTGCTCTTGATGCGTTGTCGGTTATACCTATCTGTGTTCGGTCAATTAGCTGTGTGACAATAGATTACACGGTGGTCTGAACTCTTGTTACTCCTCATGTTTAAGAAAGCGTGTAATATGCGGCTCGACTGAGCTTTTCATTTTCATACACCACTATTAGACGTTGTCACTATAACTGTAGAGGGCAGGCTATACGCTAAGACGACCGCAAAGAGGCCACCTATCTTATAAGTTGTTATCGTAATATAAGTTGAAACCTGATCGATATTGAATTTTCTTTTTCGTTATTAATGTAACATCTAAACTAAATTAAAATTTTATTCAATAAACTTAGAAATTCGTAAAAAACTACACATAATAAATAAATAATTATATATAAAAGATCTTCCAGCGCGTCGCATTGAGGCAAAGTGCCCAGAACACTGGCAGCATTTCCTCTTTGAAATTAAAATTAATTTCATTATAAGACAGGGGGGATTCTGTCATGAGTGCCAAATCTAAATCTAAACTCAAGAGTCATTGTATTGTCACTCAATATGGAAATCGCGTTATAGTGAACGGGAAGCCTCGTCGATTATTTAGCATCACTGGAATTGCCACAATTGATTAAAATTATTCAACATTTTCAACATCAAAAACTTTCATAAAAACTACTTGCATTGGTGTATTAGAAGTGTGTGTGTGTGTGTGTTTATATTGTGTTTTAGTAATAAATGTTTCGTATATGAAATAATTTTGTTACTGGTTTTTTAACATCGAAAATGTCACTTATCTAGGTATATGAATGAATCCTAATACTAGGTATACCTATGTTATATGAATCTGTTCCCAAGACAGGCTTTGTAACATCAAACGGAAGCCTTCAGAAGGAAATACGTTTACCTCGCCTTATCTTCTAAGGTAATTTCCGTTAGAGGCGCGATAAACAGCAAAATGCTTTTAGTTTAGGTAGATATAATCGTCAGTATATTCTAGCAGTGGATAATATCATACAGAGAAAATATTGCAGAGATTTTTACAATTCATGTAGTGTTTATTCATTCATCGTTGCCAGAGTGTTAGCATTGATGTTAAGATATGGTCATGTCATTATTGAGGATATATGCAGATGGCGTTCCATTTCCATCGTCCAGAAATATGGTACGTAATTGAGCAAGTACTGAAAATTAAATTCGACATAAATTGAAAGTCAATTGTGGAAACAGAATTGAAAAATGGTAAAAAAATAAAATAGTTACAGACATGTGAACATCAAGAATCTTTTTATTGTTATAACCGTCTAACTGGTCTCCCTCCTCTACCTCACCGAACCCTGTCCTGAGTCTCCTCCATCCATCCCTGTAGTTCGTGGGATTGTCCCTGAACCTTCGCCAGCTTCGTCGTCAAGGGTCCAACGACGCAGCTGGCGACCGTCCAGTGGCATCCATTATCTAATCCAAGTCCGAGCCCATCGGTCCGGCTGCGCTGTGGCAAACGTAACCCGCCCAGTTCCACTTCAATCTACCTGCTTTGCCGGTCACGTCTGCTATGACGGTCCCAGCAGAATTGTGTTCTTGAATTGATCTTATCTTAATTCCGAGTAGGTATTTTATTAATTCGCTACGCTATAGAGAGAGTCTAAACCTCACCTCTTATAGCGATCCAGTTTAGGTTCCTAAACTGACTATTTCAGCGATTCTGTTCAATCATTGTAATAAAATATGAAATCTGTTTTGGCATACATAATTATTAATCTAAAATTGTTAAACTATATTTAAGACTGTTTGATTTCTGATAAATAAATAAATAATAAAATATGTTTTGTATGAGGACAGGCTTCCGCACTTTCACACGTCAGAAAAAGACATCAGCCCCCTTACCTTGAAGTCTTATAGCAGTATTACTTCCATAATACTTTGTTACTTCGTATAATGACGACCTTAAAGTAAGCTCATTAAGGTCGTCATTGTACGAAGTAACAAAGTATTATGAAAGTAATACTGCTATAAGACTTCAAGGTAAGGGGGCTGTTCTTATATCCTGTTATCTTACCTGCGATATAAATATGACTTATACAATAGGCCGTTCCTCTTCATGTTATAAACTATGAAGGATGGACGTCAAAAGTACTATCAAATTAATAATCGCGTGACACAAATAGCCATAAAATTGAATAGCGGGGTCTAGCTGGTCTTTCGTTACACTCGTATTGTTTCGCGTGTAGTAAAGCAGTGTAAATGTGTCGTTCGTGAGTAAATACTTAAAGCGGTTGTTAGCCGCGAGCGGGCATGCCGCTCCCATACATTCCGACACCTGCCGTGTTGCCAGAATGCCTGACACACATTCACGGCTCATGGAAATCAAGTGGCTCCACATATTTTTAAGAAAATATTTCATAATAAACAACACAATATGACTTTTAATACCATATGCCAGACTCGTAATTATTTAATTGGGGTAAGGACTACGTACAGAGTCCGCCTGAGTGAATGTAGGCTTTATTTGATTTTAACAATGCACTAGATCTACAGGTTTGGTATTGTGGTGTTACATGTTCTCCTATTTTGAGAGATTTGTGACAATGCCCGGACTCGTGTATTGGGCACCTTATGTCAGGTACCTATGATGCAATAAATAAATAAACTTACCTAAATGTCAAACTAGCGACTTTTTGGTATCCAAAATTAATGAATACGAGTATGTAAATACAAAACAATTTTAGTGACTTTGCTTTTGTGCTACTCAAATACTTATACATAATGTGGTGTGGTGTGTAATAAAATCACTAATAAAAAGTTAGAAAGGCCGGTAATTATATCAGTAGTCAATAACATCCGTTGGAGTGTAGAAGATAAAGTTTAAACTGCCTATAAACATGATACCAGTTTGTATTTTGCCCATTAAAGAACTTATTTTGTGGATATGGTGTTTATGTTGTACACGTATTAATGTCTCTACTGGTATCGGTATTGTATAAAATCTAGCGATCGACCAGATTGGAAGAAATTTCAATATTATAAATAATCTCGATTTTCGAAACCTTTGATTTAATTAACTGATTTCTCCCTTCACTTAAATCTTATTTTTGTCAATTTCACACTTCGATACAAAAAAACGTTAAGTTTTAAAGGAATCGTGGCTCTAAATGGTGAATATATTTTATTCCGCGTTTATCAGCGAACCATAAATATTTAATTAGTAGATAGGTTGCTACAACCAATAACACTAAATAATCGAGAATCATACGATTCGGTATTTTTAATAAGGACCAAAGAATTTGTTGTAGCAATGCAGCCTCTAACAGCACAATGACTGATTGCGACAGAGGCCTTCGATCAATATATTGAAAGTGGCTTAGTGCGAAACGAGCGTAGGTGAGATTAAATTATTTAGAAAGAAAGAAGTTGACAGAATATACATATACAACTGGATCTAGTATTTATACAACAACGTCTAATATTTGTCTGTCTATAATGTTAAGTACTTACTTAACCTATTAATTATGTGATTCCAATATTGGGGGCCACTGAGTCCGAAGACCGAATCATACCTTGGATTTAGGAATACCATTGTCGTTGAAGGCCTCTTGTTCCAGTTGTTATACTACGCGTTTATTGTTACCGCATAGAATATGCCTATAGGAGCCACTTGCACTAAGGGATAACACCGTCACAGCCTAGCAGCACATGTTTTTGTGATTAGATAAGCCTGTGGACCCTAGGCGAACTTTGCGACTGATTGTCAAAAAACCGTACAGTAAACGCTCCATCTAAAATATATGGGAGGCAAGCTATTTGCCTAACGGGCAGCATTAACTTTTAGTTGGTGCAACTGATCATAACAACGCCAGATAAGTAAGGTCTCATCAATTCCACACACGCATTTATCCTTAAATGACTTGTGTATGAAATCAGCCCGTGGGACGTAGTTACGTGCAAGTTACGAGTAATTATAACTACGGTGTCGAGGCAAGGTCGCAGTTACGATGCCACTGAACCAACACCTCTTTCGAATTTAGAACAATGCCAACTTGTGCATTGTTCAGTTCAGGTGAACTTTTGAGCTTATTGCTATTGTTTTCACAAAATTTAGGTGAAATTATATAATACTTGCTACTACTTTAGTTTTTGGTAATTTGAGGACTCAACGTAACATTGGTCATTATCAGCGGACTAAATTAAATCGCAAAAATGTATATAAGGGTTTTGTGTCGTTAGGTATGGCACTTTAGGTAATATTGTTATTGAAAGTGACCCTAAGTATGATATTTACAAACAACGCCGTGAAAATGTTAATTAGTAAAATGTAGAAGCAGAATGTAACAATTTTCCTAATACTAGCCGCAGAGCCGTCACGCAAGCAGCAGCGTTCCGTCGCCATTCAAATCGCGGCGGAAAATTGTTATTTGCGCGCGATTACCTGTCGCGCTTCCTGTTGTGTGGCTTGCAGTTTGCCGCCAATTTATGTTTAGTTATTGTTTAGTAAAAGCTTTGGTTAACGGTGCAACTCAGAACTTTGTAGGTTATTAATTTGGGTTGTGTTATGTTATATAGGTAGACGTGCTAAGCTAAGCGATGTTATAGGTAAAAAAACGGCAAGTGCGAGTCGGACTCGGGCACCGAGGCTTCGGTGCAATGCAACTTAACCCTGTAATTTTGCTCTAACGAAAAGATCTGCAAATATAAGTTTTTAGTAGGTATTTTAAATATCACATTTAAAAGAATTAGTTATTATCTTAATTACGAAATGAAGTAAACATTCACGATTTATCGAATAACTTCGATAAATATTGTATCACGGACAAATTCCTGTGTTACGAAACATGTAACCGATGCCTCGGCAAACGGTAATTGGCCGCTATTGCCTCGCCCGGTAACCCTCGATCGTGATAAACGACCATCAAAGACATACGAAGGCTTTCGTTACAACGACGCGTAATACAAAATGAATTATTGGCGAACGAAGATACAACTTTACCCTTCTATGACCAAAAAGAGAAACATGTGTTGAACAAGATGTGTTTAAAAATCTGTACAGAAATGTCAATAGATACTTATCTTCTTTTAGGCCGATATTCGACAGTTTTAAGTTCGATCTAACAACTGTTCTGTCAGATTTCATACACTTTTGACGGTTGTAAGACCGAGTTGTTGAGTTCGTGCTTAAAACTGTCTATACTCCTTACAGCCGTCAATCGTAGACTTTTGACAGTAGTGAGAGCAAGCTTGCGCTAAAAATGTATCTAAAACTCTGCCTAAAAGCATACCTAGTATATTACACGAGCATAATCGATAAGATCACGTCGCGCTAGCTTGGGAGAGGCCCTACATACTAGTAGAGGTACATATAGAATTTAGAAAGCCTTACAATAAATAAATAAAAGCCTAGAAATATTAAAACATGGAAATCATCACATAAATTATTTATCTGTTTGCCTCGGGAACAAGTTTCTCGATAACGAGTCCCCACATGTTAAGGTGTGATTGCTATCAAATGCCAAATGCCAGCTACTCGGCAACATTTACAGCTAAACAGGTTTGCTGAGAGTTATCTCGAATTCTTCACACGTAATTGGGTGGAGGTGATAATTTTGAAATTAAATTGTTATAGGTAATTGCAACTTTATAAAAATAGTTTTAGCGTTACCTTTACTACAGTTTTGGTATTTCACCTTATCATGAATCTTCGCTGTTAAATACACTATTAAAAGTGGTAGTAATCCCTGTAAATATGTAAAAATCGGACAAAGAAGAGAAGAAAGTTGCTGAAAGTTTTTTTGCCACGCGGCCTGCGGCCAGTTGAAATGCATGTCCCGCCCCATTTTCTCACGTCGTTAACGTCCAGTAGGTAGCGATCTGCGGCCTAGGCCTACTAGCAGACTGGACGTTAACATGCCTAGAAAATGGGTATCTTTATGCTAATCGGTCAGATACTTTACAACTCCATGTACACTTTTCTGTGTGTTATACCGAACCATATGTTGCAGTGAATAAAGTATCAAAACATTACTATTCATATCAGTGGCTTACGAGGCCGTCACGCATTCCACAGAATTTAGAAGGTCGCATTTATCAACTCAAACAGAACGGGGAACTTTGATTTGTTGGACGAGGAAACTGATGCGGTAGGAACAACTACACTAACTGCAATTCGACGAGTCGATTTATAGCCATGTTCATCGACGTTTCACAATTCGGATATATAGCTAAGTAGGTAAGTCTTTTTTCGACTATTGTAATATTTTGGAAGGAAATGTGGCGTGGCGATAAAAACAAACCCTATCTGTCTATGAATATCGTCTTGATATAGATAGGTTAATGATTAATGTGTTAAAGTTGCAGGTACGGTGGAACATAGAGAAAGGTGTACAGGAGAGTTTTTAAGGTTGACATTTTCTCAAAAACTACTTGACCTAATGCAAAAAATATTTCACTGTTTGATAGATAAAAGTTACAGCTATGTAACTGTAATAGAATTATTAAATTCGGTCCAGTAGTTTTCGAGAAAATCTCAACCTTATTGAGGCCCCCTGTATAATCTCTGTCTTCGACTGTACCGTACTTAGATACCTACTTCGATTTTTCCAAAACGAACTTTACTAAGTTTGTTTTGGAAAAATCGAACATTACTATGTATAATTATGGAGTTTGTATGGAATTAGTAAGAGGTGACGTCACTACATACATATCCATTTCTGATTTTGAAATGTCTAGCGACTTTAACTTGTGAGTCACGTGACACATGCAAGGAACTTTTACGGTTTAATTTAGTCGCTAACTCTCGAGTTATCTTTTATTGCAAGTGGACCACAGTATGAAATATTTCAAACCGATTTGAATTCAGTTTCCACATTAATTGACACCCAATTAACTTATATTTTGTTAAATTAATCAATGTATTATTTGGATTAAAATTATGTCGTATTATAATGTTGTGTGAACATCAACTTTGAGCTACGATCATGTTTATTAGATTACATAATTAGAAATGTTTCAACCTCGATCCACAATTAATTCCGAAACAGTCGAGTATTACACAGGATTGTTCAATTTGGCGTGTTCACTTTGTTATGTAAACCCTAACATTTTCGGCAGACGCAATTACATTCAAATAACATCCGTGGATTAATTAGTGGACTTCAACATTATGTTGATTTATGTACTTGGATGTCTGAAATAATTGTTGGTTTTAATAACGTTTAATTGTTGAGGGAAACAGCTTTGATTCCTTAATTTGAGGATATACTTCATTATCAGTTTTGATTGTATTTTAATGCTAAAACTAGCTACCAGCTACCTACTTTACAATACAACCACTGGAATCTTTGTGATTCTAGTATACACACAAGTATACATGACATGATATAATCAGAATGATTGGAAATTCGATACATTCTTTGAAAGGCGTGATACTAGGTGGTTTGCAACAAATTAGGCCATATTAATGAGTATATTATATATACAATAATTTGTAGTAATGGCTCACTATAGTTTTAATTCTAAAATAATCAGATTGATCCTGTAAACGTCATGAAATATAATAGTCAGATTGTCACCGTAATATAACTTACGATATAAATCGTAAATTACTCTTGCGACGCGGAGTTAAAATCTTTTTAGAGCCAATTGAATGGGTTACTACTAGCCGACAGTGATTATTGCGAAATTTCACATTTATTCGTGCACTTGGTCCATTAGTCGGCTAGTAAATGTCACTGCGCCACTCGTTATTCTATTGTTTGCCTTATTAGCTGTTACTGTTATCACTTGTAGCTATTTGGAAATGCATTAAATAGTGTTTAATCGGTATTAAAGTAGTAATAATAGCACATATCATACACAAAACCATTGCAAAGTAGGCTGCATGCCGTTGCATTAAGTGTCAATCAATGTGTTGTATTAATGCGTTGTTGACTATACATGGGTTGAGGGCAATCTGAGAAGAAATGGGTTAATTCACGCAATTCTACCCTATTTAATTTAAAAAAAATCCCTCGGAACATTATTAAAGCCATATCTAAATTCTTCCCAACTCTCAGTAATAGTTCCAAAAAAAATTGAAGTTTCGTTGAATTGATTGAGATACCGAATATAATTTAACCCACCGACCGGAGCAAGCAAAAAGCTGTAGCAATTTTTCTAACCGTCTTTTAACGTTTTTGTAGGAACTCTATTAAATACACATTAGCCAGCAATCTTGGCTTATTATTAATTCACATAAATTATGTGGGAAACAAAGTATACGGATTGTCTAAGTCATAGGATCCCAAAGGCTCTCAGACCGAGATTGAGACATTTTTGAGCGAGAGCTTAGCATGAGCTCGCTCTTATAACTGTCAAAATCTAATGCTACTGTTAATTAGAAACCTCTGAAAAAATATTGAATACTTGTGACAATAGCAATATTCATGTTCAATGCATAATAGAAATACTATAACGTTCTACAAGTATATGACTTATACTTGTAGAACGTTATAGTATTTCTATTATGCATTGAACATGAAGGAAGGAACCGCCGATGGAGTTAGCCATATTTATATTACAGACCCTTCCATGTCATTTTTTTTGTATCTTTGCCACTCACTCTTTTTTATATTATTTGAATTTTCAATAGAAGTCGAACGTATGTTTGAAAATGACAACAACCACGAGGAGACCAGCCCCATACAAAATACATAAAAACTTTAGGCTTTCTCCATGGAGCGCGGTTTTTTTGTTCCTTAATGGTATCAGTATACAGACTTACTGCGACGTACTATTTTTTTGTCTCTCAAAATGGCCAATGGTGCACAAAAAGTTTGGGAACCTAACTCTAGATGATTTACTGCCAATTCACATAATTTAATACCTACCTAGAATGAGTCTCACAGAGTACGGGCTGATAAAAACATACTAAGTAATACCAAAGCCCTCGAAGCGTAACGGTGGAGTGAAGGTTATGGAGGGATTTCTTGACAGATGACGTCATTAGTGTCATAGCTAGTCTTCTATGATGTCACTGAAATGTCAACAATCAGAGTTAATAAATAAGTAGTAGGTAATAATAATTAATAGGAAGATTGGTGCCACAAAAGGAAGACATAAAAATAGGATTGCTGATGAATAGAAATAACTAATTAATAACTTATGGAGAATGTTTTTTTGATAATGATAGTCATTTGTCTCATATGTCAATTGTTTACTAAGTAGCCAGAAATAGTTATTTTTTTTAACATAATTGCGTTATTATTTAAAATTAATTATGGAGAACATTTAACTTACTACGGTATTATTATGCGATGAGTGTCATGTCGGCATACAAAATGTATGGAAGCTGGAAACATCGAATTTTTATTTTATAAACTATTATTGATACCATTTAATAGAGCTCCTGAAGCACTTTCAGGGTCAGTGATCAGTTTTCCGATATCTTATATAGTTTAGAAATAATCGAGTGCGATCACTTATCGTTTCCATCCTGTATAGTGTATACTCTATGACGCTCTTTCATCGTTGAGATCGTTGAATTTGACCACAGATTTTGTAGTCAGGGCATCCGTGTACTGAAGAAAGCAAATCATGAATACAGCGCTAAGTTTCTGTTATTATGAGGTTACACACACACACGCACTCTCCCACATGCACACTATTGCACACACAAACATACACACACGTAGATAGACAGACATAGACTCGAATTTTTAGTTAACCTTTGTTATCTATTATATATTTATTTTTATATATATACTATATAATATTTGGTACATGTTTAATTGAAATTCATTTTGCGTTGTTATGTAATTGGCATTATATATTTTTATACATGTATTGTTTTGAAATGTAACATGCTGTATGTAATGTTACCTGTAAATAAATAAATAAATTGTACATATTTTAAATAAATGATTTATAACCTAATACAGCACTACGGAGATTGTGAATGAACTAAAGTTTATAAATAGACATGGCATAGCAGCTTTGAATGCCCGAGTTATTTATTTATTTATTTTATTACGTATTCCGAAATCTATTCATTGCTGTCACGTATTGCTGCTGGCTTACCAAGAGTTTTTGTATGGTACTTATCTATATTGTGGTTTTTGTGTGTCTTACGCCAGCCAATAGCCAGGAAGTACAGTCTACAGAAAAATACAGAGGGTCCTTGTTAAAGTTTTTAAACCATTTTCAGTTAACATTTTTGAAATACAGTGATGTAGATCTTAATATTAACATGTACATTTGTCTCTGTTTGCAACTGTAGGTACAGCTGTCAGCAGATCAAGCGTAGCACTTTGGACCGTTCTTATTATCTGCGCCGTAAGAGTTGAAATCGTACTGCAAATGTTAGTAGTCTTACCAATGATCTGTTGTTGTCCGTACCTACGAGTACTTACTTATTCTACAGTTTTACACATTCTTACTTATAGCCTATAGGCTATATGGAATATAGCGCTTATTATATGAATGTAGAGTCAAGAGGACAATGCGACAATTATGAAAGAGACATGACAGGGATAAAAGTGTCTCCAAGCTGAAAACTGAACTCGGTTCTCCTATCCCATATACCTAGGTTATAAGTAAAATGTAATAGGTGACCGCGACTTCAATCGTTGTCGTTATCGTTTTCATTTTGACACGATATACATTGCTGCGTTTTATTGTCGTTTGTTAAACCTTGCAAAAACATAGCAGTAATGTATAGCGTCCATGTGTCAAATTGAAAGCGATTACGATAACGATGGAAGTCGCGGTCACCCTACTGCTCCCCGGTGATCTTTGGCCGAAACACTCGGACATTAGTCCTTATGTCCTTATCATTAGATTATTTTGCAACAATTTCAGCAGTATAATGCATTTCCTGTATATGAAACCTATTTATATTTACTTGGTCGGTAACCTTGGCTTCTTTATTGCATACCTACTACCTAGTCAAATTAATAGTTAAATAAAGTGTCACAGTCCAATAATCACGTATGGCACGTTTGTTGCAACTTGCCACTATACTTTTCTGTTTCTCTCATTGTGCAAGTTGATTTCCTAGTCGGTTTTGCTATGTCATAATTTATGTTGCGGGTTGTTTAAATAAAGAGCTTCCTTTGCTTTTAAACTACCGTGTATTAAATGCCAGCTAACAGGGTATTAATTATGTTAGTATTAAATATAAGTTTCAATTTGATCGCAATGAGTGCGTGTTTTATAACAATATGTAATCTATATGTTATGGAAGAGCTATTATCATTTTTTTCCCTAGCTGATAGATTTAGAAATGAGTTTATCCGCCATCTAGAACTTGAGAAAAGTATTCGACATAGATCTTAGGATCAGCACGCAGAAATGGCAGTGGACTGGTTATATCTGTCATAGAACCGATGGGGTAGACGGGTTCTCGAATGGAGGCCACTAACGGATAAATGTAGTGTGGGATGTGCACCAATGAGAGGAGGGATGACCTATGCAAGGCTGGTAAGGACTGGATGCAAACAGCCTAGAATCGGGTTGAGAGGCGCGCCTTGGGAGAGGCCTACGTCCAGCAGACTGATACGGGCTGATGATGAAAGTAAGAAAATATGAAATAAGTTTCGTTACGTAATAGAATGACTCGATAAGAAACGATTTAACGATAAGGATCTTATTATTTTATGAAATAATAGACTATCAATTACACAATTCATCAAATAGCACATATAATAGTGAAAGTAATGATAAGACGCAGATTAAGTGGCGTATAATATTACAAAATGAAATATGTAAGGCAGATTCTATTAATAATTTCCTAACAAAAGCAAAGAGCAGTTACATGTTGTGCCTCCTATAAGGGTTGAGCTTGCCACAAAGTGAATTCTATTTGAATCGTAATAAATCCTAATAAACCTCAGACTAACCCGTAGGAATAAATGGCGTGAGTCCATATGCAAAAATCATTTTACTGCGGGGGATCAAACGGTCATCTTGTAATGAATTGAGAAATAGCAGTAGTAAAATCGCCAATGAGTAGTTCGTGTCCACAATATAAACAATGTATGTCCTCTTTACCTCAATACCAACATGTTCTCTTGGGACTATTGGCATCATTGCCCTAGTAAATACATAATACGAGTTCTACAGCACATTATACATATTTATTTCTAGGCATGGCACTCGATAGCATCGCAAACGGATGTCATCACGTACTTACATCGGAATAGAGTCACGTCTAATGTTTTCCACTTTTCCGCTTTCTTGCGCTGAAATAAAAGCGTTTTTCTTTTTAAAAGGCGGTTGCTATTCCGGAGAAAAAAAATAGGCGTCGTTTTGAAAATAAATAAAAAAATTAGGTCGATGAATGAAATGGGACAGTCTCACGACATTTATTCCTCATGAGATCTAGCCAGAGATTCTTTCAAGATATTTTACGATTATAGGATCGACTTTGATTCAGACACAGCGCTTATTATATCTAAAGACAGGTAGCACAGTTGGTAGGTTTTGGTGTTTGGTTGATGATTTTCATAGCTTACAACTACCGTAATTAGTATAGATTGCCCGCTGTTCCTTCTACTTCCAAGAATAGCTTAAACATAAGGAAGCGTCATATTTCATAAGCGACCTGTTGACTTGATATACTTACAAAAGTTCTGGCCTTCATGCTTTTATCGCGAGGTATCTAAATTGTGATTCGCACGGCTCCGACTCGGTGCCTTTTGTAGTTCATTCACACTTTAAGTGATGAGCAAATCGGACTTGGTTTTTGGACCAAACCACAATTAATGTCGATCAAAACCGCGACCTATACTATGATTCCCTTACCAATGCCAATGATAAAAGTATTTAAATACTTAGTTTTATTTAGTAGATATTTTTATGTCAACTTGGATGAGTTCACTTCTTAGTTAGAATAATGAACTTCTTAGAAAATAGAGATAATAATTGTATAATAAATAAAAAAGTTTCCGGTATCTTCAACCTGTATTTTATTTAGGCTGACCTACCTGATGACATCTAGGTATGTTTACCAACAAACCGTGATTGCTAATTACGCAGCAATTAACCAGAATCTTATATTCTGAACTATTAGGTCATAAAAGTACCTAATACTTTTATGACCTAATAGTTCAGTGGTCGACCTAAAAAAAATCATTCTTCTTGCGCACTATTAATTATTACCTATCGTTGATTTAACTTTATCTAGTTAATAGTTCGGTAATACCAAGACCGCAACGATTTTGGTCTTACATTTAGCTCATCAATGCGCTTATTCCTAGCTATTATTCTCATTTTACTACTTACTCGCGCTTGTTTTGAGCTTATGACCTGAGATGACCTTGTATACTAACATGAAAACTACTGTTGATGTGTCATCCATTCTATAACTAAACTGAGTTTGAAATTTACCAGTTTCCTTCAAAATGTGTCTGTTACTGTGAAAGCTAGAATTAACACCTGCAAATTCTGGCTTTCATAGTAGTGTAAAGTAACTGACACATTTTAATAGAAACTGGTGAGTTTTACAACACCAAACTCTTGGGTTTTATAATTTCACAGAGATTTAGTTACCGAAAGGGAGTCATCATATTTTCTCTACTTTTACTTATTTCATTATCTGCTTGCTACAAATGTCGAACAAAACATAATAAATAGAAACGAGTATAGAAAATTATAAAATAAAATTTAAAAAATGTACGCATCAGGACCGGAGCTGGCGGATATATCTAAATAAACCTTAAAGAAGAAAAGAACATAGAGATGTTTGCGGTCTATGATTATCAGTATCTATTGTGGATCTGCCATTACTATGAATTTGTTTGAGCACAATTCTTTCATTCAGTACTGACATTCAGTATCATCACGTAGTAGTTCAATGGCCACGAAAGCTTATATTAAATCCACCTCTACTCGAACTCGCTTCGAGAAAGTTTCAAAGCCGTCGAACGTTTGGTATGTAGGTAGTAAGTAGGTGCCTTATGGTATGTGGTAAGGGCGTAAGTACCACTAATACCAATGGCTTACACGTGCTTATTGTCAGGCTAGGCACGACAAATCGGCGGACGACCACGTTTGCTACGGACTTACTTGACGTGGGTTTAAGTTGCAAGCGATAATGCTTTTTGCAATATAAGATAACTCGAGATTGAACGGCTTAATCCCGTTCAAACTCTTGTACCAAAGATAACCCAGAGTCAAGTTTGAACTAAGTTAACTAACAAGGTTCAACTATGTACCTACCTATATTTAACTGCCTTCTTACCTTAACGATTTGAAAATTATTTTATTTTACGAGTTTGTGTAACTGTAATTTAGTCGCAAATCGAGAAACGTAATGTTTCTTAGATCAGTTTTCTTATTTAGGTAATAAGTAGTTATTTAGATATCCGTTTATAACTATTTCGGAACAATGTTGTAATTAAGTCAATATCTGCACGGTCAATAGTCTTATCTAAACGAATTTCATTGGGAGATTAAATTAAGCACTAACTCTCAGGAATTGCGTAAATATAGGTACAACTTAAAAACCCACTTTAAATATTTGCATCGAAATAAATTACTTACAAAATGAAATCTACAATTCTAGCGGATTGTGCAAAAATGATTTTTTTTAAATATACCTACTTAATAAAGCTCGAGATAGCCCCAGGGAAGACCTCTTCTCGGACTTTTGTAAATTATATAAAATGAATAAATAATACATACCTACCTACTTAATTTTATAAAACATTTTATTTACTAACATAATATTTAAAAAAAAAAACAGTAATATGTAATTAAAAAGAAACTATAAATAAAAAATTTGCCCCAGGTCAGCGACCGCGGGGAGTGTCCCCAGAAGGCTGGCTGCATTGCCTCGCTGGATTGCGAGGCTAATGCGTTGCGCGAGGTACGCGCCAGCCCTCTGGTCATTAGACACATCCACCAGGCGCACAGAGATCTCTTTGTGGATGCTGTGTGCGCCTGGTCCCCACGGTCCCAGGGTCTCCACACCAAACGGCACAAATATGCAGTCTCCACTGAGACCTGCATATTTGCGCCGCTTAGTTGCCTCTGCGGTAGCTGCTGCAGCGCCGGCCTTTGATGATGTTGCTGGAAGATGGGACGGCGCCAGGGTATCCACACAGGTGGCGTCCCACACTAGGGGCCGTCCCATCTTCCAGGGCACGAGCGTCATCCCATCGGGTCTCTTGCCGTCGTCGCGCGCCAAACCGCTCGGTTCGAGAACAGCTGGCGCGCGGGCAGAGGCAAGAGCCCGACGGATGATTTCGTTGATTGCTGCATGGCGAGGGATACGGCCGGCGCTTTTGCAGCATGATAGGCCGTGGTGGCCGAGATTATCTACGGCGCTACCGCAGCGGCATGTGTGTGGAGCATTACATGGGATGCCCAGACGAATGGACGTCGCGATGCGGAACGTGTTGCGGTCCAGCAGGGTGCCGATGTTGGCGGACGGCAGAGCATGGAGCCAAAGCCCCGACTCCCATTCCCCCACAGCAAGTAAACGGGCGCGCTCTGCAGAATTGGTTGACGTTTGTAGCAAATTGTTCCGTACTAACCTGCAGAGCGGCTCGTCCCATTGTCTTTGGGATGAAGAATTTTCTGGGAAATGGGTGTTGGGGCATGCTAAACACCAAGCATTGGTAGCTTCGGTCAAATATACAACATTGACAGGAATGTCTGTTGTTGGTGCCAGGATTTTAGTTATTAAGGGCAGAGTGCTATTGACCGAAGATATAAATGCTGGTAGAGAGACACACGACGCTCGACGGATACCAAGTCCTCCGTGTCGGATGGGTAATGTGGCTTGAATCCAGGAAACATCATTTAAATGAATATTTAAAACTGAAATAAGAGTGGATCTGATGGTATCGTCAATTTTAGATAATAGATTAGGATATTTCCAAAGAGGACTGCAACGAAGAAAGTAAGTAAATTGAGGTATGAAAAGACAGTAGCGAAGGATGAAATAAGCCATGTGGGTACTAATTTGGAGAAGTCGGTCCGACACTAAATTAAAATTTTGAATTTGATCATCAACGAAGGATGGTAGGGATTCGTCGAGAATCGGAGCCCCTAATAAGCGAAACGAACTATGATCGACTAATTTGATGTTAGGTGCAATTGAATGGAAGTCCGAGATGACGGAATCTTTTTGGAGACAGTTGTCGCCGATGTACAATTCGCACTTAGAGAAGTTTAGCTCTAGGCCAATGGAATGAAACTCTCGAATCAGGAGTTGTAAATCGGCAAGAACCGTATCGGCTTTGCCACCAATAGTTCCGTCATCCAGGTACCAAATATTTAATTTGGAATCTAAACGCTCTATGATGGAGTGGATGGCTAAGCCAAAAATGGCAGGCCCAAGCGGGTCGCCCTGCTGACAGCCCACAGATGACATTAACGGGTTATTTCTGTACATAAGTTTCGTTGGCAAGTGATAGCATTGCCAAAGGAACTTATATACAGTTGGTATTTGTGATTTCACTTGTGTCAGCAGGGCTGCCCTGTCCACCGAATTAAAGGCGTTTTTTACATCCACCTTTAGCACGATATCCTCCGTATGATGATGTATGAAAGTCCTCAGCGCGTGGACGGCGGCTTCACACCCACCCCTTGAACCAAATCCTAGTTGGATGGGCTGGAAATAATCGGAGAGGTGATCAGCCATGGCTCTACAACACAATTTTGCTGCAATACGACGGAATGTGGTGCCGATGGCGATCGGCCTGATGCCGCCGTCCTTTTTTTTGAGTGCGCAGAGGTTAGCACCATAGATGATGTCAGTAATCGACTCAGTAACGCCGCCTGCGAGCATTAGATTTATTAAGGAGGTTAAACTTATCAAGAGTGCATCTCCTGCCTCACCGGAGCTACCACCGATCAGGTCCTTCAGGTGCTGAGGCGTCAGGCCATCTAAGCCGCCTGAGGAACCACTTCGAAAGGAAAAAATTGCTTCGCGAACGGCGTCTGAAGAAACAAGTAATGAGGGATCAGTCACAATTGGTGCGTCGGGAAGTGAAAGGTTCGCTGCGGGTGGAGGGTGTTTATCGCGTAATGTGGCTAATGTGTCAGGAGAATCGGGGGCAACAGTATCACTCGAAAAGAGAAGTCTCGCAGCGCCCTTAATGTCACCTTCGCCTAACTTGGATTCTACGCGCTTGAACAGGTTTCTGTTATTCAGGGTTGAAATGCGAAATTTAGGATCAATATCATTTGGAATATTACAATTTTGTCTAATTCTGGAAGTAAGTGAAACTCTAGAGGTGTTGTCATCTGTAACATGTAGAATTCGGTAGGCGAAGGTGAGCAAGAGCTCCCAAGCGCTGGTAGAGTTCTCCGAAACAGTTTGGTCAATGCATTCGGAGAGTTTATGTGCCACTATGTTGCGAGCACCGCGTGGGATTCGTTTTAGGACCGGGGTGGAATGTTTATAAGCACTGAGCCGGTCGCAGAATGGCTGACCAGATACTGTGCTCGGAGTGGTCGTGGTTTGAGAAGAGACCGAGTTGGGCAATCCAGCGTGATTTTGGTGGATTTTACCAATATGGATGTTTAGGCCTCTCTTTCCCTTGAAAAATCGCGGCTGGGAGCACCTCGGACACTGCACAAAATTTTCCAGAGAAGAAGGCTGGCTGCTGCCGGATGGCGTCACGTTCCGGTTGTCCGGGCATTGCATTTATGTTACCTACCTAATACTTACGGCTAAAACAACATTCAAAAGTACGATAAGAAAAATACAAAAATAATAATATATAAAAAACTTCATAAAAACACAACACGATAGTTTGTTTGTTGACGTTGTTGTTATGACACCTAGTCTTGACTTGCTTGCTTGACGGATGTCTCCGCAATCCGCATGCGCGGTGTGAATGTCAGCAACAAATTGACCAATTGGTGCGATGCAAACGAAACATCTCCATGCCGACCAACACGTTGTCGGGGTAACACGTCAAACAAAAAATATCTGTCATGCAATCAATACTGATGGCGAGTTGTCATTTTCAGAGGCTTTGAGGATATCATACAAACAGCTGATTCGTATCGACTATAGAGTCACAAACACATGGGGCGGAGCCCTGATTAGAACTGTCACACTTGCGATGCAAATGTAGTGTGTCCGGCCTCTGATTGATTTAATAATAATATTTTTCAACCCCACGAAATTCTGCACGTTTGACTTTTTTTTTTTTTTTTTTTTTTTTACTTAATTAAATATATAAAACTCACAGATCGCTGTATTTCCAAAATGAATGATAAAGAAATTAGTGGCACGTAACAATATCATACTTTTATCGAAAATGGACACGATGTATAATGTCAATATACCAGGTTGTCGCATCCTAAATTAAAACTATTCTAAACCAATTATTATAATAATTACAAAGGACTCAACCAAGTGGCTATTATTGACATATGCTTTTTCGTCACCAGAGGTCAGTCCCATACAGTTTTCTTCCTATTCCTAGCGCTGACGAAAGTAAAAGCCGGCTATCCCTAGCCGGTTCTCTCTAGCATGATGTAGATTTATTAGGAACATCTCGACATCTCGTCTTCACATTCTCCGCTCTTTACTTACAAAGTATCTTTCTTCTTTGTACCATAAACTATCCGCCAATACCATGGTTCGCTTTATTGGGGTCAGAGGCGTTGTCGGGCGCGCGCCGTGACCGTTTCGATAGTCGCCGCGATTAGTCGATAATAAGGCGAAGCTGACGGCCGGCACTAGTGTTACGTAGTGACGTACACTGCAAGGTGTCCAATTGTAGGCCAATTTGTACAGTAATAGTAAGTAACAAAAATAAGAAATAAATGGCAAGATTCTCGCTCCGATTCGTAAGACAACATGGTAACTTTCTTGTAAGAAAGTTCAGTTAGGCTAGTGGCGAAAAGTGGAAGATACGAGTTTTGTGATAAATGATTTTCACGAAGCTCATTGAAACTTGACTTGTACGAAAGGGATTAAAATTTTTAAACTTTTCTGTTGGGCTTTAGCTTAGTTTTGTAATTAGGTAGGTAACTAAAAGTTATTATATTTTATATTTTCATCACTTCTTTACGAGAGATGATAAAATTAGTTCTTATTTTAGGAGCACCATGAATAAAATTTAAAAACGTTTAAAAATGTTATGACGACCATAAAATCATCTGCCATTTTCGCAGCATCATCCGCGTTTTTTTTCTTTTCGGCCAGAATCAAGTTGCAAAGAGGTTATATGCGCGAATGGAACTGACCAAATTATATAAAAGTTTAGAGTGTGCAGCTGTCAATTGCAATAAGGAAATGGAAAGATGTTCGTGTTTCGTAACAAATGGTAACGCACTCTGTAAACAACCCAGCGGGCTGTTTGGTAACATTACGAAACAACTTTGGTAGCGGCAAAAACATAGTGATAGAGCATTTTATATCCCTTCCATCCTTAACCTATAAAGTAGTAAGTACCTATTGAATGTAAAATTACCCTTATTTTATCTAATTTAGAGGCGACCGTTCCTTTCTACATGCGTTTAAATGACGTGGTAGTAAGTACAGAAAAAATCTTAAGTTTGGTTGTTACCAAACAATAAATATTCAAAAACGTTTAAATTTTTAGGAAAACCAAATATCCAAGGCCCAAATAAGTGTATTATTTTGTAAACAAAATGATTGTATGTTTACCTTTTGTGGTGTAGCATTGAAGGAACTGATTTTAATAAATTCGTTCATCATTGTGAAAATAATAACATCCGATTTAATACTGTGTGAATAAGTATGCAATAATCACAGCAAAGCTTAAAATGGTAGTCGTTTTTTGTTTACGTAATAAGACTGTCGGTGAGCAATAATGTACGAACGAGTGCATCCAGTGTAGTATGTTAGTGATAAACATCACTTAGCTAACTTACTCCAAGGTAAAAATACTACTCGGGAGTTAATGAACGCTAAACATTTATGAGTGCTCTAAAAACATACTTTTGTTTACTTATGATTAACTTCGATACGAATGATTTTTACTTACTTTTATACGCGTTTTTGAATTGTAAAATATTATATTTTTTAATCAAATTCATATACGGTGTCCGGATTTATTTGTTAGAATGTATGTAACCAACACATAATTTCATTAATTAATATGAAAAGCATTTAGTTTTCTAAATTTGTAGGTAAATACTCCAATTAATCATTTAATTATTTTTGCGGTATTTTTATACTTGTTTATATTTACATCACACGTAGTTTTCATGATATATAGCCAAGATTCACGCTTCGCACACGTTCCGCATAACTTAATTGGAAATTGTGTTCTGGAATTTAACATGCCACTGACAAATTACCATGTTTAGATATCTATGAGTTAATTACTATGATTAACGCGAAGGAAGTATACAATTATATGGAACATGGAAGTATATTTGTGTGGCTTAGGCCATGTAAGCGTAGAGTGCTCCTGTGTTACCATTGATGTTCTGTCCACTGCACTTATGTACAGTCGAAGACAGAGATAAGTATACATGGGGCCTCAATAAGGTTGAGATTTTCTCAAAAACTACTGAACCGAATTTAATAATTATTTTACAGTTACATAGATTTCACTTTTATCTGCCAAACGGTGAAAGAGTTTTTGCAATAGGTCAAGTAGTTTTTGAGAAAATCTCAACCTTAAAACTTTTCTCTGTGTTCCACCGTACAAATCTCCAAGCTCCTCTACATCTTAATAACTTACACAAATATTTTTTTGCGAAACAACTTAGATCAGTGATATCCAAAGTGGTCTGTATCGACCCCCAGGGGTCGAAGACGACATGCAAGGGGTCAATGTGAGCGCGGAATAAATTGGGGGTTTAAAAAGGTATTTGTAAACATTTCATGTAGCGTATTATTAATATCTAGTAAAAGTGTGTAAGCTATAGGGATATTCGCCTTGTGGTCAACTCCAATTTCATAAAAAAGACTGGGGATGTTCTGGGCAAAGGGTCTACATAAAATCGAAAAACATGGAAAGGTGTCTGACAAGACTATAAATTTTGGAGAACTCTGACTTAGATAATCATTTCTATACATAATAGGAATGAATTCGTATTAATATGACTTTACATCCTGGCTAGTTATATTCATGTGGCACTAAAAATATTGCCAATAATTTTATTAGCACACAGTTAAACATTGACAGGTAACATAACTTTCTAGAGTTAATCAATTAGCTGTTATCTCCATTCCGCGTCAATGTCTAAGATGGCTGAGATAGAAAAGCAACGGCGATTACCCGAGGAACGGTACATCGCGTATTAAAATGTGTGCCACTCGGGATTAGCCGACGGTTAACATAATACTGTGATTCTTCACAGTCACGCCGGATGTGTGACCGGACGATGCAACGTGTGAACTAAAATTGTTAATTAATATTACTTGTTTTGTTCAGGGTGGTGAATGCTGATAAGTTTATAAAATACATATATATTATAAGTAACACATCAGAACACAAAACCTGTGAACCTTGTGAAAGAAATTTTAAAATATATCTTATTAAAAACATTAAGGGGCTGCCAGCTGTCAAACTCAAGCGCGAGACAGAAGATGTCCCGCAGCGGCGGCGGAGTGAAGAAGAAGAACATTAACTACATATTTGTATTTTTTATTTCTTTTGGATGAATTATGGCAGGGAAATAAAAATACGCCAATAAAAACTATATTTTTTTTAAAACAAGCTCTCGTATTCATAATATTCCACATTTTGAAATATTTTGTATGAACTAACTAATTCGTTTGAGACATAATTTTCATTTTAAAAGACATGTAGTATGTTTGCGATTTTTTTTATGGAGCGAAGTTTGTCCAATTGTGTATCGGTATTCATCAGTCCCTACGTAGATACCCCAAAGATTGTATATTTATTTCATAGTTATATTAAAAGTAACTCAAAAATAGCTTACCTACCAATACTTTTCATTACACTTGGTATTAATGACTGTTTAATAGTTAGGTATAAGTAGGTAAGTAATTTAAGAATATTTTACACTTAAATTGAATATTTATATATTACTTTTGTTACATTCAGTATACAAAATAAGGCTTTTATTACTTTTATGTAGCATTATACAGCAAAAATAAGGGTCAATGATCCATGAAATCGCTAAACAGAGCGTTTGAAAATTTCATCTTTATGACGTAACCAACCCATCTGCAGGCTCATTAAATAGCTTCGTTAGATCTATTTTGTATTTCGTAACCTCTTCATAACACTTAGCGGTTGCAGCATCGTGTTTGTGTTTCTGTAACCGTCTGAAGTTCTCAATTTGGTGGCTCTTTTGCATATAGTGCTTCGTAACTTTCATTGCATATAGCAGTCTCTTTTACGATAGCTATTTACAGATACTTATCTATCTTTAGAATACAAAGGCCGAAGTATCAACTGAACACATTTTGTTTTAAGAATTTTCGAATAAAAAATAAATGAACTGATTTCAATTATATTTATACCAAAATCATATTTGATAAATTTAATTTTCAATACTACTACTACTAATAATAATAATAATTAAGTATTAATTTTCAATCAATGCAATAGTTTATGCACCTGACGGGGCTTGTCATTGAGTGCATTCAGATGCGCTCAGAGACGGGTCCTGCTAGGTGCATCACATATCCCTTTAATTAAATTAAAGCTCTCTAAGGGGCCTCTACGCGTTAGACCTATTTCTCCGTGCAAGCCTTTCAAAGGACCGGTTTTTTTGTAAACCCGTGAAAGCTTGGGAGATACATAATAATGAATCCATTGCTTGTATTTTCAATAAAAGTTGAACATACAGTCTCTTTCAGATGTATGATAGAAAAACATATACAAAATATACTTTCTAGGCTCTTTCCATAGAGCGCGGCGTAATTTTCTCCTTCATTCCGAATTATTGTCAGGCACTGAACAAACAAATGAACTAAAATATGTTACCTCTATTTTTCTTGGTGGTATTTTACAAGTGGCCCCTATAATTTGCGGTTCAGCCGACAGTACTTTGCGGCTCTCATGAAATTGTTGCTATTATCTGGATGCGAGCCTCGCCGAGATGTTATTGTTGCAATGCTACGAGTATATTATTATTATAATGACGCGGCATGTATCGAATTCGGGTTCATTCTCAAATATACGAGTATAGGTACAGTTGAAAACAAAGTAAAGTATCCAGGGGGCATCAATAAAGTTTAGATTTTGTCAAAAACTAATTGACCGATTTGAAAAATTATTTTACTAATAGATAGTTTAGAGTACACGGAAAGAAAATATTTCATATGGTTGTTAAGTATTTGCAACTGCAGCTAAAACCATTACAAATTTTTGGGACAGCCAAGTTTTGTTATTTTCGCTATTTGTCTGTAGCTGGTGGGATTGTTATTATTTACAAATAATTCGACCTGACTAATAAGGCTGTAGTTGATTTTACTGAAAATCTACTGCTAAATTAATTTAGCTGCTACTGCCAACCCCGTTTTAAGTCTATTTAATAATTGTATAAAATTATATAAAAAAAAGGTAAAATACTTTTTAAGAAAATCTCAACCCTAATAACTCTCTTCTACGCCTATCTCTATGTTCGGCCGTACCTGGAATCGCATCAACCTACTCATTGTATTCAAAGCAATATTACCGTGGCATAGAGTGCTCGTGTTACAACAATTTATGTGATGTTGACTGTACAGCAGCTGCATCCAAAGATAATAAATACAAGGTAAGTTGATATGTGATGTGATGGATGAAGGATGACAAATAGATGATTTCATTTTGAATCATGTTAGTGCGCTAATACACTTGTTGCCGACAACTTCACCATATGAAACATTTGTAATGGAATTCAATTGTAAAATAAATAATAGTATTAGTTTTTGAAGAGCTCGGTGGCGCAGTGATTGGAGCCACTGGAGTCATGCTATGCAATCTAGATATACGTATGAATATTCCTCCCTTTACCTAATACTATCGAAAGGAAACATCGTGATGAAGCTTGAATAATACCAAAAAATCGTAGCATATTTAGTATTTTTTTTTTAATATATTTGACTTCGGTGTTTTGTTTTGAATTTGGAGAGGGCTCTATTTACTGTTTAGTTAGAGGTAAGAATTGCATATTTAAATACAACGAATGTGATATTTTCATAATACAGATACGAATACATGTACGAGCACATCGACTCTACCTTCTAGAGAAACAGGCGCGAGTTTATTAAGCCTCATTCGACAGCACATCAAGTGTAACACTTTACGCGATGGTAATACGGATTATATTGCAATGGTTTTGTGTAGGTTGTTGCTGTCAACTATACTCGTAAACCGCATCTAGGCCGCAGCAATGTCCGCGAGAAATCGACTACAAACCAAACATATTCGATGCCGATGCAAATCTACATCGGGAATGCGAGTGAAATCATTTACGTAAAGATTTATTGATAATCGATTAGAAATGTTGCGATGAAATAAAATAAATTATTGTCGGCTTTTTACACTTCATAAAACGACTCTCAAGACAATGATAATTCTATCACGTGTTTTCTTTGAGATAACTTTGACAGTACTAAAAGTTGTCATCTTTTTTATAACTTTTTAGACCTGTCAGATTTATGTTTTAAAAAATGCGGTCACGATCGGGCGGGATTTGAACCATGGACCTCGGCTTTTCATGGCACGTTTTTCCAAAAGAACTGCCGCGTTGGAAAAAGAGCGGTCGTGAGCCAAAAGAAATTGAATTTCAAAAGAAATTCTTCAATTGAAAATTGAATTAAGAATGTTATTATCATAACTTTTGTTTCTATATTTAAGTAATCACAAGTTATGATATATTTTTTTTAATTAAACAGTATTATTATTCAATCAAACGTTTAACATAGTTTTCTTGAAGTATATTAAACACAATCCCCGTTTTCTCTTTATAATAGGTAAACTAACTATCCATGGCAGTAGAAAAGTAAACAAAAGTGTTGTTATTGGTTACGCTTAGTAGCGATTGAGCAACATTGAGGAAAGGGGTCGATAACCTGTTTGCTCAATCTGATACATAAGTTTATTTATTCATAAATTAAGCTATTGTTCCATTATCTTACTTATGTATGTATAATAAAGCTCAGTACCGTTATCATGACTTGCTATAGCAAGTTATCTCGCTAGCGAGTACGTCAAAACCCCAGCTTCGAAGGGGGATATAGGATAAGGTAATTTTGGGGGCGCTCCTAGTTGCGATTATAGCTAATTCTGTAGCAGCCACTAAGTCGAATCCTAAACCTAAACGCAACTGTAACTGTTGTTAATATGCTACATCGCGTAAGCGAGCGGGACGCCTCGCTTAGCGGCGATTAGTATTCGCGGCGATTAATAGCGTTCACAATCTGGAATTGCTACGAATGTAGAATTCATATGGTCGAAGACAGAGATAAGTTTACAGAGGGCCTCAATAAGGTTGAGATTTTCTCAAAACTACTGGACCGAATTTAATAATTCTATTAAAGTTACATAGTTTTAACTTTTATATATCAAACAGTGAACGAATTTTTGCTATAGGTCAAGTAGTTTTTGGGAAAACCTTAAAAACTCTCCTGTACACATTTCTCTGTGTTCCACCGTACTTACATTTGGTAGACGTATTCGCTAGCGAGCAAACTATGGCAACTGGTAAAAAGCACAGAATAAGTAAGTAATAGGTAAAGGGACGGCCACACAGAAGATTGGCCGGGAACGTTCCGGGAGCAGGATTTTTTGAAGCTAACGTATGAGTTGTAGAGGTTATTATTCACCCTACCACATATAGAACACCCATTCTATGTGCTTCGGGTTAATCCCTATATATATGTATTATTGATTTACCTAGATTTAACATAAGTGCAACAGGAATTGAACCCTCGACTTCCGAAGTTGTTGCAGTCACTAACCTATAGGTATTACACCTGCAGAATGTAATAAAATAGTTTGTTTTAATACCGATAACAAATAATTATAAAGGTTATAGTGTAATTATAGTCAGGAAAATGTATAATCATTTGAAATTGATACTAGATTACTTATATTTACTGAAATTTTTACTACGTAGCTAAGTCTTGCAATTCAGGAAGAGTTAACTTGACTACAATAACTTAAGTAGATACTTACACAATCAACAAACAATCCAGTGGAAGGTATAAAATCAACGAAGTATCCAATTCCAATAGTCGGAAGCACAAACCGAAACAATTTAAATTAATCAAACACACAACACTGGCCACTTCCTCAAGTTTAACGGAAAATAAAAAAAGTAAGGAATTCAAATTTCAATTTGGAATAACGAATATTCCGAGAGAGCGCGCATGCGCCGTCGTCCACCGAGTGGGCGTCCGAGCAACAGTGAGTCTACTTTCAAACTGATTCAAGCAAGATTCCCCGAGTCGCCGACCAAGCAACTGTACAGACAGCAACCAAACGGAGCATCATGCTTTCAGTATCAAAAACTCTACAATTTCAAACAAAAGCAATGTCATTACTGTGTGGTTGACTGTACAACGACTGCCTTGTCAGGAATGTGGCGCTGCGCTGCAACCAGAGTTAGGTTTTAGCCGCCTGCCACAAGAAGAAGAGTAAAGTTTTTCGGATGTATGCCGGTTCTTTTGGTCTCCTGAAGCAAAAACGGAATTTAATGGGGATTCGTCTTGACAAAAAAATCGTTTTTCTTTTATAGTATTTATATTATGTTATTATCGGTATAGTCCCCTTAAATGAATAAACCTGGCTTGAGAAACAAATTAACTAAGCTGCAATGATTTGCCGACCTAAGAAATACTTAAGTAGGTCTGGGCAATTAACTATAAGTATGTATGTACGATAGGATGCCAGTCATTTGCTTTGGTCGGTTTAACTGCGGTTTGATTGCGTAGACCTACTTTAAGTCTAATCAACGATTAGTATTTGGTGATTGGTTGAGTTATAAATAGTTTAGAAATCTTTACGGCGATAAACTTCTAAAATGGGCAATTTCCAGAACCTCGATTTCTATATGAGCTCGCTACGGTATACCGAAACACCTTGATGTACCTAGGTACCTCTAAATGACGTGAAGCATCATTATAGGGTTAAGATTTTCTCAACTAATGGGCCGATTGTAAACATTATTTTACTAATAGATTGTTTAGAATAGATACCTGTATGTAATTTTATTACGTTAATAATTTTCAAAAATCTTTTAAGCGACTTTTGAGTAAATCTTAATTTTAAAACTCTTCTGTTCACCTTTCTCTATTGTATACCATAGATACCTATTACATCTACATTATACATATAATAAGACTGTAAAAAGTTGAGTCTTGGATATTTATTGAAAATAATAATTGTAATGTGTTTTGCGATCGATACTGATGCCAAAACACCAATTTTGAGAATTCTTGTCTGTTTCGATGTCCAACCATTACTACTTGAAGAATTTTGATGGCAGTTTCATTAGGAGATAGCTCAAATATCGAGGCAGCAAAGCTATAAGCCATTATGGTATGTGACTTGAAACCACGTAACCAGAGAGGAAGAGCTGTCTCCAAGTGCATTGAAAATACTTCGTGGAGGTATATACATACAGGGTGGCTTTGAATTCATTCGACATTAAATGGTTAGGCTTGTGACATACATTAATTTTGCACAGCATTTAAGTAAATTAAACAATTTGGTGAAAAAAAAATATTTACAATAAATTCAACTATTTTATTATTAATAATTTGAAGTGCATCGTTACTGTGCTTTGGAGTTTTTTTGCTACATTTTAAGGTATTTTTAATTTTTTGCAACGATTAATTTCACTGGAATTTGACCTAATGGGTATTTCTAATTTTCATTGTGTGACTTAAATTGTGACGTACTTAGTTCAATTTTTTGGAGTTATGATTTACTAAAACACCTTACCAATTTAAAAATCATGGGTACAACCCCCAGTTTCAATTTGTCGAATGATTTCAATTACACCCTGTAGTAACCAGCGACTTCTAAGCAGTTTCTAAGCAGACTTCTAAGTTCCGGGTACTAGCATACTATAAGGAAGAGAGCACATGCAGTCCTCACTTACCCGTTGCACCGTTGCACAGGAATGGTAAGTTAAAGTATGCGGTACTGCCGGAACAGGTATCGACAGCGACTCTACATTATTCATGTAAGCATACAGTCGACATCACATCATTCTACGCAAGGCCATAGCAATCTAGATCTTGTTACCATTGCGTAGAGAGCCCATGTGTTACACTTGATTGACTGTATCTTTTGATTTATATGTTACGGTAAATGTCTGTACGGTTTATGTAGGCCGGGATCTCACATTTCCCTTCAATAGTAGATAGTTTAAGCTTGACACACACAGCTGCGACCTAGCCGCGATCAGTTGAAACGCATGCCCCGCCTCATTTTGTGCCGTCGTTACCTACTGGACGTAGATCGCAGGCCTCAGATCGCTACCTACCGGACGTTAAATGAGGCGGGACATGCGTTTCAACTGATCGCCGCTAGGTCGCCGCTGTGTGTGGAGGGCATTAATTTGGATTCTAATTCATAGATAAAGAAGTTTTACTACCACCACCTGTGTACCATTAAGTTTTTTTTTGTTCCAAATATTTTTGTATCTTCTATCGTGTAAATAAAAAGTAATAAAGAATGAAGTTTATCTACCTTCATGAAATAGTCAACAACTCTAGGGAGCTCTAGCCATGACATGATTTATCACGCCGACCTAGTGCGGATTGGATTAGAATTTATTTTGTTATTATTCAGAGTCCTCCAAGTCACACTTTCCTCCACAGTCTAATAGTATCGATATAGGTAGTATAGGTTTTCGATTCAAAAAACGAGGTAAGTTTATTGGTGCATGTTGACCAGGGATTGAATTTGGGACCGAATGTCCCAACCATTGCGTCACTTAACTCTTTCACCTTCATCATCATCATCAGCCAATATCCACTGCAGGCCAGTATCCATAGTAGTCCACTGCAGGACGCAGGCCTCTCCGAAAGCACGCTACTCAACCTGATTCTCGGCTTTTTATCTTATCTACGTATGATTCAATTCCAATGGAGTTTTCTTTCTATAAACCACACCAATAAACACTTATGTTAGAGGCCGGCAGGAGTGAATGACCGCTAACCACTGATTAGTGTGTAGCGAAACATGCTCTTGCGCAGCTCAGTTCCGCGTGAGACAGTGCCAATTAACCAGTTCAAGTAACTAAGGTTCAGGGAAATGTACAATTATAAATGCCCGGGGCAGTTTCCCGCCATACCTAAGTCTATTTTTACTCATTAGTAAAAATAGTATAATTTATATACTTACTTAAGGATTCGAGAGCTAATACCACAGACCACTTACCTCATAGACATGTAACAGAAGGGCACCCGTGTCTGCCCGCATATGAGCGCAAAATTGCTTCGCGACAGGTGTAACCTAGAGATATTATCCCTGTCCCCCGCTTCGTCTCTATGCGCTCTCCGTTGACAGAATTTTTCGCGTGCAAATTTGTACCGATTTAATGTCTATTGGGTAAGTGGTCTGTGGCTAATACTCACGATATTCATAGATAGTTCTGAGCTAGACTAGCTTTTTTTTTTTTTTTATTGATTATTACAAAATCCACAGCACTTAATCCTACTTAAAAAACACAAATGAGCTAAACCTACTGCCAATTACGGATTTACAATTTTTAAATAATACATAATAAAGCCTAAAACAACTACATAATAAAGCCTAAACAACTAAATACCTAAAACTTAGCAAGACCTGATGTGGTGATTATGCGGTGTAGTGTAGATGTGTAGTGTGTGGATAGTATAAGTGTTGATGTGTATGTGTAGGTGTGCTTATGTGTCGTGCACGTACTACGCAGTGATGGTGTCCTCCAATACTGCCACGGCATCCCCCCTGAAGGCGTTCCTCCCAGTGTTGAAAAGGTCCAAGCCTGAAAATGTTTTATTGAAAGAACTCTGCAATCGGCCAATAATCGAATTTCGTGCATATTTTGTTTGTGCCAACTGTACATGAAACAATGGCGTATGCCTAGAGCGCCTGTTAGGAACACAGAGGCTCAACGCCAAGGACGTCAATTCCGGGCTGTCAATGGAACCGTCACAAATACCATGCAAGAACATTATATCTAGAAGGATCCGTCTTCTGTCCAGTGTCATTAAATTGTGTAACTTGCAAGATTCACCATACTCCAGACCTGCATTTAAGCGGTTGGTACGGAAGTTGAGGTGTCTGATGAATTTAGACTGTATCTGCTCAATATCTTGCCTATAGCAGACATAATGAGGATTCCAGATACTACTACAGTACTCGAGAACACTCCTCACATATGCAAAATAAAGAGCCTTAATACACGTCAAGTCCGAGAAAGGTCGTCCCACGCGTAATACAAAGCCCAAATTCTTATACGCTCTATTGACGATGTCGGTAATATGATTGCTGAAAGACAACTTTGAATCCAGAAGAACTCCCAGGTCTCTAACTGAATCGGATCGCCTCAGTGGTATATCATTAAGTTCATAATTAAACTTGGTAATGTTTGTTTTATGAGTGAACGTAATGATCACACATTTTCCGACATTGACTCCAATTCGATTAATACGATAGTAATTAGTGAGTCTATTCAAGTCCAGTTGTAAGTTGTGACAATCAGATATACTATTAATATTTGCATATATTTTAGTATCATCAGCATACATAAGGAACTTGGAATTCAAGAAACATTTTCCGACATCATACAAATACGATACATACAGAAGAGGACCCAAAATTGAGCCCTGAGGAACACCTGAAGTTATATTAATAAAGTTAGAGCAAAATCCTCCCACTATTACAGCTTGACTGCGATTACGTAGATAAGAGTCCGTCCACCTTAATAGGTTACCACGTATGCCAAGTTCATGCAGCTTTTGCAGCAGTATGACATGATCCACGCGATCAAACGCCTTTTCAAAATCAGTATAGATCACATCTACCTGCTTGCCTCCTCTTCCACGACCCATAGCACACAGAACGTCATGAGTAAAGATGGCTAAGTTAGTATTTGTGGATCTCCCTTTAATAAACCCATGTTGATTGTGCGGAATTGCACGACACAGAAATGGATACATGTGACGGTGAACCACTCGCTCGAATATTTTACTCAAGACGTCAAGTATAGAAATGGGACGATAGTTTTCTATGGATGATCTAAAACCCTTTTTATGAATTGGGACCACTAGAGCAGTTTTCCATATAGATGGAAAGTAACCACTATAGAGACAGCGATTGAAAATCAATGTGATGGGGAGAGCCAATGAGTGAGCGCACCTTGAGAAGAAAATCGGGGGAATCTGATCACTGCCTGCACCCTTTGATAAGTCTAGATGTTTCAGTAGCTTTTCGATGCAGTCGATTTTGATTATCAATTTTGATAGTATATCATTGCTTTGTGTATTGTCACTACAAGAACGGTATGGATAGTTATCAGCAGGTTTACTAAAATTTTTATAAAAGAACTCATTGAAAGCATTACAAATATCTTCTGGGTTGGCTAGTGTTTTATTCTCACATTTCATTAAATTGGGGTAGTTAGAAGGGCGCTTCCTTTTAGATTTGACAAACGACCAAAATAGTTTAGGGCAAGATTTAATGTTTTCCTGTGATCGCCGTATAAATGTATTATAACATTCCTCTTGTAGCTCTTTCTGTCTAGACCTTAGAAGAGAAAAGGAGTTGTAATCTAAGGGATTACCAAACCTCCTCCAGAACTTGTGATACTTCGTCTTCTCTTTAATGATATGGATTAAAGCCCTGTTGTACCAAACTGGGTAATGGTGGGAACCTGATACAGTGATATATGGGACATGTACATTGATTATTTTATTTAGGATTGAGTAAAATATGTCTGTCATAGCTGCAACGTCGCAACCCAGCAACAAGCTGTTCCAATCCATACCATCGAAGTCGTGATTAATAGCCTCAAAGTCCGCTTTGTAGTATTGTAACTTCTTACGTGGATGAGGTTTTAAAGGACGTATCGCAATATCAGAGGAATTTAAGATAATAGCCGGGTGAAATGTATCTTCCGGTACCAATGGAGCCGAGGATCGTTGAATGTCGAGAGTGAAGTTAGAAAATATTAGATCTAAGGTGTTATTACTAGAATTAGTTACTGTGTTATATTGTTTCAATCCCAGAAAGGAAGCCCTCTGCACGAGCTCCATTCCAGCGTTCTGTACTTCGACACTCCCCTTCTTAAGGAATACCGGTGATCCAGTCGCCCAACTAATACACGGCAAATTAAAGTCGCCCGTTAGCAAGACATAGTCGTCCGGACATTGCTCCAACACAGTACTGAGAAGTTCGAGTATAACTGGCATATGCCTAGGTATGACGGTACGGTCCGGCAAATAAATAACTGCAATATGCAAGTCCCGAGGCGAGCCGAACGCGCGCCCCGGCACCGACAGCCACAGGCACTCGACGCCCGGCCGCTGCCACTCGGTACGCGCGCGCGCCCCCAGCCGCGAGCCGCACAGCGCCATCACTCCGCCGCCGTGGGAGCCGCGGTCCAAACGAAAAACATCATATTTGTCACTGGTTAATTCCGAGTCAAAGATACCATCGTGTAACCACGTTTCTGTGAGTAAAATTATGTCGCAATCAGAGAGCAGTGTATTGTTGAAGAATGTATTGGTTTTTGTTCGGAGTCCCCGTACGTTTTGATAGTGTACACTTAGTACACTATTTCTGTTATTCGAAGTCATTGATAAAAGAATGTGAGGTAAACAACTCAGTTAGACAATACATGTAGCAACAAAATATGATTAGGTTTCTGAACGTATGTGTACGAACATATTTATGAATTATAAAATCAAACACAGGGTCAGGGCGAGGCGTAACAATATTGACGGAGATATCCCGCGTAATACGTGCGTGTGTTGAGTGAGAGTGTATAATAAATAGATAAGTTACTATGAATGTATGTATAATAAATATTGAGTGTGTTGTTAGCTTAATATGATTTCGGTCTTACTTGGTCTCAAACTCAATTCGCACTCAAAACTGTCTATGAATGAATATCGGCCCTTAGGCCACTTTCACAAAAGACCGGTCTGCTGGTAAAACTTATTTATATACTATAAACGGATATCTCTCACTTATATTGTTGAAGCCGGCAATTAGACCGACGGTTTCGACCGATTTCGACTGTCTTTATTATCAAGCTGAACAGCCGCGTCGTCGTCATGTTGGCGTCTCGGCGTACACTGAAATCGTGCCGTCGAACGAAATCGGTCGAAACTGTCGGTCTAATTGCCGGATTCAACAATATAGTGATAAATAATATTTGCAGTAATGATAGTTTTTATTTCTAAAACTCTAACTTAGAGTTAAGTACCTACACCTTATGTACGTTTCACTTCGTGTAACGTGTATTTATTTTTGTACCGGTAACAAAACAAACAATTTTTTATAAACACGCGACAACTACAGTTTGTATTTGTATAGCACTATTATACTTACATAGCTATTATTATTAGTCATAAATTTGCTACACTGATTCATATACTAACAGCGTGTATAATTAATTATGCAGATCATCGCATAGTGATCGACGGACACACCGTTTACCGGTGATCGATTGTTTTCCAACATGCATATAGACATACATAGGTCATGAAGCAAAAAAAAAATCACCTATGCTCTCTATGGAGAGAGCCTAAAGTTTGTTATGTATGGGAACGTCTTCACCTTTATTGTCACTGTCACTCTCATACATCAGAATAAGACATCTGTTTAAGGGCCTTCCATATTTCATAGCGCCGCCAATCTTAAAAAAATAATATCTTCCAATATAATCAATTTTATTAGAAAAGCTATGTACACTATCTTTATTAGGATGAATACTATTTTTCAATATGCCTTCTATTGAAAAATCAAACTATTCAAACAATGGAAAAACTAATGAGTGGCAGATACGCTAAAAGTCATGCAAGAGCGGAGTCTGGGATGTAAATGTGGCTCCATAGGCCGTTCCTTGCTTCATATCGCAGGTAGAGAGTAGGCAGAGACAAGTAGATATGTAATAGATAGCAAGAATGGGTAACAATATGTCAAATGGAATTTAAAGTACCTAGTTGAAATACCGTATATACGATCAGCATGCCGAAGTGGTAGAGACGCTAAAATTTTTCATGTAAGAGCGGAGTCTGCGATGTAAATAAGGCTTACTCTAAAGACCGTTCCTTGCTTCATGTCGCAGGTAGAGAGTAGATAGAGAGCCAGTACATATGTAATAGATAGCAAGAAGGGTAATATGTCGAATGGAATTTAAATTAGCGCACACGATTGACTTTCGTTAACGCTAGTAGAATAGAAAGAATAATATATGGGATTGACATTTTAGCTAACGAAAACACAAATGTCATTCCGATATATTTTTATTCTTCTATGACGGGTTCTTGAGTGAATCTAATTATTTACGATTGCTATTGTCCTTTTCGAAACTGACGAAGCATGCAAATGGGAAATCTTTGCAGATTTGATATTTCGAAAGTTTTTATTTAGTCGTCGATAGGGTTTCTTGATAATTGGCGGAACAAATCCAATTTCGATGTTGTAAGATTGCCTACTTATAGCAAAATTAATTTACTCGATCTTTTACCATATTATTACTATGTACATTGTACATTAAAGGAGATAGGAATACCAGAGGCAGACCAGAGAAAATGAAAACACGACTTGAGTACATAATAGCTTATAATCGACTCCAAGAATATAACTAAAACAATATCCTTCATAAAAATAAAAACCAAACTTTCCACACAAAATAAATTTAAAATATTTTTACTTATAAAAACTACACTCTACATTTCAAAGAGATGTTGCATAATGATTTGTAATAGATTCGTAGGCGTTTTATGTTATAATAATATATTTTAAAATTCTTAAGCTCGAGCCATGATAGTGCGGATTAGTGGATTGCACGTGCCATAGATTTTTAAAAATTACAGCAGATTTATAATATTTGGAGTAGTCTTCTTAAAACAAACAAAATGTGTAGGTACAAGAAAGTGGAAAAAAAATCATAATGATAATAAATAATAATAAAATTCATTACCACCACAAAAAAAACGAAATATGATAACTCCTGGAAGTGAGACCACTTCGTTATTTACCTAATTGTTGTTTGCTTTATAAATATACAATCACTTTTTACGAAAGTTTTCGAAACAAATATACGTTGAACAAAAAGTGGTAAATTGCTGCTCACGCCATTTCGATTGATAGAAAATGTAAGTGTTTGTGACAGAACCAGTTTCACTATCGTTCAATGTCAAATATAATTATGTAGCAAATACTTAAGTATAATACTTAATTAAGTAACGCATATGTAGGTACAGGGTGTAGCGGAAAGTTGGGTATAAGCTGAATGTAGGATAACCCGATAACTTGTGTTCTACGACTTTTAAATTTTCACGATTTTTTGGGATTTTTCATAAAATTTTGTATCAATCAGTTGATCGATTTGTATAAGATATAATTTTTTTTATATTTGAAAAGTCGTAGAAACCAATGTTCAGTTATCAATATACAGCTTCCCTTTAGCTTACAATATCATTTCTGTTACAGCCTGTATAAGTATAACAACTTTACAAGGCAACATAACGTCTAGGTAGATTGAAAAAAAAAAGAATTATACCCACACTCAATCATTATACTGGTTACTCTACAATTTAAGGTGGACGGAGAGGTTACGCTTTAAACAAATTGTTATCTTGGAAACTCATATATCGGTTAACTGATAACAAAATGCTCTTATTTTATTTAACCATTTTATTTATTTTCGACATAATTTTTATTGCGGAATTTAAACATATTTATTGCTCCAAGTGTTGAGAAAATTACATACCCACACCATAAATAGCAGAATATATATTTTTACCTAGATACTTCATCTTCTCAATGTTCCTCTTCTCATCGAAGGTCAACATCATGGCAATTTTCACCCTCTGAACACCTAGATACTTATGTATGTCCTAGAAATAGAAGAAAATTAGTAGCGAGCAGTTTTCGTTTCTATTTTTTTTGACATAATTTGCAATATTTTTTTTTATTCTTGATCAACATTTATTGTAATATGTGTGTGTTAATTAATTAATTACTTTTTAATATGCGGAGTGAAGCAAATCATTATCACGAAACCTACGTATAAAATCTAAGACAACAGGTGTGCGCGGATCACGGTCTCGACGGGAAGGTCTGTCGACATCTAAATAAGCTGATGATGATGATAATTTGCTATAATATTTAGATACATATCTATTTTTACGGGTGCCCCCTATCCAACAGCTCTAAGTAGCGCTGATTAGCGATGTTTCTCAACACAAGTCGGGTTAACATTGTAAAATCACTTTAATACAACTAGCTATTACACTTGACTTTACATGCCATTTTATTTTACAGTTTGCGTCTCGGGTAAAAATGTGACGCGTTGATATCTTTTGTATGGCGGCATAAGGGTGAGTTATAAAATTATTGTTCCCATAAAATAAAATAATTTTAGTAAGCATTTTGCCCTGTAAGAGCCTTAATTCGCTCTGATCTACAAGGGTGAAATAGGACAATGGTTTGTAATGCAAATGACAGACGATCCAATTCACAGTGGTACGAGTATATTGGCATTTACTCGTTACTCTTTTTGTGTCATTTTGTATGTCTCCACTTGGGGTACAGTACCTTCTCTTACATCGAGGGAGTTAGGGCTATGATCCACCATGCGGGCCTAGTGCGGATTATTAAAACCCGAGGAAAACTCATTGGTCGGTCGATCGATCGAATCGAACCTGGGACCTCTGTATCGTAAGTCCAGTGACCCAAACACTGGACTATCAAGCTCCTTTTTAAAGAAAAAGACACCATAACTTTTTTAGTTCTAACATCGCTATTAAAAATTACTAGTCTGGCAAATGGTATTTAAATAACAAGTCATATTGCGTTATTTATTAAGTAAAACATTTCCTTAAAAATATGTGGAGCCACTTGATTTCCATGAACGGTGAATATGTGTCACGGAATCCATTCACGCGTTCAACACTCGTTCAAAGAAGATCACAATCTCGGCTAGCCCATTCCCCTAACCCGTAAGCGAGAAGTGAAATATGGCGGATAGCGTTAGACCAATTTCGCTCCCGTTACATCGACGCTCCGCAAACAGCGAGCCATGCAAATTGCTTGGTGATAATGTGGCAAATGAAGCATGACTCACGACGCGGGGCTAAGTTGGGAGAGGAAGCGAAGATATGTTATGTGAAAAATAAATCATCTTTGGAGCTGAAGCCATGATTCCCTGGATCAGCATTGGTGACTAAGTTTGCTTGGGATCTTTTCCTATGGATTATCTCAATGACAAGACGATAAGAAAGCAAGAAGACACGATGCCGCCGGCGACGAATCGACACAAGTTTCGGTCTAAAAATTGGCTTCAACCAGAAGTGTTATTCTTCCAAGTGCACTAACACTTTTTTGGTTGGTGTTTACAGCTAACAGCAGATCAGTAACACTTTTGACTTTGGACCGTTCTTATTATCCGCGTCATAAGAGTTGAATTTGTACTGCAAGATTTGTACAGCAGATCATTGATCTGCTGTTGTCCGTACCTATATATCTTTAAATTATAAAAAGTTACTTAAATTTTTGACTTGTCATCATCAGTATTTTTATGTCCCAACTTATGACTGCTTAGTACAGATTATATTATTTACCATACAGATACATGATCCACCACGGCTTTTGAATAACAAATTGTTAATTCTTGTAACTTAACACTGCTTTCTAGTATTTTGCCGACAATGCGACGTGGGCGTGCGGCAAATCGGCAACGGCTTTCCAACCCAAACGAATGTTCGCGCGTAGTTTTTACATCACCGGTCACCGGCGGTAAATAGCGAAAGCCGAATTGACTTTTTTGGTCTAAACTCAATGAAACAGTTCTTGTACAACTAAATCACATTTGATAGATATTTTCTTTGGTAGATTACAAAATTTATTTACTTATTTAGACACGAAACAGATATAGATTGACATAAGTACGAGAACTCGTAAATATTACAAAATTTTTGTTATATTGTGGTTGGCTAGTCGCAACCCACAGCAGCATGCGTCTATAATTGCACAAATAGTAGACAACTCGTGTATACTCCCTAAAACGAAAGAAACATGAAGAAAAGAACGCCCGATCGAAAATTTCCTTCAGGGATTTATTTTTATGGTTTAACAAATAATAATTCCGTTAAAACACTCCACAATTTGTGGTTTCATCAGAAACGTGGCTTATACCATTATAAGATAAGATAAATGTTTCTTATCTTATCTCAATAAAAAGTTACAATAACCCAAGACGGATTCGATGAGAGCGATTTATTCCTGGCAACCTTTAGGTAGAAAAATGTTTCTTTCGGAAATTCTTAAATGCAGCCATAATTAGCTCTAATATCGTGCCAGTGATGTCATTGTTCAATGTTGTTTCATCGCAGATAAGCACCGGATTACAAACGATATCTGACCAAGGCAACTCGACCACAATGAATTCATTTATGTCTGCAAAACTAATTTAAATCATATAAAATATAGGTATCCGTTATTCGGGTGCGTTAGCCTTATATTAACTTGGTGGTGGTTTGCAAATATATATTTCAAATAGAGCGAAGATAGAACTATATAGTTTATAAATTATAGGTAACTATTACGAGCTTCTAATTACACAACTATAAATAATATTTCGTGTAATTATGATACATATATTATTTATCTATTTTAGGTATCTATAATTATGCAAATTACATATAAAATAATTTATTTGATTTAATACTATAAATTTTATATACCTGCCTGTTAAAGATCTCAACTCTGTCACGCTGGTCTTCTGGTAGAGAATCCTAACTTATAATTAAGGACACCTCTATCGGTACGTGTACTTATTTCTGTACATTAAAAATTACAGAATTAAAAAGAAAATGTAGAGTTCAACTATTTAGATAAAGCTGCTGAATACATTTCTGATTTTTACTTCCAACTGCCTATTAGATACCGAATAGAAACCACCGCTGTACTGACAGGTCTTAATTTATAGCGGCCGATCAAACAGTATGTAGAGTGAGACAAACACACGTTCGGAGAGAAAATACGAAATCGTTTCCATTGCAGCGAAACGTTTTCCAATTAATATGAGAATTTTTTATATATACAGAATGCAACGGAAAAGGTATCAAAGCAATGTAAAGGTACAGCTAACAGCAGATCAAGTGTAACACTTTGGACCATTCTTATTATCTGCGTCATAAGATTTGAAATTGTACTGTAAGTGTTACCATTGATCTGCTGTAGCCCGTACCTACGCCGAAGGGAGTGTATTCGGTTCGACAACTAATCACTTATTCTACAACTTTTGTGTGTCTTTTATCAGTGTCTCGGGTCTAGCAGAGAGAAAAGTGTACAGGAGAGTTTTTAAAGTTTAGATTATCTCAAAAACTACTTGACCTATTGCAAGATTTCTTTCGCTGATAAATAGATAAAAGTTAAAACTATGTAACAGTAAAATAATTATTAATTTGGGTTCAGTAGCTTTTGAGAAAATCTCAACTACATTTTCTTATAACAGATCATTAATTAACTGGTAAAAAAGTATCATCGTTAATCGAAACCCCTATACACTTATTTGTATCCGACGCTACCGTATGTCAAAATTATAACTTCTTTGATTATACAATCCACAGCACATCAAGTGTAACCACTTCGGACCGTTCTTATTGTTTGCGTCGTAAAAGTTCAAATCGTGTGTACTCAAGATCACATAGTGGGCCTCGTCTACAGAAGGCATTGCACAGTTAGTCGACCGACCCGTTCGTCCCTAATGACTAAATACGATCTATGTCACCTCTATATCGATATTGGCGAATGGCCAATAACGCCTTTACGGGCTCATGACACAACACAAGCAAATAATAATATTAGTGAAAGTTCGAGACATTTATAGATAAAATGGGTCAATAATATCAACTGTAAAGACTAATAAACGTATGACAAAAATTAAGACATTAGAAGGGGAAGTATACTAGCTAACTGCAGACACTGCAGTTCAAGAGTAACACTTTGGACCGTTCTTATTATCTGCGTCGTAAGAGGAAAAATTGTACTGCCAGTGTTACCATTGATCTGCTGTTGTCCGTACACTATTAGCAGCTTACTACCTACTTGTATCGCAGAGATAATTTGTATAATGTATGTATCATTTTTGTCTGTAACTATTCTTCTTTTATAAAACCGGTAGGTTTTAAAAGGGATTTTCATAATTATTATTTATTTAATCCTTGTTACATTTTGTATCGGTCAAGGCATTTTCTTCTAGTTTACCTTATGCAGAGGTTGTTTGACTATTTAATATAGGCAAATACACCGAGATGTAGCTTATTTATAACATAATTACTCGTATGTCGGTTCAGTAAAACAAATGCCAACTATCCTTCAATCCATAATCGTCCCATGGTGATAGATTTTGGATGAAATTACGATGAATGCTTGTATTAACATCGTATTGTTGCTCTCGAACAATCGCAACAAACTGTTCCGAAATCAGGACCTTACTGCAGTATTAGGCAAAACACCGTAACGTCAAATTTAATGTCGAAACAAGGAAGCCGAGAACGAGGGTTTTATCACTATACGAGCATAAAACGCGTCGTAACGCAACGCAATGCACATGTGGGTTGTCCGCAATAGACGTTATTCAATGAATAACTCGCTAACTCGCTTAATATTCCATCTTCGTAATAGGATGCCTTACCTTACTTGCTTGTGATTATACGGTGCTATTTGCAATCTACGGACAACAGCAGATCAATGGTAACACTTGCAGTACGATTTCAACTCTAACGACGCAGATAATAAGAATGGTCCCAAGTGTTACACTTGATGTACTATGCAGTAGCTTCCATCTACCAGCTTCCGTGTCTAGTTCATATTTGGAATAGACGCTAGGCAAATGTTTACAAGATGCTTTAATATATTCTTTTTCTCTTGCGATGTCAATCCATTATGACCCGGCATATAATTTCCAGTTCACTCCTGAATATTTCTTAGCCACGACATTTTCTTGCATCTTGGTTTTCTGCCAGCGAATGCCCATCATAATGAGTGAACAAGTCTGCGCCTAGGCATAATTCCCGAATATGTTTTTTTTTCTTATCTTTAGCAATGTTTTCGCATTACTAATTCTCTCGTCAACCAACTAAGCTAAAAGCGTATCCCAGAGATGGGATCAAACATGCGCCGCTTGCACTGAATTCCAGGCCCTAGGTCATTGAGATACCGTGTTTCAAAAGACGAATTTTCTCTTTTTGGTGTCCAACAAACACTGCACGAATCTTGTCCATCTGCTTCAAAATTTTGATATGAGCCTTTCATTACGCCAAGAGATACGAGTAGGTACTCTCATTTGATAGAGACATAGGTACTTTTAATTACCTCTTCTTATTGTTTTGTTCACGAGAAAATCACAAAAACGTCATTAATTTTTGCTAGTCCATGGCTGGCTCAATAGAAAGTCCTGTACAAGTACTCTTCCTATACTACATTATAATGTCCACGCTTTACTATGTCGGTTAGGATACTGCATTTCGGTTTTAAAATAATTACAGAAATGCGAATAGAGCCATTTAGCTGTTAATAGCTACCAGAAAAGTAAATTCAAATTCAAAACCGCAATTTATTAACATAATGATTGCGATTACGTAACTTTAAGGGTCGTTGAACACGAACGAAAATTGACACTAAATTGCTTAATGTAGAGTTGTAGAGTACTTAATCATCAACGTATTATTCATTTACATCAGTTTTACTCATTATAATAGAAATATTACTTATTTTATTATTATTGTGGTTTAGTGACCCAACCTATTGTCAGAGTTGTCGGTCACCCATCTAGGTACAATCCTCGACCAACGTTGCTTAACTTACATGATTGTTTTTAACTCATTGTACGCGCAACTGGACTACGAGCCCCTGATAGAGTCACAATTATGTGTAATTAACTATACGATATGCCTAAGCTTGGTCCATACGATGCGTAAACAACTCAACAAAAACTATACAGCATAAAACCGTGTCAATTAGATATCAATCTCAGTAAGCACATGGCATTGAACAAGCATTGAACGTAATCTACTAACTGAGAACAAAAAACATAAACATACTTAATATAGTACCTATATAACTACAATGAAGTATATACTATGTATAAGCTCGAAACTTATACATAACGCCAGCAGCGCTCTCTAGTGTCCACAGGCTAAATTACGATAAATGCAACGAATGCCGAACTTGCTCTACAATTCCAAAAAATTATTTGTAGCCATGCAATTACAATTTTTTCAACATTAAATGATATCAACAGACATTTTAACTAAACATTATACCACAGAAAATGAGGTAGTTTTTCTGAATTTGGTAGAAATTAGCTTAACACAGCGTTAACCTAAGCAGTTAGCGCTTAACCGTACGTTTATGTTCCGAGTAGCGCCGCTAGATGGTCCACTGTGCGCTCGTGAAGTGAGATTCAATATGGCGGGCCATTCGCCTCTGGAACAGGGCGGGGAGAACAGTCGCCGAATCGACGTTACGATATCTACGCGTATTTCCGTCGAAAACGTCGTCGTCGTGACTCGGACGCGGGTGATATTTGGAAATAATTCAGTGTTTCTGTGTTCATCTATGCCGTTTGTGTTATCATTTGTGCATAATGGTGTTTGTGTAGTGAAAAACGTGCAAGGACTTTAGGGTAACAATGTCTAATAGTTGACATGTTTATCTGTGTCGTGTGTGAAGATTTTCCCTTCGCGTGAGGAGGTGCGGTGCGCTAGTGTGCGCGCTGGCGGCCTGTGTGCGTGCCACGGCTGTGGTTACGAGAGGATCCAATGATGGATTGCATTTCCATGGATGTGTAGGTAAAAATCATTCTTTAATTTGTCCCATCTGCGTGTGTGGCTGCCCACTGGGCTTTGCGCGAGTTTCTCTTTCGGCGCGCGGCGAGAACGAGAATGCTTTGTTTCCAAACCTCTTGTATCGTAGCTCGTGGCGTAGCGCATGTATTTTGGTGGAAGGATGTAGTCTTCAATCGATTTGGACAACGTGGCTGAGCGCTATGAAACCGCGAGCTTTCCACCATTATAGTTTCCTTATCGTCATGAATGAGGTTGCTCAGACCTTGAGTCGCGCTGAGATCTTACGAAATATTTTCCTCCTTGGTTCATTGTGTAACAAATAACGTTCGTTGTTCTTCAACTAGTTTTTTTTATTTATGTTAACCAATTCTTATTTACTAAATCACAAAATATTTTTAATAATAAATATAATGTGTGGTCTTATCTTATTGGAATTATGACTTGGATTCTGATTAGCATTAACAAGAAGTTCAAGCACTCTAATAAACTCCTACACGCACAAAGCTTTCACAAAAAAGCGATTCATTCGCACGTACAAAGTCCTGCTGTATGCCAATGCCATTGAATCTTAATTCATTACATTCATGCAGAGTCGCGCGAGAATATGGTTCCCCTCGCTCTGTTAGCTGCCTCTGGTTATCAGCTTACAAAATGTCTGAAGCCGTCTCTCTCAAATGTAGGGCTAATCTGTGTAGTTCTGTCTCTTTTCGTCGCATATTGCGCGTTTTTCTTCTTTTGCCGCGTCATATACCGGTGTTGAAGTTGAAGCATGCATTAGTGCAGTGCTTGAAAAAGCGATGTCGATGTTTTCAGGGCGGTGGTGCCCTAGGTATTGTTAGTTCAACGTGCCCTTAATTAATCTGGGTTTCTTTGTTTAAGGGGCAGGGTTCGTTTTAATAAATTCCCTACCTATGTTGAGGGGATCGCGCATCCAGACCGCGCAGTTAGATGGCTGATAGCCGCCGGGACGCACGTGGCCCGTCCCGGGGACGATTTACCGCGAATCCATTGTCTTGTGCAAGTATTCGGAGACAAATGGGACTTGCCGACTTTTGGCCTTTAAGTTCCCAGCGGGTAATCGACCAGAATCGTAACTCTTGTGAAGTTCGACAGCATTTACCAATTTAAATTAACATTGTCAAAGACTTTTGTCAAAACGAGGAAAAACTCTATTTAATAAACAATGTGTTACTTTATGAAGGCATAATCTACAAGGAATGAAGATTCTTTTGAATTGCGAGAAACCATACAGGTAAAATTTAGATTAAATAAGAAAATTGACATGGCATATGCTGAAATTGATCTATGACCTAAAAATTAGCAGACAATAGGAGACAATTGTGTTTGAATTGGCTAGGCTGAGATAAGGCCATCCACCTACCGCCGCCGAATCCTAGCGAGTAAATTGTCTACCTACACTTCTTGCTAAATGCTAACAAAACGAGACAGTGTAAATGAGAGACCATATCTCTTCAGTGCCGGGGGACAAGCATCAGCGAGTACAGTATTCATAATTTATGACATCACTTACCTTTTTGATCCCATTTATCTTTCTTAAACTTGCATAAAACAAAATCTACCTAACTAAAATCTTCAGGTAGGTAAGCGGTAAAATACAGGGCTTACAGTTAGAACTTGGTAAGATATGTAAGCCCGCTGGTCATTAAAAAAATCTGCTGAATCACATTGGCTGACGTTCCAAGTTTTCTAGAACAAAAGTGGAACATTGAAGTACCGAGTGACTTCGCTAAGGTTTCGAATATATTCTGATCGCAAATAAGAAACGATTTGCAGCTACGATCTACAGTACTATGTGTCCCAGAACACAGCTACTGTCATAGGTACAGTCGACAGCAGATCAATGGTATCACTTGCAGTACGATTTTAAGTCTTACGACGCAAATAATAAGAACTGTCAAAAGTAAAAAGTCTTGCCATTGATCTGCTGTCGACTGTACAATCGAAGACAGAGATAAGTATACAGGGGGCCTCAATAAGGTTGAGATTATCTCAAAAGCTACAAGGCCGAATTTAATAATTATTTTACTGTTACATAGTATTAACTTTTATCTATATAACAGTGAAAGAATTTTTGCAATAGGTCAAGTAGTTTTTCTCAACCTTAAAAACTCTCCTGTACACCTTTCTCTGACATCACCATTTCGCGACAAAGATTAATTCTTGGTTAAAAAACATCACGGATGATGTAAGGTGAATTGGTTCATCAATACCCAATTCGAGGCATCTATTTCTATCAGCAAAACGTAAAATTATCAGATCTACTAACTTACTACTCATCGAACTATATCTTTAGGCACTATTGGCAGTCAGTGGATTCAAAAGACGAAGACGAAATCCTGTTAAGGCTGGGTGTCTACTTAGCTACTCGTACGGTGGAACACAGAGAAAGGTGTACAGGAGAGTTTTTAAGGTTGAGATTTTCTCAAAAACTACTTGATCTATTGTAAAAATTCTTTCACTGTTTGATAGATAAAAGTGAAAACTATGTAACTGTGAAATAATTATTAAATTCGGCCCAGTAGTTTTTGAGAAAATCTCAACCTTATTGAGGCCCCCTGTATACTTATCTCTGTCGTCGACTGTACCTCTATCAGAAGAGGTTTCACCTATTTACAATTTTCTCGTGGACTCCATTATCGTTACTTATCCCAGAAAGCTCTACATTTGCTCAGGGCGAGGGGTGTAAGTGTGAATGTCGCTCTATATTGTTATTCATGCGTCTAAACTCATTATGCAAAACGAAACGCCGAATTATGCAGATGATAACAATAATGACTGCTTCAAATTTATTCTGAGTAACGTCTATTTGCGTAGGAAAGAGAGCTTACTTTGCTTTCCCATTAGAGTAAAGGAGACGAAGGAACCTCCAAGGTTTTAAAAGCCATAAACATACGGCGAAATTGCAGTCCCGCGTTTGTTGTTACGGCGACTGATATTTCGATGATAAAATCGAACGTATTTTGAGCTAACCTGACTCTATAAAAGTTTCCAAAAATAAATTACCTAATGGCGTCGCTAATGATGTTAAATATACTTAACAGGCAATTAAGTATGGAACATTTTTAATCGAGCTTCAAATAACTTTTGGAGCTAGAAACAAACGTGCACATATTTTAGGCTTAATGAGACTTTCAAAAATGTAAGATTACCTTTATTTAAACCACATGTTATGGCTATTAAAACTAGGTCAACATAATAATCCTAATTTTGTTTTATTACAATAGCTGCATTGATCTCCCATAAACAACCTAGAGACACAAAGGTCTTACTAAAACAATTTAAAAAAACATCCAAATAATCCATTGTTAACGTCCAAATAATGTCCAATAAATCAAATGAGGGTCCAATCATCCGTTTGGACCTTCTTTGCGCTCGGAAATTTTTAGAAGGCAGACTGTGTATCTAGTTGTTTATAGGAGATCAATGAATTGCTGCTATTAAAATTCAAAAATCCTAAGTGAGCCTCTTATATCCTGACTGATCCTGTTTTCAAATCTTCATTTTGCTCGGCGGGATGGTTCGCTGTTGCCACGTTCCTAGTTTGGCAAATTATGTCTGAGACCCGAAATAACAAATCGATTTATTTCGTTAGTCTCTCTTCTCTATAATAGGTACACTAATGGAGGTAATTGTCCGACGAGCATCGAAATAACCTGAGTTTGCCCCAGCTGTTTATGTTCAAAAACTAATTCAATTACAGACAATGTTCTAGAGTCTGTCAATTTCAGATAAAAATACAAAATCAGTTGCTGAAACTTGAATCATAACAAATAAAGCAATTGGAAATAACTTACTATTGAATTATTGATGGAAGCTCTCAATATCCGCTTAGTTTTCTAAGAAGTATACTTTATGTTTATTTGCATCTACAATTTTATCACACCTTGCAATTTCTACGATCTTATACATACATGTCATATGCCGGTTACGAAGTTATGGCGTTGAACTTTTTATTGAATCAATATTTAGGCTATCGCATCGATCTAAAAATAGAATAGATATATATTTCTTATAGGTAAGTACCTACCTATAAGAAAAGGAAGTACACACTAACTACAAAATACGTAAAAATCGGAAAATGTAGGTACCTTTCGGATTAAATAAGTGACAAATAGGTCAGTAAAGAATACACAAACCAAATTGGCGAATAAAGAATTGGCAAGTGTGGAAGTTGGCGAATCCGAATACAATTAGATACCACCTTTCTCTCGTATCGTGCTCTTAGACATATTTTTTTTTACCTTTCTACATGAAACATAAAGCAAGGAACCCCCATCGCAGACGCCGCTCTTGCATGAAAAGTTTTTCGACGTTTTTGACGTGAAAGTTGTACGTCAACAATAAATTTTGTCTTTCGTCACCTCACTTATCTCAGCTCAGAATGAATGAGGTTTCGGAAACCCGCGTCCCGACCGGCCTTCGTATCTCGACGGTATGTGTCGTGTAGTCGTATTCATATTACGAAAGTTTACGTAAAGCTATTTTAGTTTGGTCTCGCTCGTATAGTAATAGTAACACACTTGAGCGCAACCAAAAGTGAAATATTTATGGTTTACTTACGAATGTTTAATGTTTCTTTTTAATACACAGTGTAAATAAACTGAGGGATTTATTCTAAGATTTAAGAGTCACAAATATTTCACATTAGAGTAACAAATATTTTGTTACTTTCGTAGTTTAGGATTTTAATCAATCTTTCAATCAATCTTTTCTTTTGCTAATAATACAGTGACGATAGTTTGATATAGTACGGTGGAACACAGATAAAGATGTACAGGAGAGTTTTTAAGGTTGAGATTTTCTCAAAAACTACTTGACCTATTGCAAAAATTCTTTCACTGTTTGATAGATAAAAGTGAAAACTATGTAACTGTGAAAATATTATTAAATTCGGTCTAGTAGTTTTTGAGAAAATCTCACCCTTATTGAGGCCCCCTGTATACATATCTCTGTCTTCGACTCTACTTGAGAAGTTTCAGATTTGATTCATTGTAATGATTGCGCATTATCCGAAGTGATATAAAAATTTTAATTTTGATCTCAATCACGTTGTAAACTGATTCGTAATCAAAAGTTAATGAAAATTAAGAACAAAAGTTACTGTAGGTGAATTATGTGGCTGTTATACGTGGCTAGAATATCATAATTTAGAACTCAACCTCAAAAAAACAAAATTGATGCAATTTAGACCCTATCAAAAAAATCCTCTAACAATAAACTACAAATATAACAACGTTCAATTGGATATTGTAAACTCAACTACTCTATTGGGAATCGAAATCGACACAAACGTTAATTGGAAAGCACACATACAAAAAATTGTCACAAAATTAGCATCATTTACGTACGCCCTATCACAACTAAAAAGAACCACCGACTTTAGGACGGCTCTATCTACATACTACGCGTACGCGCACTCGTGGCTCCGCTACGGCGTAATTAGTACGGGGGCGCTCTGCAAAAAACTTACGTCATCAGACACCAAGATGGGACCCATATGGGGTGGTAGGCTGATGGATAAGCTTCTCAATTATATAGGGTTGCCTGAGCTAAACCTGGAGCGTTTTGTGTAGGAGGCAAAATGAGTGTTGATTTTTGGGCAAAATTTACGTCATCGGGTACCAACATGTGACCTTGCACATTAGTTGAAGCTCATCAAGGACTACTTAAAAAAACTAGGTTGCCTCATCCTATCTTGGAGCTTTTTGGATCCGGCCAGATTTAGTGGTTGCAAAAAAAAAGAAATTTACGTCATCGGGTACCAAGATGAGAGTCATACCATGGGATAGTCCTAGTGACCTAACTCATAAAAAAAATGGGTTGCCTGGCCTCAGCCTGGAGCATTTCTTTTCCGGCCATGTTTAATGTTGCATGGACGGCCCACTATTAAGTCCCAAAACCGATCCAAATTTAGCGCGAGGATCCATGGTTTTTCTATATGTTGTTAGGACCCCTAAGAGTAGTTTATGCCCAAATTTGCAACACTGTATACCCTGTGCTACTTCCATGGTGCTCGAAAAACTGCGTAATTCTGGCACCATTTGCAGATTTTTCAAAATAATTGCCATAACGAAGCGTTTTCGGGTATCTTCATAATATAAGCTTATAAAGTTAACTAAATCTGCTACAATTTGGACCTAACACCAGCTCTCTACGTCTGTTGGCTTCATAGATACAGGCTGTCAAAGATTAACATTTTCATCCGTAAAGTGATTTATTTTGCAGATTTTTCGAAATAAGTACCTTAAGGAACCATTTTGGGGTATCTTCGTTGTATACGCTCATAAAGTAAACTAAATCTGCTACAATTTAAGCCTAACATCGACTATCTAGGTCTATTGGTTACAGAGCTAGAGCTAGTCGAAGATTAGTAGTTTTATCCATAACGTAATTTTTCCGGTAGGGTCACATTCTAAGACGCACTGCAAAAAAGTTACGTCATATAGGGCCATAAAAATCACACCATGGGATAGTCCTAGTGTCCTTACTCGTAAAAAAATTGGGTTGCCTGGCCTCAGCTTGGAGCATTTCTTTTCCGGCCATGTTTAATGTTGCACGGACGGCTTACTGCTAAAGTCTAAAATCTATCAAAATTTCGCTCGTAGATACATGGTTTTTATATATATTGTTAGGACACCTAAGAGTATTTTATGCCTAAGTTTGCAACCCTGTAGACCCTGTGCAACTTCCATGGTGCTCGAAAAACTGCGATGTTCTGGCACTTTTGGCAGATTTTTCGAAATATGTACCCAAGGAAGAGATTTTGGGGTACCTTTATTATATGCGATTATAAAGTAAACTAAATGTGCATAATTTGAGCCTAAGACCAGCTCTCTAGGGCCATTGGTTGCAGAGATAGAGCCATTCAAAGATTAGCATTTTTGTCCGTAGCTATTTTCAATACTGGCGAAAACGCTTCTTTGAATGGCTCTATCTCTGCAACCAATGGCCCTAGAGAGCTGGTCTTAGGCTCAAATTATGCACATTTAGTTTACTTTATAATCGCATATAATAAAGGTACCCCAAAATCTCTTCCTTGGGTACATATTTCGAAAAATCTGCCAAAAGTGCCAGAACATCGCAGTTTTTCGAGCACCATGGAAGTTGCACAGGGTCTACAGGGTTGCAAACTTAGGCATAAAATACTCTTAGGTGTCCTAACAATATATATAAAAACCATGTATCTACGAGCGAAATTTTGATAGATTTTAGACTTTAGCAGTAAGCCGTCCGTGCAACATTAAACATGGCCGGAAAAGAAATGCTCCAAGCTGAGGCCAGGCAACCCAATTTTTTTACGAGTAAGGACACTAGGACTATCCCATGGTGTGATTTTTATGGCCCTATATGACGTAACTTTTTTGCAGTGCGTCTTAGAATGTGACCCTACCGGAAAAATTACGTTATGGATAAAACTACTAATCTTCGACTAGCTCTAGCTCTGTAACCAATAGACCTAGATAGTCGATGTTAGGCTTAAATTGTAGCAGATTTAGTTTACTTTATGAGCGTATACAACGAAGATACCCCAAAATGGTTCCTTAAGGTACTTATTTCGAAAAATCTGCAAAATAAATCACTTTACGGATGAAAATGTTAATCTTTGACAGCCTGTATCTATGAAGCCAACAGACGTAGAGAGCTGGTGTTAGGTCCAAATTGTAGCAGATTTAGTTAACTTTATAAGCTTATATTATGAAGATACCCGAAAACGCTTCGTTATGGCAATTATTTTGAAAAATCTGCAAATGGTGCCAGAATTACGCAGTTTTTCGAGCACCATGGAAGTAGCACAGGGTATACAGTGTTGAAAATTTGGGCATAAACTACTCTTAGGGGTCCTAACAACATATAGAAAAACCATGGATCCTCGCGCTAAATTTGGATCGGTTTTGGGACTTAATAGTGGGCCGTCCATGCAACATTAAACATGGCCGGAAAAGAAATGCTCCAGGCTGAGGCCAGGCAACCCATTTTTTTTATGAGTTAGGTCACTAGGACTATCCCATGGTATGACTCTCATCTTGGTACCCGATGACGTAAATTTCTTTTTTTTTGCAACCACTAAATCTGGCCGGATCCAAAAAGCTCCAAGATAGGATGAGGCAACCTAGTTTTTTTAAGTAGTCCTTGATGAGCTTCAACTAATGTGCAAGGTCACATGTTGGTACCCGATGACGTAAATTTTGCCCAAAAATCAACACTCATTTTGCCTCCTACACAAAACGCTCCAGGTTTAGCTCAGGCAACCCTATATAATTGAGAAGCTTATCCATCAGCCTACCACCCCATATAGGCCAGTCATTAAAGGAGTTGACCCTAGCAGTAACTCATCTATCTATGAAATTTGGCACAGTGATAGAGTACCATATGTAGATTGAAATTGACATAGTATCCAATAATTTGTAGAAACGGAAGTTAGGTATTTTCAAGGTCAAACTTAAATTACGTGGTATCAATTACAGGAAAATTGCTCTATCCAAAATTCTTTTTTTACAAGTTCTAGTTACCTATAGGCATGTGTTGACAGAATATCCAACCATATTTCCATATGGAAATATATATATTTTAATAAAATGTGTTTTTTTGCCGTAATTTCCAAGGGATAATTACTCACTCCAATTTCTATTTAATTATGTATTTAAAATATTACTTTCGAAAGTAGTTATGAATTTCCAATAAAAAATCCAGACCGAAAAGCGTTATCCAGAAATTGACGAAAAATGGGGGTTTCCAAAAATGCTCAGCCCGATTTTTCTTGTCATTATGAACAGACTATCTTATTAAAACTGCTTTTCAAGTTTTCCAATAAAAAATGCAGGCGAAGCACAAAATATCAAATAGAGTTGTATTCAAATATTTCTAATCAACGCGGCGGTGCATGCGCCACTGCGCGCGGATCGCTACTGCGGCCGATTAACAACCTTATTCCTATTACACGTACAGAACAGCGGGAACGCGGACGAGAAATTGGACGGAGCGGAGGAGATATTTGGAGATGGGATTCTGTTGTCTACTCATATACAAATAAGGTTAATTGTAGATTAACTCTTTACTAAAGTCCAGTAAAGATACATGCGGACAAGCGTTTTCTAGAAATCGACGAAAAATTAGAGTTGAGAAAAATGCTAAGTTCGATTTTTCTTATCATTATGAACATACTTACGATCTTAGTCGAACTGTTCTTCAAAGTCAAAGTCAATTTATAATAAACTTTATTCCTATACAAGTAGAAAATATCTATCGCATCGGTAACGTGGACTGGAAGTTGAACAAATATTTTGGAGATAGGATTCTGGAGTGCCAACATGCACAAAACCATTCTAATCTAGCCCGTATCATCGGCGCATAAGTACGACAACATTTCAAGGTTAGTACGGACATAGCAAAACAAATGGTAACACTTACAGTACGATTTCAACTCTTACGACGCAGATAACAAGAACGGTTCAAAGTGTTACACTTGATCTGATTTTGGAATGTTTTAAGTAAGCTCGACCGACACAACAGTACCTACGCCAACATACACAAAACCATTGTAATCTAGCCCGTATCATCGGCGCATAAGCGCAACATGTCAAGTCAAGGTTAGTACGGACAAAAGCAGATCAATAGTAACACTTTCAGTACGATTTCAACTATAACGACGCAGATAGATATATAGATTGGAGCGGCCCAAAGTGTTACAACTTGATGTGTTTTTATGTGTACTTACTAGGTACCTACTACGTGGAATGTTTAAGTAAGCTCGACCGAGACGATAGTACCTACGCCAACAAACACAAAACGTAATCTAGCCCGTATCATCAACGCATAAGTACGACAACATATGTCAAGGTTAGTACGGACAATGGCAAAACACTTTTTTTTCGCCGTGGGATCTCGTTTGGTGTGCGTGTATCAAATTATTTCTTAAAATTATAATTATCTGTTATATAAAACCCTACTGTATTGTGATATTATTAGAATCAAAATAGATTATCAGTCAATAAGTGATTCAGCGGAACGGTGCGCCGTGCTACATGCGATCGGACCCCCCTCACCCCCTCGAGTAACAAAGACAGCTTGTTATTTTTCAACTCGCTCGCACATCGACTACGGGTATATTTGCGTGCGGCATAGGTCTTATTACTTACGTCATACTGACGACTACAGCTAAGCAAATTTAAATTCTACACTTGTACGATGAGCGTGAGATATTCACCTACTAATAATATGTAATCGCAATTGCAACCACAAAAATCTACAAGTGAGGGTGATCTGCCTAATATACTAACCAAATTCCAAACACAATTATTTTTTCAATTCGACGAATTGATAACCTCCTCCTTTTTTTGGAAGTCGGTTAAAAATACAAAATAAAACACGAAACAAAATACAAAACAAAAAAATAAATAAAAAAAAAACAAAAAAAAATATATTTAGCTAAGGATCGAACCCGGAACCGCGTGCACGGGAGGCGACCGCTCCAGCCACTAGACCGATTCGTTCGCTGTTTAGCCCGGCGAAATTACCAAGCATATCTCATGCACCAGCGTGAGACATGAACGGACCGCTCCGTCTAGATTTCGACAAAATTGCAAGTAATCTAGTACATACAGATTCCCAGCTCTCCTAATACACCTACTTCGGTATAAATGAGTTCAGAGTTTATGCTCAAATAAAATTCAAAGATAATTACAACAAAATGTTTGATAAAATACTAACCAAATTCGAAACACAATTAAAATAAAATACAAAATAAAACACGAAACAAAAAAAAACATATATATTTAGCTAAGAATCGAACCCGGAACCGCGTGCACGGGAGGCGACCGCTCCAGCCACTCGACCAATACGCCCGCTGTTTGGCGTGGCGAAATTATCAAACACTATCTCATGCACCAGCGTGAGACATGAACGCGACTAGATTTCGACAAAATTGCAAATAATCTAGTACAGATTCACAACAGGGGCGTTTCTTAAAGCTGGAAGTAACATAAAAAAACACTAAGCGCCCAATTAAGTTAAAGACACTCTAAAGGAATCTCTGGGTTAGTTTATCCTAGACCCCGTGTCGCGAAGAAAACACACACTATATACTCAACTTATACAAGGCAATACGCATATTACATTTACTGCGTTCGTATGTTTCGAAACGATGACGATAATAATAATTAAATTGCGATGTTTAGATCAACCTCCTACATACATACATACGTATAGTACGGACAACAGCAGATCAATGGTAATACTCGCTCGCATTCGCACGATTTCAACTCTTACGACGCAGATAATAAGAACGGTACTTAGTCCAAAGTGTTGATCTTCTGTTAGCTGTACCTATTAACCTACTTGAAGAAACTCGCCCGCCGCTCGACCGGTTTTCGACGCCCCTCGCCCGCCTCGGGCCCCGCGCTGGCCTGCGCTTGATAGGTATTTCGAAATAATGGTGTTCCGCCTGGATATTTTGTTGGATTCTTTTGAAATCAGGTTATTTGTGGGTATCTCATTACAATTGTAAAAAATATCTGATAGAGTAATTTTCCAGAGATAGTTAAAAGACAAATTCTGTATAATGAATTGTTTCATTTGGATTTTTTTGTTGGATTTTCGTACTTATACTAGAAATAATAATTTGAAGGCATATTAAAAACAGAAACCCGGCGGAGCAATTATCCTATGGAAACTACGGCCAAAAAAGACATTTTATTAAAATACCTACACTTTCGAATTAAAAAGTAGTTTTACTTATGAATGTACAGAAGCACACTAATAAAATACAATTTATAGAAAAAGAATTATGACCATAACATTGTTCCAGAAAAAGATACGGTATAATGTTGAATTTCAATTAAAATAAGTAACTTCCGCCTCGAAATATTATTGGATTCTCTGACAATTGTTCTTATAAATATGCTATTAAGTATACAAAAAAGTTTCATCGATAGAGGAGTTATTGTTGGGGTCTCCATACAAACGCTCGCCAGAATGACTGGCCTAATATGGGTCCCATCTTGGTGTCTGATGACGTAAGTTTTTTGCAGAGCGCCCCCGTACTAAATCCTGTGGGGAAACAGCACCGACGTGAGCGACGTATTCACTATGCAAAAGAAATGTATCCGAATACTAGCCAATATTAACCAGAGAGACTCCTGTAAACCACATTTTATCAAACACAAGATACTAACACTAACGTCAATATATATCTTAGAGTCATGTCAATTCGTAAAGAAAAATATGAACCTTTATTCGCCTATCAAATCTATCCGAAAACGTAATGACCGAGATGAGCACCAATTACAAACTCCCTTTTCCAAATTAAAACTATGCTCTTCTAGCCCACATTCTATGCTAATAAAAATATATAACAAAATACCTATTGAAATAAAACGAGTAGAAAGCGACACAAAATTCAGAAACAAACTAAAAAGTATGCTAGTCCATAAAAGTTACTACAAATTGCAAGAGTTTTTTGACGACACAATGTAATTACCTAACACTACTAATGATGACTAATTAATTTACTAATAATTACTAACCATATAACTATAGAATTTTAATCACAAAATTAAATAATGTTGTAATATATTGTATAATAATCATAACTTGATCAATCGAATGTAACAAAAACTGTAGTGCCTCTAAAAATATTGTAGTGCCCTTACAGGGTACCATATGCGAACTCTGTTAATTAAGACCTAATATTAACCATATGGTAGCAATAAATTGAATTTGAATTTATGAAGAAAAGAATGGACTGAACCACCGTGATCGTTAAAACAGCGTAAAATTTGTTTTGTATTAGGTATTTCGATCATGATTGACCCACAATGGCTATTGATCGACAATGCCAATAGGTAATCAAAAGACTTTTACGTCATTGATGCTTCCGCTAAATGCTGCCCGAAAAAGAGTAAAACGTCGGAAAAATCCGAAGAAATATTGCAGAAACGTTGAAGCGGAAATAGTGTTAGCGCGAAATGAAACCTTACTGGGAAAATCCTGAATAGCTTGTTTACCAACCAATCTATCGCCACGTAAGCACTATACAGTAAATCCCGTAAGCTGTTGTAAGTAATAGCAGTAATCAACCAAAGCCTTAATATGTGAGAGGGTAGGCAAGACTGGTTCGAAAATATCTCTCTTTAGTTCTAAAACTCTACGTCCATCTTATGTTCCAGCAGTGGACTGATAATGATAAGATATATATGTATGTATGTATATACATATATGTAGCTATGCCTTTCTAAGACATATAACTATACTCAACCCGTTCTTCGATTTTTTTGCTTCCAGTCCTTGCGTAGGTTATCCCTCCAACTATGTCCGTCTGTTGTCTTATTAGCGAAGACGAAAAGTTAAACATGGCTAATTATGAGTACAGATATGGCTTAGAAAGGTTTTTTATATCTTATAAGTTACGATGTACATTAGTTTCCTTAAATAAATATCATAAAAATAAAGGGTTTATCATGAAACTAGGTTCCTACCTATACCAAATTAAAGATAAACTTTTAAGATAATTCCTATGGTTGTGTTAGTAATTAAAGAGGTTTTCATTTCAATTAAAATTCAATTCAAATACACTTCATTGTGCATAAACTTTACAGAAGAAAAATACAAAACATCATGTATTTCTTGGCGCAAGTGAAACCACGGGGACGCAACTAGTACTTACAAAGTCGCATTGAATATTAAAATAGGCTACTTTGACCCTTATTACTTTTAAAATGATAACTTCTGTGCAGGGTGTAGAAGTCAAAGTTTACCAATTATCCACTTCAACTTTGTTCGAAGTAAACAGTTCGTTTGTTGCAGTTGTTAGTGCTCTCCCTTTAGTTAGTGCATTTTTATATCCAGTTAAATGCACAATTTTAATTGGTTATCAACAAGCACCCTTCATTGTACAAATATAAAATTGAGTATAAGTAGGTAATACAATTTGTACAAATTGATATAAAATGCTGGGTCCTCTCTATTTACCATTCGCAAGTGGTATAGTAATTTTCTATATTTTCTGAAATGACTTTCGATCAATTGAGAAAGCAAAGCCAAGCAATATTTTACCCATCACGGCTAATCCATAATAAGCCTGACGGTTTGTAAACAACATAAAAATCAGTAAAGGTTAACTAAAATGTACCTATCTATACCGCAGCCCAAATCAAGTGTCTTATTTTGTAAACAAATATTATATGATCGTCTAATTACCTGTTGTGATTTAACACTGAAGGAACTGATTGATCGAACCTGTTCATCATTGTGAGAATAACTATGCAATAACCACAGAACAGCTTAAAATGTAAGTAGGGTAGAGTAGTTTTAGTTTACAAAATAAGATTTGGGCTTCGGTTTACTAATAAACCAAAACATTAACAAAACAGTCGTGAATTCATAATTATAAATAAATATTCATGAACAAGATAATTAGGTAGATTAATAAAAAAAGAAATTACCAAATCGAATGTTGTTACGTTTCAAAGTGAAACCAACTGAGCGGAACGGACTGAAGGATTCAGACATAATACGAGGAAATTATGAAAGATTCCTGTTTATTTGAATTTAAACGTAGCTTCTTAAAAAGGTTCATGTTTAACTTCAATTAGCGGAATCCTGTTACTTAATTGCTTTCAGCTTTGGTGATTAGGGACAATTAGTTAAACATAAATTAAGCAAATCATCTCTAAATAAAGTAACATTCGTTTCTTTTCTTCTCAAAACAAATCTATCAGAAAAATATCAGATTGTGAGTATCTAACTCGACCGACATCACATCATCATCATTACTGGTACTCTTGAAGTAAGATTTCATCTCTTATGGCGTAGTCAGTACAGTCCAAAGTTGATGTGATCTCAACTGTGTCAGTCGAAGACAGACATAAGTATACAGGGTGCCTCAATAATGTTGAGATTTTCTCAAAAACTACTGGACCGAATTTAATAATTATTTTAGAGTTACATAGTTTTAACTTTTATCTATCAAACAGTGAAAGAATTATTGCAATAGGTTTAGTAGTTTTTAAGAAAATGTCAACCTTAAAAACTCTCCTATACACCTTTCTCTGTGTTCCACCGTACCTCAACTCAAATGATTTTCGAACGCTATTTTCGGTATTTCCTTGTATGAAAAGTTGGATAACTTTGTGCTTGTTGTTCCACATCCATACAGTCACATTTATCTACTCGTTACCTTCAATAAGCAATAATAAACGCAGCGTATGAATGACAATAAACGTTGGCAATGCCATCGATAGCCGATATTTCCTGCCAGTGGCATTCCTTTACTGTTATTTATCGTTAGTGGTGAGTTTCATTGACATGTTTAATTTCAATTTGTATTGAGTTGAAAGAAATCTATGCAAGAGCAGTAGACAGTCTGTGAATGGAAGCGAGGCACATAATATCGACATCCGTGGCATTATTAGCTCCATTAATTGGGAATTGTTGTTGTTGCAAATAACTTAGGAGGCTGGTAGTAGGTATCTAATGATTTTTTATGTAATAATGAAACCAATGCATGAGGAAGTCGGTGGCTCAGTGGTTGGGTCATTGGACTTGCGATACGGAGGTCCCAGGTTCGATTCCCAGCCAGGGCAGCCATGTACCAATGAGTTATCCTCGGTTTTTTCGACGGAACAACTTACGTACGTTTACCGAGTGCTCTCAAAACGGTGAAGGAAAAACATCGTGATGAAACCTGCATGCCGTAGAAGAAAAAATCTATGGCATGTGAAATTCGCCAATCCGCACTGGTCCCTCGTGGTGGATCATTGTCCTAGCTCCCTCGATGTAAGGGAAGGTCTGTGCCCGAGAAGTGGGGCAATATAAATAGACTGATGATGATGATGAGGAAGTCTGCGACTTCCTAAAAATAAAACTATTTGATATTGTTTTCAGTCACTATTTTGTTCTTATTAATTTACAATAACTTTTTATTGCCAATTACAAGACGCCTCCTAAATAATTATTATCCCAATTTTGATATCTTCAAGTCCAACAGCTATCTCTAATATATTAAAAATATAAAAATAACAAAACAGTGCTAAGATGAGAACACCACAAGAATCTGAATCGCAAAATATTCCTAACTCGTTTCTCAACTCCTCAACAAGGCAGTGGGATATTCTGGCATTTATATAATGAGTTAATGACGGTTTAATAATTGTTTTTCATACTTTGTAACTTTCTAACTCAAAGTATTCTTTATCAAAGAAGTAATTAAGTCGAACCGTTCCGCCGCTTCGTCAACTCATAAGTTAAATATTATTGCTTTGCTAAGCGCAATCGTCGATGTATCAAATTCCAAACCATTACAATATAGGTCTTATTACTAGCACGTCAAGTGCCAGTTGCTGTTGGCTATGCCTATTATAAGATTTGTTCTAGCAACCACGTCTAAAAATAAATAAAAGTAGTACTGCCCCCTCAGCCAAGTAAGTGGCTTTGACTTTCCTTAATGCTAATATAATAGATAGAAAAAAATTATGGGAAAGACATTTGCTAATGAAAAAACAAATGTAATTTCAATAGGTACTTACCTACATTTTTCTTTCTATTCTAGAGTTAACGAACTACTAGTAACAAGTAACACTTGACTATCTGAGGGGTTATTCAGTGATGAGTTAAATTGGAGAATAATTAATTATATACTTTTACCTACGGTAAAACACATCATTCTCAATCAATTGATATTTCGTAATCAGTCGATTACGAAATATATAATACCGTTTTCGATGAATGATAGTTGATGTTCGTGAAAAAGATAAAAAATAACTGTAAATTGCGATCGGTTAATAGAGTAGATTAGCAATTTTGTTACCGTATTTTACCGATCACGGTTGACCCAGAATAAGACGGCATTATACCATAATACTAATATAATACACATAACTACTAGTACACTTTTGACTGGATGTGAGGATTGGGTGGGACTATAATAACGCCGTCTAGCTTAAAGCTTAAAACACTCTAAAAACAAGCGCTGAACGCAAATGTGCTATAAAACCCGGTCGTGTCCTTAGGTAGGTACTTAATGAGAAGTTAACTGGGAAAGCTACGTCCTCGACACGTTTTATTCATGGCCATGAGGTTTCTCGAGGCCTTAAGCTTGAATTCGCAAACAGTGATGCCGTGTATTTTTAGATTTTCCTCGGATTAATCTAAGAAATTACTTGCCGCTTTTAGCTTTTCCTCGAAAACACGTGCAAATATGAAATTAAAATCAACAGAGTTGTTTATATGGCTGCTATATTCATAATACCACCTTCTCCAACTGATAATAGTGGGCAAGATTGAGGGAAAGAAGTGGGTTGAAAGAGGGAGAAAAATGTGGCGTCGACGCCACAATTTTCTCGTGCTGTAGCACGATCGGAGTTGTCAGCTTTTTGATAGATAAAGACCTTATAAACTATTTACGTTTGCGATGACCTACAACTTACAAGTAAACGACTGTTGCCAAGATGTTAATTAGTCCAGGTTTCTTCCTATTTCCCTATTAATTCCTGTAAACATCCCATAAATTGGCAACACGCAACACAAGCCTCCCTTCGGATATTTATGAGGTGTCATTGAGAAAGTTAACTCGTTGATCAAAGTTCCGTCGTGCGCCGCGCCGTCTGCCAGCTGCCAGATTATCTCTGTTGATATTAATCACCCGCAGCTTAATAAATACCAAGTATATTGTTATCATCGATTTGTTGATAGATTTACGTACTTATGAACTTATAAATAGACCAAAGGCGAATCCGCTATGCAAATGGTTGGATTTTTTACAGGAAATTGGCGGAGTCGCCGAAGCCTCAGTGAAACCAAAATACCCAAATTGGAATTGGAATACGATCATGTCCATTGATAGGATTCGGACGCAAATTATATTCATACTCGGAAAAAGTGGTTATATAAATATTTTACGTACCGTCGAACACAGGCGTACAGGAGAGTTTTTTAGGATACGATTTTTAAAAAAATTACAAAAATGATTATTGTAAATTCCTTACAATTCCATAGTGTGTATTATAAAATATCTACTAGTAAAATATTTATTACGATCGGTCGAGTAGGTATTACTTGAGAAAATCTCCAACTTTATTGAACCCCTCTGTATATTTCTCCTATTCCGACCTAAGTACCTTCTGGCCTGCTGGGAATCAAACCCCGAATCACTTGCACAGGCTCACTTCACTACCGACTATGCTTAGGAGGTAGTCATTTATATAACTCTAGCTATTATACCTTTCACAAACACGTTCAGATACGTAAGTGATATTGCAAAAATCTATTTCTACTTAAATTGAATTCATAAGGCAGATCAAAGAATATCATAAGTGCATTTCTGCAAAAATAATGTACTTACCTACTATAAGCCTAGTAGAATATTATCGTAAGTCGCAAGGTTTCTGCGGAAAACCTTGTTGGTTCTTTGACAACTCAAAGCCAGGAGAGACATCCATCAACCAAGTCTAATATTTGCATAGTTTTGAGGCGTCTTGTTTAAAAAAATCTCGGTATGTGCAGTCGTTTTATGGATTTTTTGATGGAATGTCAACTTTGCATCTAAATAAAACATTTCTGATTCGTTTCACACATTTAAATTTAGTTTTAACTACATTTCCGCCTCTTGACTTTGTCCGTGACTTTGTCCGCGGTTTTGAATTTTCCAGTGGTAACTCATTACGTTCCTGTAGTTAAAACTAAGGCTTATTTGCAGATCCGTCAAGTAATTACCCTCCTTGCATAGAAAGTTATCATTCTCGTGTAGCAATTACAAGGATTATGAAGTGTTAAGAATAACCTGGGAATCGTGGCTTTAGATCCCCATAGGGGCCTGAGTTAGGGGATCTAAGGGGAAAGCGACAAGCAGTTAGTGTGAGAGTTGATCCAAACTTTCGCGGTTTAGCTAGGTTTTCTATTCAACGTCTGATGGTGATGTGACATTTTAAATGGACATGCTGAACCATGCTTCTACGGTACATAATTCAAAAACAATTTACTATTATACTGACTGATGGATGAATAGTTGAACGAACCATTGCCTTTACAAATGATTTCACACACTAGCGCCGAGACAAATGATAAATTGTCCTAGCTAGAGAATCGAAAGCCAATCGAAAGTGGCGACGAATAGCTACGTAACGTGACTATCTATTATAATATGCGGTTGTATTATCTGTGCGATTTTGTTTGAACGACAAGCCTTCGTCAAACACAAACAATTGACGACACTAATTCGTGCTCTAGGTATCATTGTCTGGTCTAGGCTGGATCACGTTGCAGTTTCCACAGAGCCAATGTCTATTTATCTTCACGCTACCGGTTAGGCAGAGAAGGCCGAACATCTTTAGTTATTTATTTTATTACACATATAAATCGCTTCATCCAATGTTTTATATCGCCTCATTCGTGCGAGTGGCGTCGTTACATTTTTAGAAAATGTTTAAAAATCATTATTTTGTACAATTTTCTAAAATCTTAGTTAAAAAATAAGTACTTATGTATAGATTTGGGTTCGAATAACATTTGCATTCTGCAGGAATCTTCAGTGTTGCCTCTAAGCTTCATATAGGAGTGGTTATTTATCAGCTTATTTATATAAATTATATTATATCATCTTATCAGCTATGGTAAGGTAATTACAGTCTGACACAGAGAAAGGTGTGCAGACAGGAGAGTTATTCTTGAGATTTTATCAAAAAGACCTCGACAAATTTTTGAAAACTGTTTACATTTACATAGTGTTAGAGTGTGGTAAACTTTCGATTAAGTATTTTTGCAATCGGTCCAGCAGTTCTTGACAAAATCTCAACCTTAGGTGCCCCCTGTTTTACAAGAGGAGCATATAACGACAGCGTTTATTAACTATAGCAAGTCAATTACTCGTTAAACAGTCTACAAATATTCGGAAGTTTCCTCAATTACATCGCAAGAGTCCCCGGAGTCCCAATCAAAAGTCTGCAACTGTACTTAGAGACTTTACCATCGCATTCGCGAGTGAGACTTGAATGCTGTGAACTGCTCAGAGTGGAGATTTTAACTTGTTATTAATTAACTGTCAGCGGGTACCTCGCGAGATTAACGACGTGGGAACATCAGCACATGACAATGGCTTTAGAGTGAAAATGATGAGATATTAATGCGTCTCCTCGGTTTTCATTTGTTATATTTTAATTACAGTGTAAGTTTTAATGTTGAATGCGTATTTATTACTAGGAAAACCTATTATTTTTATGTTTAAGTATGAAAATTACAAGTTTTCCGCGATCCTAGAATAGGTAACAGAAATCGTAACACTGAGGCTCGTAGCGATAAACGCAATTTAAAGTTAAGCCACGGTATAAGGATCAGTAATTCGGAAACTGTCACATTATGCCACCGTTTTTACACATTTTTATTGCTAGGAAGGACACTGCGATTTTTATGTTTATTGCATATTTTTATGATATTAGAATACAAGTTTCGTGACAAAAATATGAAAAAGAGGAACTGTGGAATCTCCTTCAATGAAAACCCGACGATATTCTTCATAGAAAATTCGAAAGCAAGAAATATGCAGACGAACGGATAAACTGGCTATTTTTAGACGACCTACTTTTCAGGGTTTATATTATTTATGTGCTACATATTTAAAAATATTTGAGTATTATAAGTACCTATACTTAATCGTATACAGTTTACTCGGAACATCTTATAGCAGTAATGTAATCCAATTAACAATATCAACATTTACAATATCCGAATATTATAGTCTGTAATTAAGGGTTTGATGAACTCAATAATTGGGGCGTACTGGCCTATTTAGGTTATGTACGAATTAGGTATTAATAATTTATACTTAATGCTTCTCTTTTGTATATTTTTCATTAAAATGCGTGTTTGATTACTATTGCTGTTTTTCATAAACCTAGTTAAACCTCACTTTCCTTAAATCGTATTTCTATCTCTTTCAGGCTTCGTTAAAAAAAGGTTAAATTAGAAAGGGATAGAAGGCCTAAACGGTGGCGTAACTTTAAATCACGTTTATGAATACACGCCTTTAAGTTCTTTAGACGTAGGTAATTACAAATATATATAGCTCGACTACCACTGACTGACTGACTGACTCACTGACTGACTGACTGACTGACTCACTGATTGACGTGCCCGTTTAGTCTGAAGGAGTTCCCGGAGGTGAAAGTGATGTAGGGGGGAGTTGTATAGTTTAGTGATTGGACCAGAGGAAAACTATAGGGAAGTGAAAAAAACAAAATGGCGGCGGGTCACGTGATGCCATCTCCGCCATTTTCCAACCGATTTCGTTCAAATTTGGAACACGCGTCACATGGTCGACCTACTTTGTGATGAAATTGAAAAACAAAAGAAAAACAAAATGGCGGCGGAAATATAGCCGATTGAAAATTTGGACATTTCAGACCAAACTTTGACGAATTAGCTGGCCTAGCACGAGCGCATGAGGAATATCCAACCAATTCCACTTCGTAGCACATATGATGCAGTATACCAGAAAATTGTCAGTTTTGGGAAAAACAAAATGGCGGACGAGCAGTAAACCATAATATTTTTTCCATATATTTTCCTATACGAAACGACAGGATTACTGGCGTGCGGTAAATATCTATCAGTAACTATAGCGAGGCCGAAGGCCGAGCACCCTCCCGCGAGGCCGAAGGCCGAGCTCCGCGTAGGGCGAAGCCCGAAGCGATAGAACACCGCGAGGCCGTAGGCCGAGCTCCGCGTAGGGCGAAGCCCGAAGCGTCCCCTTGCCAAGCAGAAACAACTCCCCACCCTCCAAGTAACTTTTGCGAGGCCGAGCCGTGCTGCGAGGCCATAGGCCGAGCTCCGCGTAGGGCGAAGCCCGAAGCGTCCCCTTGCCAAACAGAAAAAAATCCCCACATTCCAAGTAACTTTGGCGAGGCCGTAGGCCGAGCTCCGCGTAGGGCGAAGCCCGAAGCGTCCCATTGCCAAGCAGAAAAAAACTCCCTACCCTTCAAGTAACTTTTGCGAGGCCGAAGGCCGAGCCGGGCTGCGAGGCCATAGGCCGAGCTCCGCGTAGGGCGAAGCCCGAAGCGTCCCCTTCTCAAGCAGAAACAACTCCCCATATTCCAAGTAACTTTTGCGAGGCCGAAGGCCGAGCCGAGCTGCGAGGCCACAGGCCGAGCTCCGCGAAGGGCGAAGCCCGGAGCGTCCCCACGCTACCAAAGGCTGAAAGCCCTTGCCTTTCGAATTATGAACAAAGTTATGGAAATTGTGTACAGCTAGCAACGTTTGGGTTTCGAAAAACTTTCTTTAAGTTTCTGGCATACGGGCATTTCGAGCGTTGCTTGCTTTAAAAATCACAAAAAAACCTACTTTAAATGAGAAAATTCTTTTCGAAATAAATGTTTTTCACAGAGTTTTGAACTTGCAACTTTCGGGCGGTGCTTGATATAATTAGTGGATGGACTTGCACGAATTATTTGCACAGCGAACAATCCGGATAATATTTATTTAGTTGCGGCGCCTACAACACGAAAACAAAGCAGTCTCGCGGGCCGCGCGCGGCCCGCGCACCATGCAACACCTAGTTACTAATATATATAGCTCGATTACCACTCACTCACTGACTGACTCACTGATTGACCGTCCCGTTTAGTCTGAAGGAGTTCCCGGAGGTGAAAGTCATGTAGGGGGGAGTTGTATAGTTTAGTGATTGGACCAGAGGAAAACTATAGGGAAGTGAAAAAAACAAAATGGCGGCGGGTCACGTGATGCCATCTCCGCCATTTTCCAACCGATTTCGTTCAAATTTGGAACACGCGTCACATGGTCGACCTACTTTGTGATGAAATTGAAAAACAAAAGAAAAACAAAATGGCGGCGGAAATATAGCCGATTGAAAATTTGGACATTTCAGACCAAACTTTGACGAATTAGCTGGCCTAGCACGAGCGCATGAGGAATATCCAACCAATTCCACTTCGTAGCACATATGATGCAGTATACCAGAAAATTGTCATTTTTGGGAAAAACAAAATGGCGGACGAGCAGTAAACCATAATATTTTTTTCATATATTTTCCTATACGAAACGAAAGGATTACTGGCGTGCGGTAAATATCTATCAGTAACTATAGCGAGGCCGAAGGCCGAGCACCCTCCCGCGAGGCCGAAGGCCGAGCTCCGCGTAGGGCGAAGCCCGAAGCGATAGAACACCGCGAGGCCGTAGGCCGAGCTCCGCGTAGGGCGAAGCCCGAAGCGTCCCCTTGTCAAGCAGAAACAACTCACCACCTTCCAAGTAACTTTTGCGAGGCCGAAGGCCGAGCCGGCCTGCGAGGCCATAGGCCGAGCTCCGCGTAGGGCGAAGCCCGAAGCGTCCCCTTGCAAAGCAGAAACAACTCGCCACCTTCCAAGTAACTTTTGCGAGGCCGAAGGCCGAGCCGGCCTGCGAGGCCATAGGCCGAGCTCCGCGTAGGGCGAAGCCCGAAGCGTCCCCTTGCCATGCAGAAACAACTCCCCACCTTCCAAGTAATTTTTGCGAGGCCGAAGGCCGAGCCGGCCTGCGAGGCCATAGGCCGAGCTCCGCGTAGGGCGAAGCCCGAAGCGTCCCCTTACCAAGCAGAAAAAACTCCCTACCTTCCAAGTAACTTTTGCGAGGCCGAAGGCCGAGCCGGGCTGCGAGGCCATAGGCCGAGCTCCGCGTAGGGCGAAGCCCGAAGCGTCCCCTTGTCAAGCAGAAACAACTCCCCACCTCCCAAGTAACTTTTGCGAGGCCGCAGGCCGAGCCGGCCTGCGAGGCCATAGGCCGAGCTCCGCGTAGGGCGAAGCCCGGAGCGTCCCCACGCTACCAAAGAAAAAGATGCCCTTGCCTTTCGAATTATGAACAAAGTTATGGAAATTGTGTATAGCTAGCAACGTTTGGCTTTTGAAAACTTTTTTAAGTTTCTGGCATACGGGCATTTCGAGCGTTGCTTGATTTAAAAATCACATCAATAACCTACTTTAAATGAGCAAACTCTTTTCGAAATAAATGTTTTTCACAGAGTTTTGAACTTGCAACTTTCGGGCGGTGCTTGATATAATTAGTGGATGGCTTGCACGAATTATTTGCACAGCGAACAATACGGATAATGTTTATTTAGTTGCGGCGCCTACAACACGAAAACAAAGCCGTCTCGCGGGCCGCGTGCGGCCCGCGCACCATGCAACACCTAGTTTAGTAAATAAAACTAATAGAACGTAAACGGGGTGGTAGTTTCTTTTGACAGAACTGACTTTAATTTTTTAAAGCGATATCCTACGGAAATCTTTAAACTATGACTTAAACCACCGCGTACCTTTACTTTAGGTCTAGTAGCTATATACGTAGTTTAACCGCCAGTCATTAAACTGTGCTTTGTCAAAAGCAAAAACAGGTAAACCCAATAAAAAATACTTAATTGTCACTAACAATAATTTTAAAGTTGTTTACTAACAAAGTGGAGCTATGTTATCTTCAAAAGGTTTAAGTGTCATCATTAAACCGTAGAATAAGTTTTAAGTCAAGTTTATACCTAACAGTGTGTGATTTTCGCAGGATTTCGTTACAAGTACAGAATCTTTTGTTCAACAACTCTGTCAAATTAAAAAATCTGAATCTATTAATTCGAATAAGTATATTGAAAATGGCGGGAAACGCGAAATTATTTGATAATTTTCAGTTTAATGCGTAGACTGGTTTAATGTCTACAGTGGTTGTGTTGTGTTTAATATCACATTAAATCAATAAGAAAATGTTCGCGAATGACAGTATGGTGAAATTATTGGAGGATTCATGCAGGATCAGAAGTTTGGCGCTATGGTCAAGAGTCCCACTACGAGCTCGGGAGTGAACGTGACTGTGGAACTGCTTCGTCCAGAGTGATGACGCTACGGCGGCTCCTCTGGATGAAGACAAAGACGCGGATACCCAGGGTGAAGACTGAAGACGCTACTGCGATTCCTCTGGAGGAAGATAGAAGACTATTATATATTGAATTTTCTGTAACATGACATTGGCAAATGACGAACTGCCGACTCCATTAATAAAATAAATAAATAAATCTATTAAGTCATCACTTAGCAGTTCTTATCGCTACGAGCGTTTGAATCTACGAACAATGCAATTGTAATACCTCAATATAGCCTACAGCAAGCAAGGGCGACCTCCCCGTGAGATATTTATAGACTCCACGCGCGGAGGCGGCCACGTGTCGCCTCGCACGGACAACAGTAGATCACACTTGCAGTACGATTTCAACTCTTACAATGCAGACAATAAGAACTTCAAAAGTCAAAAGTGTTACACTTGATGTGTACAACACGACGACACCGTGTCGGTTCATGTCATTATTAATTAACACCCAAACAATCAAATATCAGTGGTCGAACTTCGGTAATACCTATGGCAGGTAAACATTGATTAATTCTTATGTAGACCGCTCAAACTAGAGGTTTTCCTTGAAAGACCATTTTAAATTATTAAAAAAAAAATTCTAATAATTGGAATAATAAAAAATAAAAAAAGTTTTTATTTTAATGGAAATTGAAAATAATTCATTAGAGGCAAAAGTTTTTGGAAATATTTAAATTAAAATATCGATGGGGATAGGAGCCATCATACAAAAACAGGACGTATGAAGGGTGACTATAAAGAGCAAAATGAGTAAACTATGTCATCATAAAATTGTGGAGTGCACATTGATCTCCTATAAACAACTAGATACACAAAGGTCTTACTAAAACAATTTAAAAAAAGTCCAAATAATGTCCAATAAAGCAAGTGAGGGTCCATTCATCCGTTTGAACCTTCTTTGCGCTAGGACATTTTTAGAAGGCAGGCTGTGTATCTAGTTGTTTATAGGAGATCAATGGGAGTGCATTAATTTTTTTTACTTGTCTTGCCGAGGAATGAGCTTGTATTGCAATTGTATAAAAACAAAGTCAATGAGTATTATCCCAAATCGCAAAACTTGTCAATTACACCGTGAATTCAATTCGTTTAATCTCGTACTAAAAGCTTTGCAAATAGAGCCTAATAATTTGTAAGACCTTCCACTATTGCTCAATTGAAAGCCGTTATCCTTCAACTTGAAAGCAAGGCAAACCTAGCTATAGGTAGGTACACTTATCATAGAATACATACTAAATAATGACCCTTACCACGAGCTGAGTTTGCTCACGAGTGGTTCCGTAAAACTTTCATAATTTAGCGATTTTCACAGCGCTCTGTAGGGGTAATAAAATAACACTACCGAATACATAACGTTTTAGCTACTCTTTAGGCAACTCTAATTTTTAGACCCTGTCCAGTGTCCACTCTGTTATTGTATAAGTAGTAGGTGTTTTTTTATCACGTTGAGATAATCAGATAATATTCACGAATTTATGAGTTTTTGAATGATTGTGCAACATCTGCAGGGTTCGAGCTAGATTTAAGGGACACCGTTAAATAGGTTCCTACAGTTCAGGGCTCAGGAGTAAGCGTGGAATGACTGAGTTCCTGAGGGCTGCAGTATAGTCTTCGGGCGACTCCTCTGGAGAAAGAATACGATGGAATATTGATATTGGCAAAAACGATTATTAAACCAAAGAAATAAGTACATAATTTGTTCGGTTTTTAGGTACAGACAACAGCAGATCAATGGTAACACTTGCAGTACGATTTCAACTCTTACGACGCAGATAATAAGTACGACACAAAGTCCAAAGTGTTAAACATGATGTGCTTTTGATGTGTACTCGCTAGCCAGCCAAACTTATACGAAGCAACTCATGGTAGGGGTACATTCCAACCCGAGCCTAAGTGAGAACGGGGGCACAAAAACGACATTGTAGAAAGTATTACGTTTTTGCCACATCACTCGCCATTTGTAGCTCTTTCTGCGGATCTGGAATGTGGTTATTTTTTGTAGCTACTCGTTTAACATCATAATAAAATAACTAAAGGAACATTGTGGGGTCTGCAATAACTTTCTTGATTAATGCTTCCGGCGATGTGACACATACATACATACCACACCTTATAAGGAGCCTATTATGACTTAATACGTAATAGGTACGGTATTGATGACAAGTTACTAGGTTAATATTAAATAAAAATATTATATAGAATACATGTATGCTTTGTCTATGCTACTACCTACCTATTCTTATATTATAAAACTGTGATTATGAATTATACATAAAACAGACAGGTAATATTGTTTTGGGGGAGTCGTCGCCTTTTATTCGTGGGAGAACTAAGAAAGATCAGCCCCCTTACCATGAACTCTTATGGCAGGATTACTTCAATAATACTTTATTTTTTCGTACCATGACCTTAATAAGCTTACTTTCGCCTATCCTACCCCAATAATGATTGACGATTTTCGTTTTCCATTGACTTTAATCCATTAATAGGGGTTAGAAATGAGTGGTGGCCACACATGCTTGATTCTCAAGCAGTGAAAGTTTGAGCGGTTTCGCTGGTACGGACAACAGCAAATCAATGGTAACACTTGCAGTACCATTTTAACTCTTACGACGCAGATAATAAGAATGGTCCAAAATGTTACACTTGATCTTGTTAGCTACGTCGAAAACAGAGAAAAGTATACGGGAGTGGGGGTGCTCTGTGGGGAGGCCTCAATAAGGCTAAGATTTTCTCAAGAACTACTTGACCAATTGTAAAAATTCTTTTATCAGTAAATTCTTTAAAGTACCATCTACGTAATTGTAAAGAATTTTCAAAAATCAGTCAAGCATTTTCTGAGAACATCTCAACCTTAAAAACTCTCCTGTACATCTATCTGCGTTCGACTGTATATTTGCATTTGGCATTTCCAACATCTATGTATTGTTATTGATCTCTCTTAGGAAAAACCTCCTCTTTAAATAGTAACCACTTTCGTAGAATTTTTTATTATTTTTACATTTTTTATTATTTAAACGCAACGCTCATTGTGTAATTCGAGTTGTATAACGTTCCACTGTTACGCGTTTGCTACTAAAACTACCTTCCTGTTATTACTACGGTTTCCTTCTTTGAGGGTACTCTCGGTCTGTTTCTATAAATAAGTTAAGACTTATCTAATCTTTATCTATGTTTATAACAATACATCGGTTGGTGAACTGCTATTTTACTTCCCTAATGGTCAGGGCCATGTTAGGCCATTCCAGGGGCCCTTGGACACACAAGAATATGGGGCCCTGATGGAAAATAAAAAGCGGATGCCAAAAAAATAAAAATTTACGCTGTTTAGAAGAGAAACTGATCTGATGTCCTATTAATATTTTGACTTAGAAATGTTAGCGGTAATTCTTAGTGCAGCTCAAATATAAATGATTCAAAATAGAAAATAAATTGTAAAGTAAATCGGTCTTTCGGGGTCCCCGTGAGGATGAGGGCCCTGGGCACGGGCCCCATGTGCCCTTATGGTAAAGACGGTACTGCTAATGGTTTCTTCCTGAATGGGTTGTATTTTAATTTTAATCAATCTCTCGTTTACATACGGATTACCTAGAATTTGCCGAACAACAGTTTAATACAAATTAACTATCACTTAATGATTACTATACAACTCTTAGGAATAACATGTCCCGTATTATTGAATCCCAGCAGTTATGTACTCGTACAAAGTAATTAACTGTACAGCATAAGCCAACAGACACACATAGGGTTGGCAGATGCATGGTATTATCCGAACCGATCTTGAGGGAATATATTTATTTTCTTAGACCCTATTATTTCTTCTTATATTTTGACGATATCTTCATAAAACATTCGCGAGGGTTTCCGCTAAATGTGATCTCACTCAATCCGTCAAATCTAAAAAAAATATTACGAAGACATTCTCGTAGTACTTATACCTAGGTACCCTTGTTGTACGAGTAGTTTTGTTTTTGTTTAGTAAAAGGAAAACATTAAACTAGACATGACGTGTCACGTCACACTTTTAGGCCTGCGATGAAGGACTGGATCGAGAGGTGTTGGAGGGAATGGCCTTTGTCCAGGAATGTGAGAATAACCGCTAATTAAAAAAAAACAAGGTGCTAATCTGTCATACGCTTAGTTTATTAAGTGTAAGGAAATTCGAGGGTTCTCTTGAAAATGGCGGGAAACGACGGTTGCGAAATTATTTGATAATTTTCTTTTTAACGTCTACAGGGACTATTTTGTGTTTAATATCACGTTAAATTAATCAGAAAATGTTCGCGAATGACAGTACGGTAAAGTTATTGGATTATTTATGCAAGATCTGAACTTTCAAGCTTTTGTCAAGAGTTCCCACTACAAGCTCGGGATTGAACGTGACTGTCGAGCTGCTTCGTCCAGAGTGATGACGCTACGGCGTCTCCTCTGGATGAAGACATGAAGACGTCTTCATGTCTTCATGAAGATGGCTACCCAGGGTGAATACGCTACTGCGACTCCCCTGGAGGAAGATAGAAGACTATTGAATATATTGAATTTTCTGTAACATGACATTGGCAATTGACGAACCGTCGAGTTCATTAATAAAATAAATCATCATCATCATCATCAGTCTATTTATATTGCCCCACTGCTCGAGCACAGACCTTCCCTTACATCGAGGGAGCTCGGGCCATACCACGCGGGCCCAGTGCGGGTTGGCGGATTTCACATGCCTTAGATTTTTTTTTTCTTCTACGACATGCAGGTTTCATCACGATGTTTTCCTTCACCGTTTTGAGAGCATTCGGTAAATGTATGTAAGTTTTTCCGTCGAAAAAACCGAGGATAACTCATTGGTACATGGCTGCCCTGGCTGGGAATCGAACCTGGGACCTCCGTATTGCAAGTCCATCGACCCAACCACTGCGCCACCGAGCTCTCATAATCTCTATAAAATAAATAAATAAAATAAATAAGGAAAATCGAATTCAGAATCCCTTATGTTTACAAATTGTTGTTGATATATCCAACGTGTGGCAACCCTAGTTGGATCCGACGTAACAAGCCAGTCAATTTACTACGATACGCCGATACCAACCCCTCGAAATGGGTTAGTAGGTGAATCTCCATTCTCGGGCCTTTGTTTTACTTTGAATGAGCTTACCTGGATTTGTTGCTTTACACAATTTACTCGATAAATACAGTACCTACTTACAATACAAGTATTTCGATATTATGTCATGAATGGACATTGTGATAAGTAATGACTATCTTTTACACACATATGTCCAATTACCTATTATGTATAAATAAACTCACGCCCCTGTTTCCTGTAGGGGCAGGCAGAGACGATGGACTTCTATCTGCTGCGATCATGGCACTGGCATAGTCTAAGTCTATATCCCAACGGGAGAAAAGCGCGAGTTTAGTATAAGTTTTGGAGGACCATGTTATTGTGGCAGTTCACATAGGAACTTAGATAATGGGATGTTGACAAGTATTGAAAAATAAATTATTCTTAATAATTATACAAATTATAGCTAAGTACATAAATTGATGGGCAATTAGGAACAGTATTGAAATTAGTTGCATAATAAAATAATTACAAGTAAGTACTTACTTACTTGAAAATTTGGAAGCTGATATTAAAACGTGACGTCAAGTCTCACTAAATTCCGTTCAAACTCTATAATAAATTCGTTTTGGCAAAAATGGTCAAACATTTCTTAATTTTTACAACAACTACAACAGACACAAAGTGATAAATCTATTAAGAGCCTTCCATGAGCCAACTAGCGCCGCCAATCTTAAAAAAAAATTATATCTTCCAATATAATAAATTTTATTAAAAAAGCTATTTACGAAATGTTTATTACGATAAATACTCTTTTTTAAATGCTTATTTATAACGTGATTCAGTGTCGGTAAGTTGTAGTTCACATAATTGCGAAAAACGGCCGTTTTTGGTACATTTGTGAACTACAACTTAGCTTGTCGCAATTATGCCATGTATTGTATATTGAAAAATAGTATTCATCCTAATAAACATTTTGTAAATAGTTTTTTTAATAAAATTGATTAAATTGGAAGATATTATTTTTTCAAAGATTGGCGGCGCTAGTTGGCTCATGGAAGGCCCTTAAATAAGTAGGTAGTTTAAAAAAACAATTTTAAGATGTAGGTATTTTCATCATGATAACTGATTGTTGATTTAGGAAATATTTTTGTAACATCCCCATTATATGTACCTATGTATAAATAATGCGTTAACATAACAACAATCTCGTCACAAAATATAAATCCCACTTCAAAGGCGGTTCGAGACGCACAAAGGTGTTACTGTTATTTTATTTTATTGCCGTTTCGATTCATACTTTACTGTTGTCTTATAAATATTTTATCGGTTGAAAGATATTTATCGTACTCGTTACACGCAGTAACGATCGATGTTAAACAAATGTCTTAATTGCCTTTGGTGATATTGTGCGCTTAATAAACTAAAACTTATTTTTTAATTTATTTTTTGCATTTGTTATACGTACTAATTTATTACAACGTACGGTGGAACACAGAGAAAGGTGTACAGGAGAGTTTTTAAGGTTAAAATTTTCTCAAAAACTACTTGACCTATTGCAAAAATTCTTTCACTGTTTGATAGATAAAAGTGAAACCTATGTAACTGTAAAATAATTATTAAATTCGGTCGAGTAGTTTTTGAGAAAATATCAACCTTATTGAGGCCCCCTGTATACTAATCTCTGTCGTCGACTGTACTTACAAGGAAACAACAAACTTTTAGTAACAATGTAACTCGGAGAAAAATATATGAGGGTCTAATTAAAGTTGATGTTGTTATTTCACTTACTAGCGAAATATCTTTTACAATTAATCGGTCTCTTTTTTTATCTCGTTCGACTGTACGGACAACAGCAGATCAACGGATCGGTCGCGTTTCGTGCGTCGGTGTTTTTGAGTAAACAACAAAGTTGGTCGCGTTTCGTGCGTTTTATGAAATCAATAAAAAACTACCTCCACTGTTGGTCGCGGTTCGTGCGTTTAATAGTTTGGTGATCTTACTACCGACGTTTGCAGGTATTACCATAGAGTTATAAAAACCGTTAAATTGTCAAAGGTTTAAGAGAGTTCTGTTGCGACGACGCCGCTAGTAGCGTTGCTAGTAGCAGAGTTTTCTGTCTCGCTCGCTCTTACGTGTCCTTTGAAGAGGCTTGGTGATGCACGTAACAGTAACAGATGTGTATATCGATAGGATAACTATTAAATAAATAAAAGAATCCATTTTTTTGTTTTGTTTTAAAATACAGGTAATAAAAACGCTCAGCAATCACAAAATACACATTTTAACTTTTTATTTATTCCCTTCTTGATATTTTGGTATAGGAAAATCAACGTATCAGGTAAGTTACCAAAAGTTTAAAAAATATAATTTAGTGTTTAAAATATAAATAATCAACAATACAAAACAGTAAATTATGATAATCACAGTTATTTTTCTTAATTTTAAACTTAGCAGTTATGTAAATAGGGCAGACAACACATTTAAAAAAATCTATTTCTATTGTTTTTCCTTTAAACTTAAAATCCAACAATCAACTATATATAACCAATGTAAACAATGGTAGATTTAAATCGCAGTACTTTTTCAGAAATCAGTCTTGCAGTTTCTATTTTCCTCCATAAAACTTAAATACTAGGTATGCATAACAGTAAATCATCGTAACCCCCCCCCCCCCCCCCCTCCCCTCCCCCAACTTAGGATTAATTCGAGACATGAAAGTTACTTTACGAGTAATTCGAGACAGTCCTCAACACTTATGATATTATCCACCAATAAACTTGCCACCATTACTATATGATTATCACGGTCTATGCCGCCTTGTATCGATTTTTGTTCGTATGCCTTTGTTGAATTTTTATATACATATCTTTCAATTCGTCATTCAATATATTTAATGTATAAATGAAAAAATGCATTTCTTTTAAATATTCATGAAAGAACTAAAATCGGTTCGAAAATAAATTAGCAGGTTGTTTAAGTTTGACTACTAGTAACTTTCAACTAATTCGTATTAAATCTCACTGATTATAATATAAGACAGAAAAAAATTCAACACTGCACCGTTTATTATTAAATAATATTTTTAAAACAATAAATGAAATAGTCAAGTACACTATTAGTAATTTCTTATTTATTCATGAATTTTCTTATCGATACACACCCCTTTTACTATTACGTGCATCACTATGCCTCTTCAAATGACACGTAAGTGCGAGCGAGACAGAAAATTTGCGATAGAACTCTACCAAAGTACCCGCTGCGATCCTAAGCAATCATTAAAATCTTTAAACGTTTGACAGTTTCGCGGGTTCATAACTCTATGGTTACACTCGCTAAAGTAGGTAGTAAGACGACCACAGCAAATATTAAATTAGGTAGAACGCACGAACCGCGACCAACAGTGGAGGTAGTTTTTTATTGTTTTCATGAAACGCACGAAACGCGATCAACTTAATATAAGGATCTTCAACAGGACGAGCTCCAATTCAAGTTAATAAAATTACTGTTACAACTATAACTCAAAAAAGAAATTGATTGATAGGATAGAATTGAATACCTTGGATTTTTTTATTAAAGGTAAATGGTAAAATAATTAAAATTAAAATAGATATAATTAAAGCGATAACTCCTCCTAATTTATTGGGAATAGATCGAAGAATGGCATAAGCAAATAAAAAATATCATTCAGGTTGAATATGAATGGGAGTTACAAGAGGATTTGCTGGGATAAAATTATCTGGATGCTCTGCAGCTAGCTCCCTATTAGGGAGCGGGGAGGACTCAGACTCCTCGCTGATGTCGGTGGCTTCATATTCATCAGTGACATCCGGAGTCAAGAGGAAAAAAAATCTGACGTCACGTTCCGTAGCTAGTCGGGCCAAACGGCAAGCGAACACCAGAGACGACGGGAACCTGTTTCTGGTCCCAACCCCCCCGGTTGTAGCCCCGACAAAGGAGACATTGCCCAGTCTAGAAGAGCTCTCGAGAGAGATGCGGGAAAAACCTATGGCCGATCTCGCAGCTCAAGTATTGGAAAGTGCAAGCACGGTTAGCAAGGTTGTGAATAAGTCCCGCAATCTTAAGCGCAGTTCTGCCACCGCCCTGCGACTGGCAGCCCTCCAGGCGCAAGCGGCGACTACCGAGATGGCCGAGAGGACGTCTGCGGGGAGCCTCGAGGCGGAAAATGCCACGCTGCGGGAACAGTTGTCCAAACTTACAGAGAAGGTGGATACTCTCACAACTGAGCTAGCACAACTTCGCCGAGAGCGCGAGGGGCAGGACACGGTGATGCCCAGAGTGGAGACCAAACCTGGTCCAGTAACCCTAGAGCAGGTTAAGGCTATTGTTGAAGGGAAAATGGAGTACCTCCTCAGCCAGCTTCGCCCAGAGGGCATAATAAGGCCCCCCTTGGGACAGAAGGCGCCGCGGTCCGCAGCTGCCACGAGCAAGGACACTTCGGAGCCCCGACCAGGGCCCTTTAGTATAAGGACGACGTCCAAAAGGAACTCGGCGGCTAATCCGAAAGCAAATGCTCCGGGGAGTAAGTCCACTGCCACGGTAGAGAGTGCGCCAGCTGCGTTCTCTACGACGAGACATGACGGCCCGCTAGAGACCTGGGCGAAGGTTGCGAGCCGAAAAGCCAATGGTAAAACCAGAGGCGCAGGAAAGGCCCCCGCAGTTAAAGTGACCGCAGCCGTCCCCAAACCTGTGTCACAACACACCCAGGCTCGAAAAAAAGTACCGCTACCCAAACCACCTAAGTCTGCGGCCATATCGGTTAAGATTCCCGAAGGGGCCGACGTGACCTATGAACAGGTAATGGTGGCCGCAAAGCAACGAATAAAGCTTCATGACGTCGGCCTTACCGGGGTTCGGCAAAAGCGGGCTATAAACGGTGGTCTGGTGATGGAAGTGGTGGGGCAAGACGCCGCCGATCGGGCTGACGCGTTGGCTGCGAAACTTAGGGAAGCGCTTTCGGACATGCAAGTGTATATTGCGCGCCCCGTTAAAACTGGCGAGGTTCGAGTAATGGACCTGGACGAATCCGTGACTCCGCGGGACGTCGCTGAAGCCATCGCCACAGGTAGCGGATGCAAAGCTGATGAAGTGAAGGTCGGCGAAATTCAGCGTTCCCCAATACGACTAGGCACGGTCTGGGCACGCCTACCACTTGCGGCGCTCCGAAAAATTGCGTCTACCAAACGCTTGCTGGTCGGCTGGGTATCGGCACGGGTCGAGGTATTAGCGGCACGGCCGTTGCAGTGTTTCCGCTGCCTTGAGCTAGGCCACACTCGTCACCACTGCGCCAGTGCTGTCGACCGCAGTAACATGTGTTTTAAGTGCGGTCAGTCGTCTCACAAGGCCAGCCAATGCCCGGCCACAGAGCCGACGTGCCCGCTTTGTTTGGCCCAAAGTCAGCCTGCTGACCATAGAATGGGGAGCAAAAAATGCAACCCTCGCAAAAAGGGGAAAAACAGCGGAAGAGGGAACAAGCAGACGCCCTCTGACGCGAGCACCCAAAATGTCGGTGGGAACGTGCCGGAAGATGTAACGTCCCAAGCGGGCCAAAACCCCGCTCAGGAGCCAATGGATGCCTAACAATGTCTGCCTCACTAAAAATCCTCCAGGGGAACATCAACCACTGCCGAGCAGCGCAGGACCTGCTACTGCAAACGCTCGTGGAGTGGTCGATCTCCCTCGCTGTGGTAGCTGAGCCATATCACGCTCCCGCACACCCACGTTGGTTTACGGACAGCGTGGGCTCAGTCGCCGTCTACTGGGGAGGTGGAGAGGGAGACCCTCCGTGTATTTTGCTTGGGGCCGAGCCGGGTATAGTGACGGTGGAATGGGGAACCATTGTCGTAATCGGCTGCTACATATCTCCCAATTGCAGTCTCGCCGAGTATGAGGGGTACTTGGATCTGGTAGCGAGCGTTATTCGCCGACATCTGCCACGACCGATAGTTGTACTGGGTGACTTTAACGCCCGCTCTAGAGTATGGGGTGATACCCGGGATACAACTAGAGGTAGGATGGCTCTGGAATGGGCAGCGGAGCTAGATCTCCGACTGTTGAACCGGGGGTCTGTGGCCACATGTGTTCGGTGGCAGGGGGAGTCGATACCGGATCTTTCATGGGCGTCTCCCTCCGCTGAACGGTTGGTGTCCGACTGGGAGGTGGCGGAGCAAGTGGTCACGTTATCCGACCACCGCCACATTGTATTCAATATGACCCTCCGCCCCTCGGCCGACACCGCCCGTCGCCAAAGTTACAGTCATCAGCGGCGCTGGGCGCTAACGCGGCTTGATCGGGATAAACTGATCGCCGCGGCCCACATCGCCGACTGGGCGGAAACCCCGGTTCAAGACGTCTCGTCCGAGACTGAGAGCGAAGCTGCCTGGTTCCGGGACACAATGACATCGATATGTGATGTCGCTATGCCTCGAATTAAAACGACTAGAAGAGGTCCAGTGTACTGGTGGTCGGAGGATATCGCCCAACTGCGCGCGACATGCCTGGCATCCCGACGCCAGTATACGAGAGCCCGAAGACGAAGACGAGCCACGGACGAGGAGAGAGCGAGGGCTTACGCCACGTACCGAGACTCTACTAAGGCACTTCAGGCTGCAATAGCGGAGGCCAAGTCCCGGTCGTGGAAAGAGCTGATTGAAGGACTGAACGGAGACCCATGGGGCCGTCCGTATAAAATGGTACTCGGGAAGTTGCGTCCTTGGGTGCCTCCTCTCACAGAGACCCTTGACCCCGGGTTCGTGCGGGATGTAGTAGACACACTATTTCCGTGCACGCAAGATACCTCAGTCGCCATCGCAACAACAGAAGAGCGGCCCGACTTCACCGAGGAGCTGGAAGTCTCGGAGGCCGAGCTGAAATGGGCGGTAAAGCGCCTCAGTAAGCGAAACACCGCACCAGGTCCTGACGGAATTCCAGGTCGGGTCTGGGTCTTGGCGCAGGCTGCGCTGAGTGAAAGGCTGAGGCGTCTCTTCAGCTCCTGCCTCCGTCAAAATTGCTTCCCCTCGGCATGGAAGGTGGCGAGGTTGGTTCTCTTGCGCAAAGAAGGGAGACCTGTGGACTCCCCCTCTGCATACCGACCCATATGCCTGTTGGATGAGGTGGGAAAGCTTTTCGAGCGGATTATTGCTCTCCGAATCAACAGGCATTTATCGCGCGACGGGCCGGACCTGTCAGACAGTCAATTTGGCTTCCGACAGGGACGCTCTACAGTGGACGCGATCCTACGCGTCCGAGCGCTCTCACAGCAGGCTGCGGCTCGGGGCAGAATATCATTGGCGATCAGCCTCGACATCGTCAACGCATTTAACTCTCTGCCCTGGGCAGCAATCAGGGAGGCACTTGTCTATCATTGCGTGCCTTCCTACCTGCGAGACGTCATCGGAGCCTACCTGTCTGACAGGGGCATCCGCTATAAGGGAAGAAATGGTATAACACAGCAGAGGGGGGTCGTGTGTGGGGTTCCGCAGGGGTCCGTCTTAGGACCACTCCTGTGGAATCTCGCATACGACGCAGTTCTGCGGGTTGAGCTTCCCGACGGTGTGAGTGTCGTATGCTATGCCGACGACACTCTAGTGCTGGCCGAAGGGGAGTCATTCGAAAGAACTATCAGACTCGCTGAGCTTGGAGTGGCCTGCGTAGTGGGGAAGATTCGTGAGCTGGGGCTACAAATAGCGCCTCACAAAACCGAGGCGCTATGGTTTTATAAGCAACGGCGCGGGGTGGAACCCCCCAGCTCACCGGTACGAGTGGGTGACGCTGAGGTTCAGATTGGTCGGCACATGAAGTACCTGGGCCTCATCCTTGACAGCCGCTGGAGGTTCGAAGAGCACTTCGACCGCCTGGTTCCCCGAATTCACAGGGCAGCGGGTGCTATGCACAGACTGCTGCCAAATCTCGGGGGCCCGAGGGAAGGAGTCCGCCGCCTCTATGCGATGGTCGTGAGGTCGATCGCGCTTTACGGTGCGCCCGTATGGTCGGAAAGGCTATCGGGCGTCCGGCGCCTGGCTGCTAAACTGAACGCTGCACAGCGTCAAATAGCGGTCAGGGTCGCGCGCGGTTACAGAACGATATCGTTCGAGGCGGCTACTATCCTGGCGATGTTCCCTCCCCTAAATATTCTGGCGGACATGGACGCGCGGGTATACACCCAAATTCGTGAAGTCCGCCAGATGGAGGGCTTCGCACCGGAAGAGGCGGTCGAAAGGCTGAGGCGGAGAGCACACCGGCGCGCGCTGAACACGTGGCGTGAGCGGCTCTGTGAGCCACGGAGCGCGCGACAACGCATAGTCTGTGCTATCTTGCCAAACTTCCAGGCTTGGCTGGAGAAGGAGTCTAGCGTCACCTACCGGCTGACTCAGGTACTCACCGGACACGGATGCTTCGGTGTGTACCTGAATAGAATCGGGAGGGAGGTAACTACGCAGTGCCACCATTGCGGAGCTGACCAGGATTCCGCACAACACACGCTCGAGGAATGCCCTGCGTTCGAGACCGAGCGTCGGATCCTGGTCCAAACCACCGGACATGACCTCTCCCCATCGGCCCTTGTAAGGGCGATGCTGGGGAGCCGGGCGGCGTGGGATGCCGCGGTCCTATTCTGCGAGACCGTAATGGTCAGAAAGGAGGAAGCAGAACGCGACCGTGAGCGAGCCGATCCCGCCCGAAGACGGCGACGCCGCCGCCGGGGAGGCGACAATGCTCTCCCCATGCGTCACAACTAGCCCCTGGTTAGGGGCACCCGGGGTCGCGGCCGGTCAGATGAGGGGATCTGGCCGTCCAGTCGGATAAATCCGGCGACCCACGGAAGGCAGCGGGTACAGAGTGGTCCTGTCCCGCTGCAGCCAAGCGCTGCGGGCGTGCTGGGCCCGCCTCGAGCGGCCCGGGGAGTGCGTAATAGCAAGCGCGTGGGAAACTCTGGTGTAGTTCAAGAGAGATCCCAGAGTTCCCCACAATGCGCGGAGGAGGCCACCGTGGGGTTTTAGTCGGTGCGAGTCCGACATAACCCGTCGCTACCCCTGAGGCGGCGGGTATGCACAAGCATTTCCCCACGAAAAAAAAAAAAAAAAAAAAAAAAAAAAAAAGGTTGTTTACTCAAAAACACCGACGCACGAACCGCGACTATTCCGATCAACGGTAACACTTGCAATACGATTTCAGTTCTTACGACGCAGACAATAAGAACGGACCAACGTGTTACACTTGATGTGCTTTGATGTGTAGGTACAAGGAAAACTATTATTTACTAAAAAAAAATCCTGATTTAAGAAATTTTCATTGTTTCAATAATGTATTTTTAAATAAACAATGTATTCTTAGGACAAACAATATTTGTTTCCTATACTTATAGTGCGTAGATAATAAAAACTTGTATTGATGAATTTTTTGGTGCATATTATAGATACTTTTCCATTGGAAATACGATTTTGATTACAATAGACTGACGTGATGATGTGTTATCGACTGTACCTACAATCTATAATCCGTCCTACGATATATACAATGAATCATTTTTGTTAAAATAAACATTCATCTATTTACTTAACAATGTTTCGCATTATGCTTATTATCATTTTAGTATTCACTGTTCAAATATTTTTAAACATGCACGAAACCTTTGAAATCCCTCACCGTCATTATATTAATTGTTATTGCTGTTGATTAAAATTAAACAACTTATAAAATGTTTACAACCCGTACCGTCGTCGGGGCCTCCACATACGACTATAATTTGGGTCATAACACGTTTTATCAGTAATATTTTGTTTTTAAAACAGCTTTAGGACTAATCATACTCGCAGATATTAATTGTGCTTAAAATTAATCTTTCAGAACTAAGTAGTGTGAGTCATCATTGTGGTTGAGAATAGATTTTCCCAAAAAGCACTTGACTATTACAAAAGCTGTCAAAATTGTATAGCGAGATTATAGACTGGTACCTCGTACCGATTATCTCCTAAGCAGTGGCGTAATTCGATAGTTGCTGAATCATCGATTTTGTATGGCGAAATCCAGCGAAAATCGTTAACCCATGGTTCAAACCACAAATGGCTCGCAATCAAAACTCGAGGAGAAGAAGTATTCTATATAGGTCCGTAATAATAATAATTCTGACTTGAACTACTGACAACGATTCTGTCACTAATGTTTCCGAAATCAATCCACCATAAATATCAAAATAATTTATTACTAAAATGACCTATTATAATACATACACTTACTTATATAGGTACCTAATCAATCAACAATTTTGTCTGTGCCTTGACATTGACACCGTCCATTAAAAGTGAATAGCCAAAGCAAACCGAATAGTGGCTGTAGCAAATAAAGCAACAAGAAACTGCCTAATGAAATAAAATTTGTTTATTCTTCGCTCGGCGCGAATTGCCGTCCGTATCATAACATTTAACGTATCCCAAGGCTCTTTTGCAGAAAAAACGGTCTAATTAACCGACGTAGTGTCTGCGAATCGGCCGAGGATATTTGCATAAAAACGTCTTGGCTCGCGCGTGCATTTGTGATTAACACGAGAAAAAGGTCGCCGTTATGTGGGAGAGGGTAGCAGATGGTCGCATTTTACTAATTAGTACATTATTCTACTTGCTTCCTTCTGAAATTCTGTGGGAGAGGGTTCTTGTTGTATCGTGCAATTTTGTATTCTTTTGTAATTGTAAGTACAGTGTAATAATACAGGGGGCCTCTTTTTTTCAGAGCGAAAGGCAAAGCTAACTAAGGCATACAGCCTGGTCTGACTGATGTTAATAGAATGTCTGAATTCTTATAAATACATACTTATATACGAAGATAACCTAACCTAAACCTACGCACAACCCTCCCAAACAAAATAACTCAACGATCCACGCAATCCTTGAGTTATGCAAGGACACCTTGCTAAGAGCACAAAACTTTACAAACACGACTTCTTTCGAACACTCCAATTAATAGAAACTTAATGTGATCAATTATCACTAAATACGACGGAAACTATTTAATTAGAATTGTCACAAAAAAGTAGCTAATGTCGTTTCGCGCGCTTTTCAAGGAATCCCAGTAATTCTTTAGTAGATAGTTGTAAAATAGTTTTCTAAATCGTTCAAGTACTTTTGAGAACATGCCAACCTTAAATTAACCTCTTGTATACTGTGTTAGGTCGGACCGTAGGTACATCCAACATCATTGTAACTAGGCTAAATTGGAAACAATGAAATAATTTTTCATTTTCATCAGCAGAATCCAGTCCATAATTGGATGAATTAAGAAATCTGAAGGCTGTCTAGTTCGTTTTAACTTTATCATACACGAGTACATGAAATCTTCCTCCCTGGCCTACTTATTAAGTATGCATAATAATACAAAACTTCGCCATTTCCCCACTTTGCGGTAACTTCCACCGCTGCCTTCCTTCACACGTAACTTTGACAATCTCACTTTGAGCTCTTGAATCTCACTTGAATCTCGAGTATGTCTGTGCAATCCAGGTCAATAAATGTACTACACCTTATGGTTTATATTTCATGAGCGCTGATTCTCTTGGAATTCAGATTCATGCCTTTACACACATTTAATATATTTTTGCGCAAAAAAATCTCGATATCATCTTCATCTTGGTTCTGTAGTAAGTTAAGTACCTAGAGGTACCTATGAGGTGCTTTAATAAATGCTCGATGCGAGTACATAATATTTAACGTTGTAGCTATCTATATAAAGATCGTGGTTATAGGGAGGTTTTTTTTGCCCTAAAAATGTCCCAACCTAACGAACCTTAGAGCTGCGTTATTACGAAGTCGCTAGCGAGCAAATTTACTAGCAACTCATGGTAATGATACATCCGCATCAATGGATAGCTGATTAATGAGTCTCTGTAATACATACAGAGACGATCATTGATTCCGGGGTTCCAAAAATCACTACGGCTATCTATAATTGCTTCTTCTTCTTGGGGGTTGCCTCTCCAACTAGTGAAGGTTGGCAATCAGCTCTTCATATTTGTGCCTATCTCTCGCGAGGCGGAACAGGTCTGCGGCGCTCGCGATTCCAGTCCATTCCCGGATGTTACGCAGCCATGACTTTTTCCTGCGACCGATTTTTCTCTTTCCGGCGACTTTTCCCATCATAATAAGTTGTAGCAACTCGTAGCGCTCGTAATATAATTAATATAATTGCTAGTCGACCTAAAATAACTGAACTGTGGCTCGTGAAACTAATCGCTTTCGCCAGAAGTCTAAAAGAAGAAAAAGTAGAGGTGACAAATAAACTTCCAAAGCGGACTCAACGATGCAAAATGACGAGAGCCCGACATTGCCGCATGAAATGTGTCGCGGCGACGCGACGTGTAATCCTTATGGACTTGACATCGTAATTGTTCCGCCGTTTTGACATTCTGCCAACTTCACGCGAGATTTATGGAGTAGCTTCCTACGTGAGCTCGTCAGCATTGAGTGTCGACACGTTACTTTAGAATACTTCGAATATTTCACTTCAAAGCTTCCATGTAGCATAAACTCCTCATGTAAAGTTCTCGAAACACTGGAGCTGCTTGGAACATTTACAACAGGAGATGCTATCACAACAAATATTACCTACAATGTTGGGAACCAGGTCACGCCAGATAGCGAGGCATAAAGAGAGAAAAATACTAAATATTAAATATAATATAATAAATACCGTTTATTTGACACACACAAACAATGCACAATACACAATAATAAGAAGAAGAATATTAAAAAGCGTAGCATAGAAAATATAGAGAATTATTTCTTTGGACACGACCGGGATTCGAATCAGAGACCTCGCAATTCCGTGGCACAATCTCAACAGAGCTACCGTGACTCGGATCGGATCGGCAAAATCTTTCTCCTTATTCGTCTTAGAGGGACGGTAGGAGTAGAACAATGAATTTGAAAAACGCAAATAAAAAAGTTCCACTTCATATGAAAAGCCCGACTTTGTGTAAATTGTTCAAGGTAGTTTTTATTCCACGCTTTTTGTAGCCATTTTTCACTTTGTGCGGGAAAAGCCTGTCATTTTCCACTTTCAACTCTTCGTCTCGAGGAAACCCCTGACGATCAGTCGGAACGGTAACCCACCTAAACCCGTGCAGTAAAAGACATAAAATCGCTGAACTTTCGACGGATATTGGCGCGGATCAAAAGTGGCGCAAAAGTGATTCTGTTTCGGCGAGCCTAACAAGCGATTTCATTTCGAAGGGACCTTAACAATTGACGGAAATCGGAATTTCCTCAAAGACAGGCTTTTGTGCCCTAATCTTAAATCGTTGTGACAAATCAAACGACCAGAATTGGGCTGCGAGACTTGCGAGAAGCGGAAATTCACTTTTGTATAAACCGTGTTTTCAAATTTCAATTTGGCTTTAGCAGTGAGAGAATGTATAATGGAAACACCATATAATTTTATGATTTAAACTTGCACTGAAAGTTGAAAATCATATCTGTTTTTGCTCGACTGCCGAAAGAATACATAAACTTAAACGAATACTTAAACGGCTTTATGGAGTTTGAGGTATGATATACATGTATATAGGTAGATTCTTCTCGATCACGATACTGATATAGGAGTTAGAAGGATACATGTATTCCTAAAGCAGTGTTATTTTTATAAGGGTTGGATATAAGGTTAATTATAAGGAACGACAAACAAGCAGGCACCACCTTAATGTTAAGCGGGTATGTTCATCTATGAACACCAACAGTTTCAGATTGCAGAGGAGTTATTAGTACCATATTATATCTATAGGCGCCTTCAGGTTTGAGAGTAACGTAAAGACTGCGTCTTTTGTGAAGTGGGGTACTTATTACTTAAGCAGGTGTAGTCTGCACAGAGTCCTTCCACTATCACAATATTGCTCCAAACTGTCTATAATCCATCACCTAATAAACGGTCAAGTGAAAGCTATTAGTTTACCGAACGATTGACAAATAATGCGGCCGACAAGATAAAGGTTGTCGCCGCGGGAGAGACCATCGACAGTCGGAACGGCTCGGTGTCGGCCGAGGCCGGATATGACGTCATTACTGTCACGATATGCCCCCGGTCCGGGGGGACATACGGCCGTATGTCCTTTCGTACCAGCGTTCCTTTGACGTCGAAAACGCTGCCAAGAGTGGACAATACTCGTACTCTCCTTACAATTGCTTGTAGAAAATTTACTATTACATAGATTACATATTTTGAAATTAACCTTTAAGCCCGTCACAGACTTAGCTATAATATATATATTAATATACCGTATTACGGTATAGCTTGGTGACGTCACAGAAATATATATTATAGCTGAGTGTGCGGTCACTCGAAAATTAGTATAGAAAATGTATAGTAGGTAACTATTGCAACCACAGTGAGACGTACTCTTGCGAAAGACTATTTTAAAGACTCAGCTAAATGATACACTGTCTCTTAAAACCACTGTTGTTTTTATTTTTCCTGCTTTTATGTTTATAAATATTAGCACAAATGTTAACCTAAATATATATATTGTAATTGGCTTACAGTTACTCATAATCGTTATCTATATTAGTATAAAATAGCTGTACATCTTCCTAAGAATAAATAAATAAATTAATAAAAATAAATAATATTAATAGCTAGGAACTACGAAAGGAAGTCCCATGAAATAGGAATGAAATAAGAGTACTTACATGGATTTATGCATGTAATTGTTTATTTGTAAATGGCGAGGACTATTTATACTTTAGATGCTTTGTCATAAATATGGAATAAGTAAGGATCGATCGTATCTCTTGAGCTCAACAATAATCATTTGCGCGACAACGCGACGTTCGCGACGAAGTTCCCACATAGGCGCGATCTGCACGCGGCTTGTGGCCAGTTGAAACGCATGTCCCGCCCCTTTTTCTCTCATCGTTAACGTCCATTAGGTAGCGATCTGAGGCATAGACCGCAATCCGCTATCTACTGGATGTTAACGACGGGAGAAAATGGGTCGGGGCATGCGTATCAAGTGGCCGCAGGCTGCAAGCCGCGTGCAGATCGCGCCTGTGTGGGAAAAACTTTATCGGTCGACCCTACACGATGTATTATTCTAGAATAAACTACGTACATACACTCTATGGCATACAGACGGTCACCGTAATATCCTCTAGCTAGATGGCAATACGGATTTGTGTAATAATATTTGCTTGACGCGACATCTACATTAGGTACGCAGACGTTCAACGCTAGTGTGAAAGGATGTTAACGGTATCCAATGACCATAGCAAATATAACATAGCGTTGTTTAACGAACGATTGATAAATGCGATAAAAATATTGAAACATTTATCGCCGCGGGAGACAATTCAATTGGCAGTTTGTGTGTGAAACGGCACGTGGCGACGGGCGGATATGACGTCATAAATGTCGCGATATGTGCGCTCCTGAGGGACTCACGTCATCTGTGCACGTGTTCATATTTGCCTGGCTTACGTAAACCATACTTAGCTTCACAGAGCTTCAAACTTTCCAGAGGTATTTATTATTTATTCGATTGCGAACCTTCTCTGTCCCATTTTGGGCAGAGAATTCTTTCAAAATCTGGGGCTCTCCGTATTTTTACAGGATACAAAAATAATTAAAATAAAAAATAATAAAAAATACATATAGGTAGTACAACAAATTGTGAAATAGGTACAGTCGACAGCAGATCAATGGTGACACTTGCACTACGATTTCAAGTCTTACGATGCAAATAATAAGAACTGTCGACTGTACTAATTCAGATTATAAGAAAAATACCTATACCGAGTTTTAAATTATTATAGATTAAATTATCACTTAGTAAAGGTGAATTATTATAGAAAGATAAGTTACTTATATAACGTATTGAATAAACACTTTATTATTATTAAAGTGGCTTGCGTAACGTTCCTATCTACTATTGCTTAGTTTTAAACTCCTAAACATGTTTGACATCGTGCACATCAAAGTTTAAGTTCGAACTGTCAAAGTATTATTAATATTGAAATTGTACGTAGACGCATTTAAACCTTAAGGTGCTCCCTCACCGGGAGCATTCGCGTGTAATGTAACGTTACAGATTCGAGCATTACATCAGTGAGGGAGAAAAACAGCGTCAGTCAGGGAGGTAGTATTGTAATGTAATGCTCAAAGTCGAATCTGCAACGTTACATTACACGCGAATGCTCCCGGTGAGGGAGCACCTTTATAAAAATAAAAATAATTTAAATAGATTCTCACGCAAGCCTTTCATTTCTAATTTGTTAATCCTGCACAAAAAGCTTTATGTCAATAAGTAATGACTCTTAACCCGCAACTCAGCAGTTTGTTTAGCTTTACATAAACACGCGCGTAATAGCGCTCTAATTAAAATTTCCTCTCAAATAATTGTACATTAAGTTAATCGGATAATAACGTGTAACAAGCTTTCCAGCGGATAATTGCATAACGCGGGGTTCCGCGGGTTTAGATGTTACTTTGTGGTCTGATGTTAGCGTATATAACTTGTAATATGGATGCCTTAGGCTGTGGTAACACGGCTTGGATTGCAATGGTTGTTGACAGTACTATGAATAAAAGAGTTATTTTTCTAAGAATTATTTTTCCGGGTTTGGGCGTAAGTGATCGTTTCTGTATAGATCAATAACTTTTTATATTAATGACTAATATTTTCTGTTCCTTATCATCTTTTCTATGTAATATTCTCTTTTTGAGCTATGTACGCTCTATTTTTGAGTATTTGGTGAGACTCGAAGTTTCCGATATAAAGTTTCAGAAAATGATATTTTCCAGGCTTAAGGAGCCACGGCCTTTGATGTTGTTTAATTTAACTAATAAATAGGAATAGCTAGAGAAGCAGTAAACCCCAATAAGTTATAAATAGGACGAAAAGGTCACGACAGGGTTCCGTCTAGAGCTTAAGACGTTTAGTCCCGGTCTTATAGAGTCGGCGTTCTAAAGATACTTAAATTCAAGTAGAAATCAATAGATTTCTGATCGTGAATGTAAATCTTTTATTCACTGAATGATCGTGTGTATTCGTGACGTCGAATGCGTTTGGCTCGAATATTTGCTGAGTCGATACACGTAGAGTCGATTATTCGTGCGAAAAGTTTATTCTCAGAACTTCTTTAAACAAGTTACTCTACTAGAGTCAATTATTCGGACTCTACGTGTATGAACTCTACAAATAATCGACACGATGTCATTCGACCCACTAATATTCGAGTCTACGAATTTTGACTGAACGAATAGTTGACATTATTAATCATATAAATATTAGAATATAGACAATTGGCATTCGACCCCACGAATATTCGAGCCAGCGCTCGTCGACAGAATTAATTTCGTTCCCATGGGAATCATCATTATCAATGACTAAATTGCTTCATAGGTATCATAGATAGGTAGGTGCCTCATATACGAAATAAATTTTATGAAAGCCCTGATATTCAAATAGTAACACTAGACCATTATTATAACAAGTCATGTCCCTGAATGCGTATTGAGAGCGTCCTACGTGAAGGGCTTGTATTCACCCGAGTGGTCCTCCACGCCTCCTTGGACACACAAAAGAGAAAAATTGTGAAGAGACGAGTCCTGAGCTCAAAGTGAAAATGAATGGCGAAATAATAATCCATAATAAAAGGCCCCGAGCTGCGCTTGCGTCTTATAATTTCGACACTTGATTTCTTTATTCAAAGCTCATAAATCTTAAAGTGTATTATGATGTTCGTATGATGAACAAATTGCAAATAAAATAAAAGCTACGGCAATAAATATCATGCGTTCGACACATTGACGTGTTAATAATGGCTAAGTTTTAATGAGTTTTATTAAATAAGTAATTGGACTTAATTGGACTTGTTTCCTGTGGCTAACGAGGTATTATATAAGTAATTAGCTTTTTAAGCAATGTTTTGTCCACATATTGTTTAAGTAAACGAGAAACAATACTTGTTTTAACGAAGCATATCTTGTACGACGTAATTTTTTCTGGAGACCTTGATGCTTTAGTATAAGTTACATTTTGTCAATATTCTGCAAGTTTCTGAACCAGATGCGATCGGTAAAATAACGTAAAAATTGCATGCCCTCTCAATTTTCATCATCGGGTTTGTTGGTGAAATTAATAATCAAACAAAAAAATCGCGGGCAAAAAATGTAACTGCTTACGTAATGATAAATAAAGAGAAGAAATCATTATTTTACTGATCACTGATAATCTAGAATAAGACGCTGATAGCCTGATATCATTAGGATTTCACATACCTATTTTGTAAGTAATTCTTTTTATGAATTAAATAGGTAAGTACTTAACATAAATAAAATAACAGTCAGGTTACTAACAATTACCTGACAAAGACAATTTTTGAAATTAAATTGAAACACTACAATTTGCTAACAAGGACGCAATGGTCGACGTATAATATTTCTCTGAATTCAATTCTAGAATTCTCGCACAAATGAACGTTAAAATTCAAAGTTTCCATTGCAAACAAGATAATTTTAATTCGTAGAAAATGAAATTTGTAACAGCAATCTGACTAATGATCTCGCTATTTTTCAGGTAGGAAGCTTTTCAGAGAGCTTTGAGGTTGTACCGCCGACGGCGAAGCGGACGCTTTTATTTAGTTTGCTTTCGTCGATTGGAAGTCTTTTACGCTAATTAGTTAACAGACAGTCAATTTGTGCAAAGGATTCTTCTTAAACGAAGTACGTAATTTAATCGGATTTAAATTCATTTAACTCCTATTAACATTGTCTTTGGTTCCTATAACATTATTGTATACGTATAGCTTTTATGGTCTTTTCTCGTAGACTATTAACCTTATCCGATATAAATTTTCCTTTGAACATATTTATTTGTTATATCGGAAGCCAATCGAGTCATTTAGCATCCACTCTTTAAAGTTTATAATCATCATCATCATTCATCATCATTTATTCGTATATTACATTGTGTTTGAAATAATAATATTCCTATAAAATTAATATAAGTAACACGTCTATTAACTTCATGAAGATAGTGAATTAAATAACATTACAAACTAAGTAACATGTCACACATGTAACATGAGAGCTCGGTGGCTCAGTGGTTGGGTCAATGGACTTGCAATATGGAGGTCCCAGGTTCGATTCCCAGCTAGGGCAGCCATGTACCAATGAGTTATCCTCGGTTTTTTCGACGGAAAAACTTACGTACATTTACCGAGTGCTCTCAAAACGGTGAAGGAAAACATCGTGATGAAACCTGCATGTCGTAGAAGAAGAAAAAAATCTAAGGCATGTGAAATCCGCCAACCCGCACTGGGCCCGCGTGGTGGATTATGGCCCGAGCTCCCTCGATGTAAGGGAAGGTCTGTGCCCGAGCAGTGGGGCAATATAAATAGACTGATGATGATGATGAACATGTCACACACATTTTGTTATCATCAATTTGCTGAATTGCCCTATCAAAACTCGTCCACGGAATAGCAACACTTTTTCAACAGCAATAATTGTGTAAATCTGTCAAAGTAACCAATGATTAGGTTAGCTAAATTAAATAGAGTAGGCACTCGTTTAATTGTTATCTTAACTCGTTTATGTAACTTCAGATTGATTTTGCAATCATTGATCAAAGGAATGTACGATAAACAACCTTTTTAAACTTTGTTGTGAAATGTTCTAAACTTGAAATTGGATAAAGAGATTTCATTGAAACAAACTTTACAAGTACAGTCGCCAGAGCACATAAATGGTCACACTTGAAGTACAATCAACTCTCACGTCGCAAAAATAAAAGCGGGATAATGTCCCAATTATTACATTTGATGTACTTTCGACTGTACAAAATAATGTAACACAGGTAGGACTTTTGCGATGTTCATTAAATATTACGCTAATGAAACCGAAACACGCCGGAATTTCGTCAAACAAACACAAATAGACGGTAAACCGCTAAACAATTTCCACAGACGACGTCATCAACGTTTTTCCACGTAGTAATGCATTAGCGAATGACTGTTGGCAGCTCGGCACTTGGGCCTTATCAGAATTACCGTAATTGACGTCCAAGTGGCGTAAAAGTGAATCTGAGCCGTCTTGGGATGGGGATGTTGGCTCGCGGGCCCGATCGATACCACCTCCTCGCCCCGCGACGCGAATACCCACCCCTCGAAGGACAACCACTGGTTCTCGATAGCGCGAAAGCCTACTACAATTAGAGTTGCATAGAACTCGAAACAGAGTAATATTCGTTAGGACTCGGTTGATAGAATAGGAGACAGGTTTTTTTGCGTCAGTTCACATGAACATGCTGAAATTCGTTTTCCGATATTTCAAATTAACGCCAAGATAATAATTAAATCAGTAATTCCCTTATTGATAAGGTAATACCTGGTTAATATAGGGTTGCAAAGATCTCGTGTCTTCAAGTCATATTCGACTCGGCTCGAGGAGCCGTTGATCGCTACATGATGGAAATGGCCAAGTCTCTTTGTGTCACGAGTCGGTCCCGGTTCCTTTTCTTCGGCCCGACTCAACCTCACTCGAGAAACTTATAATTAGTTGACGTTGGCGTCTACGACTTGCGGGATTTCCTTCGTCGAGGTGAGGCGTAAACTATCAAACTCAAAGTACCGGTTTGTGTATAAAAGGGAAAAATGTAGGATTTTTACGAGTAAACTTGAGTCGCCGCGTCGACTAAAAATATGGGTTTATATGACGGTTTGAAGATTTCCTTCATCGTCATTAGCCTATTTAAATGTCTCCATTATTGGGCACAGGCCTTCCTTTACATCGAGGGAGGGCTGATTTTCTTTCGGACACCTTATTCTAGCTAGAATGAATCGAGAAAGATTCGAGTAACCGACTGAGAATACGGGTGTAAGTCTTGCACAAGTGAATCCAGTCCACAAAATGACAACTTGAAGACTCGGGTGGTTTGCATCACTACCTATACAATCCGTAACTTGCGCAAATAAACGGTGATATCCGCCTGTTGCTAATATTGGGTCCTCGGCGTTATGTGCTTTCGGCGGGCAAATTGACTCTCGCGTGTAATCTGTCGCATTGAGAATAATCTCTTTCCTTATTTCGCCTTCGGTTGTTCTTTCGGGACTCGTTTTGATAAATATTTTCTGCTTATTTACTTATCTATTACCTTCGTCTTTCGAATAATTATGCTGTCGTTTCTCCTTTATTTATGCATAGCTTACTTTATTATCTTTTCTTCTCGTTCTTTCACGGATTTGGACTTGATTTCGGGATTGTGTGGATATTTATTACCTTTGATTGTAATCAATGATTCGATGTGCAAATCTTTTAGCAAACTTGTAAATAGATACTTTTAGAAATTTAAATTTAGTAAGAAACTTCAAACATTCCTTTTGTGTTGGGAGAAATCAACTTTCAAGCAGCTTTAATAAGTTTATAAATAGACAATTTACTAAAATATTAAGTTTATGTAGAGATGATTAATTATTCAGTCCATATCAGATTTATCAGCGTTAGCACTTTTTTAAAATACAACAAGATATCGGTAGTATAAAATATATATATATAAAATATAAATCCTAATTTGGGTTTAAACCCAAATTAGGATTTCCTGTACTTACTGTTTTTAGGTCCCGAAACAATAGCATATACCAACATTAATTACCAAAATCTCCATAGACTCTTAAAAAGTTAACCTTAGAAGGTCCAAGCACTGAACCAGGGACACCTTGCTCTTGCTTGGCTAGTAGGACGTCGACATAAAAGGTAAGTATAAAAAATGTAACCAAAAAACTTAAATTAACTTTAAAAACGAAGCTCAAATTGTTGGTCATCGCTTCAGAGATCAGAAACCAAAAGCCACTTTAGGCCAAACAATACCAGCTTGCAGTGGTCACTTTATTAGATTACCGCTCCGAAAGCTGGCCGACCCGCCGTTTAATTAGCTACCTACTGCACTACGCAGAGAGCCGTTTTTCTTCATTATTCCTTGCCTTGTTTCCGACCTGCTAATTGCTGCTTATACATCTCTATTACTTCCAACCCTACTCGGGCACGATTTCGTCACGCTATGCTTGCAATAAGTGTTATTATAACAAGCGGCAGGTTACCAAATAAGTCTATGTAAACTAATGAAATGAATTCTGGCCCACACGCATTTAGAATGGCTTTCACAAGAATACTAGAGAAGTTAATTAATTTTAGGATATGTCGAAGGCTTATGTTGAAATTGGTTTTTAGTCCAAAGCTTAGACGTATGATCAATTAAAGTTTTCATCAAAATTCTAGACTCAATGTATGTTTTCATCATATTCGTCTTTGTTTAAATCTAAACTAAAATAGTACATCAATAAGTAAATCAAAATCGTCAGCTATCCAAGAATTATTCAAAAGAAAAAAAGGTCAAAAGACTCTGATCTTATAACCAACCTACTCTAGGCTAATAAAATATTACTAATGCTTTTTTGAGCAAAACAATGTAATTACGGATATACAGACATTACATATTAGCCCAGAGTGCGCCAACATCCATGCAACTTTTTTGGCGTCCCTTATTGAATACATAATTATATAAACTCGTAAACATCGGAAAGCAGTTACTCTTAAACAATCCGAAAAGAAACCAAGGATCACAGAAAACACAAAATCATAGTAGTACAATAAATCGTAGGTATCATAAATCAGTAGCTCGAGAGATGAAATGCAATTTACGTTGGAGTATAATTGAATCAGTTGCACTTAAACAGACGATCCAGTTAACTGGCCGACAACCGACTGCGCTCCGACACTAGCCAAACAAGTTGGGTACTACCTTTGCCCAATTAGATTTAAGTACATAGTTGGATTAAAATACTTACCTAATTTAGTTAGGATTAATATCATTTGAACATTATGAGGAACGAGGCGTTTCACTGCTGAGAGACCGAGTGAGAAACGTAGAAAGATCTCTTGTTCTATGTGAAATTGGAATGACTATTACAAAAGTAACATCGGAATCGTTAACTGAAACATCGGATAATGACGGGACTCTGTTGGAGATGGTCAGAGGGGAAGAAAGAGAATCGCCGGAGCAGAGTAGTTATCGAGAATGAGCAGTTCAACTGGCAGACCGATTGAGAAACGTAGAATAGAATGCTCTTTGATTCCGTGTGGAGTTGGAATTACTAGGTCAAAATTAAGATCGGAAACTGAAACGTGGGATAATAACTGGATTCGATTGGAGATGGTCAGACGGGAAGAAGGAGAATGGTCGGAGCAGAGTAATGATCAGAATGAGCAGACGTTATCACTAAACTCGATGATCGATATACGAAAATGCGAAAGCTTATAGGTGTAGCTTTACCGATAGCTGGACTAACACCAATGCCTATATTTACATGAGTACCTACACATACTATTTTTTTTCACAAGTATTTTTAGAAAGTCTCAATTGATACTGTCGTAAAAATAACACAAACAAAATCTTTTCAGATAATGTTCCGCCCGTTGTTATTTTTTTCTTTCTTAAAAACACATAGCAAATACACGAACGGAAGGCATTCTACCGTGTTGTTTAATATTCGTAGAAACGCCGGCGAAGGCCGTTTAAAACTTTTATTGGAATAGTTTGACCATCCTGTGTTTCAGTCCGTTTGCCGCGGTATAGGCTCGTTGGCAAAGCTTGTCTAGTGTGGCTATGGCTAATAATAGAGTAACCCAGGGTGAAGTGCTTTACAATTATTCTTTCGTGCTAATTTTTGTCTCGGCGTCGTATTTATCAGTTTTCTGTACTAATTAGTGTAGACTATAAATTCGTCATATTGTAAATGAATAAAATGAAAATATTAAAATCGTAAATCAATCTTTGTAGCAGAAATCATTTTTTTCGTGATTGAAACGCAAGTAAAAATATAAACGAAATCGGTATCAAAAGTTAATATAAATTAGGATTGAAAATCGGATTATAGCACCAAAAATTCCACACAATCGCAAATTCAACTGTTGTTACAATTACAAGCTTACAATACCTTCCTCTGGTAGTGAGACTATGTTCTGCTGTTGCGCTCTTTCGTGCACCCTCCAATGGATATTACCTTTTTTATGACTCTCTGTTTCATTTCACATCGAATATATTCGTCTTAATTTTGTTTTCAATGAATAATTTTTGTTATTGTTAACAATGCGTTTTATGAGAACTGATACTACGTTTCAACTGGTTTGTTTCTTCAAATACATTGATATCAAAATAAATATTATCGTTTTGTTTAATTTCTTACTGTACAAATTGCATGTGGTTTATTTAAGGAACTAATGACCATTAAACCATTTCTCTTTTTTATCTTAACACATGCCACTTACTATCTTATCGTAATATTTTTTCTTGTATTCCCCTAATGATGCCCGGCACGTGTCCTCAGGTATAAAATTCGGTTAGTCGTGGACCTTTTTTATGAGACACTACATTTGTGTTACAAAAAACATACAAAATTGTAGTCGAGCGTTAATAACGAAGAGCTCGTGCTGTCAGAGCAGATGTTTGCTTTTGTAACGATTTGTGACCGATTCTCATCAAGTTGTGTTCTTTTTTAAATATTTCTTATTATTCTCCTCATATTCATTAGATGAAGGAATTGAATAAAAAATATGATCGTCATTTTTGTTTATTTTTATTAAATTGTATAAATAAACTTTATTCAACGTCGTCGTTTAAGGCATGGAATGTTCCCAAATTACTCGAGCAAAATAGGTAGGTAGGTATCTATAGACTATTGCTTATTATTAAGCTCTCTACAACAACTCTATCTAAATACTTATGTCCGTTAATTTTAAGAAACCAATCCGACCATCTGTCACAGTCGATCATAAGGCCGACCACCTTACAAAAGTTTTTTGTTCCATTACCACCGCTTGTATTCGATGGGTTATAAAAATGGGTTGCGGTGCAGCCGGCCGGTCCCAATTGTGAATTCCATTTTGTTGATAACGAATTTCTAACACATGTCTTTTTTATTGTTTCAGGATGTGAACACCGGCGTCAATCCATCAATGACGGTACCCTACACCTGACCATAGCGGACAATGCGGTCTCAGGCTACGAAACCTTTACCTAAGAAGGGAGCTTTGAGTAAGACGACATTAAAAGCAAGCTCCGCCTCGAAACAAGCTAAAAAGAAAGCTGTTTCCCCCAAAAAGGTCAAAAATTTAGTGAACAAATCATTGGTAAAGAGTCCCAAGAAAAATTCTCCTAAGGATGAGGCTAAGAGTGATGAAGAGTCTTCCGCCAATGACAAATATGATATGTCCACTGAGAGTCCTAAGGGCGGACCCTCAAAGGCCAGCACCTGTCGAAGTGAGTCCCCAGCAAAAAAATCTAAGAAAGAACCTAGAGAGAAGAAGGACGCGATTAAAAATGCTGCAGAAAGGAATGTAAAGAAAATTGTTCCCAAAAAAATTATCAAATCGGCCAAGAAAGCTAACGTTATTGCAAAATCTATAACAACAGATAGTGATTCGGACAGCGATAATGTAAAGTACAAAATTAATTTAAATGCGGTTAAAAAAACTGCACGAAAATTTTCAAAAGCTAAAACTATTATCAGGAAAGGCAATGTAAATCAAAAGAAAAAATGTGCAATACAAAAGAAACAAGAAACGCCAGAGAAAGAGGAGGCAGTTGATTTTAAAAATAAAACGTATGAATTGAAAGAAAATAACGATGTCCCGAAGGTAACGGAAATTAAAGAAGATGTGGCGAAGGGTGACATCCCCGACGATAAGAATGAAGATCCCAAACCTGAAGAAATTTCTGTAACTGAAATTTCAACCACTGCATCAAATAATCCTGCATGTGATTCAGTGACCAATTTAGGAGAAACGCAAAAAGTTGAGATTGAAAGACCTCCAAAATTTTTCACTTCTAGTAGACCTCCAAGAACTGTCGACATTGATGTAAAGTGTTGCAAAAATGCTAAGGGAAATTTGAGTGTGTCTGAAAGATTTTTGTCTATGAAATGTGAAACGAAAAATGATGACATCAATAACGATAAAAATGCTTCCAATGCTCTTATATCTCAAGGTCCCGAGATTGACGTGTATACTTTTACGGAAAAAGTTGACTCGCCTAAAAGTATTCTGTCAGATTTTCGTAGCCCAATAACCAAAAATGTTGGTCGCGTCAGGCCCATCGCTAGAGTCAAAGGAACTGTTGTTGATAGAAAGACAGAAACAGAAAAGAAAAAATATTCGCCACATAGGCCAATTGAAGAAGTTGTCAAACAATTAAAAGCAAGTAAGCGATCCGAAGAACTGAACACAAATCAATATCAAGATATTACTGATACATCTAGTCTAACTTCCAGTGTAACCAACAGTGAAAAGGAAATTGAAGATAAACCAAAACCTTTAGTAAGTAAATCATACAAAATGGTGGCTCGAAAATCTAGCATTACCGGGAAACCTTTTAGTCCCATAAAATTCTTCGATCAGGAACCCACTGGCAGCAAAAGTGAAAAAGCCACTGCATCTAGTGTTACCGCAAAGAAGAAGCCTAAAAAACAACAAAAGAAAACTAGTTTATCAGATGATGAACTCGAATCTTGTAAGTTTGCGCTCAATACTAAAGATTTCCATTATACCTCTTCAGATGAGAGTGTTAACGAATCAAACGACGACAACGACACCAAAGAGTCTTCAGAATCAGACACTTCAAAAAATAAGAAATCTAAGAATAAAAAGTATAAGAGAATCACAGACAGTGCGAAGAAAACAACTTCAAAGGAATTAAAAGAACTTTCGAAAGATTCACTTATCGACCTCAAAGAAGATTCGATAATGTTAGGTAATGAAAAACCTAGCAAGAGACGACTCAAACTTTTATCAATGTGGTCTGGCCCTAAAAAGCATAGAATGGCATCTCTCAATGCTATAGCGAAAGTCCATTGTTTATACGAAAATGAAAGCCGGACGCATATGGAACTAGGTTTAATGAGGACTGTTGACAGGCATGCAACTCCGAGTACGTCTAAATCATCAGCGCCTAAAAAGAAAGAAACTAAACCTAAGGCTTCGGAAAAGATGGAGAGTACGTCAGAATCTGAATACGATAACGGAAAAGATAAGAAAGACGAAAGTTCAGAAAGTTCAGACGACACTCCACCTCAAAGAACGTTACGCGGCGTACCAGGTATAAGGAGTGCTGGCAAATATTGGGACCCTAAGTCATCCACTTCTTCAAGCGAGGACAGCGAGCAAGACTCTAAAAAGAAAACTGTTAGTCCAGAAAAAAATAAAAAGACTACCAAAGCTTCATCGCCGAAATCGGATAGTGATAAGCCCTTAGCCAAAATGAAGAAGACCGCCGGTGTACCTGTGAAAAAGAAACGAAACAGAAATGAGGTGGTCATGGATTTAAAAGACATGGTTGTCCAGAAACGTATGGCTAGTCTAAACGCCACGGCTATTTTAGCCGCTAGTTACGAGAAGCGTTCTCCTAAGTCTAATAGGGATGAAACAACATCTGATTCATGTAGCGACGAATCATTTTCTCAGAAGTCAAAAAACGGGGTAAGTTCCGGCTTAAAGTCGGAAGTAAAAAGCGAAGATACTAAAAAGGATAGTGATGAAACCGTCTTAACGGACCGGAAACAGAAAATGGAAGTGATTGTCAACCAAGACACGGATGTGACAATCACCGGGGTATATTCGACGCACCTGCACGAAGGGTTCTGTACAGTGTCTGGTATGCAATACCGAATCTCATCCACAAGTCACACTAAGACAACAGCCACCGCTAACTGTGAAAAGGTGAGGACAACTCGAATTGATAATCCAATGATTATTTTTATAGTACGCGGTACTGTTGTTACTTGTTCCATATTTTTAGATAGATATGGTACCGTTCTCCTTATGACATAATTAATTACAAAGCGAAGTAGGCACTAGTAATATCATTACCAAAACAAATACTTTAATTAATACTTAATGCCAGACAATTTTCGAATCCGTTTAGATACAATGTACTTTGTTGGTAAGCGTGGCTAATTTCTAAGAACCCCATGACTTCCAATATAGTAATGAATATGGGTACTTCAATCAGCTTAACCCCAGTAAAACGAATCCTCAATACGCACTCATTTCCAATAAAGCTTGCATAGCCACAGGCCATCGCTTTCATTAATACCCGGTAATGGAGTAAGTTCTATGTAAACACGATTGGGGCCTCATCTTTATTTATCCTTCATCGCTCGCTACTGAACGATACAGGCAAAAGTGATCCTTTTGTAAGGCCACAAACGGCGGGGACTCACAAAAGGCACTTATCAATTGGGGGCTAAACGATTTACGCATGAAACGAGTAACCGGCGTGTTACCCTTGACGCAGATTAGATCGTCTGACGCGTTAAGTCTTATTAACGTTACGTTAAACACTAGCTAGCGTCAGAAACAACTGTTATGCACGAAGTTGTGAAGATATAATATACCTACTGTTATAATTAGCAACTTAGTAGCATCTGACGCGTATTAAATTAACTGACGTGTTGAAAGTTGAAACTCGGTAGACTAAACAAACACCGTAAAACAACAAGCATAGGTGACTAGAAAGCATTTCCTTTCCTAGCTTACTTTGTAAAAATCTCGTAAGGCGTGATCTTAACGGTAGTAAAGAAGTTTATTGCTCTGGAAACTTCCACCGTCTTGTCAACTATCCTTCATGTTCGTCTAGTTTAATGGTCAGTGAGGCAGTATCCGTGCATATTGTAGGATTTGCACTTGCAATGTTATAGGACAAAGTTAAACTAAAAGGTCAAAGACATGTCAAGCAGATTCAAGCTTCCCTTGTCTCTTAGTTTGTTTACTGTTTTATCTCTTGAGATTAGAATAAGATAATTTCAAGAGTCGACTTTATTTGCTTATCCATTAAGTTTATTAAACTTTGTGCAGGAGGGTTGCTCGGGAGAGGATGGATCCCGCTACACCCCTCTAACAGCCTTGTCGTCTATGCAGCCTCCAGCAGAGCATTCGCATTCTCATCCGCATCCAGGTAAATTGTTTAATCATTAAGCTCACCATAGTTCACATCATTGCACACAAATACCTACTTATATGAAAATTACCCAAACTATCTTTATATTGTTTCTGATTTAGCAGAATCAAATGTACCAGACAGTCGCAATGGTCGTACGTAGAAGTAGAGGTCGCTCTCCTAGAACTTGATTTAGATTTCAGTTCAGTTTTAGATAGGTAGGTAGTCTAAATCCGAGATTAAGATACAATTTTACACACTAAGCTGGCGCTTATAATTATCTCTGAATCTCGGCCTAAGTTTCCGAGTTATTAACGGCGAACGCACTTACCCTAGTGTAGGTAAGTACCTTGTATTGTAATTTAGATGCCTTTGATAAGGTAAAGAATATATTACTACTTGATTAGGTTTTCTCCGCTGTTGCCACAAGCTATTTAGTTGACGGCGACACTGATTTGCAATTTTACAGCAATATTCTCGCTTAAACTTGCCAAAGCGCAACCTTCTCCAGTATTACGTAGCCTCAAAGTTCGAATAGAGCTTTTGTGTGGCATTAAATTCCTGACTCTGGATGGGCCCTTAAGTTTAGCGGTATTGTCGCTCTACCAACTGCGGTAATCGAATAGAATGATAAATGATCAGCCTCTGAAGGTTCGAGTAATTAGGACTGAAAGGCTGAAATTAGTAAAGGCTGAGGAAACGTTCGTTGAATAATCGATGAGGATATTATATTATAGAATCTGCTAAATGAAAACAATATTTGCCATCCAGCAAATATTGACCATTTGACGCCACATTATGAGTATACACATAAAAACTTTCTCTTTTATAACAATAATTAACACACATTTATTTATATCTCATGGAGATACTGTTTTTGTGTGGACATAGCTGTGTTGTTTTATTAGAAGGTCTCGTAGACGCAATTTGTCTTGAACTTTCCGAAACAGAAAGAGCCAGTTTATCGCTATTTACCTTTGGAACTTTTCCTGGCTTATCGAGTTTCTTTTTCTATCTGCCGATATTAATCGCAGTTACTATAACTTATTTACAGGCTTTGTTGAGGTTTTCGAGGATTTCTTTTTATATCTAATCGAGCATTTATGAATCTTTCTTGGTAGCTTACCTTGGTACAATGGGCTGGATAATTGCCGGAAAAAACCACATGAGTCGTGATAAATAGATGACAGTTTTTATTTCACAAATTTTGCAATTAAGAGCAAGTTTACTACGTTTCCAACAGGAAACATTCCTCCAGTGAAAATCTCTGTCTACACTGCAAGGGTTAATTATCCATGAGTCCATATAACTTACAAAACCAATTGGATATTTCATAGGACAAGCTATCATTATGATTAAATGTAGCATAAAGTGCTGTATACCTCTCTTGCAGTAATGTAAATGAAAGTTCACCTCAAGGGAATTTCCGGGTCTGTCCTTCGCCATTTTATTACGTCGTCACCTCAGACCTGTCGTCACCTCAGACCTGTCGTCACTTTACTTACTTTACGTATTCAAGTTTAAAGGTGTACTCACAAGATTTCTTTTGATGCCATCTTCTCGTGAAGATTGGAAATCGTTAGGCCAATATGCACTCTCGACAACACCACACGGAGTGAAGCATCAGGGCCTAGCCAAGTGGATTGTTAGAAGAAGCAACTATTTATTACCGTTACCGAAAGTCAATGACTATAAGGATGGTTTCTCTTCCTGAATCATTTCCCGTAAGTTCTTGAGCCATGATATACCTACCTCTTCTTAAATACCAATCTTGTCTTGCCCTGAACATTTCATTGTAAGATCAATTGACATGTCCACGTCATTGTCTATTCTCAGGAGCTTTTCGCGGTATTCGTTATATACATCATGAAATCTAAAAAATCTTCGATACATCCACATTTCGACTGTTTCCGCTCTTTCACTGCTAACCCAAAGTTCACTAAATGAGCGTCCAAGTCCCAGGATTAACGAAAACACATCATTGTACGATTCTAGATGCGATGCGACAGTCCTATCGAGATTATATTTCATGCTTGTTCGATTCAGCTTTTTATTTGCAGATGTCTAACGGCCAATCTAAAATTAAGTCGTACTACACAACCCGTGTTATCTTATCAAGCTTGAACGGACACTGTCTGGATTCCGAAGTGTCCGTCGTCGTGACCGATTGCCTCACATCCGCTAATAGGCCAATGTTTCGACATGTGCTGACCTCGCTGCGCAGACGCAGGCGATGTCTAGATATACAGTAGGTGTGTGTAGATAATGATCAATTTTAACGCGAATTGTTTTGTTGTGATTCTCTCATCGCCGATCCTACAACCTGTGGTAGACTACTGTCTGGAAGTAATGGACAATATACTGGTTTTAGTGGGCGATATTGGTAGGTAATCAAAAGATGTACCTACTTAGCTAATTCTGCAGCGGCCACTAAGTCGAATCCTAATCCTAAACGCAACCGTCACTCTGTCGTTCATGCTACATCGCGTAAGAGCGAGCGAGACGCTTCTCTTAGCGGCGACTAATAGCCCAGAATTGCTCCTATTGTAAATCAAAGACCTAGATTGAGATTGTCTCTGAGCTCTTGAGTGCAAGCTTAATATGAGGCCGCTATTGAAATTGTCCAAAGCTTATGAAATTTGACATTTGTAAAAGCTAGCTTACACTAATGCAAAGATATATAGACAACTTTGAGTACGTTTGTTTATTGAGTATTAAAAATTATATTAAAATTAACAGTCGTAAGACCTAATTTAGGGTCAGCTTGCACTGAAAATTGTATTCGCCTTTGCGCGCTCAAAATTCATTTCGAATCGAGGCTAGTTTAGTATTCGCAAAAAAGGAACATTTTTATACTGCAGATATATTGCTCTGATGATAATGTATGGAAATTCTATATGGTTTTTCAGACACAAACACTTCTTAGATATCATAATAGTTATTATAGGCTTCCATAAAGCTTGACACACACAGCCGCGACCTAGCCGCGGCTTGCGTCCTGCGATCAGTTGAAACGCATGCCCCGCCTCATTTAGGTTGCGGCTGTGTGTGGAGGGCATACCTAAATCCTTGAATTAGCTGGAACAACTATTATTTATCACTGCGCATATTGTATTATACACACACGAGTTCACTAAACACATATCCTCAAATTTAGTCTATACACATCAGGATCTACGTATAAAGGTAAACAATACGAGCGCAGTGTTGGCTTAATGCCAGCCAGCGGATGTCAATGCAAGATCTTGGCCCCGAGAGGCGCTTCCGAGAATATTATAACACCTATTAACATAATCTCTTATGTTTTACTCCTATTCTACTGCTAATAGGCTGTATCTCTCTTGGTAAGTAGAGGAAGATACGCTTAAGTTTTCTGCTGTTATGAAATGTTAAATGAAAATTGTAGATTTTTTTGGAATAAAGAATGACAATTTGATCGCCTAACTAAAGAGTAGGTGTACGTATGTATTGTATATCTTAGTCACGAATGCTATTTATTTACTTGTAGTAGACCGATCTATCGCGTCTCTGCTCGCAAATTTCAGAGTCCATAAAAAAAGAAAAAAAAGAAGTGTCAAGTTCCGCCGCCCCACCCAAACGGCCATTGCTAATCTTTGCGTCGATGCCGCGTGAGTGTTTTTCCTACAATTTATGGAAAATTATGCTGAAAACGAAAAATTTCGTACTCGATCAGTTATTAGAACTGGTTAGAATGGCTTGATATCGCCTGGGGAAGATGAGAGGAAGATATCGAACAAATGCCGTGAGGTTAAGTGAAGTTTACGAATAACCTGAGTGACGAAGAGTTGTTTCTTCTAGTGATGCTTGTACAGTGTACACCCATGCGATGGGTTGTAATTTGGAGTGATAGTTGTGACGTCTAACGTCCAAACTCGGGTGAGGAATATATATGATATTTCCACCACGACCATACGTGCAAACAATTTGATGCGTATCTATCACTCCCAGCGAGAGGCTGTATTGAGAGCCTGGGCTCCTTTCACGATATACATGCGAACAATCGATATGTATTGCCTCAGGCAGGTCACGTCTGGCGTTTAGTGTGTTAACATAACCTAACCTAAAATGAATCATAGAAAGGCAAAGTACAGTAGATCGTATGACTATGTACCTTCTTACAATACATACTGGACGACATGTCACAGTCCATTCTTGAACAACGCCAATAACAGACAGACCCTGTAGACAGTTGCAGCGGTGCCCATGGGGAAAAATACCTCGGCCACTAGATAAAGAAATGAAACAAGATGTCCTGATCCAGAGAAATGTTATACTTGCCATACATTGTTCCTATTTCCAACTCAAATACTAAGGCTGTGATGTCAGAAATAAAATATGTACATTTTAATTTTGACTAATTATTTAATAAATATCCTGCAATGTGAGGGAAGGTCTGTGCCCGAGCATGGAGACATATACCTAAATAGACTGATGATGATTTAATAAAGCAGAAACATATGGTCTGTGTTGTTTTTTGCAGTGGATACTGCTCTTAATCTCTTCCTAATAGGAACGATTATGTCCTGAACACTATTGTATCAGTGATGCTGGCTGACTGTTATACCGATAACACTTACAAAATGTGTCTAGTCTAGACGCTTATACCACCGATGCAGTTGATAAATATCATTGCAATATAACTTGTCTGATAAATTGAATGAATGCAAGCAATTGTGCGAACATTTCTAAAGAAACAGCATATTGGCTATACCAACATCAAAACTTTTCAATTTCCGTGACCTGCTTATACCTAGCCAACAAATTCAACAAGAATCTGTTAAAATCTTCTGTGGAACCTAGGCACACCAGAACAGCCTAGCACGACGACCAGCAAGCCTGTATTACCACCAGTATTGGATGGAACACACAGCAGCAAGGACGGCACCAGACCAGTCCTACCCGCATTAGCCCAAAGGTAGGCTCACGGGTATATGTGCCTGTTATATACATGATTTATACAATATATTATTATTATTAATGACAAGACGGCCTTGTCATGACTTGAGGATTATAAAATACCCCTTAAACAGCAGGTATCACAGATGAATCTGCCATGCATACATACTTAAATATCAATAATACATATTTAAATGTCAATAAATCAAAAACATGTGAAATTATTCATTTGATTTTTTCTTGCATATCCGCTAGGTATGCAAGTCGTTTCATACAAACGTTTCGTATGCGAGGTGTGAAATTCACCTGCATATAGGATAACTTTCAACTGATGGGGCAATTACTCCCCGGCCGTACAAGTTGCATAGGCCAACTCCGGGCCAAATTTTTTCCTTCATTTCGTTAATACCAAATCTAATAGAGAAAGGGTAAACCTATTCTTCTAAGATACTTCACTTTAAATGCCTTAATTAATTCATATAAATAAATAGGTATCTCAAATAATTTGATACATACTTGTAAAGCTAATAGACATTGTATTATAGCGTGCATACACTTAAATATTTAAAAGACACCGGAAATTCCTTCAGTTTCAAATACAGTGTCTTGAGGGGGCCCAAAATTATGTAATGAGTGATATGTTACCTAGGATCACTAGGTCTTATCTCTACAGTTTATTTGGAATCTTAAATGACTTTCCCTTATTGTAATTTTATGAAATGCTTATATCATTTCATATCGCTGGGCCGTGCTGTGTGTTGTGTATGTTATATAAAAATACCTAATAATTAATCAACATACATTTTGACATTATGTATGCAATTTTAAACAAACTAAAACTCAAATATTTGGATGCTTATGTGCAGAATATTTGAATAAAGCTACCCTGACAGCTTAAGCATTATGAAAATTGGCTTTATTATGTATTAATGCAAACAATTGATGTTTCATGGCTTCAAAAACTGTTCCGCCCTTAAGCATAACCCTGTATCAGAGGTGATTCCACACTAGCTTTCCACAAGGAAAATGGCTAAAATTACTGGCATAATGTTATAATGGGTTTATAACCAAAATAAATGCAAAATATGAGATTTTGGCCCTCTGACTGGGACCATTAACCGTTGCATGCATTGCAAAATTATTATGGTTGGTTGGCTATATACAAAGATATTTGAATGGGCCAAGCACAATAGACTCTTATAAAATAAAGATAATTATCAGATAATTAGGTATATAAATACCACATAAGTTACAAGATGATTTCGACTAGTAACTCACTTGAATAGATAGGTCAGTGATCATCAGAAGAAGTTCTGTGCCTATTAAATATTTTAAAAATTAAACGACCTAGGGTTGCTACGGTGAGGCCCGCGTATTTACGCGATTTCCAAGACATTCTATTTACATCAGACCAGGCTGTAGGCCCTAGTTGGCCTTGCCTTTCCCTCTGCGAAGAATTTAAAAACAACAATTAAGTATTTTAAATCCTTTCAAACTTTCTTGCTATAAAAACGTATGCTGGACACATGTCTAGATGAAAATAATGTTCACAATACCTTTACCATAGCATGCCAGAGCCTTATATGGGAGGTACACAATTAGGGACCTACCCACATTTAATCACATTATTAAACTACTGTGGCAACTATATAGTGACATATATATTACATACATTATTATTTGATATTGAGGTATTGGTAGAAGCCAAAGGGTCACAGCGGCCACAAAGGTGTAGTGTGACATACATATATATAATGTCATCAGAAGAAAATATTTAATCAGACCCCGAATCCAACCGAAAACAGGCACGCCGAACCGGATTCGTAGACTTGCCAGTCAAAACAATGCGAAATGGGATTTTATTATGTACATTTCCACTACGTTTATTATCGTTATTTTCAATTTAGGTAACAATCAAAATATGATTTCAGAACAAACTCTGTTTCCAGGGATTTCTAATCAAATCAATTTATTGCCTCATGCATGTGGTACATACAAGGCGTTAAGTGCTAATGCCCAGACTAATTATTAATTTATCAATTATTGATTATTTGTTAATTATTAATTTATGAAAAGTGATTTTATTGACCCAGTGGTTACCCATAACCTTGGATTAACCATAACCAGGGGTGCGCTGATGGGAATTAATCGGCCAAGTACTTCACATAGTTCAGGATTTAGTTTGAGCAAAGCAGTACAATATATGTACAAAACAGTACAATACATGCCTCTGACAAGCGGCTTGTGATGTTGCATTTATGAGGATACATTCATGTGATACCTCTATTTCACAGATCACTATTGAATATGCTGTATGTTTGCTCAGCCCATTATGCTTAGCTCATTAAATTGTGCCAAATCAGCACTACCCAAATTACCACGCCCTCAAATTAATAACGATAGCGACTTGATCAAGTAATTCTTTAGGATTGATTCTTCAGTATGTCGCCTTTACCTAACAACATATTGCCTGGGATCCAGAATCCAGTCACAGGCTTGAAACATTAATTTTTTGGTTGTTTGTTTCTTCTTTCTAAGGAGACCTTTGGAGATTCTTGCAAAAAATCAGTAGTTTTTATTTATACTATACTCCTTATAGTTTTTGCACTCCAGGTGCAGACCTTAATAAAGGTGTGAATTATTGAAACCCTGCCTAACCAATGGTTAAGAAATAGTTCCACTCCTATAACAATATACTTAACCTCATTTAAATTTAATTTATTTAATTTTTCATTTTAATCCAGAATATTGCTAATATTATATATTGCTTACATACCTATTAGGTATAGTCATTGCGTACCTATCTCAACTAAACGCGTTTAATTCGCAAGTAAATTGATACTGTACTAACAATAAGTCACAAGAGACCTTGATAGGCATAGGGTTCATAATCTGTTAGCAGATCAAATATACCTTGGGGGTGTGAACTGATCTATATTTACTGCTCAAAGCATTAGACATGCTGATACATCAGCTGCGAAATGGCTTGACATCAATATATTCAATTAGATCATAACTTATTAAAATTAATGATTATGTAGATTCATCACACACACATTCACTAAATTTTATGATGGAGACGTATTGCACTCCAATAATTCAAATTGCCAGAGCTTGTCAATCCCACCTTAGCTTATACACAATGCTACTGCACTAGGTCCTACCTGATCAGCACAATATCATATTAAATGGTTCAGTGACTTCATGCCGTCAAATGTTGTACACTACAAAATTGGAATTTACGGGGTTCATACCTATCAATTAATAACGATAACGTAGATTGATTGATGTGCAAATGGACATACATTCATGTAATAATAATTCATAACTTTTGTGTCGTCAACGACCATATTGCATTATGTTGGAAGAAGTAAATATAGCAAATACTTAATTAAAACAACATAGTTGCCCTAGAATATTTATCCTGTTTCATGATAGATGACACTTTCAACATCTACAAGTAAATAAATAGCATTCGTGACTAAGATATACAATTGTAAATTAAACGAACTTACCTGTTGTGAAGTTCAATTATAATTGTATATCTTAGTCACGATATGAATAGTCCCACCCACCACTAACACTCCCTAGTAACTTGTCATGAAACAGTTATACTTATACTTTGAACTACAATGGCCGTTTGGGTGGGGCGGCGGAACTTGACACTTCTTTTTTTTCTTTTTTTATGGACTCTGAAATTTGCGAGCAGAGACGCGATAGATCGGTCTACTACAAGTAAATAAATAGCATTCGTGACTAAGATATACAATTATAATTGAACTTCACAACAGGTAAGTTCGTTTAATTTACAATAATACATTATTGAAACGAAATTCCTATCTCTGTTCTTTATTGCAAACAAAATCTTCTATTTTATTTCACATTTTCAAGCTTTAATGTCTTAGAGTTTAATGTATTCGAAATAAAAAGTTGTCCAAATAACGTTAGTCGAACAAATGTTTTTCGCAATTACGACCAGGGGCCTTACCATGAAGTCTTATAGCAGGATTACTTCAATAATACTTAGTTATTTCGTACCATGACGTCCTTAATAAGCTTACTTGAAGTAACAAAGTATTATTGAAGTAACCCTGCTATAAGAGTTCATGGTAAGGGGGCTGGACCCTATCTTTCTCTACTTACCAAAAGAGATACAGGCATTACACTTTCCAACTTCAATTCCAAAATAGTTGCAGTTGCAAGATGTAGTTGTGTGTCCATTAATAATTAGTAATTACACTGTCTCTTTAGCCTTCGTTCACACCAGAGCATACAAACTTCTATGACGTCAAACTTCTATGACGTAATAGGTGGTGCGAAAATTTTGCACGAAATCCCATCGCTATATTTTTCAAAAGGTGTTATTCATCTCAAACGAGGAGTTTAAAGCTAAGGGGAAATATTGCTAACACTTCTTATAGATTGGCTTTCTTTTTATTGAGAGGGCGGGTAAAGTTTGTAAAGTTAGCACCCCTTTGCATAGCTCGGGGAACGATGGCGATTTTTATTTGATGCAAATTGAAATCTATTTAGCAGAAGGGAATATACAGACATATAGATTAACCTAATGTTTGAATAAATATCAATCAATTCTAAAACATACACGTAATAACTTAATCGAAAGTTAATATTGTGATATAGTATTTAAATTATTTATCTAATTATATTTAAAAGAAGTATTGTTTTATATAGATTTTGCGTACATTACCTAAGTGTAGTATCTATGTATCTATTTGGTGTAAATAAATGAATTTTGAATTTGAATGTGATGTGAGTTTCAATCCTCTGAAACTACGGATCTGAAATATAACCTTATAATAATATTATGATCAATTTGCTATTATGTGGCTTAGCTACTCTTTAAGTTTCTGTGAATAACATATAAATATTGACAATTCAGGTTTTGGTTTATTCAAGAACTTAAACGATCCACATTAAAAAAATTATTCTATTAAAATAGAGATACACACTTAGATAGCTCTACTACATAGTTGTGAAAGATCTTTCATAGAGTTGTCTGTCTATATCGGTAGCTAGCTAGCTATATCTTTTTTATAAATTCGTTATAGCTATCTACTGTATTTACCTAATCGTTAAACCATCCAGGTACATAAGAGTATTAGCTACTGTATTTCTAACTATAATATTTATCTGGCAAAAGAACGTCATACCAGACATGATATCTGATTCCTACGAGCTCAATCTGTCTGCTCGCGCATTGCACATTCTCGCCTCTTGCTTGCATCCTGTGCGATCGTTTTTCCGCTGACGACTCCTAAATTGCAGCTCTGCCTGATAGGTCGGTCCAGCATGGGCCATGGCACTTAGCCAACCACTATCCCACAGATATTAAATAGCGGCCACTTATCTAAGCACGCCACCCGCCGCCCAGACCGAAATCAGCACTATCCGACCAAATTGTTTGATATTCAATTTTATTTCCTTTCAAGATCTGATCCTTTTACTGAATAGGTTGTAGATAAGTGTCTGAAAATGCCTATTCGGATTATTTTGTGAAATTCATCCTTTATAAGCAGATTAGGTTTTCCCGCGTCATCAGTTTGAGTTGATATTCTGTACAGATAACTTTGAAGATTGAAATTCGGGGCCAGCCAAGTGGCACTGACTTTCGTTAACGCAAGTAGAAGATGAAGAAGTATGGGATTGACATATTCGTCTTCTCGTTAGGAAGTTTCAATCCGATACATTTTACTTGGCTGTATTTTTTTAAATTCGTTATTGTCACAAAAGCTATGGTTAAATGATACCTCTAAACCTTTCAGATTATATTAGCCCAAATTCATCATTGCTGGACGGTAGATCAATTCTATTAGTTTAAGTGTAACCATTGATATGTTGTCGAGAATACAATGAATTAGTCATTTTCTTGCTATTTCACAAAATCAGTAGTAACCTTTCTCACGTATTTCTAAGAATAAGCATATTTATTTATTCTATTCTTATCTTCTATACATATAATAAGACTGTAAAAAAGTTGTGTCTGTACATTAGATATTTTTTGAAAAGAATAATTGTAATGTGTTTTAGGATCGATACTGATGCCAAAACACTTATTTTTAGAATTTTTGTCTGTTTGTCTGTGACTTTGTGCAAGTATCACGCCAAAACTGCTGAAGGGATTTTGATGGGAGTTTCACTAGGAGATAGCTGAAATATCCGGACAGCTCATAGGCTATAAGCCATGGCGGTATGTGAAGTGGAAACAAGGATTCAGAGAGGATGAGCTGCCTCCTAATCTTCTCCATCCTCCTCCTCTACGCAAACGAAGTTGCGGGGTACAGCTAGTATCCAATATAAACGTTATCTTTAGGCCAAAAAGTTTGACTCTGAGGTTTAAAATTACAAGCCGCATTGAATTATTTAATTTCCATCCTCGAATAATTTGAATTTGAGATCCGAGTTTGCGTAGCTTAGCGAAATCCTATTTCGTAACGCCCGCTACGGTCTAATTCAGAGGATTTCAACCTTTTTACATGCACAGCTCAAGTAAAAATATCTTGCATAAGCCTGGAAAACGGTGATTTCAAAGCATTTTAATTAAATATCCCAGTTAGGAACTTTTTTGGTGTTTTACTTGGTTTTTATTTTCAACGTAATATTCGCGGTGTTTATTTTTCGTTTGATTTCCCTACATGTGGAATCAATTGAAAAAATAAACCCTTCAAAAATTAACTCTACAATTTTCCAACGCTACTCCCTCTTTCTGTCTTCCTTCCTAATCTTCTTATCTACTCTACTATATTTTCTCTCTCTTTAATATACTTAAGTAAAGACATATAACTCGCGAATTAATTATGGCTGGCATTGCTAAATTTAAAAAAAAATACTTTTAAGTGCAATCATTTTTGGAAAATTTTGTGAAATACGATACTACTTCGCGTTGTCCAAAAAGTTTAGCGGTGGTATATAAAGCCTGACACACACACAGGCGGCCTGCACGCGGCTAGTGGCCTGCGGTCAGTTGAAACTCATGCCCCGGCCCCTTTTCTTCCGTCGTTAACGTCCAGTAGGTAGTGATCTGCGGTCTACTCCTCAGATCGCTACCTATTGGATCTGTACGACGGGAGAAAATGGGGCGGGGCATGGGGAAAATGAGGCAGTTTAAACTGGCCGCAGGCCGTAAGACGCGTGCAGATCGCGTCTGAGTGTGAAAGACTTAATACTACCTAAAATCTACCTAATCCGTAGACAAAGTGAACAGCAAATCGAAAGAGTTATAGGTAATCGTTACCTAAGTAAGCTCTGTGCCATGATTCCACAGTCAGCAATTTTCATACTAAAGTAGCCATTTAGGTATAATCGAAAAGTCTGAACTCCTCCAGAGTTCAGACAAACTTTTGTCCTTATACTTTCATTTACGTTACATCCTGTAGGTACTCGTTACACCATTGCATACTATATTTTTGTCACGAATAAATAAGAGTATTTTCAATTCCCTGTAAACTCGTAGCGAACGACTTTAAAAATACTAGTTCAACCGACCGTCGGTTTTTGTCATCTATTTTGTTATCGTGCCGAGAGAAACCGTTTCTACGTTTTCCGGGAACGGGAAACACAACGTTGTTGGATGGAAGCTCGTGCAAAATGAAACTCGACGAAGACTGAAGTTGGGGCTAATCACGAAAGCCAGGCGCTAAGCGACTCCTCTCGCCCTTTCGGTTTATTTGCCGGAGGGCTGGATGCATGAAGGAAAACATTTCGCCGCGCTATAAGGAGAGAGCCTTAAGTTTATTTCGTAATGAGGACATGTCTCCGCCCTTGTCACTTTCACTCTCATTTTAGGGTTTCATAATCCCGAACGAAACCCTATTCATGAGACAACGATGTCTCTATACCCGTCACGATATCTGGAAAATTGAAATTTTATCATATTTAGGTGATCTTATACACAAAAATTGCACACCATATTAGAATTTATGGTACCTAATCAAATCATAAATATAAAATGACCTAAAAGTTAAAAAGAATTTTCATATAACTGTACTATTTTGTAAAAAAAAAAACGAGTGGGATGATTTAGCGAAAGCAGAAAGCAATTTATTTTGAGTTTCACCATCTCATCCCACGAGATATTCAATATTATTTTTAAAAATAATTCGTGGGATGAGTTAAGGAAAGAATTTTTTTACTCATTTTCAGTTTGACCATCTCAGCCCACGTGGGATAAGATCCGTGGGATGAATTGGTGACTAACCCGAAAATTCTAACAATGTATAAACAAATGAGTGCCAGAGAAAACAAAGTTGTCACGCGGTGTCTGCGATGTAAATAGGCTTACTCCATATCCATGGGGCGTTCCTTGCTTCATGGCTGGATGTATTACAACGACAACTCTCGAATACACGCCATGTTTGTTTCAAATCTCTTTTGATTTGGTTACCTTGTTGTTGTCTCTTATAAATAATGTAGATGTTATAAGCCGTCTTTGTACCAAACAGGGTGTTATAAGTTTAACGTGTGTGTCTGTCTGTATGTGGCATTGTAGCTCCTAAACGGGTGAACGGATATTGATTCAGTCTTTCGTTTGTATGCAAGGAAAAGGTGCCGTTGGCATAATTTACTTACCTATTTTTAATCTTATTTGATCTGAGGCTCTTTCAATTTCACACATACCTATACACATTCTCCCTCTCACACTCTTAAATATCATCATTGAAAATTCTTCATTGTTACTTTTAATGCTTAACTTAGCTCTTTATTATATTTTCTGTGTGTAGTTCACGACATCGAAAGTCGCTACATCGACGGTCTATACGGATACGGATATAGCGTACTGTCGATATAGCGCACTGTTGATATAGCGTACTGTCGATGTAGCGTACTGTCGATGTAGCGTACTGTCGATGTAGCGTACTGTCGATGTAGCGTACTGTCGATGTAGCGTACTGTCGATGTAGCGTACTGTCGATGTAGCGTACTGTCGATGTAGCGTACTGTCGATGTAGCGTACTGTCGATGTAGCGTACTGTCGATGTAGCGTACTGTCGATATAGCGTACTGTCGATGTAGCGTACCATCGATATAGCGTAGGTACTATCGATGCAGTGACCCGTCGATGTAGCGTTTTCGATGTAGCGACATTCGATGTCGTGAACTAGACCCATATTTTCTGTATACCGGATTTGGAAAAGCGGGGCCTCCTATCACGAGTACATACTCAAAAGGTGTGTCCTAACAAGCGGTAATGTTAACATTAAGTTTAGGTTAACGAAACTAATTTCATTTTTAATAACAAACCTATTTTCTCTGTATTCTGCTAAATATCATTGTTTTCCACAGTGGGCGAGTTGGGCGGGCTCGGGCGGCGGGCGGGCGGCTGCTCCAGCGCGTTCTCCGCACCCTCGCCGGCAGCACATCATGACCCAGGTCAGCCACATTACTTAGTTTTAAGCTCGCTACAGTATACCGAAATACCCTTCACCGATGGAACGATTCCCCAAAAACACGCTTAGCCGATGGTTTGTTCTACGAAAAAATCATTCACCGATTCGTCAAAAACATTTTATTGAATGGACTCGACAGTTTTTGTCATTTGCCATGTCAAATTATTTATTCTGGTTATTCGAAAACTCTAAGATATTCGCGAACTGATTAATTTAAAGGGAAATTAATAACAAAACAACCACTGTATAAAATTGAGTATAAAATAATTTAGCAACTGTCACATTCCCGCCATTATTTTATGGTATTACAGGGTTAATACTATACAGCTCGTTAAAACACACAAAGTCGTCACAAATAAAAGAGGGTTAAATTCTAAGCAAAATGTTAAAGCAACAAAGCAGAGTTAATAAAATTGTTGATTTAAAAAATGTACGGTAATGTCAAAAGGTGGAATAATCTAGTAGTCATGAGCGCCGTTGAACTCGCTTTATTCTGTGAATTTCTGTGCGTCGGCGGTGACGCTCGTTGAGCGCTACACTAGATAACAACTGTTGTATTGTAACGACAGCCAATGATACAATAAAAAATCCGTTCTCCAGTAGAACTGCACCATATTATGTGGAACTGGGAGTTATACTACATTGTACAAATCATAATGAAACTACATAATCGATACCCAGACACCATATGAAACTAATGATACCTATTAGATAGGTAGATAGATGAACTGATGAAAGTCTTCTAGAAAAGTCTACAGGGAAGGCTCCCTTTTGCGGCCAATAAAGTTAAGATTTTCTCAAGAACTACTTGACCGATTGTAAAGAATATTTGACTATGTAGTAGATAAGTACCTAGTTTGTAAAAAAAATCGAAAATCATCAAGCGTTCCACACACAGCCACGACCTGCACGCGGCTTGCGACCTGCGGCCAGTTGAAACTTCACAAGTTCGGCGTGTAGATCTCTGGTACCTACACTTTTATCTGTGTTATACCAAAAAATTCTATTGTTGTTTATTTTTGACTACGTACCTACATAAGTTGCTACTTTAACGTTGTTCCTCATTCTAATTTACGTCTAAATTAATAAAGTTGTTATCTGTAATGTACATATAACACACTCAATTGATTTTTATACTTACAAGATAAATTGCTTCAACATATCTGATGCAGAGATTTCCCACTTCATTCTTGTACTATCCGAATTAGGCTACAAATGTTTTTTTTATTAATGTATTGTCCTACCTGTCGCTCTTAACAACAGTCTTAACGATAACGAGATCAAAACGTGCATTAACCGTGGTAAAGTCGCGGCGGAAAATTCTTTTCAGTCCATCCAGCAGCGGGTTTGTTAAGTAATTAATTCCTTTGCTGGTCTGTTTGAATAAATCACTACCTAGTTAACTTGAACATTATAAAAGCTGCCTTTTGCATTTACAAATTAAAACACTTTTAACAAGGCCAGTCATAATAATCATAGACATAACAAATTACAAAGAACGTGCTACGAACATTAATCAAATCGATTTCATTCGATTGTATCCAAAGTTAGACTAACTTTGGAAACATTACCTAAATCCTTCATAAAATTTGTCCTCAAAAATAACATAGAAAAGAACAGCAATCATAAATCTTGAAAGCTCTTTAGCATTCAAGGCGTTCTCCGAGATTTTATTCATCTACTCTCATAGGATACAAGCAATATAGGGAACAAGAAAACAAACTGACACCGTATCAAAACACGGTCCACACTACACGGAATCTCCGTTTAGTTTAGTTCCAGTACTCGCTGAGCTCCTATTTGCAATAAACACGTCCCGTGTGGGACCACGCTGGAACTTCTACGGACTTGTTTGCTCTTGGAAATGTTAAAACTGGGACTTTAGTTCGGTGCGCGAATTTCTTTGAGTTTTCCGTTGAATTAGTTTCAAGTAACGTCTTAACTTTCAAGAAATAAGTTAAAGGAACTTAAGTAGACGAAGTTTGTTGCAAAATGTAGGTAATAGCGACTTTGCAATAAGGTGATATTTAATTATATTGTTTAAGGAAATGTTGGGTGTTTTTAAACTAGGTTGTGAAGCTTGCTCTTTTAGGTCAGTACTACATATTTCACTAAAACTCATTCTCCCAGAATATTAAGTTATGTTGTTATACCTATTATTAAAAGTGCGATGTAGTCGAAGAAATCTTGGAAGGTCTGGTGGACCTTAAAATTAAATTTTTTTTTTTTTCAAAAGTCGTATGTACGGGTAGAACAAGAGTTTTTCAATTATTTATATTTTCGGATTCCCCTTCCGTTGCACCCTTTATAAATATTCAGCCCGGGGTAGCTACATCACATTGACTCCATACATTTTCTTTTTGTTTTATCTATTGAATTTGTACTTACTTATTTGTTATTTCTATTTTACTAGCGTCAAAGAAAGTCGCCAAGTGGTGGCTGTCAGGTTTATCCACATTCACAAACTTCTATACTGATTTTGTTTATCGATGTACGGACTACAGCAGGTCAATGGTAACATTTTGCAGTATGATTTCAGCTCTTACGACGCAGATAATAAGAACGGTCCAAGGTGTTATACGTACTTGATGTGCTTTGATGTGTAGGTACTAAGGTGCGAATAAATCTGCGCTGAAGATTATAGCAATTTTCATCTCTTTCGCCTAGCGTAATCCCTGTCGGTTGTGCAAAGGTTCCGTTTACGGCTTATATCATAATCCCAGCCATTTGGTCCGATCGTTTACATTCTCAATGGGGCGCTCGTTGACCGATGCTGAGCTCAGCAATTTTACATAAATCCACCTTTATTCTCATAACCAAGGTGGAAACTCGACGAGCCGTTTTTCATAACAGGTTAGTCAAATGACGAGACAAAACAGATAGGTATGTAAATCATGATCTAATGATAATATTATAGTTTAATAAAAATATTCTTCATTTAATCACAATTTCTAAATTCAAGAATACATAAAAATATTATAAATATCTCTATAGATAAACTGTTACTTATTGAAATATGAAAATATTGTAGGTACATTGTGCATATTCTTCAGCCATCAAGTAAATTAGGAAATAAGAATTTTTATCTGTGTAGTCAACTACGTTAAATAGATACCTACCTAAATATACTCAGGTAGTTATGCAAAATATATACTTATAAATTGAAATCCTATTACATTAAACTTACTTAACAATAAGCTCTAGTATTTATAATACCCTAGGTACATTTTTATATATTTTGTATGAATAACTATTTCGGTTTAGATATTTAAAATAACTAAAAATATAAACTAACTTACTAAACTTACAATATTAAACTAAAAATAAAACTTAACAATTATTTTAATTAAATTGGTACGTACCTACATAAATAATACAGTTTTTATATCCTAGCTAAACTATAAATATTAACAAATTGCCTTAGTAATGATTTCAGTGGTGAGACCTTCTGAAACTCAATATAGTAGCGAGTTTAGTCCAAAAATAAAATGAAGCCGGGACGAGGCCTGAATAAAAATATCTAGGTTGTCCTGGAGGCTTATTATGAAAGCAATATTCTGTTACGCGAGTGGAATTTATATTCACTCACTAAATGACAGTTTGTCGTGTTGTGCAGTTAGGCTCGTATTAATAAACGCTGTTTGAAAGATACGCGGTGGTGACTTCCCCGGTTTAAATAAATTCATATTAATAAACTTGATTTACAAACATAACAGTCTTGAGTAGCGATTAATAAAAAACTTCCTAAAGGTGGTTTATTTCATCAATTCTGTTATCTGGATCGCTCTTAGCGATAAGACTGTTGTATGATGTATCATCTAATTGTTAAGTACCTGCATTTGTTTTTATGTAATAATTTATTACATAAAAACAAATGCAGGTATGAAACAATACAAATGTATTGAATATAACTTTAAAAAAATCAAAACATCGCACTCATGCCCCAAACTGATCATGACATACACAGAAATGATCCTAAATTAACACCCAAACTAGAAAAAACTGATTCTTACAAGCACCGTACCGACTGGGAATCGAACCCAGCGGGGCTAGCACGCGCATCGTTAGCGATCGGTGTAATGCCGCGGAGCTGTCAAACCAATGTCAAATGCCTCGTAATAAAGACAGCTCCGCGGCGTTACGCCTATCGCTACCACTGGCGCATACTAGGGGGGCTGAACCCTTTGCATAGAAGGCTTTGCACTACTGATTAGCCTATGAGGTCGTCATATGAGGTCATTAGCATTACATACTGCTTATTTACAACCCTACATAATAAAATGCCTCAGCAGTAATTTTCAGTAGCTCAAAAGCAGCTTTGTAAAAATTTCCTCGCAAAATACACCCAATAAAGCGGTTTTACTCGAATATAAATCCCTTGACAATAACCATTTTCCAAGAATCGAAGGCACGGATTTTGTCATAAGCAGAGAGTTTGGATCGCTATTCAATTCGTAACATACAAAGGACCCTCTCTCTATTCACCAAAGCGAATAAAAATATTGAAACTGATAAGTACCTTGCGTTTGATTAAAATTAGGTGAAGAATGTAATAAAGTCATATTTAAACGGTTTCTTTCTACATTAAAAAATCGACATGTCAAACTTACAAACGACATACAGGTTGTAACTTGTAATGGAAAATGTAGTAAGTCGAAGGGTGGGTATTCCGTATCGATAACTGAACAACTTTTATTCCACTACGTTGAAAGAAAGAAATGTCTCATAATGTTTAAGGCGAGGTGTTGGGACGTTTTTAAGTTTTTCGATGAAGGCTACGGCACTAACTACTGAAATTAAAGGCCTGAAAAAAATATATATCAATCTTGGGGTATCTATTTAGGGACTGTTGGCTCCCGAAACACGATTGGACAAACTTCGCTCGATAGAAAAAAATCACAAACATACCCCTTTCCTGTCTTTTCACAGAGTAGTGTGTCTAAACTAAAACAGTTATTCATACAAAATATATATCAAAATGTAGGTTATTATAAATAGAAGAGCTTGATGAGATGAAAATCTGTTGTTTGTAACGTTTTTTTATACCAGGCAAAATTTAAGAAAAAACACAATTTGTATAAATACAAATGCACGGCGCTACGAGCTTCCTTCAGTGCGCCGCTGGGCGCTGCCGAGGTCGGACCTGTATCGATTTTTGCCAAATGTTCCACTTTGGTCTTTACCTTGGAATAGTTGGAATGCTCCCACGATCGTCATAACGTAATAAAATTTAAAATAATACGAGTCGAATTTGGTCACACCTATACTAAGATTATTAGTTTACTAATCACGGAATGATTGTGCATCGTTTTGAATAAATAAAAGGACTCATAACCTAAAACAGATATTCCTTAACACAATAGATTTTTCGCGAACCATGTTTTTGAAGTCATCATATTACACGCGACACGAACACCAGTGTCGAGTGTCGTATATTGGGAGCGAGCAGTGGTCTGATAATTGCAGATGAAGACAAGTCGGCTAACATTACAGTGGGGCTATAACATTACGGTTCTCAAAACGATCAAATCAAACCATGTCATAGCGGCCGTGAAAGGGACACTGCTATTGCATTGGTATAGCGGCGTCTCTGGTTGGCGCGCCATGACATGGTATAATTTCATCGTTTTCAGAACGGTAATAGGGGGGCTGATCAGTAACTTCCAAATTGACCAAAGTGGAACAGGCCAAAACAAATGACTATTGACGGTGATTTGTCCCACAGAGCAAACAAACAAACAGCAATCGAACTTAAAATAGTTTATACGTAGTTGCTACTTGTAAAACTATGTACAGTGAACATCACATAAAGTTTGCCACATTTTACTCTACGCACACTCGCACAGTGATAATAAATACGGGCCAGATTTCAATAGCTATGCAAGTGTAGCTGTGGTTTGTAATGTGGTGTGCGATATATACCTGTTTTACTCTAAGCACAGTGATAATACGGGCCAAATTTCAATAGCTACGTAGTTATAGACTGATTCAATATACACTGTGCCTACTTTTAAAAGTACAGTCAACAGCACATAATGTGTGTCATGTTTTACCCTACGCAGTGATAACACGGGCCAGATTTCACCATCACTGACGTCACACCTGACACCAATAATAATACTTACCTAACATCACGTTAAAAAGATCGTCATTTATTTAGTTTTATTGATACACTTGACAGTTTGTCACTTAAATTTGTCAAAGACAGATTTGTTGTAATGTAATCTCTATGGTTATTACCATTTTTTATTAAATCGCGTGAAAGTACTTTCAAAATATATTCCCCTAGCAAATAATTTGATTATTCCAATTTTTCACTTTTATTGATTTTGTTACAACAATATTACCTAATTGACATTCCTATTATAACAGGTCTTTTTTTCCGTCAGATTAGTATTAACATAGTATTTTATTCTACTACGTCATACTATCATACGTCAATATAAATAACTTAAAAAATAATTAAAATATATAACCTGTAGACGCGAATTTGATTGCACTGAACCCACTCCGGACGGTCGGTTTAACGTATGTCTGCTTATGACCTTCCGTATAAATAAATACGTTTAAAAGTACAAATTGCTTTACTTTATTGTCAACTAGCTTCTGCCCACCACTTCGTCTGCGCAGGATTATAAATTATAGCCTATGTGTTATTTTGATGTATAATATGAGCTATATTATTGTAAAGTTTCATTCAGCAACATCCATCCATCCATCCAAACTTGCGCATAATATTAGTGGGTGTGGTATGGGATAGTCACGAGCACAGCCCGTGTTAGGGCCAGTGTAGAAGTTGAAGCCTGGTTGGCGGCGAGAGGTGAACAGGAGGGGTGATGATGATACGGTTCCGAGTTGACATAATGTGCGACAACATTTAGTATAGACAAAAGTTCAAGATTGAAAGAAATATTTTCCGACAATCGCGAAAATTGAAATAAGTAACTCCGAAGCTGTGAGACTTGGGATATCCCTCATCATCAGTCTATTTATATTGCCCCACTGCTCGGGCACAGACCTTCCCTTACATCGAGGGAGCTCGGGCCATAATCCACCACGCGGGCCCAGTGCGGGTTGGCGGATTTCACATGCCTTAGATTTTTATCTTCTTCTTCTACGACATGCAGGTTTCATCACGATGTTTTCCTTCACCGTTTTGAGAGCACTCGGTAAATGTACGTAAGTTTTTCCGTCGAAAAAAACGAGGATAACTCATTGGTACATGGCTGCCCTGGCTGGGAATCGAACCTGGGACCTCCATATTGCAAGTCCATTGACCCAACCACTGCGCCACCGAGCTCTGCTGGGATTTCCCTATTTGGCATTAAATGGGTCGATAATGTTGGCACCGACAAGTGGACTTCGATATATCGTCTATCCGTGGGACATTCTGTATATGTATTATTATGGGTAGCGAGCTGTGACGTCACAGTGAGGACACTGGTTACGATTACTCTGTGTACCTGCGCGAGTAATGACCCCGATCAATGCGCGTCATCCCTCTCTCGCCCCTCCCTCGCCCCGCACCTCACCCCCTCACTAGGCTCAAATGGCCCAATGGCCTCGCCTTAAGAATAAAAATACTTTGTCTTATAGACAAATTGCAGTCTTCCTCCATAGGAGTCCCGGAAGCGACTGTAACCCCAATTTACTCGTATTTGTAGTACTTTTGAAACTAACAGAATATTGTAGATTTTACATATTATTCGAAAACTCCAACATAATTGATATTCGCAATCATTTTCTATTTAATTAAACAGAAAACAATAAAAACATCAAATAATTTAGCAGCTGTCACGTTCCGGCCATTTTCAACAGCTGTATGGTGTAAAAGTTTTGCTTTAAAGAAATCTATATGCATGAGAGGAAATGATGAATATCTTTAACACGTTTTATACAGTTTCCACTGGATCGCGAGGCGTTCGTTCGCTGCCCGCGGGTTTCCTTCACCGAGCGCATAAATATTTGATATCGAGCAACCGACGTTTGCAGCACTCACATGGGGCTGAAACATATTTAGAGGACTTACATCTGAACCACGGTTCCTTTGTTTGTCCATTTAAATACAAACACTTTCTTATTACCAGGAAGAATTTACAACTGTATTTTCAAGGATGATTTAGTTTAATATTTATGAACGCAATTCTTCTTTGCTTTAAAATGATGAAGTTGTTCCTACCTAAAACAAGTCATAGACATTGGCTTTATTTTAACCGTGATCCGTTAAAATATCATAAAAAATATTACCCTTCCTCCTCTCTAATAGTTTTATCAAGCGCAAGTGACATCATTTTAGATCACGAAAAAGAATAAAAGTGACCACAACACCACTTGTGATTGGTAAATTGAGGTAACTAACCGTATTTTTATGGTATTTTATCGGTCATGGTTGACCTCTAATAAGCACGGGGCAGCGCTCGCCTGTGAGCTGTCAAACACTGTCCCATACTAGGGGGTTGATTGTATAATTCTTTCGTCTATGTTTTCAACCAGTCCCAACACTGTTGCACTGTCGAGCGTGTGTTTGTGTTGGCTTGTACTTTCATGCCGTTTTATTACATCCTTACATAGTTGCATTACGTTACATACGATGTTATCATTCATTATTTATTTATTTTGTGGCTATATACATGGTTCTATATTAGTTTTATAGACACATCTATACATATTAGATAACAATTGAAGATTTCAGAGGAAGAATGATTATAGTGTGATTTAAATAGTCTACACGATATTTCAAACTACTTATCTTTACGTACGTCGTATTTTTTCTTGCCCTAAAACTGTAAAAAAAAATATTGTATGGGAAAATTTCAAAGCTCGGTAAGTTTTTAAAATATATTTGACCAGCAATATCAATTAGGTTCTAGAGTGTAATGCGATAATTATTTATTGAGAGGTGACACCGTCTTTCTTTAGAATCAGAATATTCAGAATCATAAGTATAAAGTAAATCATATTTCTTAATTTAATCAAATTAAATAATCAAATAAAATTCATTAACAAACAAACATTAACAAGTCGTGTTTGAATAATTAATTATTATTTATTCTCTAACATAAAATATGAATTGTTGAATGAATAACACAAAATATTGTACAAATTATAACGGATTATGTTTACAAATACAGAAAATGAAAATGCCGCTTGCATTGGTAAAATAAATTGAAGTCCGCAAAACCAAACTGCTATTTACGATAAATTTATTCTGCTTTACCTGTTTGTTTGTGCTAACGTCAAAGGGAATTCAATATGAAAAATTATCCAATTTCGTCCTTTAAAATCAATGTAGGTACACGAATTTCAGGGAAACATTGGCCAGGGTATAATTTCCACGAATAAATGGATTACGGAATAATTTCGGCATGTCATCATGGAATCATTTCAAATGATTGGAAATACCAAAGGGCGCTATCTAATTTCGTTTATGTATGATTTACCTTGCCTAGTAATTGATTTACTTGCTTCTTTTGATGAGGCAACATATTAAGTGCCTACCTACTTAATACGATGAATAGCGAAATATTGGCAGTAAAGATAAGTGGTCCAATATCGACAAGTAATGAGGCTACAATGGGCCATTATCGTTGTCTATGGTATTATATTATAGAGGGGTGCTCGTTCCCTCCGAGGAGGATCTATGACTCTTGACCTAGTGCCGAAGGGTCGTCCCGCCTCTCCCCAGCCCTTTCGCTCCCGATGTCATAATAACTAAGGCTTTTCGAACAAGAAATTTGATTAATGAGCTTGTTTTACATTTTTTCTGCAATATTCGTAAATAAGAATTCTTTTAATTTTTATAAATTAGTCTTTGGTTTTAATTTCATTTATACTACAGGACATAACTTGAGCTATGATTGTAAGATATAATATATGATTACAGTACATAGTATCCAATAGCATCAACTGCACATAAACGTATAATTGATACTCAGTGTCCGAGTGTCCTTGGTGTACTGTCGTCGAATGTACATTTAAATGCACATAAAATGTAATAATATCATACTTTTTATCATCCTTATGTCTGCGCCATAAGAATTGAAATCGTAACAAGTGTTACCATACCATAGTATAAATATATACTCTCAATGCATCGATCGAACAAATAAATTATATTGTAAAGCGATGGAAATGTTGACTAGGTCTGCACGTAATTATTTCCACTAGTTTTACGATATAATTTATTTGGTACCCGACTTTTTCTGGCCATGCATCAATGATTCCAAAGGTTGATAAAACACGAAAGTCATAAACTGCGAATATAGACCACTATCGTAAAGGCACATCACGAACAAAATAGAGTCAATAGAACCAAACCATTATAAATAAATTAGGTAGGCAATTCTCTATAGCTAGGTACATTTTTCTAGTCATTCCTAATCCTATACTTGCTCCATTTCCCCCACAAAACTCGAAGTTAATATTATATTCCTATTGGTGAGTATTTAATATTTATTGTCTGCTTTTGGACCATATATTCTCTTAGCAATGATGAAATGATTCAAATTCGCGGTTTTCTGATTTTCATGTTGGTTTATAATCTTCCGTGCATTTAATTCGTTTTAATTAATTTTCTGTCGTTTTCCGAACTAAATTGACTACTTCCGATCAATAATAAATAGAGAAAGGCAAGCAATTTGTAATATATTTTACACCCGGCTGTAGCGATCGGCGTAACGCCGATCAGACTGACGTTATTACAAGGTTTGACAGCTCCGCGGTGTTACGCCGATCGCTACCGCTGACGCGTGCTAGCTCCGCTGATCACGACTAGCTTTAATAATAAGACAAAAAAATCGAATCCATTGCTTTAAAATTCGAGAACTCGTGGTAGCTTGTCGAATATTCATTGTCGATGGCGCTTTTACCCAGAGACAAATTATTGCGGAAACGGCGAGGAATACGCCATAACACGCCAGACGCTTATTCAACTGCTCATCGTAAAGGATTATTGGAAGGATTCTCGGCTCCCTTTCGGCTGCTCTCGTGATCACCCTTTACGTAGAAAAGCTTTGTTCCAGTTTCTGTCATTATTTAATAGGACCGAGAGTTGCTTCTACAAGTTGTTATGACTATGACAACTGATGATAGGTACTAATCGTAATTACTAATCATAAATAATTGTAAAATAAGAACAATGTTTAGTTAGTTATTTTTTTAATATCTGCACGGATGTTTTTAGATCAAGCAATTTCTGTTGGATAATAATCTTTTCAATTTTTTAATTCGTTTTGATTTAAGAATTATAAATAAAAAAAATCAAGAAGAAAAGAAAGAAGTCATAAATAAAGAACAATGCATATTCTTCAGCCAATAAATAATAGCACAGCTGGTGCCCTTATGAAATATCCTTAAAACAAGGATTAGGTACGGTGGAATGGAACACAGAGAAAGGTGTACAGGAGAGTTTTTAAAAACTGCTTGACCTATTGCAAAAATTCGTTCACTGTTTGATAGATAAAAGTTAAAACTATGTAAGTACTTAACTGTAAAAGAATTATTAAATTCGGTCTAGTAGTTTTTGAGACAATCTCAACCTTGTTGAGACCCCCTGTACTTATACTTATTTATTTATTATTTGTCTCTGTCCTCGACTGTACCTTGATAAAAAAAAACTTGTTGTTACATTGAATTTTCTTAGCATTCTCCGAAAACCCATTGCTTGATCTATCGACATCACCTCTCGTATTGGTTACTATATTTTCTTTATTATGCAATGCGTATTTGTACAGTAAATTCATGTTACAGTTACATAACTGCCAGACGGACTAAGATTTTCATTAAGAACAAAATTAACTGCCCCGCTGCGGCGACTTCACTTAAGATTTCCGTAAGTTTGTTGCTCAACAAACAACTGCTTTGTATTATAAAGTTAAACCAGGAATATTTGTTCTGTTTACTTGGAGTGCACTTGTAACTACGATAAAGCTCAAGAATAACAAGTTTAATATGACTTTTCTTGTTAAATTTCCAAAGAATCTCTCTCAAAATGTAATAATATATTTATTTTTTTAAATTAAAAATTATACTTCATATCATTGCAAGACACTAAGATATTGTAAACATAAATAACATAATTATATCATATATAAACTCAAATAATCCATAAACAATTTTAAAAAGTATGTTTTGTATGTATTTCTCGTATTTATTAAATTCGTTTCGAGTGCAAGGAACATTAAAGACTTAAATTTTTTGCAAATTAAAATTATATAGGTAAGTATTATAAAAATTAAAAGCCTTTTTATTCAATAACCTAGCAATTGAAAAATCAAGGCGCATACCTATTCATAAACGTGATTTAAAGTTACGCCACCTTTTAGGCCCCCTGTGCCTTTCTATCTTAACCTTTTTTAACAAAGTGTGAAAGGGATAGCAACACGATTTGAGGGAAGTGAGGTTTAACTAGGTTTATGAATAACAGCCCAAATGTTGTTCTATTATATAATAAATAATTGGTTTACTTTGGCTATTGTTAGTATGGTTAGTTCATGTTCTACTTCTAAATCTAGGATATGGTCTCTTTGGGTGAAAGCCTCCAACTCTGTCCAGGGCTGTCTGTGGCTGCGTTTGCCATCCCCGCAATCCCTGCAATTAGTTAGATAATTATATGCAACTTTTTTGGTCTATAAAAGTTAATTTAAACACAAAAGTAATTCACACCTTTTGCGATTCTTCTTCTCTTAGTTAATTGAACTTCATTATTCATATTTTCCGTCCGAGTTTATTTTTGTCCCTATTTTCTCCGAATGCTGAAACGAAATTATTTTATGTTTTTCTCGTCCATTGTCAGACGTCAAGTTAACATTCTACTTTTAACTCAGTTTCATTAACTTTGGAATTATTTAGTGAAGTATTAGACTTTTTAATACCTACATACTTTGTTATATTAGCCTATTTCTTTTGTGTACTTAATTCTTTTTCTTTTTTTTTGCAATAAAGAATATTTATATTATCTTCTTTTTCTTTCAATATTATTGAATCACAATAGTGATAAGAGTGTAGTTGAATCTAAATAGGTAAGTTAGTACATTTTGTTTACTGGGTATTCATTTAACAAATACAAATATTACGATATTATACGCTCGTAAGCTCTAAATGCTTGTACATAATTATTTTGTTTCAACTAATTTCGATTTTGTTTTTATATTTGAACATTGTTATCTATTTTTATTAATTGTATTTTTTTCAAAATCGTCTGTAAAATCCTTAATACCATATTGGATACAAATCTCTTTAAACCCTTGATCTCGACAAGACCTACTCGTAAATTCCACAACGTAACACAATAATCTCGACATTACACAATTTGTATCGTAAACTATTTCGTGCTCAATGTTTTATTTATACACAATTCGGGAAAAGATTTGAGCGAAAATAACTTGTTTTATTTGGGAATACGCTCGTAAAACTGAAACTTGTTACCATAAATTGGCAGCGTTGTCTGCCAGGAAAATTGATTTCCTCGGCGGTGCAGCCGAGCTATAGGCGCTTCTAAATGGACCTTAAAATACTTGTCTATTCACTAAACAGAGCGGAACTCATTTCATAGACTAATCCTGATGTGTACGGATGAAATACGCATAAATTGAGTCTACTATAATAACCCCATTGGGTTAGACATAAACGCAATTTAAAGTTACCTATTCCACGGTTTAAGCCACTGCCTTTCTAACTTAACGTTTTTAAGGATGTGTGAAAGTGAGAAAACACAGTTTAAGGGAAGTGATATTAAAATACCTACTTATTACATGGCTAACAATAACAATATTGTGGAATAGGTAAGTATATAAAGTAAATTAAAATGATAAAACTTCATGATATGTCTAATGGTCTATACTGCAGCCCAAATCAAGTGTCTTATTTTGTAAACAAATATGATCGTCTAATTACCTATTGTGATGTAACACTGAAAGAACTGATTGGTTGAATCTGTTCATCATTGTGAAAATAAAGTGATCCGATCTAATAATGTGAAAATGACTATGTTAATAATCACAGAACAGCTTAAAATGTTAGGGTAGGGTAGTTTTTGTTTACAAAATAAGACATGTGACTTCGGTTTAGACACTTTGTGAAGCGCTTAATTATATCTATACAATACAATACAATCTACTACAACCAGCATCTATAGCTACAATATTGCGAGTAAATTGAGGAAAAAGAAAATTAAAGAGACTTTGAAGTTAAAGATAACTAAAAATACTAAAAATTGCGATCTGTAAAATAGAGAAGAGGAAACATTTTGTACGGTACCTATTTCATATATCTTCCAGCATAAAATAATGATGGGTTCGTTCAATATAACTGTGCATAGCGAGTTACAACTTGTAAGTAAGTCTAAGCCCAAAGCGAAGCTGTAAGTTAATCAAACTAAGCTGTAGTAAGTTACAGTATTACTGAACCTGATGTCTAAGTCTGGCAAAATTAGTGCCACCAATGACCAGAACGGTCTGATGGTGTATTGAATAGGATTAGTACATACGAGTTAAACTCGTAGGGTTAGTTTCTACGACCGTCAAAATGTTATAGTCACACTCTACCAATATTACTTTAACTTACACGGTTTGGAAAACATCACTATTAGTCAAAAACCTAGTTTATCCTAACTTCACACCTACAATTTTCAAGCAACATGCATGCATGGATAGATAAACAACCATTGAATTTTAAAAATACAGCCAAATTGATACCTGCTACATTCAGCCTCTCCTTTTGATGGTAAATATTTTTTTACAAAATACATAGTGTCCATTAAAGCCGCGGGTACACTGCCCAATTTACCGTTATGAATAAATCGCAGCGGCTGGTGCTAACCAACAATTTGCCCCCGCCTGCCGAAAGCAGCCCATTCCAACTTTATCATTTCACCACTCCATATTTCGGGTGTTTATTAATGATTTCGTAATTGGCTGGGCGCCGCACGCATTCATATTTACATATCATGTCTATTACGTGACGATTGACCGGAATAACTTTTTCATTATTTGTTATTGATATGTTTGTTTACTTGTGGTGACTGTTTAACGCGGTTAAAGTAATTGGTGAATTTTGTTTCAATTAAAAATATTTTTTATTAGGTAGACATAGGATGTAACGAAACCGTTATTATTATCTGGGTTGTAAGAGTTGAAATCGTACTGCAAGTGTTACCATTGATCTGCTGTTGTCCGTACATATAGTGAACTGCAACGGGGTGATACCCTTTATACGTCACACCTTGTGTAAAACACAGATAATCTACCGACTTTCCTTAAAAGCGAGTTGCTTTTAACGAAAATGTGCAGGGTGCTTGTATATAGGTTATCTGATGCCCTAAACATATTTATTTAATAATAATAATAATATAAATTACATGCAAACTTGCAAGCATTAATTTAGTTACAAATCGTATGTACACAAGTCAGAAATAATGTAGGTAGTTAGTAGGTACGGACAACAGCAGATCGATGGTAACACTTGCAGTACGATTTAAAATCTTACGACGCAGATAATAAGAACGGTCCAAAGTCCAAAGTGTTACACTTGATCTGCTGTTAGCCCTATACATATATTTTGGTGTGGTTATATTTTTGAGAAATGGTTTAAGTTTTACGAAGGCCCCTGCCTAAACAAATATCATCGATATTGGGGCGATACTTCCTGCTTTATGGGCTTTTAGGGACGACCAACCTCCGACCTTTGTAACCGTTCAAACAGGAAATAGAATGTTGAATAAAAATTAAGGTTAAATTCGTTGATCTCCTATAAACAACTAGATACACAGTCTGCCTTCTAAAAATGTCCGAGCGCGAAGAAGGTCCAAACGGATGATTGGATCCTCATTTACTTTATTGGACATTATTTGGGCGTTAACAATGGACCCTTATTTGGACGTTTTTTTAAATTGTTTTAGTAAGACCTTTGTGTATCTAGTTGTTTATAGGAGATCAATGGTTACATTACGATATTTTGTGTGTTCTATTACTGGACTAAAATTATGAGAATAAAGTTTATTGGCTCTACAATCACGGTGTTTTCGGTTTTAATTTAAGCACGTGTTCGCTCTTTGGGATCCTAGGATTTTTATTGATTTCAATTCATGGAATAACTGAGTGAGTACCTACTCAATTTCTATTTGTATGCGATTGCCACTTCCTTCACTATCCCTATATAATATTTAGTATTCTATGACTAGGGGGAGGTGGCGTTGTGCGTTACCCTAGACCGAATTGTAAAATTTCTTCCACATTTTGATAGTTTGCAAACAGTATGTATCTCATTATGTTAGACTGTACCTATAATTGAAAAGAAACACTTACCTAGGAAATACCTACTTTAGGTTAGATTGATTCGCAGATGGTTGCGAACCTTTTAAAGTTAAAACAGCTCAAAAATTGTACAAGCTTTCAGACTAAATTCCAACAAACGCGGGCAGGTATTTTTTCCAATTGTAGGTAGGTATAACCTTTCATACGTAACATACTCGACGATGGAACTCGAAATCGGAAACATGAAAATATTTTCGTAAATCCATTTTCCGCGACTGAAACTGACCAAAAATCTACAGGATTTTATATTGTTTTTAACCACTCTGTGTACGGAAATCCAATCCCAATAGTTAATAAATATTTTGACACGTATATATTTTTAAACATTTATTTTGTTACAGGTAAGTCCACGATGTCACGCTTTCTGAAGACCATGGGGTAGGTGTATTTTTGAATGAAATATGAGACAAGAAAAAAAAGATTTGAAATGAAAACAGATAGGAGCTAACTATTTAGCGCTAACTCAGCAGCGTACAGCTAACAGCAGATCAAGTGTAACACTTTGGACTTTGGACCGTTCTTATAATATGCGTCGTAAGAGTTGAAATCGTACTGGAAGTGTTACCATTGATCTGCTGTCCGTACAGACTGCACGCCAACCTGTACAAAAGCTTCGCTCCCGCTAAAGCCTTCGATAATGTATGTTCGATCTCCATGGTTTTAATATATATTTTCTTTGGAGTAAGCGGATTTGTGTCAGGGACGTTTACAACTATTGTTTTCTGTTTCTCTTTATTTTATATTTTAATATACTTTTGGGAAAAACTATAGCCTTATCATTGTATAGGCACTCGCAGATTTAACATCTGGCGACCGTGAAATAGTTACATCTTGCGGGTGCATGGGGAAACCTACAACGATGGAAACTGCTAAGTTATCAAGATCCTCGGTGCGGAGAGCGTTTACACGTTCTTTAAATGCTTGGAAGGAGGCGACAGCCTCGCCTAGTGACACCAGTATAGATGAAGCACAGGTATCGTACAAGTTGCTGGTGGAATATGTAGAGAAATTGGGAGTACTGGATAAGGAGATATTTGACCTTCTCCTCGAGGCGAATGCTGAGGAAAGTATGCTAGACGATGAGTTGAAGAAAGCAGAAGATTATAAGACCAAATTCTTATTAGTCGAAATTGAGTTTTTGCGGATAAATAAGGTATCTCCCACACCATCAGTGAACTCAGGTACGTCACGTTTGAGTGGTGTTACTATAAAAGCACACAGCTCCGGAACACGTAGAAAGGTCAAGCTTCCTACAATCGAACTTTATAAGTTTGATGGCGAACTACGGAATTGGCTGAAATTCTGGAGTCAGTTTAAGAAAATAGACGAGGATGAAGAACTTAGCAAAGAGGATAAGTTTCACTATTTGCTTCAAAGTATGGAACATGGAACGAGAGCAAGTGAACTTATCAATAGTTTTCCACCGACTGGAGACAATTATTCGAAGGCTATAGAAACGTTGAAAGGGAGATTCGGTAACAATGAAATGTTAGTAGAGGTTTACGTACGAGAGTTATTGCAGTTAGTGATCGGAAATATGGTGACGACTCAAGATAAGTTGAACGTAGCGTCTCTGTATGACCAGTTAGAGTCCCACCTTAGAGCTCTCGAATCCCTGAACATCACAAAAGAAGCCTGCGCGCCTTTACTCTATCCACTTGTAGAATCGTCTCTTCCAGAGGAGCTTCTTAGAGCTTGGCAACGACATGGGAACAACGTTGGCTCTAAACCGAAGGAACGGCTCATAAGATTGTTAGAGTTTCTACAAGAAGAAGTGAACAGTGAGGAAAGGATTACCATGGCCATGCGAGGTTTTGCCTTTAAGGAACGGAACAGCAAAACTGATAGGAAGAAAGCGTGTGCCAGTGGAGAGAACACAGCAACGGCTTCAAGTCTTGCAGCAGGAAAAGTAGGTGACATAGAGTGTGTTTTCTGTAGCGAACGACATGAAAGCACAAACTGCCAAAAGGCTAGAAAGATGTCCCTAGAAGAAAGAACGAACGCTGCAAAAGAGAAAAGAGCTTGTTTCAAATGTTTGAAAACAGGACATGGTGCGAAGTTTTGCCGCTTTAAGGAAAGGTGCGCTTGGTGTGACAAGAAACATGTGTTGTTAATGTGTAGAGAAGCGAGTTCTTCGTCAGATCAAGGTACTGAAAAGAGCAGCTGCAATATTTCCATCAATCAAGATGTTTATCTCCAGACTTTGAGAGTTCAACTGAACAATGGAGGAAAAACTAAGAACGTGCGTGCGATAATAGATTCAGGTTCGCAGCACTCGTACATAAGAAAAGATGTTGCAAAGGAAATGCAGTACCGACCACAGAGTACACATAGAATTCAGCATGGTCTATTTGGAGGTGTAGTCTCTGCCCCCGAGATACATAGAAAGTATAATATCTCTGTGAAGAATTTGTTGAGTTCGTATAGCTGTCAAGGGAACGTGTTTGACAGAGATGTCATTTGTGCTGACATATCAACAATAACAGATATTTCGTTGATCTCCAAATTGGAAGAAAAGAACGTGAGATTAACAGATACGGGCAGAGACGTGGAACCTATAGGTTTGCTCATCGGAGCAGATATGATGGCTGAATTGGTAACTGGGAATATTGTGATTATAGATAAGAACGTGACCGCCATTGAGACAAAATTAGGATGGACCGTAGTTGGGAAAAACGGTAATACATCTGCGAGGGACAAAGACTCTACGTTGCTTGTAGTTTCGCTGTTTGTGAAGGAATCCAGTGTGTCTGACTTATGGAAATTAGATTCTCTCGGAATAATGGATCCTGTGGAAAAGATAAGCAAAGATATGCACCTGGAACAAGTAAAACAGTGTTTTGAGGAAACTACTATTGTGAGTGGTGAGGGGAGATATGAGGTAATGCTGCCATGGAAAGAAAACCATCCCCCTTTACCAAACAACAGAGAGTTGGCTATGAGAAGATTGGAAAAGGTAACGAGGAAACTGAAGGATGAGAACTTTTATGATGATTACGGCAGATTGTTTGATGACTGGCTAAGTGAAGGTATTGTAGAAAAAGTTTCCGATTGTGAGTATGAACAGGGTTTTCACTACCTCCCACATAGACATGTAGTACGGCCAAGTAGTAAGACGACGCCTATTAGGCCCGTATTTGACGCTTCTGCACACATAAAAGGTTCACCGTCTCTTAATCAATGCTTGGAAACTGGTCCCAATCTTATAGAGCTCATTCCTAACATACTCTTGCAATTTAGAGAAAAGAGAATAGGTGTTGTTTCTGATATTAGGAGAGCGTTTTTACAGATTAGCATTTGTCCTAAAGATCGCGATGTTTTGAGGTTTCTCTGGTGGGATAATGATAATCCCAATAAGTTACAAGTGTATCGCCATGCGCGAGTGGTATTCGGTTTGACGTGCAGTCCTTTTCTGTTGGGTGCGACGATTTCTCTACATTTAGAACGGGAATTGGGAAAACCTTGCACTGATACGGAACACGAGGTTATCCAACAGCTTAGGAAATCCTTTTATGTAGATAATAGCATCACAAGTGTGAACAGTATTGAGGAACTTATTGACTTCCGTGATAAAGCTGTTAAGGTTATGAAACAGGGTAGCTTTGACTTAACCAGCTGGGAGTATACAGGTGAACTTGATTCCTCATCAGATACAACAGTTTTAGGTTTAAACTGGAATAAGGTGAAAGATACATTGTCGTTGAAGGAGATACCATTTGAAAAAACACCTGTCAAGATTACGAAAAGGTTTATTTTGTCTACAAGTCACAAAGTTTTTGACAGTTTAGGATTGGTCTGTCCTGTTATGTTATTCCCTAAGTTATTATTGAGAAAAATATGGTATATGCAGAACGACTGGGATGATGAAGTTTCAGAGGACGACCAAACGGCTTTTCTAGGGTGGTATTCTCAGATCAATGTATTGAAAGATATAGAGATACCTAGGTGGTTTATCGGGTTAGGCAACGAGAACTCATCCTTGTCTTTTCATGTTTTTGTAGATGCGAGTCAATCTGTTAGAAATTTCAACTGACATGTGTGCAGAAGTAGCTCATCGCGTAACCCGCAGCGGCAGGGTAGTCAGGCCTCCACGTCCTCTATGAGGGGTAGTAATCCTGATCAAAAGGCGGGAGGATGTTCGATCTCCATGGTTTTAATATATATTTTCTTTGGAGTAAGCGGATTTGTGTCAGGGACGTTTACAACTATTGTTTTCTGTTTCTCTTTATTTTATATTTTAATATACTTTTGGGAAAAACTATAGCCTTATCATTGTATAGGCACTCGCAGATTTAACAATGTAAGTACCTAAGTGATTTTTCGCGCCCCATTATCTACACTCTAACCAAACCTCTTTCTCACTGAATAATGCCCCCTCGAAACTATGTTACTTACTGTGTTCGGATACTGTGCTATGACTGCTATGAGTGCATACGGATACCGATATGGATACTGCAATTGGCGGCGCTACATGCGATTCGCCTACTAAACATATGGCACGTTACTCCATTCATTCCCTTTACCCTCAGATCAGGTAATAAGATAATTATTCCCTGATCAGAAGGGTTAGCATGTGTCGCGTTGGCGATCGACGCAACGCCGCGGAGCTGTGAAACTTATGTTAAAAGCCTTGTAATCATGTCACTTCGACAGCTCCGCGGCGTTGCGTCGATCGCTAACACTGACTCGTGCTACAAGGTGCCTTTACCTGTCGCACTTGAATTACGACGGAAGCGCGACAGGAACTCTTTGCAGTAGTGTTTTAAACTCATTTTCCTACAATTATTTAAAACACAATGTCACCCATAAATATTCAAAAACTCACTTTTGACAGATTTGTCGCATGATAGAATCTCGACACAAGATAAATGAATAGGATCATCTCTTGATTTGATATTCAAAGTATTCAAACGCAAAGTCGTGATTATTTGTAATTCAATTTGATCTCGGAAGCCGCTTTTCTTTTCTTAATTTTTCTTATTCTTCAGTCTCCGTGCCGTCTTATTTATATCCGCACTGAGAAAATAAAGGTACCTATATACATATGGCACGCTTTATTAGTTTCGGAATGGGCAGAGAGATCAGAGCGCCATACATTCCGGTCTTACTCACCTCTCTCGCAAAAAAATAACATTCTGTACTAGTCGTGATCGGTAAAATACTGTAAAAAACTTGCCCCTGTTTTTTTAATATTAACCGTAAACTGCTCTTTTTTTTCACGAACTAAAATACCACATGTGATCGGTAAATAGAGAGTGGCAAGCATTTTACGGTATTTTACCGATCCCGACTGGCCCAGAAAATGGCTGCTGGACAATTTCTCTTTTAAAAGTTCGCTACGAGTATAATTGGATTTCCATCTTCTAAATGTCACTTACCATTAGACGAAGTTAAACTATTACTTAAAGATACATTGTCCCAACAATACAATTACTTGTACCCTACATTGTAGAGATTGATCGAGTAAAGACGTAGAACTACATTGTTCATATAGCTACTTTGTACGCACATGCAACTTTTAATAGCGTATCGTGAATCATAATTTTACGATCCCCAGATGTATTGGATATTGTGAGTGGATTGGGAAAATAAACTATCGATTTACCAACAGTTGCTAAATAAAATAATCAATCTTACAAACTGAACCTTCGTTATTCTGGGTCAGCCATAATCGGTAGATAAATTACCGTAAAAAATGTTTACCCCTCTCTATTTGCCGATCGTAAAGGTAAGCTATTATTAGTTCGTTTAAAAATACAAAAATGACCTGTTGTACTTATTATTAAAAATAGTGACGTGCAAAAAGATACACATTACTTCCAATAAACGATGGAATCTAATTACAATACATTATTATTATCATCATCAATATTTGAAGTTCTAAATACTATCAATGTTGTATTAACTTACGAAAAATATTTTTTTTTGTTTTTCCGACACATTATGCAGAAATTATATTAGTAACAGAATACCTACTTTGCCGTATGTTTTAATTTGTTAATCAAATTATATGCTTTAGTAGTTATTCATATTAAAAAGTTGTGCCATTTTGATAGTATGAAAGGAAATAAAATGATGGATAATAAATAGTAATGAAAGCTATATAATGGTTTCCTAATTAATGACAAAGTTAGGCAGTAAACAGTGTGGAGTTAACAATGTTTAACTTCAAATTACTTGGTAACAGGGATTAAGGAATTGGCCCCGGGGCGGAACATCCTTGACCCAATGTCCTACTTACGCGGTTAAGGTGTAGGCATCTGAACGAAATATCTCAAACAAATGTAATCAGCATAATGGTACCCATCAGTTTCGGGAGGTCTTCGGTATAAACGATGTTGACAAGTACTGAAACAATTGTATTAACTGTGGGGAATATTGAAATTAGTTTGGAAATCAGGAATATGATACAATACATCCTAAATACGTTAAGCCCTCGTTAAGCCAAAGAATATAATTAAAAAGGGATGAACTTTGACCTCTTATATTCTAACGTTAATTGTAATATCGACAAAATAATTTCAGATGTATTTTTCAGCATGTAGACGCGAGTTGATTTGTGTAATATTTTATTTTTATTTTTTTATTTTCACTTGAGATCATCCAAAACACTACCTACGTATTTAGGATTTAGGTCCCATAATTTTTTTTCACACGAACTTAACTGACTCAATAATTAAGAAAATTTTAAATTACTTAAGAAAGCCTTCCCCAGGTTCACTTCTTCATTTCCAAAGACTCTATAATGTTCATAACAAAAATAAGAGACGCTTTCTCAGTTTTCCTACTGCAGCGTACAGTCGATTTCTAACCTCTATTATTGTTCTATGATTAGCAGACGCGGCTTCTAGAATATTATTCCCGCGTTTTGTCGGCGCATGCGTCAAACTCGGCTCTGCCATCCTTGTCTCGCGAATTGCGCGCCAGTCGTCACTGCGCACCGTACCGCGTCACTGCGCTCGTGCGGGCCACAACTGGCCATCTTACCTTGTTTACGATGATCGCTGACCTGCCACCGGCACCGGCGACCACCGCTCGGACGATGGAAACTCACCTTTATTCTCAACACCATAGCATCGACGAGCTACTGGCATACCATGCTGTGACGCACTATGGAAAAAATGGTACAGTATTGTTTTTATGCAATGCAATGCAATATGCGACGCAGTGAGTAGATGCGAATAATGGGTAAAAGTAAGTAGGTATCTACAAACCTTTTTTGCGTTGAAATGGAATAAGAGTTGCACCTAAGTGTTACACTTTGCACTATGTAGAAACTTGTGCCGCTAGTGTCTACGACGAGGACGACCTACGTCATAAGAATTTTAATCGCATTTCAAATAACCATTGACGTGCTCTCACTCAACTTTACCCATCCCATCCGAAAATAACTAACAATAAATGTTGAGTGCGATTTCTGGCATGTAAAAATCTCCTTTTTTAGGATTTTTTTCCGCCTCATGCATTCTGTAAGGCTAAGGAATGACGGAATGTGTATACTTAGATAATCCATCTGGATATGTTTTGTAAAAAAAAATTGTTGCTGGACTGGATCAGCTACCTTCTTCTATGACCTTTCTTGACCTCAGTCATTTGTAAAGCTAACAGCAGATCAAGTGTAACACTTTGGACCGTTCTTATTATCTGCGTCGTAAGATTTAAAATCGTACTGCAAGTGTTACCATTGATCTGCTGTTGTTCGTACATGAAAGAAAAACTTTATGGAGAGAGCCTAAAGTATATTATGTATGGGTACAGGTATCCGCCCTTGTTGTCACCTTCACTCTCATACGTTATAAAGAGACATCTATTTTTAAATGTTCGACTTCTATTGAAAATTCAAACAATGGAAAAACAAACGAATGGTAGAGACGCTAAAATTGTCTTGCAAGAGGGGTGTATACGGTTTACTCCATACAGCGTTCCTCACTTCATGGATTTGTAGAAGGTGCGGTAGCTAAGTAAAGCACACTTGAAATAAAATAATAACCCGAGAGTTTAGCAACTTAAACCAGTGAGAACTCCATAAAATTTTCGCAGATTAAGTCGCTAACTCTCTGGTTGTATTTTATTACAGTGGGCCATAGATGCTAGCTTGTGTAGCGAGAGGTCCTAATTCGATTTCTAGGGCAATTTTGTCCTGTCTGGTTAGATCCGATTCCTTCAGATGGTCCGATGAACAGCTCCATCGAACTTCCGATAGATGGCGTGACTGAAGACAAATCTCATTTTTCGAGAAGAATTTCTTGACTTAATTTGTCAGATATCTTGAAAGAAAATCCTTCTTTCGCAACTGATAAGAAAACTCTTGCCAAAACCACGGATAATGTTTCCGAAAACATCAGGAAACTCGCGCGTAAACCATAACACAATCAATCTTCAAAGTTATTAGAAATAGACGGGCATTATGGATTTATTAGGATTTATAGACGAAGGATAAGGTCAGAAAGGAGAGCAAAGGTCATAAAAGATCGGAAAAGGTCATTCGGGAGCCCTGAGCTCAGCCCGCCCACGACTTGTTGCGTCCGTGAACATCGCTCGAACTGCGTGTTTACGGTGTATTCATACCATCGAGTTACATTTTAATTGAGAAAACAACGCGATACTTCTTTATTTTTATGTAAGCGACATCGCTCACTTTAATAACTAATAAGTAAGATTGTTTACCTGCACGTCTCAGGCCTAGCGATTTTGGTTGCTTAGTCTGGGCTCGGTCTCAAAATGCTGTGAAATTTGACAGAAAGAGGAAGCTCGTCTCTGAATCTCGACTTTTGAGCAGGCGGAGTACCTACTGATTTCGTAAATATTTCAAGAGATACTTAAAACCGTGTAAATTCTTGTTTTCTTTTATTCGGGCATTATTAAAGTATTATTATATAGGCAGATATCCGATATAGCTGAGGCCGATACAAACTTAAAATGTCGTCCATATTACAATAAAATTGCAACTAACTGAGAAAACAAGAAATCATACGTTTTAACCGTTTGTTTCCCGTGGTAATAATACGTTGTAAAAATTCTAATATTTTTATTGAAATTATGTTAGAATATTTGTAGAATTTTTTTATATATTTCAAAAATTAATATTTATTGAAATAAGGAAAGATTTTCCTTTCTCCTGTCTATATGGGCATTACGTGAAGCGAGAAAGTAATAGCACGCCAATAAAAGCTAGGGACAGTTTCTTCTTAGTCCCCAATGCAAATGGAAAATGTTTGTCTGAGAAATTGTATGAGACCCTCCCCAGTTCTAAATGCTTTAAATATATACCATTACCATTATGGAGCCGTGCCGTGCCGCCCGGGCGGTACCACACCGCCACTATAAACTAAACTTATTTGAGCTGGCGTCTCTGGTTTACTTAATTACTCAACGGTCTTCAGAGACATTATTTGTTGACACTATGAAGGAAACCGCGCGATGTATGACGTAAGCTATTGTCTTCTCGTAAGATTATATTAGCTGGATAAATTGAGTCCGCTTATTGTGACGAATGTGTGGACTTAGTATTAGATAGGTATCATTTTCTGTGCCAGCCGTGGTCAGTAAAATATCTTAAAAATGCTTGGCTATTTACTGGGCGCAAACGACATTCGTTTTTGCTCTTTTCCCCGATTGCTGACAAGAGGAGGGCAATGTTTTTCTATTGTATCCTAAGTATGTATGTGTTGCTGGATTTTTATTTTTATCGTTAGATACGTCGTGATCACGGGACTGACATAAAATATGATACATTTTATGCCAAGAAAGCAGCCATGTTTTTTGTTTTGTATTTGTAATAATTTGAATATTTTTGCGTGTACCAAATTTAAAATCTTAAATTAAATAGATATTTAATTTAATCCATAAAGCGATGACCTTGATGCTGAATAGCATAGCACATAACAGTGCCTATAGCAGGCCATTTTTCCCACACAAGCCCTGACATTAAGTGCAGTTTATATTATGCGAATCATCATGACGTGTCAGTTACCTAATGAAAAATTTAACGATTCATAAAGAATTGATTATCCCTCCCTCACTACACTAGCGAACTACTCGTGTGTAGGTACTAATCGATAACCTATGTCGTCTTTAGATTTTACTTCACTTTATTTTTACACATAGGTACGGTCGACATAACCGTGTGTCATGAGAACCCCTAAGCAACGGTAATACGGCATAGATTACAATGGTTTTATTGTAAATGTGTGTGCATCATAAACTACAATGCATTTTATATAAATCCCCTACATATCGATTGAATCTACTATACAGATTAACTCTACTATACAGGCTGTATGTAGGTGTACCTATTTATTTATTCCGCTGGCTTTATAGTGACCCAACTCAAAGTGGATCTTGGCTTCCGATACCAAAGAGTGCCACTGCAGCTTGTCTCGGCTATCTGTCGCAAGTCGGGAGATTGAAGCTCTCGCAGGTCCGTCTACACCTCGTCATCTCACCCCAGCAACTATGATAGCTTACACTGGACCCGGATCGAAACTCATCCTATCGATGAACGCTGGCTCGAATATTTGTTGGGTAAGGTCGATTATTCGTTCCGTTGAAACCCATGGACTAGAATATTCTTCTATGCCACGCAGGTTCGAATATTTGTTAGGTAAGGTCGACTATTCGTTCCGTCGAAACCCATGGACTAGCTAGAATATTATCTGCCACGCAAGCTCCAATATTTGTTGTGTAGAGTCAACTATTCGTTCCGTCCAAATTAATAGGCTCAAATATTGGTTGGGTCGAATGCCACAGGTTCGATTATTTATTGGGACGACATACGTAAAGTCTCACATGTCGTTTCTAGTGGACTCTCCGAAACAATTACGTAAATCGCGGCCCGTTGTTGTATCGTACGTACTAATCCGTCAACTTGTCAAGAGACATGAGAACAAAACGATTGTGGTCGATGCCCGAAGTACGGAGGACGAGTGACTACGCACCAGACAGTGGGTCAGACAGGTCGAGTCGACCTTTACGCGACCGCTCGGCTTACTGAATTTAATAAATGTAACTAGTGGAACCGTAATAAGGTTTTGTTTGAGTTTTACAGAAAATGCAAGTAACCTTGCCGCTCGCTGCCTACACATTTATTGGAATCTTTTGTTGAGGAGTTGCTTCGGTAACAATGTTCATGTAAAAGCCTGAAATAATTGAGCGTCGGTATTACAGTGTTATTAAGTTGTTGTTGTGGCCAAACCTACTGTCAGTTATTGTTCAGACTTCTAATAGAGTTATGGCAATGGGCAACAAAGTGTAATTATCATTTGTTTGACCAACAATTATGGTCGAACACAGAGAAAGGTGTACAGTAGAGTTTTTAAGGTTAAGATTTTCTCAAAAACTACTTGACCTATTGCAATAATTATTTCACTGTTAGATAAACGTTAAAACTATGTACCGTAAAAGAATTATTATAAAATCGGCCCAGTAGTTCTTCAGAAAATCTCAACCTTATTGAAGACCTCTGTATACTTATCTCTGTCTTCGTGTGTACTTACCTACCTACTTCCAAAATTATCTCCTGCTAGTATATGACGTGTAGCTTTGTATTAACTATGGAAGTTCCTCAAAATTGCCTGATAATACCTGAATACAAGATGGAATGTCACCGAAAGCGAGATTGCACTATCCGATGTTTTAAGTGCAATTTTTCGTGCAGTTTCTAGCGCGTTTGCTTTATCATCTATAGATTTTTTAATATTATCTAATATATTTTTTTGTAATCTAAGCCATGAATGATTGTAGTTTATTCTAAAATAAATGCCCATCACCTAAGTACCTATTTCAAACCCAAAACTTATTTTTCTAGTATTATTTGTTACATGTAGTAGAAAATCAAGAAGCTTTATTTTTATAAAATCCCAGTTGATAGTAAAAATCTAAGTTGGTGTAATCCCCGCCCTCGCGTCAAGAGAAATGTCAAAAGCTACGGAATAATTTCCACACCCACACGTTCATTCAGTGGCTATTTATAGAACTCTTGGGCATCTTGTGTTGAACTTCGATTATAGTTATTTTATATTCTTTTCAAAAATAGACCACATGCCATCCGGCAACTTTTATTAGGGAGTCATTGTATTGATTCTTATCAATATTAACTATACAAAGCCAACTAGGTATAGTATCGTACCGATGGGTCGTTCCCAGCAGGTCCACTATCCTATTGTTCTCAAAAAATTGGAGTTCATACATTATTTCCCAAGAGGTCCACGACATTTTATATTAATAATAAAAATATTTCCCAATAGGTCCATGGATTATTTAGTACAGTCAGCAATGAAGAATAGATATTTCTTTAAATCAGCGATCTGTAGTCACTATAGAAACACTATTCTTTCTTTCAAACTAGACGGGAGATAGGTAAGGTATGTTTATCGGAAGTGGGTAATGATGTTTCTTTTGTGATGGATTTTGCGGAATGAGGTGTCATTGGATTCGATAGCAGGCCATAAATAGTTTAAAAAAGAAGCAATTTTGGTGTAAAATTGTTTATCAGAAAACCAAATAATATCAACTCGACATAGTTAGAGCATTAGTAATCAAATTAAGCGCATAAATCTGAGGTAAATATTAATAATTCAATATACTTATCCATAATTAATTAAAGAATTTATTAACGCCGAAATGAAGTCTCATCATTACCGCACACCAAAAAGATAGGTATCCCGAGGTAGTATGGCTAACCCGTATTAATTCACAAAAGGTATGGAATTTTTGTGACTTAACACGAGGTCCCAAAAAGCCCATACTTTTGTGAAAAACACGGGTTAACTTTAGTCCACGGTTTGTGCAATAATTGACCCTTTGACTACCACTCCACCACCGGGGGTGTAAGGGGTGGGGACCGACTATATTGGCCACCCAAATGCCAACCTCACCGGCACGTGGTGCACCCTGCCGACCAACGGACGGGGCTCTGGCGACCGACAGTTGGCGGTATAACCAGCTCGCACCGTGCCGGCGCCAAGTGCAGCAGGTCGGTGACGGGCAGCAGCGTCACCGGCGCGAGGTGGCCGGCTCTGCGATCGCCAACCCGCTTGCCCAGCGTGGCGATTACGGGCATCACCTCCCAAACATGATGTACACCACAAGGCCCCGGCCCCCAGTTCCCGGCCGCCCCGCTATTCCTAGCCAAGGCAGCGGCTACGGTAACGGCGGGGCAGGGGGTGCTAAGAATCCCCGGGTTACGGGAGGCTGCCAAACAAAATTGACCCTGGCTACGTACAACGGACGAACTCTGCGGCTGGACGATCATGTCACGGAACTCGAAGTAGAGTTGGAGAGGATACGCTGGCACGTCCTAGGGTTATGTGAAGTCCGAAGAGAGGGGGAGGACACACTGACCCTGGAATCGGGCCATCTACTCTACTTTCGAGAGGGCGATCAACTCTCCCAAGGCGGGGTAGGTTTTCTGGTGAATAAGGCCCTCGTAGACAACGTAATGGAGATCTCCAGTGTGTCGCCACGGGTAGCGTACCTCATTTTGAAACTTACCGAGAGATACTCTCTTAAGGTAGTACAGGTCTACGCACCAACGTCGGCACACTCGGATGAAGAAGTGGAGGCTGTCTATGAAGACATAGCCAAAGCCCTCAATCACACCACTAAGACACACTTCAACGTTGTCATGGGGGACTTCAACGCTAAAGTGGGAGTACAGAGCAACATCGAATCGAAAATCGGACCATATGGTCTTGGTTGCAGGAATCATAGGGGGCAAATGCTAGTTAACTTCCTGGAGAGAGAGGGGCTATTCTTAATGAATTCGTTCTTTAAGAAGCAGCCTCAGAGGAAGTGGACTTGGCAAAGCCCCGACTCTATGACGAAAAATGAGATAGACTTCATCATAACGGACAAAAGGCATATATTCAGGGATGTCTCTGTACTTAACCGGTTTAACACTGGTAGTGACCACCGACTCGTGCGAGGCACCCTGAATATCGATTTTAAGCTAGAAAGACTCCGTATGATGAGGTCTACGCTCCGACCTAACCTGCAACAGATCATAACCGGCTCCGATAAATTTCAGCTGGAGCTGAAGAATAGATTCGATGTCTTGGAAACCACAATTGACGTTGACCAGGCGTTTGACACAGTGGTGAAGACCATCAGGGACGTAGGCGTAAGGTTTTGCAGGTCGCAACGTACTGGCACGAAGTCTAAGCTCTCAGTGGAGACTCTGGATCTTATGAAGGAAAGACGTGAAAAGGCTACGCAAATCTCTCAGACAGAACAGCGGACCCTCAACAAGCATGTAAGGAAGCTTATACGTCGTGACCTTCGTCGCTCCAATACACGCCGCATACAAGAGGCAATTGAGCAAAATCGAGGGTCAAAAGTATTCATGCAGCAGTTGGGGAGAAGCCATCTGACCAAACTGAAGTCGGCGAATGGCAGAACCGTCACTTCCAAACCAGAGATACTCGCTGAGATCGAAGACTTCTACGGCCGATTGTACGCACCTCACGCACCGCAACCTGAGCCTAGTACCGATGATCCCCGAGCCACGCTAACACGCCATTTTACCGAAGACCTGCCTGATGTGAGTCTTGACGAAATCGGACTGGCTCTCAAACAGCTTAAGAATGGAAAAGCCCCCGGTGAAGACGGGGTTACATCTGAGCTCCTGAAAGCAGGTGGTACTCCTGTCCTGATGGAGCTACAGAAGCTTTTTAACTCCGTCTTACAGAGTGGGAGAACTCCGAAGGCATGGCACAGGAGCATCGTTGTCCTGTTTTTCAAGAAAGGGGACAAAACCCTATTGAAAAACTATAGACCTATCTCTCTCCTGAGTCATGTATACAAGCTGTTTTCGAGAGTCATTACGAATCGTCTTGGACGGAGATTTGACGACTTCCAGCCCCCGGAGCAGGCCGGGTTTCGCGGAGGATATGGCACCATAGACCACATCCACACAGTGAGGCAGATTATACAAAAGACAGAGGAATACAATCGGCCCCTGTGTCTTGCATTTGTGGACTATGAGAAAGCATTTGACTCTATCGAAACCTGGGCTGTTCTGCAGTCCTTGCAGCGATGCCAAGTAGACTGGCGATACATCGAGGTGCTGAGATGCCTGTATGACGCCGCCACAATGACCGTCCAAATCCAGAACCAGCAAACAAGATCTATCCAGTTGCGTAGAGGTGTGAGACAAGGAGATGTTATATCACCGAAACTCTTCACAAACGCGCTGGAAGATGTCTTCAAAACACTGGACTGGAATGGACGTGGCATCAGTGTAAATGGCGAGTACATTTCACACCTTCGGTTCGCCGATGATATAGTGGTCATGGCTGAGTCGCTGCAGGATCTGCAGACAATGCTGGATAGCCTTAATGCTGCTTCTCGCCGTGTCGGACTCGGGATGAATTTGGATAAGACCAAGATCATGTTCAATGATCTGGTCGTCCCGGAACCAATAGTAGTCGATGCCACGGTCCTCGAAGTTGTTCAGAAATATGTCTACTTAGGACAAACTCTGCAGCTGGGTAGGAACAACTTCGAGAAAGAGAGTGACAGGAGAATTCAGCTGGGCTGGGCAGCGTTTGGGAAGCTACGTCATATCTTCTCGTCTTCAATACCACAATGCCTAAAAACTAAGGTCTTCAACCAGTGCGTCCTACCAGTGATGACCTACGGAGCCGAAACGTGGACATTGACGGTGAGACTGGCCCACAGGTTCAAGGTCGCTCAGCGAGCTATGGAAAGAGCTATGCTTGGAGTTTCTCTGTTAGATAGAATAAGAAACGAGTATATCCGCCAGAAGACAAAAGTGGTTGACATTGCTCATAGAATCAGTAAACTGAAGTGGCAGTGGGCTGGTCACATCTGTCGTAGAACCGATAACCGATGGGGTAGACGAGTTCTCGAATGGAGGCCACGAACGGGTAAACGTAGTGTGGGACGCCCCCCGACCAGATGGAGGGATGACCTTCGCAAAATGGCTGGCAGGGACTGGATGCAGAGGGCCGAGAGTAGGGTTGATTGGCGCGCTTTGGGAGAGGCCTACGTCCAGCAGTGGACTGATACGGGCTGATGATGATGATGATGATGACTACCACTCCGGTAGTACCACTACGGAACAAGAGTGGAACTGTAATGTCTGTCTGTAATTTTTTAGAATAATATTATTTTGTCTGTCACGGTATGTGTCTGACACGCTCAATGTCTGTAAACGGGGCTTTAAAGCATTCGCACTCTGGAATTCCACAAAAGGCAAGTAATTTTAGCGGTAGGTATTTCAATCACGTCTGGCTCATAATAAGGTAAGCTTCTAATAAAAGCTGTTGTAACTAATATAAAACTATTTTAATCTGACTGCAGCGCACCCACGCCTGTGCAGGTGGGCGGAGCGCCTCTCTACCTATTTACGTCATCTACCCACGTTCACAAAGAGCAGAACGCCCCCTCACTGTAATACAATATTGCTGCATTTTTTAGTATTAAGTTAGTACACTATCAGAGCTTCTGTGACAGCTATATCACCAAGTATCTTTTAGAAAGAATTGCCATCTTCACAATTAAATTGACCAGTCAGATATAGTTTTATTTCAATAGGAATAGGAGATTGTAGGTATGATTCTGTCGATGCCTCCAAATCTAAACCTAAACACAACTGTCAAATGTTACATCGCGAAGAATGAGTGGTACGCCTCGCTTAGAGCAAGTGGAAGTTTAGAATCACTGCCAATATCGATGTTTGTTTTCTTGTTAATCTAACTAAGAAAAAAGTCTACAACGATCTTATTCAGGATGTGATTTCCTCAAAAGTACTTGACCGATTATTAACATTATTTTTTAATAATTATAGAATAAAACTATAGTGAACCAAATTATTTTATATAAAGGGAAATCTCTTTTACAAAACATTAGAGTTTGTCTTCTCTCTACACTCGTATCTTCTAAAGAAAGAATATACAATCTGTCGATTAGTTTTATAGAAAATTCGATCCGTAAACTTTTCTTTGCGTTAACCCGAAAAAAACATCGCAATAGCACAAGTTTATATCCATCACCCACAAACCAAAAGAGGTAAGTAGTATACCAGAATAGGGATTCGTAGAGATCCATTCCATTTCCTCCTCGGCCGCAAGGGATTTCACGTGAAGATTGTAGTGTCCTTAGGTATATTATCCCTAACTTTTGTAAGATATTTGTAATCCAAACTAAATAATCCAATCCAGACTGTATGCAAAAGGCCGAGAATAGGGTTGAGTGCCGTGCTTTGGGAGAGGCCTACGTCCAGCAGTGGACTTATAGGGGGTGATGATGATGATGGGATGTAATGCCATTGTTGCAGCTCTGTTCTGGTTTTAGGTTCTGTAAGGTGGAGTGGAGCATACACCTCCCGGGGACGGACCTCAGATGTAAGTGCTCGGTGTTCCGTAGGAGTTATCAGAGCCCATTAAAAAGGTTAATTTTCATTGTGGATCTATCAATAATCGAGCAGCACGAGGTTGGCCATCTAGGGGCCCCTGCCCTCCCATTTCCCCCAAAAACCTCACATACAATAGCAAATTTAAAGAAAAAACATCTGCGTTATGCATATCTATCATTTAAGAACTAATAGTATTTCAAGTTGCCTCACACTACTATAATTCAAACACTGTATTAGACGGAACCAAACCTATTAAATATGACGGGCGGAATTCTAAATACCGAGGTAATAGCGCAGCGTGACGTGAACAGTTAGTTGAATATGAATCGATTAATTACAGAGAACCCGGTTACTGTTCGGGGATTTAAGAGTAGAAAGAGTAAGTAGGCTGTCTCGACAGGGGTGGTAGGGAATTGCCCAGAATCAGGACTCGGGGAGAAAGGGAGGCGGAAGTAGTGTTACCAGATGGAAAATTGAAAAAACGACATTTCCTTAGAAAAGTCCTGAGATTTTGTGGCAAACGTAAGTCACGACTCTGTGGAAATCAAACAAATCAGTTTGGTTTTGTGTATTGTGGGGGTCACGGTTCACCACACACAAGTTTGTGTTTTTGTTTTGTTGATATTAACTTTCTAATAAAAATCTATAGTCCTGAAATCCTGACATTTCCAAAATCCGGCCTCAATCCATCAGCCTAAAAAACCTGAAATCTCTGGACAAATCCTGAGATATGGCAACCCTGGACGGAGGTCTTTACCCCTCATATAGGTTAATAAAAACGTAGACCTAACAAAATAGATCGGAGAGTCGACTCTGGCAATGCTAACTGCGCAGTCCAATAAGTGTGGTATCTTTGTTCTAACAAAAGGCTAGGTATGTTAGTTATTTAAAACTATTTGTATTTAGTATAGGTACCTATACCATTTACAGAGTAGAGTACAGGTGTATTTTTCTTATTACTATACCTAGATTTCTAGACAGATATTAGGTATAATTGCATTCAGGCTACGTCCTGACTTAACGAATAAGAAATGACTAATTGCCGGTTTAAACTCCCTTAGCCCACGACAAAATTTATACTTATTTCTAATCTAAGTTACAATAGTTACTAAGAGTTACAATACATAAGGTGCATTCTGTTGTGGCCACCATGTCTAAACTGTCACCGTCACTCATATGCTAGCGTGAGAGCGAGATAAACTCCTCGCTTAACGGCGATTAAATTTAGTAAGCTCACTTTGGAATAGCCACAATAGGGGCGCCAGCTCCGTGTCATCCCTTAGGGTATGTAATTAAAAAGTTAAACCACTTCACCTAGTTATTTTTCCTAAGTCAATTTCAATCTGTAAACATGAACAGTGTAGTGTACTAACAAACGTAATGTAAAATCAAAGTGATCGTTATTCCGTGGCAGAGCGAAGTTTTCTGGGTCAATCTGGGCGGTAATTTATTTGGAGAGAGCGCGTGAACCCGCCTCGCTGGCACAACAAAATACGGATGACATCGCGCCATTACACGTTGCCCCAACTATAAGCGAAACAAAGAGCTTTTTGTGTGCTAAACCTGCTATAAACGCTTTGCTGCCACTTTTATTTAGCCGATTTATTCGCGCTTTATGAGGATTTATCGGTTTATTATGGCTAAATATAGCAATTACAGAGCTTACCTACCTGATATTTGAATTTTGCTCAGTGTATTTTATTCCTAAACTAAAACGGCCTTGTTTAGTTATTCGTTCGATATTTTTACCCGACTACTGAATGTGGAGGGTTATGTGTATGTCATTTATTTGGTCCATTGGTCCAGTATTTTTGGGAAAATTAATTAATGAGCCCCGTCTGAATTTACAATTGTTATTTTATGTCAAGCATAAATTCAATCAACGTAAACTGAAGGTAAATTAACTAAAAACCCATTTGCCTGCAATAAAGATTTGTTTGTTCCATACCGCGAAAATTCACTAGAATTTCCGCAAAATTAATTTCCTAAAGGTACGAGTAAATTTTGCGCAAAATTGAACACAGTTTAATTATTTGCTGGAATTCTGACTTTGACAACAACTGGTTGTTTCAGCCGCTTCTGGGCGCTATCATAATATCAAGCGCTTATTCTGGGCCAGGCGTGATATGTAGAAGTATAAATAAATTATTAAAAAATCGAAAACCGGACTGTATTTTTGGGGAAAATATCCTTGTAAGACCCACGAGCTAGACTAGCCTCACCTCAAACATCAAAATCCATCAAACTGTGTAGGCTACAAAGAGGACATAAACAGTACCTACGTATACGTATTGCATACATACACTCGAGAAACATTACTTTTTTTTAGGTTTTAAATTTAAATGACTAACCACATTATTGATTCAGAATCATTGTAATTGACATGGTCTAAAATTTTCTAACCACCTTTATTAATTTTTTTTTATGAAAATATAGGTATAGTTAAGGGACCCATATTTTTTCTTCTATTAAATATTTTTCCGTTTTGCCGTTTTCATTATTTAAAAATTAAGTTAAGGTCGTGTAAATTAAAAAGATGACGTCACATTACTGAAATAGTGTCGTTCCAAAATCGGTGAATACCCATGTTTCGAACGTTTTCGATTTTTGTAAGAGTGTGTTCATTGATATTTTTTTCTTGTGGACTCGCCAAATAAGATTTTTAGTATTTTTGGGTAATACCTAGAAAACATTGAAAAAGTGTTACAAACAAAAATACAATGTACTACTTGGCGGTATGGGTTAGATTCCCTATGCCTACTACGTCAGAGCCACAGTTCCGGAATGCCTAATTTTATAGAAAACATTATTTTTCTCGGAAATTATCTACAAAAAAATTCTGAAAAAAAATCTTCGTAAGTACACAGAGAGTCAAAATCTTGAAATGGTATTTTTCTTTTAGGATGTTAATAATTTTTAGACCTTGTCAATTAAATATAGGTACTTTTGCATCACATTTTATTCTCATACTCATACTCATTTATTAAGATCGTAGGAACACTTCGGTACACTTGATCACTTGATATTTAGAATATACCTACTTATATATATATACACCATTGGCGATCGATGAATAGAGAACGCAAACAATATTATACACCCTTGACGATCGATATTCAATTACGGCATTTTACCGATCACGATTGCCCCAGAATAAGATTGCAGGATTTCTATTCGAAAAGCGAGTCATAGGCTTCATGTCATTCCTGAGCATTCGCATCATCGGCCAATTTCCTCCCTCGCCACTACGATACGAGTATTGACAGCAGAGCTAACGCTTTTTGTAGAAACTCGACTCCGTTTATCGTCGGCAGGTTTTTCAGTGTCGATAATTGAAAAACTTTTGTTTTGCTGCCATTTCCTCCCCGTGCATGCAAATTATTTTACAACGTAACTTTTAAACAACTCCTACGCACACAATTTGATTTTCAAATCAAAATATAAAATAAAAGACTTAAATAAAATAAAAATTGTTTATTTCGGACACATCCATAAATGTTAATAAAATACAATAAAATGACTGACAATGACAAGCTAATGTTATATTAATTAAAAGAAATTAATTAAAATTCGTGGAAAGCAACTTCTTATATGTTTTCTATTTAATGTGTTAGATATACTTAAGTTTTAAATAATATAAGTAGTTATACGCGAAATACAGTTTTAATTTCAATAAATTGAAACTTGTAACAAAGTTCTATGGGACAAAGTGGTAGATAAAATTTGTCTGGTTTGACTGTTTTGAGTATGAGTTGAGTTTGAGTTCGGACTTACAACTGTTAGCTTTCATACAATTTTGACAGTCGTAAGAGCGAGCTCACGCTGAGTTCGCGCTCAAAACTGTATATGACTATCGGCCATAGATCGTAGGAGGGTAAGGACAACAGCGTCAACAGCAGATCTATGGTAACACTTGCAATACGATTACAATTCTTACGACGCTTATAATAAGAACGTGTTTAAACACTTGATGTGCTTTGATGTGTATATTCGCCAAGGTCATTCGCTGGGGTAAGGCCCTTAAACATTGCTCCAATCATAATTCTATTCGTATCATAGATACGTAAACAAAACACGCAAGTCAAACAAAAATCTAAATTGCACTTGAAGCTTACGGAGTAGGCGCCTCAAAGAAATCCTATCAAAACTTTTCCAAACTCCGCTTCTGCTGAATGAGCGTATGTATGACTTCGCATACTTTATTAGGTACTTTACAACATAGGGCACGCATTTACCTTGTTATTTTTGTATACCTAATACTAAAATAAGTACTAAGCAACATCTAAGCCTTCCACACAATGGCGCGAACTAGCCGTGCCTTGCGTTCTGCGATCAGTTGAAACGCATGCCCCGCCTCATTTTCTGCTTCGTTATCTACTGGACGTAGGTCGCAGGCCTCAGATAGCTACCTGCTGGGCATTAAAATGCCCAGAAAATGATGACAACCAAAACAATGAATAAATCGCTTCGATTTCTTACTGTTTTCTGAATTTTTAATTAAGCTGTTTTTTTCGAATCTCAACTTGTAGGTACAAAACTTTATTTTAAACCAATAATTTTAATAAAAAACGGAGATATTTTTACATTTATTCGTTATCTTATACAACTTGCGGTTGATGGTGGGGCAGAATCTGGTATTGTCATTTGTAATCAAATTATTTAACGATAATTGTTATATAAATCAAACCAAAATCTCCTACCGACACACATCCCTCGTCAAAAAGTGCTGCAATAAAACGCATTGTATCCCAGATCGTTTCCAATTCAACAGGATCAAACGTTGTGATGTGCTGACGCGATCGACTCAGATTAGCAGCAAATTCGCGTCCGTATTCCGCGTTAAATTTTAGATCGTATTGCTACCGCTTTTCACAATATAATCCGACAGTATTCAAACGCGGCGAATTTAACTTTTGAACCGTTATTGATATTTCAATTTGTATTGTTTATTCAAATATCTAAATTGACAAATAGATTTCCGGCTGCTGTTTTATTTGTAGCTGTATTTGTAGAAATGATTTTTTTAGTTGTGAAAGCTTGTCATCAGTTGTAAATTGACGTTGAAAGAAAAGTTAACCGCAACTTAGTGCTGAGCGTAGGTATATAGAGTAGTTATATGTCGAAGTATGTATGACCTACATACACTACAGTATACGAAGTGTCGTGTAAAATATTAGTCCCTAATATTATAAAATACAACTTGATTTGTTTGACAGATCTATAGTTAGGTACCTACATCTATTTAAACTGAAAATGAAAGCGACCCTTTTGTATAAACCCTGTATAACCAAAAAATATTAGGCTATTCGTAGATAAATGTTTACTTACAGGGTTATAATTATGGTAAGTAGGGTTCCTAAATTAGGCTGAAACAAGCTCAATCCCTTCCCAACAGATTAATTCCCAAAATGTTCATTTAGAAGGAAAAAAACCTTGTAGGTAAGCTTTCCTTCAAACCACAGTCACTAATAAAATTTAAATCATCACAAACGCACCAATATTTATATTCGCTTCGAATCAACTCGAAAGAGTTGGGTGGGGTGCGAGTTTGCCAAATCACTTTTATAAGTTTAGAGTCCCGAGTTGGCGAATCACGTCGAAGTTTGCTGGAGTCGTGCCGGAATTCGGATGGTACAACGTGAGAACCTCATTAAACTCGCAGGGAATTGAAATGACGATCGCGCTGTTTCTGTGCTACTAGAAGTAGAGATCAGGACCAGGTCAAACTAACTTGCTACAGGATGTAAAGGAAAGGGTGAAAAAACCGAAATGAGCCAAGTGGTACGCTAGTAGAATGGAAAGGAAATGGAAAAGCATGTTATCGTTTTTCGCTGTTTTGACTTTCTTACATTTTCTGCTGATAGAATTGTATCTATGAGACATTACTTTTATTTATTATTGAAAAGCATACAACGACAGTTTCACAGTTGTTGAATTGATTGATACCTTTGCTAACGGCTTACTATAAACATTTCCATTCCATCCTGTATACAAGTCGCTGTTAAATAAACGCAAATAGGTATCTCTTGGGCATTAAATTGATGCTTATATACATTCATATACTGGTATGTCTGTATGCAAAATTGATTTAAAAAAATCGAATTGCAATAGTTTCTTGAAACTATTTTTAGTTACAACGGAGTATACATATATTGTAAGTACATAGTACTTTTTTTTAAAAAAAAATTTAGGGATTTTTGTCACAATTGACGATGTCAATCCCATCGTGCCTTATTACTAGCATTATTCCTATTTATTATTAAATACATTATAGAGTATCGCAGCAGATTTTGAAGTTGGGTTAGCCAGTATATACATGTATACAGTATGTACATACTTACCTACTATTATTTCCTCTATGTCATAGACTCGTGGGTATACCTCTCTTAGGTGTCTGTTCTACTATAGGCAATATTACGAAATAATTTAAACATTTCGACAAATATACATTTTACAAATTCGAATCTATCTATCTAAAATCGAATATTTGGATAGGCTATTTCGTACGAAAACCCCTAGTTATCGTTATCGGGCATTGTGACGTGACGTGACCGAACAAGTCGTAAACCGATGAACGAGTGAACAGTTATGTATGGTTATGTACGAGATAAACTGTTATCTAATCAATATGTTCACATAACAACAAAAATAACCCTTTTAGGCCTTAATCGAACAAATAAGTTAGAATCATTCGCCTTTATGTTATGTAAGTGTAATGTCAAAGTGGTGTAAATGTAAATTCAAAAATGTTGACGTGTAAAATATACACAACGTACTTACTTGCAATAAAGTAAAATGGGGCATGTCTTCAGCCCCACCAGTGGGTCACCCGTGAGTCTCTGAATACTAGTATGTTTCAATTCCTACCTACCTGTCAAGTTTACCACTTTATCAAATCATACATAATTTTTTTTGTTAACCTATAAATTGTCCCACTGCTGGGCAAAGGTCTCCCCCCTCCTCTTCCATCCATCACTGTCCTGAGCATCTTCCAGCCACCCATCCCTGTATCTAACGATATCGTCTCTCCACCTACGCCGAGGTCTGCCCCGACGCCGGCGACCGTCCGATGGCACCCATTCTGTGACAGTCCGGGCCCATCGGTCCGGCTGCATGCGGCACACGTGGCCCGAAATATAATTATAATAAATTTAATACATAATTATTACTACATATTTATTTAAATATACTTAGTATAATACCATAACATTAGAATATTACGTAAGTAAGCCTACTCCACTTATATAAAGCAAAGTAGCATTGTATAGTAACTTCTCAAGAACATTTCCATTTTAGAAATAATATTTTTCACTTTTTCTAAGGCGTCTCTGTTACCATAGGGTGGGTCCCAAGTTATTTATTTTTTTACCGAAACAAACTTCCATAATTTTCAAAGAGTTTTATTTGCAAGGTTCATTATCACGTTTAAATTGCAAGTTGACTTATTAGGTTTCCGAAAAAAACCACAAAACTTTACAGGCCAAACTTTATGTACAGTTTAAACAATACACATTGTTTGACTGGGCGCGTATGTTGTCATGAAATTTATATAAATGGAACTGGAAAATTATACCTAACGCTTAGAAATTTTCTGATATTTTAACACCGAATAAATATGTTTATATCAAGCCATCATAGTTTCCTTCGACAGGAAACAAATATATAAGGGATTGCCTTGGTCTAAGAGTAATAAGAATTTGTCATTGGCTATTGGATTAGCAAAACCACAAAACAATAGGCTGATTGACTCATATCGACATTCAATAAAACAATATTTATTTTATATAGTATTTCACATTAGGATCCCAAATACATCACTTTTATTACATAAAAGTAGAAGATGACTGTAAAAAATTAAATTAAAAATAAAATATTTCCCGTTTTTTCCCCCACTTCAAAAACGCTAGTCGGCCATGTTCGCGATATTCTTGAAGTCACTCTGCATTTCTAGGGATGCCCGATTTATTTGATTTGCCGATCTTATGTGGGTTTTGGTAGATAAGTACATTGAATTATTAATAATAATTCAAATTTTAATAACATGTAAATGAAATATTTACCAAATAAATGGATACGAATACATTTGAAGGCTTTATAGCTAGATTTAACCAAGTATTTCGATGATAAATCTATGTTAAGAGCAAAAACATCGATGTTTTAACATCGTGTTTTCTCAACATCGAACATCCCTAGTTTACCGGGCCCAAATGACGTCATGCAGGCCACAGATAATCATGGCGGACGGTGTTTTTGATCCAGTTTGAAATGTTGCATTTTAAATTAAAGTTTTTGGTGTTTTAAAGGTCTCAATAAATTCCGTAATTTTTTGTACGGTGTAATAGAACGATTATTAACTATTTAAGACCAAAAAAAATTTGGGTCAACTAGCGCCTTTTGGTATCGATTCCGGTTAATGACTATCTACTTTTGTTCATGATTCCGACATAGCTAGGTTTTTTACCTACTTAAAACAACGTGACTGAAAAGTAACGGAACTTCAGTAAAGGAAAACAAACGTTGGAGGTATATTTAGATCTGTTAAATATAGGTTAAATTCCGGAATCTCTTAAATTTTTCCTGTTTCAATTCTTGAATGAAGTAATATAATAACATTTTCTTAAATGAGGAATGTTAATCCAACCAATCCAGTAAATAAAACGAGTTACGAAAAAAATTTCTAAGAAGTTCTAGTAAAAAGAAAAAGTTCTAAGAATTCCTTTTTCCTGCGTAGTACAGCTAACAGCAGATCAAGTATAACACTTTGGACCGTTTTTATTATCTGCGTCACAAGAGTTGAATTCGCACTGCAAGTGTTACCATTGATCTGCTGTTGTCCGTACTAAGTGCCACGTTGTGATGGCAAGCAAACTCAAATCAAACAACAGTCAATATTCGATATAAGTTATCTTTAAAATTAGCTTCAGTTTTTCAGTTTGAAAACGGAAAAAGTTGTTCGCGTTGCTTTATTAAGGAGCCATGAAGCGCAACAGTTAAGTCATAAAGTTCTATCGGGCAATTTTCAAGAGCTCTCCCGGCGGATATAGGAAGGAATTAGGAATAATTTATAGCCCAATTAGTATCCCCTCGACTAGGGAAAAAATACCAAATTCGGACCTTAACTGAGTCGATAATTGCTTATTTACGGGGCTACGGAACCCGGCCTGAACCAAAGCCCCAGTACGTGACGGGCCCGGAGGTATTCGGGTTAGTATTTATGACTTATCTTAATTAGAATTACACGACTCCAAATATATGTTATGAAAAAATGTTATACAAATACAAAAGTCCAGGCTAGGTCTAAAAAATTGTCTTTCCTTCAAAATAATATGCCAGTATATAGGTACCGCATACATTGCTTCTGTATTGTAAGTTTATTTTTAAACTGTATTACTTATAAATGTTGTAAATACAGGGTAGGTATTATTTTTCGATTATAAACGAAACTATTTTTCATTTGTTTCGCACAGTTTCAGTTATTGCCAATAACAACCACATAATATCATGCTGCGGTAATTAAATGACAAATCATTAAACCAAAATGTGTGTCGTTGGCCACAAAACATTCCATAATAACGGACCGTCATGTCCAGCATTACAATTTAATTGGACAAAATCTAACATCTGTTATTACGAATATGTCGAAATAACAAACTGGTTAGTTAAGTTGTGTTGTTTTCTGTGATTTACAAAAGGACCAATCCAAATTAACTCTAATTATGCTAGGTACCTATACAGGGTAGCCTTGAATTCATTCGACAAATTTAAAGTGGGGGTTGTATTCATGATAAATTAAATTGGTAAGGTTTTTTAGTAAAGCAAAACTGCAAAAGAAATTGAACTGAGTACTTACATCACAAGTCACCTTAGAAATGATAATTAGATCAAATTCGAGTGAAAAAAATCATTGCAAAAAATTATAACTACCGTAAAATATAAAAAGGCCAAAGCACAGTAACGATGCACATCAAATTAATTTTATTTTTGATAGGTAGATGATTTTAATGTAAATATTTTTTGATTTTTCCCCAAATTGATTAATTTACATAAACTCTGTGTAGAATTAATAGGTACAGTCGAAGACAGAGATAAGTATACAGGGGGCCACAATAAGGTTGAGATTTTCTCAAAAACTACTGGATCGAAATTAATAATTCTTTTATAGTTGCATAGTTTTAACTTTTATCTATCAAAAAGTGAAAGTATTTTTGCAATATGTCAAGTAGTCTTTGAGAAAATCTCAACCCTAAAAACTCTCCTGTACACCTTTCTCTGTGTTCCACCGTACCTATGTCACAAGTCTAAACATCCACTAAATTTTGTCGAATGAATTCAAGGCCACTCTGTATAAATTCCTTGTCCATACTTATAATACTTACTTACTTAAAAATCAGTTGTTTCATATATAAATTCAATAAGATCTCAATGTACTAGCATCTTTTTTCATAACTTTGGGTTAAGAAAGGGAGACATAATTTTTAGACAGTCAGATTTAGGTTAGTTTAAAAAACCACGCCAGAATTAGCCTGTCACTCAAGAGGAACCTCGCTTAGCGACGATTTTAGCGTACACACTCTGGAATCGGCACATGTATTTTTTTTGTCAAATCTTTTGTAGTCCCAAAAAAAAATTCCACAAACTAGATATTACCAGTTCACCGTTTAGTGTAAAGTGTAAACAAATCATACATTAATTATGCCCGATTGCTCGCACAGAGGCCTCCGGAACAAAACGAGTCAGCAAATAAACAAACATTAGGCGAAGCGAGCGCGAGGGATATAGCTTCCTTTAGATAGCAATCGCAACGGCCGGATGCTTTTTAATTTAGCTTTCTCTGTATAATTAAAACCTGTGGAAGCTTTTTCTGCCCGTTTTCGAGAGTACAATACGGGGTTTCTTGTGCTTAAAGGTCGAGTAGAAATGGGAGCAAAGATTAAAGGTCGGTATCGATTTAAACTCTATCTACGTAAACATGGACTCTATCTAGCTATGGAGTTAGTTATGTAGATAGAATTAAGTGACGGAGTTGCTGCACTTTAATTTTGAAAATTGTAGATTTTATTATTAGTGAAGAGGTACTCTACAAAATGTAGAGTAGAAAGAACATAAAAATTTAAATAGTTTGCTATATCGCGTTCTTATTGTCTACGCGATTAGTGTTAAAATTGTTCTAGTGTCACAATTACCATGAGTTGCAGGTTCGCTCTCTAGCGAGTAAATACGTTAGCTACAAGATTCGGGATTAGTGCGATTTTAGTTCTGCTATACCATCAAGATTTTGAGAACATTAAACCTTAATGAGACCCAATAATGTATGCTTTTATCCGACTTTACTATTGTTACTTCTCTTAACCAATCTAAATTCTTGTACCATCAGTATTCACGGTTAGACTTTCTCGTGGAGGCGTGTCTTGATGCTGTCGTAGTAACAAAGACAGGCTGACAGCTGGCTTTGTCCGTGACAATAGCAGCAAATAGCCAGTAACGATACGCCGTGTTTACCCAGCTATGCCGTGATAACTTTCCCTTGTATGTACGTATGTAGGTGTAGGTTATCTACTGAGGTTATCTAGATTAGGTACGGTGGAACACAGATAAATGTGTACAGGAGAGTTTTTAAGGTTGTGATTTTCTCAAAAACTATTTGTATCCATTTCGTCTGACTGCCGTTTTTCGCAATTATGTGAACTACAACTTACCGAAATGGAATCACGTTATAAATAAGCATTTAAAATTTGTATTTATCGTAATAAAGATTTTGTACATAGCTTTTTAATAAAATTGATTATATTGGTAGATATACTTAATCAATTTTATTATTTTAAAGATTGGCGGCTCTAATTGGCTCATGTAAGGCCCCTAACAACCACAGCTAATCTTTTCTTTCCATGTATTAGGGGCTCAATCTTCAATGTGAAACATGGTAACTCCCTATCTTGAACGAGTTCATTCGAAATTCCATTGGCAAGTATATCTTGTTCAATGAAATGCACTCTAACTAACCGCCGACGTTCATTTTCAGCTGACCGCTGGCTTTTGAGAGCTTTACTGAGCAGTTATCAACTGCGAACGGACTCAGCTTGAAACCTTAATCAAAAGCCACAGCTTACAGAACTGCCATATTATACGACAATGTTTTACTGTAAAATACTGAGGCTGTTAGTCATGAACCTAGGTTTAACCTTACTTCCCTTTAACAAACCCGTGTTTTGTCACTTTCATACTTTGTTAAAAAAACGTTAAGTTAGAAAGGGACCAAAAAAAAGTCAAAAAGTCAAATTTCTTTATTGCAAGTAAGCACGTTGTGTACATTTTTGCACGTCAACATATTTTTGGATTTACATTTACACCACTTTGCGAGAAAAAGTGGCAAAAATCCCATGGCTTTCAACCATTGAAATTTTTTAAGTCAAGTTTATGGCTGCATGTTTAGGTATCATGTATATCCAGCCATAAACGAGCCAAAAAATATTTTGGGAGTAATATAGAGTCACGACATCCAGATATTCTATATATTTTTTTTATGATTGTAATAGGACCCACTTTTTGCCAAGTTCAGCCCTCATGCATGTCAGTGGCACAGCTTCTCGTTGCTTTTTAAGACTAACTTTCCGTTACTTTTAGGATAAAACTTTGTTTTAAGTAAGGAGTGCAAATCAGAATCGCTACCTACGTATTATGCTTAGGAATGATTCACCATTACAAAATCAAGTGTCTAATCAATTGTCTAGTCTAGACGATAAAATGACCACCTACTCACTTATCATCAGGCTCTTCAGCTTATCTTTCTCATAAAAAATATTCACTTTATTCTAGGTACCCTGGGAGAAACGTACAGCTAACAGCAGATCAAGTGTCACTTTGGACCGTTTTTATTATCTGCGTCGTAATATTTAAAATCGTACTGCAAGTGTTACCAATGATCTGCGCCGAAAGCTACGCCCATTGTACATTTTGTATATTAAGTTTTCATTTGTCCTATCCGTGTGTGATCACTGTGATCTCTCAAAGATCTCTTCCAGTAAACCCTATGATGCGATTTTTTATGAAGACATGACATAGGTAGTATAGTAGGTACTTATACGAGATATTAAAAAATAAAAGTACGCTAACAGCATTTCACGTGTAACACTTTGGACCGTTCTTATTATATGCGTCGTAAGAGTTGAAATCGCACTGCAAGTGTTACCATTAATCTGCTATTGTCCGGTACGTAGGTTGACTAAGCCAAATATTTATTTTATTATTTGAAATTTTTGTATTCATACACAATTCAAATTCAATTTCTTTATTTACAATCACAACATTGCCGTTTAAAAACAAAAGCCAACGCCGTCCGAATTAATTATTAACATTACTTATTATAATTGAAAAAATTAACTCTTCACAAAAACTAAGTCTAACAGTTTCGTTAAATCCGATTAAAAACAAACAAAACTAAACTAACGAGCGGCGAGTAACAAAATGCGCTTGTAAAATGTTACTCAACTCGTGTAAGTACCGAGCGCGAATTACTAACTCCGCTTTTTGATTTAAAAGTTTTAAACCTCTGCATTTTTTATCAAAATACCAGCTCGTTTATGACAACGATATGCTTGTTGAAATGTTTTTGTTTGTTAGGGTGTTTAGCTGTTTTACGCTATGTTTTGTATTCAAATGTAATCTACTTATTATGAAAAGAAAAGATTCTATAACATATATAATACCTTAACTGTAAGAATTTTTTTTTTGTTAAATTCTTCGAGTTCGAGATTTATAGATTTAAAATTGATTCCATTGAGAAAAACTTTCATCAAGTAAGACCAGACCACTGTAATTTAGGGCGTATTACCATCGCCGCAAAGAGCCCGTGTGTTACATTTGATGAGCTGTCGACTGTATTACAGTGAGTGTTACTCACAGAACAATAGCAGAAGTTAGACATGTCAATTAGCCGCTCTTGGTTAGATTATTACGAGATTCATGTACGAGCGACTACGCTGCCCACATGTCATTTCTACCCTCTAATATTGCTCTGTAGTGTTACTCATATTGCATAACAGGCAGGTGCTGTCAGTGGCGATAAGGCACGTTTTTCCCATCCACCGCACCCGACGCCCACGCCGCCGCCGCCACCGCGTCGACCTTTTGAACTTACTGAATATGAACTTGTCTTTGTTTATTTTTTTCCAAACTTCGTTAATGTTTTACGAAGTTATCGAGCATTGAAATCAATTATGGTTGAAAGTTTTATCCTAAGAAGCAATTAACAAATGAATTTATTACAAAAAACCGACTACTTTTTTATTACAAAAACCGAATAAAATGTATCATATCCTATGCCAATCCCATGATCAAAAACCTCATATTATATCAAACAAAATCCTCATACCTATATCAAAGCCCATTAAGTCTTTTAATTAGGCTACAAGAAGCCACCAATTAATCGACATACATACATACATACATACATACATACACCTGAAAAACTCCGTACAAACAATCTGGTTACTGAATTATAATCATATAAGATTCTTAATTGTTACACATAGGTATTAAAAATATATCTTATGAGATATATCTTACGAGATCTTAATATCTGTGCGGCCTGAATAACTTTGACTTATTAGTCAAATTGGTTTGGTCACTAAACCACACGAGAAAGGAAGATTGAAGAACAATTGTTTATTCTTGATTTAATAATCGCCTATAAGAAAGTCCAATGTGTTAACGTGATGTAGACTGTAGGTACCTACTTATATTATAGCAACGAATTGTAAAACGAATTACCTATGTACCAACCTTAGGGACTATATCTACACATATCATTGATCTCCTATAAACAACTAGATACACAAAGGTCTTACTAAAACAATTTAAAAAACGTCCAAAGAAGGGACCATTGTTAACGTCGAAATAATGTCCAAATATGTCCAATAATGACCTTCTTTGCGCTCGGACATTTTTAGAAGGCAGACTGTGTATCTAGTTGTTTATAGGAAATCAATGACACATATGTAAAAATATATTAAACTACCTACCTAGATAGAGTGTTGTTTTGTTCAGAATGGTAACCTATAAATAACTTTAGGGTCTGGCTTATCGCGAAAAGTAAATGTTTTCCAAAGTTGTTGACAAACATTACAAAAACACTTCGTCGAATTCCTAGAACGTTTTGTTGCGGCACAAACAACATTGTAAACATGTAACCGTTCTGATAAATACCATAGACCATTATTATACTTGTACGTACATATGTTAAGGTAAATGTCTGAGTGCAAAAGTCCTAATATGATCTCTGACGAATTCGTGAACCGAGTGTTTCTTTAACAGTATTTCTCAGAGAAAAGTATATAAGTGCATGGTGCCAGACCCTCTAGCCAAGTGGCATTGCCTTTCGTTAACGCTAGAAGAATAATTGGCATTTATACCTACTAACGAAAAAACAGCTATTTATCCCATGTATTTCCCTTTCTATCGAAGGTCAATAATCCACTTGGCTAGTGCTTAAGATGACGCATGTACAGATTTACATTACTTATCTGTATCATACTCTACTGTAAATGTTGAAATTAAATCTCTTAAAAATGTAATAATCTTGGGGTAACCTAGGTTTTTCGTTGAACCGATACACGATTGGACGATACCGTTTCACCCCCCTCAACAAACAACTTGAGATCGACAAACATATCGGCCATAAGATTGAAATTTACGCAAAAAATACATAAGCCTTTGTAAAAAAATCACTTCTTGTCGTGTGGTTTAGTGAAACCTAACTTCAGTCAGGTCAGGCCGTCCGTAAACCTCTTAACGACTGACTTAACGACTGCTGTCGAAGACCAATAACCGGAACCAACTGCTTAACGTGCTTTCCGAGGCATGGGAGGGCTTAGATGGAAATGTTATTTAAGACCTGCATTGTATACCTACTGTTTATAAAAAAAATCTGATTTTTGTTGGCGTATTTCAAAATTCATCCAAAATTAATAAAAAATACACTTATGGAGTCAGTGTGCCGTGCTCCCGCGCTACTGCGGGACAATGTGATTTCAAGTAGCTACCGATATAATAAAAGTATCAAATTTTGGTTCAGTAAATAAATCGAATCGTATTTTTGTACCGTAATCGACCAAAACGACGATGGTCGCTACTGTTTAATATGCAAATGATGATACGATTTACGAGCGAGAAAAAGCGATAATTTTAAACAGTCCTTGAGACAGCGACTATGTAGATTAGATGAGTACCACACTGAAAGTGACGCAATAGGGATTTTACGATCGTGCTTTATTTCGTATCTGCTTCCCATCCGCACTGAACCAATTGCGGGGATCCGACCGAAACCGAAACGCTGTCTACGGTCTGGTTCACTATTTATAAGCAAAATTGTGTATTGAAAGAAAGGTTATAGGTATTGGAGAGACAGTAAAACATGAACTACTGGCATTATGCACAACTGAATAAGTGAACGTTTGGGTAAGAAATAAATTAGGTATAACTATTAAGAAAAACATTGGTCTATATTAAATACACTTGGAATACTAAAGGACCCCGAAAATATATATATATCGAGGGTAAAATAGCTAGAATCACCAACAAAAAAGAACTACTGGGATTTATCGGGCAGGATTATCGACTGTATCTACCTGAAAATTTCTCAATACACAAGGCGAACGAAAATGCCATACTGTTCAGCTTTAAGTTAGTTTGACCATGACAAACCTGTTCTTACTCTTTTAAACCAGTTTGACAAAAAGTTTGACCACGAGGAGGGCCCTCTCTTTTCGGCAGTGATGTTTTTGTTACTACAATTAACAAACAAAAAAACTGGATTTTTGAGTTAATTTACGGCTTCGTTCGTGTTCGTTCTGAGTCTTGTAACGGCCTACGATATCGAAATTATCTGTATCTTATCTTATCAAAGTTATAAACAGGATGGCACTACTTATAGAACTGTGAAAATTAGCTTAAAATTAGAGTTTATTGCCACTTTTTCTCCCCGAGCATTGACTTGCAAAGTGGTGTAAATTAAATTAAAAAATGCTTGTATGCAAAAATGTACCCATTGTACCTACTTATTTACTTAGAATAAAAATATATGATATATATATACTTACAACAATTTGCCAGCGACTAAAAGTAGAGTTTATTGTAGTTTTACAATTATGGATTTATTATTACAGATCTAAATAAAGATATTAACAAACGACAGTTCACGAATGCTACTTAATGATATGTGTATGATATGTATAATTATGATTCTGATCGCTACATAATCGCCAACAGTAACTTTTGATCTAGTACTGTGATAAAGATAAATTAAGGTATGTACAAATTACCAGTAAAGCGTCTCACAAGCAGCTCATTAGGACGACTGTGTGCGACCCAAAACGGTCACTGAGTCACGTCGCCACTTGATGCACTTTGTTAACGCAAAGTGCCCATTGTTCGGGCATTACTTTACATTTACATTCTAATACCAGTTTACCTGCTCAACTTTGTTTACATGTAATTTAGGTAAATTATTGCACCAGCTTTATTCTGACTGAACCAGTGTTATTCGCCAAAATGCGGGAAAAATACTTGACGATGGTAGTTATTTTACTTTGAACTAAATTTGAATTAGTACAAAAATATCAGTATCATCATCATCAGTCCGTATCAGTCCATTGCTGGATTTAGGCCTCTCTCAAAGCACTGCACTCAACCCGACTGTCAGCCTTTTGCATCCAGTCTCTGCCAGCCATCCTGCGCAGCTCATCTCTCCTCTCCATGTAGGTATCAGATCAAGACGAAACTAATATGATGCGTCATTGTAACGAAATACGTCAAGCTGCCACAAAGGAACCTTACTGAAAAAACTTTCACTGTAACTTGAAATAGGTATAGAGAGAGCGGCAAGAAACCAACTAGGTACCTATGTATAATGTAGTTTTCCTTGAAATTTGCAATTGTATAAGAATTTTTTTATCAGTGTACGTTCTTTACAGTCGAAAGCACAAAAATGTAGCGCTTCGTGCTTCTCAAATTTTACCCTTTTTCATTTTGTCGACTGCACAATCACTATTTTGATTTAATTTGATTCGATTGCGCAATACGATACACCATTGTGTAAGTACTTACATCATGTTATAAATCGCATTGTTGCCTCATGCAATAGTGAATCATTGATCTCATTCCTGGAATAATACTTATGCAGATACTTAAATAGAGTAATTAATCCCCATGTCGATAGTCATCGATTGCCTTCGTGCTTTGTTCTAGGCACATAAAATTTAAACTCAGGTAAGTAATGACGACGACATAGATGTGAATTATGTTTTGTTTGAAGTGTAAGACCAAGATATTAAGCTATTAGACATAAACGTGATTTAAAGTCTACCTTTTAGTCTACAGATTTCGGGTTGAACGTTTTTTAACGAAGTGTGAAAGGGATAACAACACTTTTGTTATTGTTTAAGGAAAGGCAGGCAGCACATGAAACTGAGCGCGAGCTTATTATGTATGAGCGCGGTCTTACAAAACTATCTCATAGCATTTGATACAATTTTGACGATATTATCTCTGAATCTCAGCCTATGTCTATTCATTTACCTTACATGGTCCATTTACTCCCTTTTGTTCTTAAATCTAACTAAAATACCGTTAAAATATTTATTATTGATATTTTATATTCTAAACAATTGTATTTACTAACGTACAATAAGTATTACTAACAATATATGGAGTCGTTCGATTTAAATAAATAAATTAAAAAATATCTATGCCGCTATAAGTAAAGTACGTAACAGGCTATGCAATGCAAAATAGCGCAGGAATTCAAATGAATCAGTGAGCTCGGCATCGATATGTCAGTCAAGCCAGCTATTTGTCATCGACTCTACCAACGGACAGGTATCGACGACTGCAAATTTTAGGTAAAATAGAGACGTAGTGACCCGAAATAGTTTGTAAATGTCACAGACCTGCCTTTTTAGTAGTCAGTTATAATCGCTTAAATACCATAAAAAATTGCGTGCCCCTCTCTATTTACCGATCGCAAGTGGCATTTCACTAACTAAAATTACTACTTGAGATCGGTTTTTGAACGGATTTTACCGATCCGCGGCCCATAACATAATTGATGCTTTATTAATTAACCCTCTTTAAAAACGGTTAAAATGTACAAAGTATTGTAGAACTTCATACTGTATGCGGTAAAATGAGGTTTAACTACGCATATCAGTAGTTTAATGAGCAGTATAGATTCGTTTTGCCCACGATTACGCCTACACAACAATGATTCTGCTCGTTTGGGGAAATATGTGGGCGATCGTTTTTTACTTTTAACTTTAAAGATACATTATTATTTTATTTGGAACTTATGTACACCTAACAGCAGATCAAGTGTAACACTTTGGACTTTGGACCGTTGTTATTATCTGCGTCTTAAGATTTAAAATCGTACTGCAAGTGTTACCATTGATCTGCTGTTTTCCGTACCTAGGTATATTTATAAAAATAATTGAAGGTGGATTTAAATGTCATTTTATTTCATAAAATTAAAGAAAAAGTTAAGTTAGAAAGGTTGATTGAAACTTTTCTAACTTAACTTTTTAATTATGCAATATTATCACTTTTTGATTGGGAGTCAAAGATAGACTGATAAATGTCCATCCCATACATTTTTATATCAATCATACTAGTGTTAATGAAAGTCAAAGCCACTTGGCCAGATTGTCACACTAGTCTTCCATAAGTGTAGCAGTTACGAATTATTACGTAGCACCAAACTGTGGAAGACAAAGAATCACACACATGCTACAATTTTGGCGGCGGCGTAATGTCACCCAAAATACCTCAGTCAAGGTAACCAAACCACGTTAATTAGCTAATTCTTAGAATTATTTATTTAGTAAACAAGACTGCTTGGGAATTTCTGCGAACTTACGAAAATATCCTCTCTCGGCACAGCATCGGCATCATGTATATTCCTTGCACTTGCAAACACAATAGTTACAAATAGATATGGTTTCTCGGTACAACACTGAAGTCTGAACGTCGACATCGGATTCGCTTCCCAGTTTTCGTATTACACGGCTTTCGCGAGAAACACTGCCAAGCGTTGTTATTGAGGGCTTTACAACTCAATCCCACTTGGTCGGATAACCATGACAGGTAGCATACCGACTGAATTCCCCGGGCAGCCTCGGGAAGTCGGAGATTCCTATAACAAATATTTTTGTAGAGCCATTCTTACAACGCTATTTGTCGTTTTCTCTTGGATTGTGTAATGACTTAATGAGTCGTAAAGTTGTCTATTGTTATGTTTAAACAAATTCGTGGAATACTTATTACAATAGATGTGTTCCGGACTCTATTTGCGACCACCCGATGTGACAACACCTGTTTGGGTTTCGAGTTTCTTTGTTTGGTGTTGTTAACAATCTCGTGAGTCGTTAAATTACAATATTACCTACTATAGTGAAGCTTTCTGGCTGATCTAGATTAAGACAGCTTAAAATACAACTCTGACTCATTTTTGACGCTAAAGTCTACAAAATCGAGTTAGGAATTTCGATGCAATAAAACGCTAAGAAAACACAGAAACGTGATATATTTGCGGTTTTATGTGTTGACTCTATAAATAGGTAAAACGTGGGAGTTCTAGATTAGCTATATGAAATAGTCCTTTTTGCTTGAAAGATCATAGATCAATAGACTTTCTATACTTTACCGTCTAACGGACGGAACCAATAATACTTGCTTACACAATATATTTTTATAATATCCTCTGCAGTTGGTTGTCTGGAAGAAATCGCTTTTAGCGATAAGACCGCCAAAATTGTACATGCTTCTCAATTATGTAATTAATACTGTATTATGGTGCAATAAAGTGTATTTATCTTATCTTAATATCAGTCCCTATGGCGTTTAAAATAAGAACGATGCAGTAGGTCCCACAGTTAATATTTATACAGTGTGTATGTTACCTTACTAAATCTACATTATTGTATGTGCCTCTAATTTATTATATATTTTTTTGTTTAAGGTAAGAAATGTATTTCAACTAAGTCCTGCTGCATTCACCTCTGGGGACAAATTGGTAAGTACTTACTTAATTGACTCTTAAGGGCTTTCCATAAGCCAACGAGCGCCGCCAATCTTAAAAAAATAATATCTTCCAATATAATCAATTTTATTAAAAAAGGTATGTACACATTGTTTATTACGATAAATACTTACTATTTTTTAAATGCTTATTTATACCATGATTCAATTTCGCTAAGTTGTAGTTCGCATAATTGCGAAAAACGGCCGTTTTTGGCACATTTGAGAACTACAACTTAGTTTGTCACAATTATGCGATTTATTGTATATTGAAAAATAGTATTTATCCTAATAACGATTGTGTAGGGGAGCGAGGGGCTTGTTGTAACATTTTTTAAAAATAATCATATATCTTGAGATATATTGGCTAAATTACCACTAACTAAACTTTGATCGGTACTCTAACCATTCTTTAATTAATTCTAATTGAAAAAATATCAAATCTATGTCTAATTTCGTCAGAATTAATTTTTTTTTAAAAAGAGGGAAGTGTTACATCTTACCCCGTGATTGGGGCTTGTTGTAACATCTATTGGGGCATGTAGTAACAACAATTAAAACGAGAATGTGACACCTTCAATCATTTATTCTCTTCACATTTAGCTTTATTTTCAACATATCATTAGGTATTTAACAAAAATATTGAGGTACTTCTATAAAATGAATCATCTATCAAATAATCAACTGAAACATACTTTTTCTATGAGTAATCAACACTTGTTTTCTAAAACTTAGCTGCAGCTAACACGAATACCTCCTGGCTTTGTGTTCCCCGCTCTGTCTTTCTCTTATACAATCTCATTCTAAAAAAAAAAATAAGGTATATCGCATTTTCAATCACATAGCTACAGCAATATGGGGGCAATTTGTAACATGTTACAACATACCCCAAAATTTTGTTACAACTAGCCCCAAGGCATAATTTTTAATATTTATAACGATAACTATTAAATAAACTTAGTAATCTCGAAAACTGTTACCACCACATCATACATAGATAAATTTAACATCAAATAAAACACAGAAAGTTCCAATTAGTCGATAATAATAAAGCCAATCGAAAGTTTACGAAAGCAAAATAATACATTACCTGGCGACAACGGAGGGCTTGCACACGCCCACTCAATACGCCACCTGGAGGAACTCTGACTGTGATGACGTGGCGTGGTGCGTTATAACGATAAGATTGAGTCAAAGAAATACGTTAATAAAGTTTAAATTCCTAGTGAAAAAGCCCTGTTACTACTTACCCCTGTTACATCTAGCCCCTTGCTCCCCTACATAGCTTTTTTAATAAAAATTATTAATTTGGAAGATATTATTTTTTTAAGATTGGCGGGCGCTAGTTAGCTCATGGAAGACCCTTAACTATTAGTATTAGTGTATTTGACAGCGTGTCGAATATGAAACGTTTTACAACAAACGTACCTAAGTCTTCTAAAGTCTAATGCTTGTCCTATATTTGAACATCAAGTTTTTGTATTTTTATTTTTTACGGTTCCGTACCTAAAGAGGAAAAAAGGAACCCTTATACAAAAGGAACACTTTGTTGCCCGTCTGTCTTGTTGAGTTGAGTATAAAATTTAGTAAGTGCAAATATTACGAATTTTACCTTTGTTTTGTTGTATATTTGTTATAAGTATCCTATTCCGTAGGAAACAAAAGAGTAACGGATGACGTCAGATGATTACAATGTAATCACATCCGCGGCCCAAGTACCTTCGTCCGTAATGTAGTATCAGGCGAATTTTCATCTCCTCGCCGTCACTGTCCCGTTGTGAACCGCGTTCGGAAATCCGCCGCCTTTATGACGCTGTCGACGTCACGTTCTGCGGATCCCGTCCTATAGAAATAAAAGTATAGGGCTGACCAATTAATAATTACAAAAACCCGACTACTTTTTGGCATAAATTGTACCTTAAGGCAGTCCTATAATCAAGACTAATCTAACGACAATTCATATCAAAACACCTACGTCAGAACATAAGGTCAGAACATACGCTCGAAAAAGGGTAATCTCTCTGAGCGATAATGCCGTCTTTGTACAAATTGTTTACTATCTGTTTTCAATGTGTATGCTTCTTTGTGCAATAAAGTGTTTATAATCTAAATATCTATGTTTTCCTTGTTTCAATCAGTCTGAACTGCCATAATTTTAAAAGATGTGCTTCTGAAAGCTTTGGCACCATTTCCTTGCAAAGTTGTGTCAAAAATTAAATGTTGACTTGCAAAAATGTACACAATATTGTATTTGCAATAAAATATATGAATCTGATTCACTGCTGTTATTCTTGTTGTTTCTTTGGACTAGATAATATTAGGAAGACGTTACAATGTTAGCAATTTTGTCGTATTTTCTCATTTTAAGCCTACTGACAGTTTTATAAGTAGGTCAATCCTTTTTATTAAACAACTTTGGTATGTAAGGCAGCATTTTTAAACCTCAGTCAGACTTCAGTTAATTTAAAAAAAAACGCACGCCAGAAGTTACTACTGCGAAGTGCAATTTTTTTTAATTTTATATTATTACTGTTATAGTCAACCCTAGCCCTCGGCGAGTGAATGCTCGATTGTTGGGCCTCTTTGTGGTGCACAATGAGGAATAAAAACACATCCCCTTTGTCCCGGCGCGACTATTGCTCTCACTCGCGGACGTATCAATCCACTGCAATCCACTCACAGGCCACTCTGTTTACATTACAATCACATCAATACTATGTACAGCCCAAAGCACATCACATAACACTTTGGACTGTGGAACGTTCTTATTATGTGCGTAGGAAGAGTTGAAATTGCACTGCAAGTGTTACCATTGATCTGCTGTCGTTCGTACACTGAAAATGTTTTAGAACAAGAGGTAGCGATTCTGTCGTGAGTTGAGTTAGAGCTCGCTCTTGCAAAGAACTGTCAGATTTCATACTGTTGACCGTCGTAAGAGCGAGCTTGTACGCTGACTCGTGCTCAAAAGACTCAAAAATGTCTAAAAGCATATCCATTATTTTTATAACTTTGGTGTAAGAAAAGGTAACAGTTTAGACCTGTCCAGATTTGGTTTAGTTAAAAACGATAGCCAAAATTATATACGGAATATGTTAATACTGGTCTTAACGTTAATTATCTTTATAATATTAGGAAATAGGGACCTCTCTATAGCTAGAGCCTAATAATATTTTTTTTAAATTGTTTATTCTTGAGATAAGACACGAGTTAATCAAGACATGCGTGATCTATTTCCTTAAGAATTTCCCCCTGAGATCGTCCCGTCTACCACGTGTCCACGTCAGCTGATACACGAGGAACAATTCCGCAGTTAACGGTCCGCACTGCTGACCGTTAAACAGTTAAACTGGTTCCGTACACAGTACGCCATACAGACATTTGTACTGCGATTCAGTATCTCCCAGGGGGTGCAGTGAAGGCATCGACTTCCGCGTGTAGTGTAGGTATATCTACCTATTTAAATTGAAGTTTTTAAGGTTGAGATTTTCTCAAAAAGTATGTAGGTAAGTACTTGTATGATTTTTGAAAATTCTATACAATTACATATAGTGTGTACTCTATACTATCTACTAGTAATATATTTTTTATAATCGGTTAAGTAGTTCTTGAGAAAATCTCAACCTTATTGATGCCCCCTGTATCTCTGTCTTCGACTGTACATAAGTGCGGATTCTAGAATGCGCACTCTAAAAAAGTCACTAAACGAGACATTCCTCTTACTCTAAAGCGAATTCCATATGAGTGACAGTGACAGTTGGGCTTAGGTTTAGGATTAGATTTGGTGGCTGCAATAAAATCACACCTATTAGGAGTGATTCTGGCATTTTACCAGTACCTATATTGTAAAAGTAAGACTAAGTCTGACAGTTCTAAAAATGATGCCTCTCTTTCCAACACTAAACTTACGAAAAGGATGGCGCTACCTTTAGAAACGTCAAAAGCTAATAATTGGAAATCGCACGCCATAGTGCACTTTGCCATTAGCGAAAGAATTTTTGCATACGGTCAAATACTTAAAAATCTCAACCTTAGCAAGACCCTAGATACTTTTCTCTGTATTACTCAAAGGTGAGTAAAATACATCTTGACACTCATACTTATACAAAACACCGTCCTACTTTTCCCGATTTATTACAAGTGGCCTCAGGTGTTGTTCTCAAGGGACGACTCATCTCGAGTTTCTGACTTCTGGCCGATACCCAACTTATACTGCCAATAAATGTACCCTTAGGTGATGAGATGACTATTAAATTCGACAGCTTGCTTATTATGTAGGCTGAATAGAAACTGGGGAAATAATGTTCTAGAATTTCTGCCTACCCACAAATTCTTCTTCTTATAATAGTGCCAAGACGGCACGAACTTTTTGTCAACCTGATAGAGATCTGGTACTCTTGCAGTACCATTGGTGTAACGTAAGTTCCTAAGCCATAATATTCTTCTATTATTTTGCCTTCTGCTGCCCTGGATCTTTCCTTGAAGAGTCAGTTGTAGAAGATCGTACTTTATTATTCCTCATTACGTGACTTAGATGCCAATTTTTGTGGTTTTCCGTATTTTATGGTCTGAAGAATCTCCACGTCCTTACCCTTAATCCATTAAATACGATGGTTTGGTTTACTCCAGTTTACTCATATTGTATAGAGTTAGATTATTTTATTTACTAGTCAATATGCTACGGGAATATTTAATATCTACCTATCTCTGCATAGATATGTAGAGTCCTCTTCAATGCACTGTCTAGCTAGAGCATCATAAAACCATTTATCAATGACTAATCCGCAGTAATCTTCAAAGTTAGTCATGTTATCATATAAATTAATGATAATTCAATCATATAAAGCGATAACACGAGTGTTTGACATAATCCATTGTAAATATTTCCAATAATACTTGTCCTGATCTGCTCGGTCCGATGCGTTTAGTAAAGAAATATTATTTGTATGTTTATCTGTCCTGTTTATGTTTGCCTGTGGATAGCACGTCATTCGAAATTCCTGCAAATGATTGGTCGATGCAAAACACTGCATCGGATTGGCCAATCAGTTCGACATGCGACTGACGTCATTCGATTTACCAATTACTGGTAGACATCTCCTGAACATTTTGAAATCAATGTCATCCAGGAATTTCATTTTCGTCCAAGGTTGCAGTTGCTTCGGGCATACTCCCGTAGGTATAAATGTACCTAATACCATAATGTTATATTTCTATTAGGTATGTAGGTACCTACTATTTTACGTGACATTGGAAAATGGCATAAAAATTGCCGAGTCCTTTATTAAAAATTAAAAATATAATGTGAAAAGAATCAAACATGAGCCAATGAAATTGTTTTTCATAAATGGTAAATTTTCGCACTATTTAACATGATAGTATCGAGTTCAGAACAACCTTTTTCATAATACATCGGAAGTATGTTATTGGCTTGAATAATTTAATGCTGCGGACCTTGGGCCGACATAGTTAATCATACAGCACTTCCTGCAAAGCTTCTTGCCGCATTGCAACGCAGAGCACAATCGAATATCTTATTGTGGCCTTTCCTTATACATACATACATAAATACATCAGTATTACATCCGTATCTAACATTAAGGCTGGGTGTGCGTGGATTTTCAGTTTTTCTATGAAGGCTTCGGCAGTAACTATTAAAATTAAACGACTGAAAAAAATATATAGCAGTCTTGGGGTGTCTATTTAGAGGCTGATGAATACCGATCCACGATTGGACAAAATTCGCTCGATAGAAAAAAAACACAAACATACCCCATATTCCATGTCTTTTAAAATGAAAATTATATCTTAACCGAAATAGTTATTCATACAAAATATATATCAAAATGTAGGGCACTAGAAATACGAAAGCATGTTTTAAAAAAATCTGATTTTTGTTGGTGTATTTTTATTTCCCTGCCAAAATTCATAAAATACGGATATCGAGGCACTGCGCCGTGCTCTTCACTCCGCCGCTGCATCTTGTGTCTCACTCTTGCTTTTGACAACCATATAGCGCCTTAACCAAAACACATGACTCTTAGCGATAAAAGCGATTGAAATTAGTCAATGGTGGCTGAAACACGTTTTAAAAAGCAGTAAAAATGCAACGGCAGCGGCGGTCGGTGGGTACGGTACAATGTATTGAACTCTATGAAAGATGACCGACTGAACGACGCGCGGTTGCCGCTCCCTTGCTTTGCCGCTGACGCTCTGTTGCTGTTCAGTCCAAAGATAATGCCAACGTCCAAGATAGACTCAAAGGAAGCAAAACGGACATCGAAATTGAAGTGGCAAAATTAGTATTTTAAATTTTCAAAAAAAGATACCATTTGAAACCTAAACCCATACAAATTCCCGCGAATCCCCCTTTAAGTGACGTTGTATGGAAGTTGCCGCACACTGGTTCAATCTGTCATCTTTCATAGAGTTTCATACCTACATTACGTACAACTGCTGTCGTTCCGCTGCCGTTGCCTTTTCGCTGCTTTTTAATGTGGATTTTCGCTGGTTTTCGAAATACAAAATTGGTCAGCAATTGTCAAATTGAGCCACCGTTTAGCATTTTTTATAGCTAAGATCTTTCACGTTGATTGTCTTTGGTCAACCTAAGGGCCATAAAAAAGCATTTAAAAAATAGTATTTATCGTAACAAACATTATGTACATAGCTTTTTTAATATAATTGATTAAATTGGAAGATATTATTTTTCAAAGATTGGCGGCGCTAGTTGGCTCATGGAAGGCCCGCCAGAATTTGATTCCATGGTGGTGGCTGTGCCAAGGTAGGTAAGCCCCACTTATTTTAGAGTTCGCAAAAAAGACACCATATTGATCGATATTATTCTTCACGTTTCCCTTCTTGCGTAGGCTGGACAGCATCATGGCTATCTTGAATCGTTGGCCATCAATTTATTTATTTAAATACTTCCAGCATATATTTTACTGAACTTACAAAAGATAGCAGCTGCATTTACTCACGTCTAACTGTGTACGAATCACCAGCTACCACTTACTAATTAGAGACCTTCAGGTCATCGATTGTCTTATATAAATACTAGCTGCTGCCCCCGACTTCGTCTGCGCAGGATTATAAATTATAGCCTATGTGTTATTCTGATGTATGACCTATATTATTGTATGGTTTCATTAAAATCCATTCAGTAGTTTTTGCGTGAAAGAGCAACAAACATCCATCCATCCATACAAACTTTCGCGTTTATAATATTAGTAGGATAGTCATGTAATTTGTATGTAATGGAATATTGTAAGCGTTGGAATCCCATTTTCATGAATTTTCTAATGTTTTTACATTATTCTGGTGGATTTGACAGTACATTTTACTAATAAATGATTAAAATTAATAAACGACTGACAATTAATTAAATAGTACTTAAAATTACTTATTTATCCTACAAAATTCGACGTACCTTTTAACTTTTTAGTTGTATGTTAAACATTTTTTATTCCAAATCGATAGGTAAACCATAATTACACCAAACCACTGCAAGTACCTACTAATTTATTAAGTAATACATTTTACATCCATCAAACGACTCGGCGGCACAAAGCTCGCTCGTGGTTTGCCTCACTGTGTCGCTATTGGCTATGGTTATGTTACATTAATTATTTATTATGTTAAATATATGGTTTGACGCCGACACACCAAGATAAAGTGACCTTAACCGCTGTATCTTTACATTATCAGTCAACGTAAACATAGAGTTATTATCATCACGTGACCAAGGCGGCGCGCGCGCAGGCTAACGGACCACTTTTAGGATCGATATCGAAATGGATGACAATAATTGGATGGAGATAATATGTAGCGATTATAAGTACATTATTTATACAGTAAAAACCGTTCGGTGTGATGGTTTAGCTTAGCGGATAAGATAAGATGTATATCGCAAATCGATAGATACATATTTGAACAACCCTGCATCTCCGATCGCGGTCAGATTATCATTTTTTCGGAATTGTAAGAGGAATCTCTGTAGTCTGTACCCCAATAGAAGGCTGATAAAGAAAACCTTTACCTTTATGCCATACTTTGAATTAGAATGAATATATGGAACCAATCATTAAATCCCACTAAAATTTTGATATTGTTACTTAGTTATATTAATCACTCGCTGTTTGACAATTTTGTAGGTGGAGTTCCGAAATAACATATGGGCTACCTTTTTACGCATACATTTCATCTAACATTCGCTATCTACTCAATTAAGCGCTACGTAAAAGCTCGAAGTAGTGTTTCAGCCAATAAAGAGGGGGTGGTCCGTTGCAAATTATGTGATAAGCTGCGGAAACCCAGGCGGTAAGCTATTATGTCACACCACGATCACAACAATGACAATTTATCGACAATCAACCCGCCCTTTGTCCCATCCCGGCGCCGAAGACCCTTTACACCCGAACAAAAATCAACAAGCTGCAATAGACCGGGAAACTCGACCAATGATTTATGCCTTAGAAATAATGTAAGTAAATACTTAATTGCATCAATGTATTAATTGCATTTAATGAGAAGAACCTTAAATAAAAATCGTTTTAAAGCTTTATGAATATTGAAATATTATTTTAAAAACTCGATCAATTTTTTGGCAAAATATCCTATGCCAGTCCTGTGTTCAAAACGAAGCTAAAGGTACATCAACATCCATTACGTATATTCAAGAGTTAGAAAGTTAAACCTACTGCAATTATAGTTGTGTGAGGATACCAATTTTTTCAAGTTCTAGGTAAACTTTTTCAAGTTTAAAGATGCTGGTGGCCGGGTAGTCAATGACTACTGGTCATCGGCCGATTTCTAGTATAGACAATGAATGCGTGGATAGCATTCCAAAATTAGACTGCAGCTCGCGTTCATCTTCGACCCCATTGTACTTATCATTAGTTGAGATCTAAGACAACCGGTAGATGTTGAGGTTATTTTAGCTGCAATTTTGAATTCCTTATGAGTCGTTGACTTATCACATCGAAAACTTTTAGAAGCTAAAAGAGAAAGTCAGCTCCTTTGCTAAACATAACACATTATGAAACACGGCGCTTTGCGGAAGATCGCCGTTATCTAGATGCAGAAGTTACTCTTTACTGTCATCCTTATCCTCCACGGACGAACTGGCTTCGAAGGAAAAGGATGGCTTTATGCGGTCGTGATCAATGGACGTATAAAGGTGTAGTGACGTCGACAGGATGCTCCGGCGCAGCTGGCTGGAACTTTTGTGTTTTTGTTGTTCTTTATTTTTTCACGAACAAAAAGAAGGTTCGTTTCGCGCGGTTTAGCTTGGAACTGCCCGCGTGCATGTTTCCGTAATGGGAACGGAAAATGTTAATGATGCATACACGTTGAATGCTCGTTAAATTATATGCTTCAAACGTCGATAGTCTATCATTTGTCTGTAATTTTGAGTAATGATATCCATTACCAACCATTAATTAGTCTAAATATCAATTTTATGAAAGATCACTATGTTAATAGGGCACGATTTCTAATCAACATTATGATAGCTGTAAAATATAAATCCATGCAATAGATAAATTAACCGATTGGACACAGTGCCAAGAATGACATCGGAGAGTCTAATCGTTTTACAACCCTAGTTATAAAAGCAATTAAAATCAATCAAGCGTTGCCATCCCTCAATTTTCCCGTCTCGCTGTTAACAGATGTTAAAGTAATGAAAACATCAAGGGCTCGGGTGTCGTACATCATAGCCACAGGCGTTAATTCCTGTTAAGTACTAGAAGTGAGGAGCGATGTCGTCGGGAGACAAGACACTCAGCCCGACAACTAGTTAGCTGAGGAAATATAACTAAATCTACGGCTAATCGCTGGTTAGGAAAACAAGAAAGAGGTTCATGAAAATGGAAATGAGTTTATAATTAACAATTAAGTACCTATATTAATAATAAACACATTCCCCAAAGGCGATTGATGACATTGGATGAAACGAAAGTGTTACCCAGACCGGGATGTAATATTATCTCTGCCTTGTGCCTATCTCACTCGTAGTCTCGAAGTTCAGTTGCGAATACACGTTAAAAACGATCGTACAAGTTGAGCACCGTTGGGCCAAGTCGGGATCTGGATGGGTGACAGCTAATGACATTTTCATCTGAGCCCCTCCGTGCCTCGGAAAGCACCTTAAGCCGTTGTTCCCGGTTGTTGTCATTCGGCAGCAGTTGTTAGGCCACGTCAGAGGCCTACGGGCGGCCTAAATAACTCTGACAAACTGGTTTGGTCACTAAAGCACACGAGAAAAGAAAGAAGAAACATGCAAGTTTTGTTCAGTGTGTCTAGATTCTTCCCTATCCCCAAAGACACATTATAATCTGACAAATGTGCATACAGGATTAAATACGTTAGGTAGAAAGGAATACTTATTGGATAAATAAGTATTCCTTATTTAGTATAAAAATTTAAAAGCGATACCTACAGTAGCATAATGTTATCGCCAGATAAGAGTGTGTTGCACAAGATAGTGGAGTCAGTTCTGATAAAAGTTGTTGTTGGATTCTTTTGGAAAGGACGCGCATGCCTTTTGATAAATACTCTTTATTTCGTTAGCTAAGCCAATCATTTGCAGATAGGTAATTGATTTTATGATCATTTTGGGATACCTACTTGTTGTCTTATGAAGTGGAATACTGTTGACCGGAACGGAAGTTTGTTCTCGCTTCCAATCTAACATCAGTTGAGTTGAGATTTGAGATTCAAGTCAATATGGATAGTATGTATATATATAGTATAGTAATAGATGATAGAGTGATAAAAGGCTGACGACACTTTGGTAGACCTCTTGGGCACGTTCAGATTCAAAATGTCGAATTCCTAAAATGTTGAATACCATCTGTAAGATACTGTAGGTACATTATGTAAGTTCACAAGGCATTTTTCCCGGCTGTAATTCAGCAAAATATCTATATATGTATGTCAAACACTTGTTATTAAGTATAGTATAGGTATATTGAGTTCTGCACAGGCAATTTATGTTACATACACTACAATAATGTTTGCAGCACGCCACGTGTATAAAAATATCCACGTGCGGAGCCCACGTGGCTGTCAGCGTGATTGTTACATAGGCAATCGCTACACAGGTATAGTTGGTGGATGGCATATAGGTATTATATATGTACACGTATCGTATTACGTATGACTTTTGAGCTATACTGTAAAATTACCTATATCTGATTTGTCGAGCTCGATAGCATGGAAGACGATCATGCTGAATCGATCGACGTGATGATGTGAATCGACGATCGTCTAAGAGAAACATGTCTGCAACGACGTCCTAGATATAGCACTGGGACTAATTGGGAAGGATCTGCAGCTTAGTTCTGGGCCAGTCGATTGGTAGAATACTCTACAATTTGCTGGCTTGTGCTGGCCCTCTGGATTTAGCACAAAAGACTAGATAGTTACCACTTGCAATCGATAGGCAAGGTATTTTACCAATCACAATTGGCTCTTAAAAGGGCAGCAGACAAGCATGTGTGTCCAAGATCGATACGACTGGGGTCTTCTTGTTTTGGAGCCAGCGGAGTAAGGATCTGAGAGATTTGATTGAGATCATGAAAAAGGAAACTTTGAGATTATTTCCTATTTCCTACCTATAAGGATTTTGAAATTCGCAATTCATCTTTGAAGACTTGCTTACGTAGTACCTTCTAATCTATTACTTACTTTTAGTGCATGGATTTACGCAAAGCTTTTGATTGAATGTGCTAAAGGTTCTGTGGTTATTTATCGTCCTAGTTCAAACAAAACATAGTTTTGTAATCAATCAATAAATTATTATTAGAAACTTCCAAGTTCCGAACCAATGGACATGTAAACTATCTATGTAACACACCATTTCAAATTAGGAAACACGGTCTACCCCAAGGTGCTACTTTTCGTCCTCTGTTATTCAATCATGTTGCACTTTGAGTGCATGTGAGGTTTTAATTAGTGTTAGTACCTACTTAAGCTAATTGAAGATAACATTATTATGAACTGAACCTGTTTCTCAGTTTTAAATAAGTAAGTAAATATGTGTATAAATTTCTCAATTAAGTTCACTATACAGTCATCGAAAACAAACAAATTAAGGGTAATTTTACGACATAAACATGTTTGAAAAGTGATGTTTTTATGCTCGTATTGTAATATTTATCATGTAGTAGGCTAATACTTTTATCTACACTTAAATAATATTTCTCTTATAAATGTATGTATCTTCCTCCATATTCATCTTAGAAAGGTTAATTATTCGATCCCATTATGTCATTACAGTTAGAAATAATGTTTAAATGAAATTCCATTTTCACGGGATTTGATTCTAATAATATAAACACGATAAGTACATACAACAACGGCAGCACTACAAAGTTAATCGTAGTACCATACTTAGCTTGTATAGTGTAAATTGAAATTGCTGGAGGCTAAGATGTTGCATGCTATAAACCTCACACTATAATACAATAACTTGCACAACCACCATTAATTCATAAATTATCTTCCATAAAATTAACATAACTCCGTCTAAAAATGCTTGAGCAAGCGCAGCGGCGGCGCGGCGGCGCAGACGCAGCCACTCAGAAAGCCCGAAGCTCGCGCTCGGCCGGCGAGGCGATATCTCTGTGCTCGGGTGCGAATTGCCTACATGCATGTTGTCGTATTGCATTGCATTTAATGTGCACGCAGAAACGAGCTTACGGTCACACGGTTAGGCGCGCCTAATGAGAAAGTTTATCGAGCGTTTATTGCGTAGTTCAGCGGGAAGCTCGCTCGCCGCGCTCGCTAGAGGCGCTCCCGCCGCAGGTGTGCCTCGCCCCCCACTCCACGCCTTGCCCCGTCCCCCCTCCGCGCACTACGACGCAGCTTTCTTTCGCCCGCCCGCCAGTCGACTGTCAACCATAGAGGCGAGCGGTCGCCTCGCACGCGCTCAGCAAAACGCCGCGCCAACTGTAAACACGACGCACTATCTGTGCGGTGCTTCCGTTCTCAACTTAACCTGGATTCAGCGTTCAAGCTTCGTACTCTAATGTGATGTGCCAAACCAATGGATCTTTCGAGTGAATCGACAAGTGCATATGAACTTCCTGTACATGTAAATAAATGTCACTAGTGTCACACGTATGTACCGGTGTGGTGTCTGCCGTTGATCAGATCGCGGCAAAGAAATTGTGGTATTGTGCGAAACGGGTTCCGTCCGGTTACGGTTGCGAGGTCGCAAATGCGAAGCTACCGAATCCACATACAGCTACTGACTGGCCAGCGCCGGCCGGCTTTCGTCGCGACTACGATCGCTATCGTACTTACGTAGGTACCGGAGATATCAAATAGGCTGCTTGACGTAAATGGAGACAGCTCGCGGGTGTCCCATTACCATTTTCATGGAACGACAACGGGCAAATTATTCATTGGGTCAACTCAACACATTAACTTGTACTATTATATATTCTGTGACATTACTATTAATTTGTTTGCATTGTAAATCTCTGTGAATTTAACTAGTTCATGACCTCCACATGAACTTTACTAACCTAACTACAACAAAAATAGACATTCATTAATAGGGTTTTTCAAATATCAGTAATAAAATAAATAACGATGGAAAAAGATATTCCCACCTAAACAGGAAATCGCTTGGGATTGTAAATGATTGATGACGAATACCTACCTAGATACCGATGAAGACAGAATGGGAAATTATATTGCGGACTTTAACTAGCTAACTTACCGCCACTGTAAATATTTTTCATATAAATAAGTAATATTTAGGCGCAAATATAAAACCAAATCCTTGAATAAATTTTAATTTTCAATCGAGGCAGGTATAAGTAGGTGCCTATTTCTTACACATTTTAAATAATTGATAGACCTAGGAACTGACTTAATATTTTACGAAAACTGAAACATTTGGAAACCCAATGACATTTGAAAAAGCCGATTTGGGTGAATCAATGAATTCAAATCATGGAGTCAATGGAAAGATTACAATAATAATCCTCAATCAAATTTTATTCGAAACTAAAATATCGATCAAACTTAAACCGAAAATGATGGTATAGAACTCACAGGACCCAATAAAAGAAGAATAGAACCAAAATATCAGGAACCTAATGATAATTCTATAAATTCACCTGAATCTAACTCTATGCGACCACGGCGCTGTAATGTAAGCTCGTAAGCCACAGTTGTCAATGCTATCAATTAATGCCATCGAGCTCTGCCCTAGTTAGACAAAAGACTGCAAATACGCTACACTTCAGTGTAAAGGAGAACTAAACTATTTAGAACGAAGCTAATAACTCCTATTACACTCTACTAGAAATGAGAGCTTATGGATAAAGCCAGAAACATAAACGTAAAGAATTGCTAACAAATATTTAGAAGAAATGTCAACAGTACCTACTTGCGTACAATTATTTGTATTTTATAAACAGGCGAACAAAATAAACTCTTATTAACGATATTGAGAAATCTGAGCATGGCAGAGAAACGAATGGATGATTTTTTTATCATAAGCATACGTTCCTGTAGGTAGTTTGAGATTCACAAAACAGTTTTGAAAACTTTCAACTATCCAGAAGTTTGATGTTAGAAATCTCAACAGTTCATGAATTTCTCTCAGTTCCACTTAGAAGTTTCAAAAGAAGTTACTCGTACACCTTGACGAGTAGGTTCGCTTCTTTCGCCAAGTATTAGTTACTCGGTTCATAACTACTAAGTACATCCATTATAATTTAATATTACAGCCTTTGTGTGTTCTCTCGGGAGTTTGCGGTCTGCTACAGCAGGTTGCATTTGCACTAAAACTTCAACCTTTGTAGTCTTTAAACTTTACCTTGCTACTCAGATACTCAAGTTAATCTTCTACTTAGTATGGTTTAATAGCCTGTTGCGCAAATTCTCGAATATGTTTTAAACTTTTTTGGATACCTAGTTGATACATACTTATTCGTTGTTGTTTACGAAGATTCCACTGTCTTCTATAAAATTTAGATCCAGACGAAGAAAATGTTTTTAATTACGCAGTGTTAGATATATAAAGCAATTGTCTTTATATAAAAGCCGTAAAATCCATAATATATCGCGGATTTGCGTCACGTTTCAGTGATTAGATTTATTTTTGCGATAATGTTACTTGTCCTATGTATGTTTTCCTTTTAAAGTATATGTAGCGTTGATAACATTGTTATGTTGTGTATTAGAGAGTTAAGTAAAATTTGGATGTTGCAGTATTCTACCCACATTGAGCTTTAGACTAACCAAATAACAATGGATAGAAGTGATTGTGTATGATTGTTTATATTAGTGGCGCACGGCGCGTAGTAAGCAGCAGCCAAGTGAAAGGCTTGACTTTCTCCAGCCCTCGGGCCCTCTTACACGTTGTATTCTATCGCAAAATTTCACACTCTCCTACCATCGATACTATCAATTACGTATATAAATGGATTTAGAAACTGTGTTAAACTCTTAACTTTCCAAGATTCGAATCTGTGTAATATCTACTGTGTTAAGCGAATGTATTTACCCTAATAAATGTGTCATGAGATTAATAACAACAATCATGTTTCCGTCTGCTTTCAGTAAATATGTTGTAATTTTGCCTGTACATATATCTAAATAAATATTATTCTGTATTGCGAAATCTGTTAAATGACTACCTCTACCAATTACCTACCTGCTGGATATTTATCATATTTTTCGGAAACCATTACTATTCAAGGTTATCTGTTCATTTATGTAGTATTCACATGTATGATTAGGTAGGCGGCATTGAATTCTTCGTGAGATGTAAACCGTTAGCCATCCAATTCGTTGTTTTCATCTCGGAAAAGAGTACAATCTACAGACCACGCTCGACGTATGTGGGTCGGCACGAACTCTTTGTTCGTTTCCAATTTGAGTTGATTTATTTCGCTGACTCGTGTTTATTTATTATTGGGAGCTTTTATAGTATTATTCACTGCATTAGCTCTCTTAGACTCGATAATAAGGAACATATTTTATATGGCAGTAATTGGATAATTGTCTGCGCGCCCGATACAATCGATTTGTTATTTCGCACGGTCCAACGTACGTGAACTTAAAGCTGCCTTACGATCAGGCTCTGCACCTAAGTGGGGTTTACGCAAGCTGACTTATGTAAGCCGTTTCTGATTCTTGTGAAACGGTGCCGCGTGCTTTCGTTATGTTACATAGTGCTGGCATCGACAAATTGATAATTTAATGAGTGCCTAATGCTCTCACTGTGCGATTGTTTGAAGGTATAAGCCCACTGATATTAGATAATCAACCTTTACCTACTAAACATTGAAGAGAAATTGTATTAAATACCGATTTTCCATAAACGAATAGGTACTTCAACTACCGTCCTATGAAAAATGTGTGTACTTATTATTGAGAATGGACGATAACCAGTAACTGGATATAAAATAGATGAAACTTAAGGAAAACAAAGTATAAAAAAGTGAACACTCCTAATGTGGTTACATAACATAACACAATGTAAGAATCTAACCTAACATAATGTAAAAAGAGGCTTGTTGTATTGGTAAGGATTGATTACCTCAAGTTATCACATTGTCGTGGGTTGGTAATCATGATAATATGCAAATCTGCGATAAAACTAATACATTCAGTTAAACAACAAAGTTTATTTTATAACACATGTTTGTTAAATGCAGAGATAATAATTACTCGGTCTCGTGAAGAATCATAAACTATAAGCTTTTATTAGAACTGATGAAACCGCCGTTAACAAACAATCCATCATCATGTTTTATCATCAACTTGTATCGGCCTATATCGGTGTGCCATAGTTGACAGACTTTGGGTTCACGCCAGCATCGGTTGCCAAGTGCACCAAAGAGAGATGCCCTTAAACAATTGAAACGTCAGCTAATCCATTTTTGGTCTAAACACTTATTAAAAACAAATTAACGCTATTGAATAGCTGCCGAGCGCCGGAAAGGAACAATAAAACTGCATTAGAGATTGGTGATGATGTCCCTGGGCGGACGCCAAGAAATCTTTGCCAAAAGACTTTTAACTATGAGAGTTACTGTGAACTGGCTCGAAGGACCCGGCGAAATCGTATATCATTTAAGAGCATAGCGGTTGTCTCAAGTTATGTGTGAGTTTAAACTCTATGTCGCTGCTTGACTGTATCAAGTACAATTTGATGTTTACTTAGACCAGTTGGACCATATTGAATATTGGTCCTTCTGGGTGCCAGCCAGAAAAGATTGCCAAATATTTTTGTGCTGTGCTATGTTCTCTATTGGTCAGCTATAAGACCGAAAAGCTGGTTTCAATTCAGTGTTCACAAAACAGTTCATGATATGGTACCTACTAACTATTCTAATTTATTCAGTGTACTAGTTCGGTTAGTTATGATTTTAGTTCGTCCTAATTTAAAGTCGTCGTGATAGTTCTCTGAAGAACAAGCATAATTAATGATGCGCGGCCTGTGGCTAAACGTCTATATGTTAATTATGTACTACGCGAAGTTGTAGAGTTTACATAATTTATCAGCCATTTACCTTCATGACTTCGAATTGAATAATCACTTGATTTATTGTTATATCCTGTAATTGCTACACTTAACAATCCGACTAATTAACGAGTCGATTTATGTTATGGTTGCTTGTTTAGGAGCATTGAATTGTCGCGGTCAGGTTTCGGGGCAGGACGGCAGGTAGCCAGGGGGGTGAGCCCGGAGCCCCTGCGAGGGGGACGAGGTCTTCCGTCTACAACAGCTGTCGCAGCAGCTGCTCGCTCCACGGTCGCACGTGCGACTACACCTATTATTAAGGACGTTTTTTTTCTCTCGAAAAGTTTGGGAGTGTTGTCGAAGATTCGCCGTGAAGGGTTTGTTTTATATAAAAACATCACCCACTCACTCTTTTGTAATCCTGAAACGGTTTTGGTGAAAATAATTATTGGCATCAATATTACCGATATGAGTTGGCGATAATGCAATTGTTACTTGTATAATCTACGGATTATAGACGTAATCATTACCAACCATCACCAATTTAGTAATTTAAATAGGTATTTCAATGATAAGATAATAGGATTTCTGAAACTGTAATAAAACAGAAATACTACCCTGTATACATTCACGGATCTCGAGTTGGGAAGAGGTGGCATGTAATGCAAATGTTGAAATAAAACTTTTATAAAGAAACAAGTTATCTAGTCTCGATAGCTCGAGTGAGAACTTTAACAGTACGATTGGAATCTTTAGTTCGAGAGGCTACGCTTGGGAACCTAATGAAGACGGATAAGAAGTCTTGTTAGTAATCTGCGAGCGAGACTAGATCAGTCTTCTCACATAATCATTGCACGTTTTACAAGCAAATCTGTTCCATTGGACTATCGCTGCAAGATGTTTTTTGCAACTTGTGTTAAAAACGGACACATATTCTAGCAGTTAAATTGACTTACGGTCATTATCACATTTGCCTTCTTGGGTTAATAGGAGTCAGGACCGTCTCAATTCAAGTAAAATAGTCATAATTGGCTACTTGTATTGCAAGTGACTGCCGTGCCAATGTCGACTTCCTTAATATGTAGATGTGGTCACTAGGTCGATCCTAATATGCGTTATTTTTCGTTCTATAAATCTCATTGAGCAATCTTCTGTCACTATGCTGTTTAGGTTTACCTCCTGCAAAGGTTGTTAACTTGTTACTGTACTAAATTTTTGGCGAAGGAAAAATACTGGCTCTGTCGATTGGTGATACAGTGAATGTTAGCTCTCTTACTTACATACTAGGGTACGCAGAGACTACGGAAATCCTTCTGCTGTGACCCTGACACGCCTACAAACTTATCGTATCCATCCTCGTACGTTAATTTCAGGAAAACTGCTTACCGCCGTCATTTTGCCACTACGCTTTTTAGAGCACTTAAGATTTACTTGATCTCATGGTAATCCCACGAGTACGAGTGTTCTGTAATCTGGGAGTGCTATTCTGTAAGCGCAAACATCCACCACCTTGAATTCATATGACAATCTATGACTTAACTCATTGATTATCATTATTGCATTGCAACGTTTAAAACAAGGCGCTAAGGATGTTTACAGGATAGCACTCCAGATTATCGAACACCCATACTCGTGGGACCACTGTGAAACCAATTAAATCTTACAGGAGTAAGACTAGGCATCAGTTTGCCCTGCCCTTCCTGGATAAATGCCGCGATTAGACATTGCCCGCTGAGCAATGAGCATACGCTCCCGTGTCACGGGCAGTGGCGGCACTGGGCACCACGTGACGCATGTTTACTGCGCGCCTCAAGGCCGCATGCATATTGCGACGCTATTCAGTGCACGTAACCTATTGGCCGAACGGAAATTGAGTCAAACACGTGAACTTTTTACGTGAATAAAATAGAACCGGAAAAGTTAAATTAAGATTTATCAAGCGCTGACGGAAGATAGGTACTGGTGCTCTTACGAGTGTCATAAACTCCCGTACCTTGGGACATGCCTATCTGTATTTACATATTATACAATCTTAATAATGCAGGAAACTTTCGCTCAACATGTTTGGTTGTTAAAAACAATAATGCTGTCGTAAATATCTGTACTGATACTGAAGGACATTCGTTATTTTTCACGAAATCTTATCTACTAATTCCAATCTATTGTTATCGCAGTGTACAAGTTTAGTATCACGTAAGAATAGGGATATGTATTTTGGGATAACTAAGTCAGTATAACAAGTTGTTTGTGTTCTAAACATTAAGGGATGAATCATCGTCTCCAATGTTCACGGGATCAACCGAAACATTCAAAATATTTATTTTGCGGTTTTTAATAAGATCGATGATCTGATCTCGGATTATCCTTACACCTTTTGGTCCTAAACAAACTTTAATAAGGGATCATTTCTGTCCACTTTATCCGTTCCGCCAAAATCGTTTTGATATATTAAGTAGGTTTTTTTGCGTAATCGACATTTCGGGAAGAACTTACACTTTCTTCGTCCTGAAAATATTTTTCTTTTTGCGTGGGTTGGGTACCTACTTACTTACTCTTATCTTGATTTTACCAAATTGGTCGTTAAAAAGAAAATTGTCAATGTACAGAGTGGCTGAGGCTGATATACAGAAAATAAATAATATATTTACAATGTACCCACTACTTAGATTTATAAAAACTTGCGATAACAAAAATGTGTAAAAATTTACTGTAAAACCTTTTATATCTAGAATGTTGACGCGATACAGGCAGTAAAAGAACACTTGTTATTTATTGACGCGAACGTCAAGGCCATTTGTGGGGAGTGCGAACAACGAAGCTGCTGTGAACACGTCATCCATGTAAACGAACATTACATGCACTGTAACTGCCAGTAGGCGACGTGACGCTACAATATATCGCATTATCTCAAACAAATCACTGCTATGACTCATTGGAGATATAATTAAATAAAATTATGAAATAGTCATTGTATTGTAGTGGAACTCTGTATTGTAATGAGCTGAATTAGCTAAATTGTATATTTAGCTAATTCAGCTCATCGCTTGCAAGTGGCACAGTTATTGTAAGAACGACGGCAATGCACCTCCGACTATGACCCGGCACAACCGCAATGCAGCACCGCCGATGCCGACACCACACCGAAACTACGTTTGCTTACGTTTGTTTACCATCACAGAATCACATGCATAATCGTCCATCTCTTTTCAAACAAACTTCCCCGACGTTTCCACTGAGCAAATACGCAACTTGTTTATTGCTTTTTCAAACATAAAACGGGAATATTCGATTCCAGATACATTAGAACTGTTTTAGAAAGATACCGATGAACTCGTATGACGCAAGCCACGAATTATGGATTCGGTACAGTTCGTGATGACTTTTAAATGATGTAAAAGGTCATCCAAGTGTCGGGTGATGAAGATTGATCAATATCTAACGAAATAATGATCGAGCGGTGTTTCGCGATGCAAATGTAAAAGCATTAGGAGTCCTAAATGTCAATTTATTATGACGGGTCAGGGCGATTTGCTTGTGAATGTGATGATAAGATAAACAAACGTAAGAGTATTAGCCCATCCGCTCTGTGTAGAGTATCGAGCGAGCGGCTAATTCTAATAAATAATCTTTTCAAAACGTGTAGCTATCAACCGATCTTGAGAGACGCAAACGGATCATACAGACGCCTCCGCCGACTGCTGCTGTGATAACTTCTGTGATGTGCGAGCCTGTCTACGGATATTTTTATATGTGATTTACCAGTGCCCAGTACAAACCGAGTACAAAAAAAACGGATTATTGTTATAGAGAGAGTATTTATATTAGTGATATTGGAACAATGAAGGAGGAGTGTAAATTGTGCAGTGTGAATGGATGGGGAGGTCCCGCACAGACCACTGACTTTTCTATATCTTCGCTGATGAGGCCAGCGGCACATCACTCGGGCCATGTGGACCCCAGACAGGACGCGGTGCTACTCTCCGCATACCTGTTCAAACTAGGTGACTATCCCTTGTATTCGCTACACGATTACTGCGCCAACGTCGGTGAGTAGCGTGCACTTAGCCTTAGAAATCGCACCCTTCGTTAACACCTCCTAGAACTAACAAGTGGATGAGAGAGCACAGGTTATAAATAGCCTAGCTCTGGGTTTATTCCTACTAACTACTCACAGTTCGTTGGTGTCAGTAATTTAAGAATAAATATAGCACGCTTGGTAATAAATTACTGTGTGTGTGTCTATGTCTGGCTATGTTTGCTCGCTCATAGTAATGAATGATTTATGAGTATCATTTTCTGTTGACATTTTAAAACCTACATTTTTGTTTTATGCTTCAGATGTTTTAGTGAGTACTTAGATGACATCAATTAACTTCGTCTGTTTCGCCAAAAAAATCTTTATTCACTAAAATAATTATAAACAGTTCAAAGCAATACGTTTTATTACACAAACGATTTCGCAAACTCGAATTTTCAAAGTTCAACGACTTTGATAATGTTGAATTCACAACTCAAGATTGTAAAGTGATTCTTGAAACTTAGTCAGCGGTAATCCCATCTATTTTATTGGTTTATTGAAATGGAGGCATAAGTACAGTGTTTTGAAATTGAATATTATGCCTAATATGTACATGCTTACGTAAGCAGTATGCAATGCAATGACTAAAGGACGATTGAGTCAAAGCGGTGCTTTGTCTTTTTGGTTCGGGTCATCAAATATATTTTATAGATACTAGTACCTAGATACGGTCTAACAAAGAGAAAGGTCAGGAGTTTAGGTACTTAATAGGTTGAGATTTTCTCCAAAAAATACTTGACTGATTCAATAGATAGTTTAACTAAACTATCTACTAGTAACTTAAGAATTTTTACAATCACTCAAATAGGTAGTTCTTGAGAAAATCTCAACCTTATTGAGGCCCCCGTATGTATTCTGTTTTCGACTAAGAAACTCATGACTTTTCCCCATGCTACTAGAATGTTTTACGATTCTATGAATCCACTTCAACTTCTTTTGGTTTAAAGATGCTGGTGGCCAAAAGAAATATTGTATTATAGATTAGTAAGCTTTTAAATAAAATAAGTAAAATCAATTAAACTTATAGACTTACAAATTATTATGCGTATCGTCGGCCCAGAAATATGATCTAAATTCCGAATTGTTTCGACGACGCAGCTCGCGCCCCATTCCCCCAATGTCCACAAAATCGAGAGTCTGTGACTCATCCGGGAGTACCCGTGACTACCCGCACTTACCCATGACGTCATCCACTGTAAACATTCGAGCTCCATTTAACTGCTTATCGATTCCTACAACGGTGTCATTATTTTTAAGAGGAAGTCGCAATCAACACGTACAGTTTAGTTTAGTTTTAATTTAACATCTATCGCGGTTACGTTGTGTTTCAATTTTGTTAAAATGGAGACATCAATAGGCCAAGATTAAGACAATTTTGATCGCAAAGTCACCGTGAGCCCAATCTATTGCTAATTGCTACCGTGAATTTTCATTTTTGACAGTTCTAAGAGCAAGCTTGTGATCAAAAGTATAGTTGTAAAGCAATTTTTGCCTATTAACATGCGTTTATATTACTGTTAATAAGGTTCAGCAATGGTCAAAAAATGATTTGTGTGTATGATTGCGGGTGCTCATAAGTAAATGCACTTTGCATATGTGACTATATTTCAATAAGTATTGTTGTAGAAATTATATTATAAATGCAAGCACACAATGCTACACACGATGCAGACGACCTCGGATATATCCGTAAGCAAATCCGGGTCTTTACAATTTACAATCGTCTCCTTGTCGCTTTTGGTAGCCTATTTCCTTCGAGTGAAGCTCAGTTTAAATATCAACGAGAATTAACCATGAAGTTTTAAAACGAATGTATTTAAATTAAATAATTTTGAATTCATTAAAGCTATTAAGTAGGTGGTATTTCATTTCAAAAAAAATATTTAAAATATTAGTAATAATAAAGAAAAATGCCCACAAACAAAACAGCGCTTGTGGTGGTGACTCTAGCGGTATTTATTCACCGACTCCAAGTTAAGGCCGCCTTTGGAGTTGTAGTTTTACATCCGTTTCGCTTCAACTACTTGAAGGGAAAGGGCCTGAGCCTGAGCAGTCGAAACTCGAAAAGGGAAGACCCTTCTCGACGCTACCAGAATGTTCTATTGTTGCTTTTTTGTCGCTTGACTACGGTTATCATTGATGATAAGTTCTAAGGTTATGAATGATTGTAAGATGCAACTTTTGTAGTCCTATGCAGTATGTAACCTTAGATTTCTACCTACGTAATACGAATTTTGAAAAGTTTTAAAAATTAAATTATTTTTAATTTTATTAATTTTACAAATTAGACTAAGGTCACCCATGGAAACAATGGGATGAAATTTTTGTATGCTCTAGATGGGCAAGATTAGGAGAAACCTATAACATTACCAAGATCACTGTAACCCGTTTCTACAAAAAATATATTTGAATTTGAATTTTAATGGAAATCAGTTGAAAAATAAAATAATTACAGGCAATTGTACATTGGGAATCTGATGGTCTGTGGTAAATTCTTTTTAAATGGGATAATGCAGGTTTTTGACCATTTATATCACTGGCATTAATTGGAATAGCAAAAAACTAATTTCAGATGTATTTTCAGCATAATTAATTGATTAAATATTATTAATGTTAAATATTTTTTTTTTAAAAGCTAACAGATAAGGAGCGTCAGCAGATAACTGTCAGTCCATTATTCTACAAGAATAATAATATTAATATATTTAATTTCCTTACATTCCACTGTATACAAACGAAGTGTAAGTAAGTACATTGAACATATCGCGTAAAACCTAAGTAAAGATAAGATATTTTTTTCATAAGTTCCTTGTTACTTACCTAAACTTTTGACGTTATAATCTTGGTTAATCTTTTGGATTCTTGCGTCAGTCTTGATCTATTTCCATACGGGAAAGTTCCCTTGCCGTAACAATATTGTGAAATAATTTGTGTCATAAAAATAGACGAGTGGCAATAAAGGAGCATTCTCCTTTACTGGGCGGTGCTCTGAAAGGAACAAAAATAATCCCTTCTAACGTCTGGCAACGTCATATCATATCATGCACTTACAAGTAATATCGCATAAATTAATGTGGTTAAAATAGTCGATTTTATTTCTAGATGACGGATTTAAAATTATCACGAATGAACAAAATTTTCGTACATTTCTCTCACTGATAAATAACGCGAAAGGAAATCATTGACATTGAATGTTGGTAGGTAAATAAATTGTGTTGATTCGTGGCATCACAAATTCGGTGTACCTATGTACGAAATATTTATGTTCCGGGGTGTCTTTTTCCTTCAGCCCTAGACTACACAGATAAAAATTAAAAACAGGCTCTTACAGGCTAGATGGACTCGATTAATACTTACTCTTAACCATAATTATAATAGGTGTTATTATATTTCAAGAAATGTGCTGCTGAAAGATTTTTTTGACTTTTCTACTCTCACTGGCACATTTTTTTGCAAGAAACAATTTATGATGTACTCATTACACAATGTATTACTTGCAATAAACGGTAATTATATTAATCTGAATCTAGCCTGGGCCGCGTGGTCGTCGCGCGTCTCTTTAGGAGAATAACGCTCCTTTGAAATAATTCTATGGTATGATGCAATAATGTAACCCTTCGGGAAGCAAGGGCGTTGGTGGTGCTATAAAAAGTTAAGTAAAACAATAATCAGTAGAGCCGGCTCTTTTTGTTCTCCCCTCTTCTTTTACGTAAATGTACTTGAGTGAATTGAATACGTCAAATGTAGAGCCCAAGCTTTTTATTATTGCCTTGGCGGTAAAGTATGAATTGAAGGACTTGATAAACATATTTTTGGATTTTATTTACAGAACTATCTTTGAATACAGTATTTACATAAGGTATACGCGCAGTATTTTACTGTTTACCAAATCAAAATATAAAGCATGTTATTTCTTACAAGTTAATTGAAATTTCGCGGAAGAAATCCTCCACTTTCATTACTTATACAAAATCATAACTCTTCATTTTAACTTAACTCATATAGCACACAATCTACTACCAAATCAAAATAAACTCTACATTATGTTCTCCGGATCCCAAAGTTCTAGATTCTAGGATCGCAGTATACTTATATTTTATTTTTTATAGTTTTACCTAGTTTTTAAAATGTGAAATTTTTATATCGTGTGTAGCTTGGTCCAAGATTATACAAATCTTCGATGCTTGAAAATATTTACTTTACCTATATTCCGATTTGGTGGTCGAAGTGTGTGTGTTTGAGAGAAAATGCTAAAAGTTATGCACAAAAGAATTTTATATGGAGTTAAAATTTGGTGAAAGGAATCATTGAATCCCCTTTTCACTTTAAATCATGGCGACAATTACAACTCGTCTTAGTTGTTAGTAGTCTGCCCAAAACTATCGTAATCTACGCCGTATTATCACCGCATAGAGTGCGCGAGTTACAATTGATGTGCTGTCGACGGTATAACCACGCTTCCCAGACCCTCCGATAACCGAGCTAATTCAATTCCGGCACGTTATTGTGTCAAATGTATTTATAATGTACATTATTTATTGGCATTTTACTCGCGACGCCACTCGCATAACAATTAGGCGCGGTAATATTTAGTATTCACCTCTCAAATATTATTCGGCGGCATTTGAGTTTTAATTTAGTTTAATCCTCGTATCTTTTAGAATTAAAACTATACTGAGCCATTACTACAAATTATTATACATAAACGGATATCACTCACTTATATATAGTGCGCGAAAAAACATCACCGGCGACGCGGGCGTGGCGCGCTCACCTTGAAAAAGACCGTCGAAATCGGTCGAAACTGTCGGTCTAATTGCCGACTTCAACATATAAGTGAGTGATATCCGTTTATATATAACAATCCTCGTATCGATCGAATTATGATAGTTATTTTAGTTATTTTTTGTATCAATTTTCTCTAGCAATACATTCTATTGTATAAAATAAACCAATGAAATTAAAGACAAATAGATACCTTGTTTTTTTGTTAATGGGGGAAAATCTTCTAACTATATTCAAATACCCAACTGAGGGGTACGGATTATGTGGGATTTTTACTCACAAAATCCTCTTGATGGTCGAACCTCGTACTGTTCGGATGGCTAACCTAACGTAACTTTTAATTGAAGCTCTACTTCTTTTAGCAATCATGTTAAATAGAAGCTATAAAAGTGTTTGTTAAAGTTAATGCAAATCCTCAGAAACACTGTGTACATTGACGTATTCCGCGAAGAACGCCAAAAAACTTCCACGTAGAGTCGAGACGTAGTTAGAGCCCACAGTAATATTCTCTCTTCGCAGAATCTTTAGAATTTGTTTGTATGGTATTACATAGATAATAGTGTACAAGAAAGTGTTTGAGATTTTCTCGATAAGTACGTAGGTTACCCAGGTACAGCTAACAGCAGATCAAGTGTAACACTTTGGACCGTTCTTATTAACTGCGTCGTGAGATTTAAAATGGTTCTGTTGTCCGTACATACTGATTTTTAAAATTCATTATAGTTACTCAAAACTGTAAAACAATTTTAACCAACGGGCAAGTGGTTATTGAGTAAATCTCAACCTTAATGAGCCTCCTTGTACCTATACTTTACTCTGGTATGGACTGTACTATAATTCTTCTTAATACGAGAGCTACCTAAATAAGTGAAGTCGACAGTAACTCTATGCGACAGCAATACGACTTAGATTGCAATGGATTTGTGCTAGTTGATGTGCTGTCTGCCATATTCTCGTTCATATAATTATATCACTTTTGAACCTGATTTGTGTTTTCTAAACTAAAAAGTCTCAGTTTTATCGACTTTCCCAACAGCAGTAAACCTGTCTGTACCTATCTGTTTATTCCTAATTAAATAACAATATTTATTCATAAGATACAGATATAATTATCTATGTAATCTTAAACAAGTAGAGCAATAGTAGAGTCGAAATGCCATTAAACAAAACAAGTGGCTGTTGTCAACCGTAACCACTACTTGAGATTTATCTACAAGACGGATCTCTACAACGGGTTTTAGTTTTAACACAATATTTATAATACGAGCGTTTAATTTACATTTTTACGGCAATGGAACAGAGTGGCCGAATTATTTATTGCCTCGCCAGAGGTACTTACGAGTGCTTGGCTTATACGTTGGTTAGCATTTAACTTTTAATTTAGGATTCTGAAATAGAAACATTGTGTTACATACAATCACAGAAAAATAAAAATGATAGAGGATGATAATGGATTATCAATATAAATAAATGTTTGTAGTACTTATATCTAATTCTAGCGTGCGTTTTGATTAAGTATAATTAGAATTAACCATTTTAAATTAGAAAACTACAAAAATACAATTATAATCGCCACAATTTACTTACATACATTACAGCAGATTAAAATATTGTACATAACCTAAAAAAAATGATTTCCCGATTTCACATTGTGATGGAATTTTATATTTTATGTTCCTACTTTATTTAGATGTCTCAATAAAATAATGTATTGTAGCCATGAGACACCTGTTTTTTTAATTGTGTGTTTCCATGTTGTTATTGTCCGTATTTCTTATGCTTATTATAACATAGCCCTCATGACCCAACTCTTTGTTACAGGTAAGCCATCGACTATCTCGGCGTGTAATATGTTTGATGGCATTGCAAGATGGAACCCTTTGTATGGTGAGTCCGCTTGTAAATCAAACCGAGTAATAAAAATATTGTCAATCTGATAATTTTGTAATAATCAATAAAAAAAAAAAAAAAAAAAAAAATTGCAAAGAATGCATGTCTACTTATATTGTAAATGACGAATATGGCAAACTTCTTTATAAAATGATAAATATCGATCAAATAACCTATATTACGCATCCCCATTGCATGACCCATCGGTTACGTACGACCCAGTCGATCAGTATTTTATAGTTGGCACATCGTTCTATGGTTCTCAACGACAGGATGCAAAATGGAGGTTACCCGCAAAATTAAGGCCATTAAAAACGTTTATTCTTGAATTTTGGCAGTTGAGAAATCTACTTAATCTGTAATACGTATACGTCTTTCAAGTTTCGCTCCTATCTATAACATTTATTTTACTCATTATATTCTATGTACATTTGTTTTTATACGACCCGTGATTTACGTGTATGTGTCGTTAGAATAATTTTGGTGTTTGTTGTAGGTAACAAAGCTTGATGAGTGTAATCGCATTAACCGTGTTTGCAGCCTTTGTCCAATTGAATTCTCAGCGCAGTAATCAAGTGGTACGATACCAGAGTGGGTCACCGGGTCGTTCCGACCCGCCGCCGGCGTTTCAGTGTTGCCAACTGATCTGTTTAGTGAAATGAAAAGCGCATCGAGTCACGCGAGAAAAGCGCTGATTTAAACAAGGGCATAGCTCTTTATTTTTGGTAGGCTTAGCAGTAGATAATACAATGTAATTTCTTTCAATCGTTTATAGTTGACATAAACAACTACTTATTACACGTGTTTAACATAATAATGAAGACGCCAATGCACGACAGAGCAGTGTTGCCAGTAAATAAATACAAATAAACGAAAACAAAAGACGGTTGCAAATACTGAGACTATTCGTAATGTGCGATATGTGGCCAAGTTTAGTAATTTGAGAGATAATAATAATTAAATCATTACAGCCTACTATAACTATAGTTAGTCAGAGTTATTAGAGAAACGGATTGAACAAGAAGCTCTAGACTAGGTCAATGCAGCTGGCATCACTAACGACGTGAGCACTCGCCCGCATCGTCCCAATCCCACCGTTCCCATACTCCTACATTATTCACCGACGCAGTTGACAATAAAACACAGCCAATAAATATTTTACCCCTATTGGTGGGAAAACGAATGTCATTTAAAATTAAACGAACGCGTGAGACTTCGGCCGTTACCAATAACAGTGGTTGAATACAGAATATGTTTAAAATTCGAACTTACTTATTTTATTTTTAAAACAATCGAAATTGCATTTTTTTTAATCAATAGCTTGCACATAGAGTTAGAAGCAAGAACTAAAAGCTAGATAGGTACATTTAAACAGAAATTATATGTTTATTGCTAAAATAAAATGAACCAAATAGCTATCGTGTTGAGATCCACGGTTTGATAAATGAAACAAAGATAAGTTTTGATTTCCACCGCACCGCGCTCTCAATACACCTGTGTAATCTAATCTTTTTTTGACAGCTATAATCGCATTAACAACTAAAATAATCGATTAAAACCTTTCAAGTTTCAATGCAAACGTCCATACGACCTCCAAGTGAGATACGTATCGCTTCTCCACATCTTAATCAGACCTGCTTTGCATTAATAATAGCTTGCAGTCCAATACATCGGTAGTAATTGCTCCTGTAATAAGAATAACTAGTTACTAATTAAATTTCGTCACTGGAACAGGCTTGTTGCAACGAGATCCTGCCAGACGAGGCATTAACAGGAATTACGCGCTGTTAGCCACCCTCAGTAAACCGAGAGTTCATAAAGTGGGTTGGCTGTCATTCCATTCATCACATAATTAATTAACAATATTGCGTAGTCGACCGGCCCGCATGGCGCTAATATAATATTAAAACAAGCGCTCGCCGGGGCGTCGCATCTCTATTTAACTGTATTATTCTAACTAAATTAACCAACTATTATTGCAGGCGGTGCTATTCGCGTCCCAGACGACACTTTCACGATTGATTAGCCGATATAATTAGCCGTCTCTGTACGCTTCTCACCTCTATTCTCTCTTATATCTGGCGTAATCGCCACCCACGCTTCACTCCCTTTTATTTCATTTCTTTACTGGGCCTGTTTCTCAATGTTTAGTACCGTTCCTTTTGAGGTATGATCGTGGATATTCAAGTATCTATCCAATTTCAAGTATTTATCTCGATCTTTATCTACATTAAACTTTTAATATGCTTATCACCGAATCAAAATTCGTCCAACGGAAGCATTCAAACCCGTTAAAAATACGGAATACTACAATTATTGTCAGTTATCGTTAAAAATATTTAGATTCAATCCACAAAATAAGGAAATAGGTAAGTGTGGGACGTTCGCTATTCGGAATTTGGAACGAGTTATTTTATGCTTTGACCTTAATCATGTCATGTCATGAGCAGTTTTTATTAAAACATTAATATAGTGATATTTTGTTTGCGTTATCATTGTCATGCTATTTGACACCGATTTTATTAAGTATCATATAATGTTTAAACTCTTCATAAAATATACTATTACGGACAACAGCAGATCAATGGTAACACTTGCAGTGCGAGTTTAAAACTCTTACGACGCAGATAATAACAACGGTCCAAAGTCCAAAGTGTTACACTCGATCTGCTGCTAGCTGTACAGTCGAAGACAGAGATAAGTATACAGGGGGCCTCAATAAGGTTGAGGTTTTCTCAATTACTACTGAACCTAATTTAATAATCTTTTACAGTTACATCTATCAAACAGTGAAAGAATTTTTGCAATAGGTCAAGTAGTTTTTGAGAAAATCTCAACCTTAAAACTCTCCTGTACACCTTTCTCTGTGTTCCACCGTACAAGATTCCATCAGATTTTTCCGATATTTATTTCCTTATGCCATGCCTGCTTAGTGCTGACGATATGCAATAACAATGTGAGGTTAAATTTTATCTTCATACTTCCTTATATTTCGCCTGGAGTGATCTCACGACTGTTATCATAAGTCATATTATTATCAATATCCGCAATGTTAAGGAGTCTATTCACGTTCCTATTCCTAGCTAGTTGTACGAAATGTCAGAAATAATGGGGGGTAACAGTATTTATCCTATCATCATTCTTATTTACGTGCTTAATGTTAGGGGCTCTTTTATCCAGATCTGCCATTTTTTTTCTAGGACTGGCTGTAGTTCATAAATAGAAAATTGTCTAAAATTAAAAAAAACTTAATTAATTTTAATTAAAAATAATGATGATGCTTGTAAAGAAGGTGGTATATTTATTTATCACAATCCATACGTATTCCAATATCCAATAGAAGTAAATAAACAAAAAAACAAAGTGTTGTACAAAGTTACACAGCATTGCTTTCCCGTAGGTGATTTTTTCATGAATTCCAATTCCAATCCAAGCTCTGTAATTGCTTAATTAGAGCGTCCTATACTCGTGCTTACAACAGTTTTCTCTTTTTACAGCAACTACCTAGACTTTTCAGTATCGATCAGGTTTCAAAAGTTAATCTGTTACTTATTCTGTGGTTTTGCGAAGATCACTTTCTTTGACGTCTGTCACTGGATAATCACCAAGATTAAGTTGTTGGCTAATGTACAGAACCCTTAAAAATAATGTAAATACAGCATGTAGTATGTAAATCGCGCTAATTTTCGCGAAGGCCGCAAAGAGACCTCGCCAAAAAGACGCGACCTTGTCTTTATCACTCGTGATATTGCGATATGCGCAATAACTGTCTGATGATAGCTGTTTAATGCTTTTACTTCATTCTCATAGTCCTGACAGGACGTGGAACATCCTTTATTTTTATTTATTTTCAAGTTATTGAATTGGTTATGTCATGGAAAAAATTGTATACACGTAAGTGTTTTTAATTTTATCAATTCATATTTTCCTTTTAATATCATCTTCATTACAATCTGTAAATAATTCTTGTCTTCTTATAGGATCAATGGCTTCATCTTTAAAAAATGCGATTTATACATGACGCTGTAGATTATTAAGGGGATTTCAGATTCAACAAATGGCAAATTAAACTACCGTACGATATAACAGTTTTTATTATGGGTGTATAGGTTGTACCTACATAAAGTATGAAATATGAGAGATAGATTTGTAATTCTCAATGCTCTCACCACCCTGGGTATGTCTACAAGATGATGCCAGCATAAAAACAAGCATTTTAGATCGATTGGTATTTTATTTTTACCTATTGCAGTAACAAACAACGACGATAATTCCAAAGCCGATAAGAAAATATTAAACTAAGTACGATTAATTGAAAACACAACCAATATCCTGTAAAGGTTTATTTATAGAGTCAGAAATGAAACAGGAAAAACGTGTAATTTTGACGCAAAATAACAGATAAGAACAATTAAAATGGAATCGTCGATGAAAACAATCAGCGTGAGTGTCGGCTGATAGATTGATTGATATTCCATCGTGAAAATTCCGTGTTCGAAAATAACTTTCATTGTTCTTTATTGCATTGCTGTCATTGTGGGTGGAATCCTATATTTATTGTCTAAATATTTATCAATGGTTCATATCACAGCCCCCTGAAAATAACCATACATTTTACTTTAGATTTAACAGCCTTGATACAGAAATAAATTAACATCTAAATGTAGCTAAAAAGTAATAGATTTTTTCAATAGTGAAGAATGATTTCGTTTGCAAACCCGGAAAATTCTAATTAGAGCTCGTAGCGATAAAGTTAGGCTTTAAGCCATGTTTAAGGATTTCCGCCGGATTTCGCCATAAAACATCGGTAGTTCAGCAACTGTTTAAAATAACTTTATGCTATTAGGCATAAACCTAGATTAACCTTACTTTTGTCACTTTCACTTCTTCACAAATATAATTTCGTTAAAAACGTCAAGTTAGAAATAACTTTATGTCGCGTTTATGAATAGGTATGCACGTTAGTCCAGTCAACTCGAAGTGATATTTTAGTTTTTAAAAGTCTTATATATTTTCTAAAGTATTTCTAATGCTGGTTATTCTTAAAATTATAGAAGTGTTTCCGTACATTATTCAATTACTTACACAATTTTATTTTTATCACTTTATCACGACCTACTGCACCAATTACGATACTCCTTGGGTTAAACACTGACCATGATCTCTTTACCAATACAACAAAGATACTCGTAATATCCGGAAATTTTTATTAGTTTGATTACGGGAACGGAACAAAAATGTTACTCTCAAAAGTCCCAATCGCAACGCTTTCAAAACACGGGCGGTCTCTTAACTGACTAATTAAATGAACAGAATTAACAAGCAACTTCGCTTTTAATATCGCAACAAAATTAACTTGCTAAAGCGTGCATGTGTACCAACATTATAATAATAAATAAGCACTAAATCACAGGGCGCCGCGTTTAACAACCTGCTAACTGTAAAACCGTGCTGTGGGTTGTAAAAGCTCTATCTAACCGGGCGTCCCCTTGGCAATCTATCCCGTTCTGTTTCGTTATTCCCAGTATTATTGGCTGTGGTTATTCCTGATTTCTTTTTACTTCAAGATTTACTTTGTCTTCATCTCAACCCAACGAACCTACAAACTATCTAATGATAGCATTTGAAGTATTATTTTGTCTCTTATTAGAACGGTACAAGCTCCAAAGTGTTACGCTTAGTGTGCTGTCGACTGTACTATAGAAGGGATCCTAGTCTATAGGTGATGATCTAACCTACGACTCTTGCTTGATATAAATAAAAATATCTCGACAATTATTATTGTACCTAATATATTCGATAATTGACATGTTTAATTGCTTAGAGATAAGTTAACAGTCATTTTACAATGAACGAATTAAAATCTCCTAACTCTTAATTATTACAATAAAAGACTTGGATGTTTTTGGCCCACAATATATCCTATCCTATGTCATTCCCGTGATCAAGACGTATCAAAGTCTATCCAGGTCACATATGAACCGAAATTCATACCTCCGAAAAACATTACCCTATTTTTGGCAATCGGGTAAAATCACATAAACTAAAGAGGAGCTTAGGACTCTGCCTACTTCAATTGATTAATACCTTATTCATTATAAGCAAGACGCAGACTTTTCCTCTATTTATTTACTAAAAAACATATTCATTTTATTTTACATAGTGATTATCGTAGTGATCGTAGGACTCGTTTTATAAATGTCAGCTACCGTATGCACTGCCTCTCTACTTCAGTGGAATTTTGTTTCAACTTGAGAACAAACAGCATTACAATAATGCTAAGGTCAGTGAGATCTTGACTGCGGATTACTTCAGATGTACGAAAGGTGACCTTTAGACTATTAGGCATACAAATGTAATGAGGAATACGCACGATTTTGTCACTGTTACGATGTCGGAGGTTGAAGTCCAAATCTGTCATTTTATTATTTACCTACTCCTTCTTTTAAATACGAAAGACATCGGTCTTTGAGACGAGTAGAAATAGGTCGACAGCACAACTTATGCCAAACTATTACAATCGAGATCGTATTACCACCACATAAAGTGCTCGTATATTACACTTGATGTTCTGTCGACTGTACACTAAGGCCGGGATTCATAGACAGTTTAGAAAACGAGCTTAGCGTAGCGTGATCTCGCTCGTATACAACTGTCAAACATCCATGGAATTTGACATTTGTGAGAGCTATCTCACTCTAATATTGAGCTCAAAACTGTCTATGAAACTCCGCCTAAAAGTTTGCAAGAAAAATGTTTATATCTAGACGAAATTATGACTAAAAGTCTGAACAGTAACGATGTCAATAACTTTTAGAGATCGACTTCCTGCAGGTATTACTATTCCTATGACAACGATGCGATTTGTTATGTTGATTTCCCGATAACGCATTTTACTGGCACCATTTCCATTCGTATTTTCCCGACAGATTGGCAAATTCGCGAACAAAAGCTTCATAAAACCGCACAAATCGTCAAATAAAATACAACACGCTTGCAACCACAGAACAATAATACAGGCTTAAAATGTCATATTAATGGGGCTGTGAAATAGCTTATACATATTGTATTCTCACAATCAGCGTCAAAATTAGCTAATTACTTTAGTGCTCCGTCATATTGACTTTTTTTTCTTTTTTTACTCTGAATGGCTTTTGTGCTTGACTAGGGTAGTAGTGGTGCCCAGGAAGTTGAGCCGTCATATCGATTGACTTGACATAAAGTATTGTATAGTCATTAATTTATAAACACATGCCCCATATTAAGACAAAGTACCTACAAAAGTGAGTGGGCAAGAGTAGTGTAGCCGCTCATACTTGTATTATATGCGATTCAAGTATGAGCGACTGTATTGCCCCGCCCACAGCCATTTCTAACCTCTATTATCATTCTGTGCATGCAACTATCAATAACCTGATGCTAAAATGCGCGGCCCGCCAGGGATTTGGCACTTACGACCGAGTTCCGAATTCATGATTTTTTATAGTCACTGCTTGGTTTCGGTGAACTTGATGTATGGCATGTTGCTCGTAATACCGGTAGGACTACTGAATCCGCGACAGGTTGATTGATGGTTTGAATCAGTGCATCATTCAAATAGTCTTGAATTTGACGACCTCCTAGCTAGTTCATCTAATAGTGTATCTGCTTGCTTTCTGTGCCAAAAGGGTCTCAGAATATCTCTTCAGTTCGTATTATTTTTACACGACAATTTCTTTTTAATTTACGTTTAAAACAGCACTTTGTAAAGAAAAGGAAACGCAACGCAAGTTATTAAATCAAGTGAATCTTGAAACTATATAAAGATTAATTAATAAAGAGTGCGATGGAAGTCCGAATTGATTATCGTTGGTTGACTTTATCTCATGTGTTACATAAGTGAACTAGCAATAAATTATTATAAGATCTAGACTTCTAGTCCAAGGTGGTACACTATAGGAGAGGAGACTCAACAAGAAACCGTTCATATTAATTCAAATACTTATGTTTTGTTACTTTTAAATTACTTAGGTAGGACACACACACAAGAGACGACTTGTATATTCTAAACTACGTTAAGGTTAACTTTAATGTAAGCTTTTAAAATGCCATATTTCACTAAAAGATGGCATATTCTTATAAATTATATTTCTCATTTTATTTAAACACTGCTTACGGTTTGTAAACATAGGTACTTATATCACGTCTCTACATTGAAGAGACATGGAAGAAATGTAGTTATGAGTATCTTCTCCTAACTAGTAGAGGCCTCGGAATTCGTATTTATGTTTTGTACTCGGAAAAACGTCTATTAGTTTATATGTCGTAGTCACTGGACCTAATGACTAGAGTGTGAGTACCTACGAATCGTACCTACTCACACTCTCATCGCACTGTACGATTCCCATCTCAGGACTATTGTAGTCGCCGCTATAATCGCTAATCTAATAGCACAAGCTTTTAGATTACTTATAACCTAATCTCAAACGAGACGTCACTCCAACGAATGGAGGAATTGTGAAGTCATATGAAAACATCGCTATTTTCTTTTCTCTAAAAAAGATCGACTCTGTGTTATAAAACTGCTACCTTTCATAAAATTCTAATATCGTATAGGCGGGCTTTCGGGTACGTCATGTCGTCTATAATTAATTACCATACCAAAAATAGAAGTATGGTGGACTGTAACTTTGTATTATATCTATATAATACATATAATAAGAATGTAAAAAAGTTGTGTCTGTACATTGGATATTTTTTGAAAAAAATAATTGTAATGTTTTTTAGGATCTATACTGATGCCAAAACACTAATTTTTAGAATTTTTGTCTGTTTGTCTGTGATTTTGTGCAAGTATCACGCCATAACTACTGAAGGGATTTTGATGGGAGTTTCACTAGGAGATAGCTGAAATATCCGGACAGCTCATTGGCTATAAGCCATGGCGGTATGTGATGTGGAAACAAGGATCCAGAGAGGAAGATGTGCCTCCTGATCTCCTCCATCCTCTCCATCCTCCTCCTCTACGCAAACGAAGTTGCGGGGTACAGCTAGTAATTTATAAGCCTGGAATTGTATATATGCGGGGCGTCGAGCGAGTTGGATTAATTTTGACAGTGGGCTGCCATCGCCCCACTAACACACATCATAACTAGACCGTGGCCTCGCATTATTACTATTATTCTCGATCTATAGGCCCGTATGATGATTTAGGCCATGTTATCAAGATCAAGAGATCGGCTTTCAGCCAATATCTATAGTTATTGTACCTATTACGTTACGCTTATCTAAATTGATAACACAGAGGGTAATACGTAATAAAATATAACACGATATAATAATTACGTATTTATACAACAACAGTGCCTACGTAATGACTAAAAAGTGGCATGACGGATCTTATATAGAATACTGAAGAAAATTGACTTTTGATCCACTGTAGAACGTTGTCGTTGTCACAGTAAACTACACTTAATTACAATTTTGCAAATTTCAGAACTAATTAGCATTTCGATAGTTGTAGGAGTGACCTCACGATATCTACATAATAAGACCTGCAAGTCGTTTTTCAAAAGTTCGGAGTTCCGAACTATTTATCGGTACTTACTATCACGACTTCTATTTCGCTCAGTATCTCTGAGTCTTGGCACTAAAGTCTTTATAGATTGAGTTACGTAACTGTTGCAAGAAACTGAGTTAAATTTTTTAAATGATCCATCGACTTCAGTTCAGTTACAGTGTTACAGGTTTAATTTATTTGATTTATTTATTTATTTTTAATTTATTGGAAAACCAACGGCAATATACAAAGGGTAGGTGACACAATATAAAACTGATAGCCAATTACAGGTTTTCGCTGTTAGAAAGTTAATGTTACATATTAGGTACCTACATATGCCGAAACAATTGTTTTAACCCAAAAGCCTCGATGGTTTAAGTGAACTCCGCAATAATTAAGATTCCGCGAGAAGCAATGTTGGTTCAGGTGTATTTTTGTCACTCGTCAGCCTTGAACGGCGAACTTTACCCGTGTCTTTAACACAATACAAGTAGTGAAGTTAAATAATTATTACATATACTCGCTAAATAACCCCAGAGACAGGTAGACGTTATTAATAAAATATTTATATATTCACGATCAAAGGGCTATTAAAAATGTTGGTAATACTATCATGAACCGTGTCTTTGGCATTTCTAACCAGTTTGACATGAATCTCTATTAGTGCGTCACAAAAATACCACATTGGCAAAAAAATCTCACTCATAGCCAAAACTAGGATTCCCTGTGTCGAGAACTCGAGACTCAATACTCAATATATTTATTGCATTCCATAAGTTATAATACAGATGTTCACATACTCCAGAGACATGCACAGAAAACTCGGAAAAATGGTTATACACGAAGGTGAATAGTACATACAAAGACAGATATAACAGGCCTCAATAAGGTTGAGATTTTCTCAAGAACTATTTGACCGATTGTAAAAAATTCTGTTACTATAGTACGTACGCGTTAAGAAAATAGTGAAAGAAAGAGCACGTCTATCCACGGTTGACAAATTAGATGACTTAGACAAATGTGCCATAAGAAGGAAAGTTGAAATTTTTTTTTATTGAACTTTCCTTCTTATGGCACATTTGTCTAAGTCATCTAATTTATCAACCGTGGATAGACGTGCTCCTTTTTTCACTATTTTCTTAACGCGTATGTACTATAGTAGATAGTAACATAATTTTTTAATGTACACACTTTGTAATTGTAAAGAATTTTCAAAATTCAATCAAGTACTTTTTGAGAAAATCTCACCCTAAAATCTCCCGTACATCTTTCTCTATGTTAGACCTTAGACCGTATCTTAGGTACTACAGGCACCTTCCGGATTGGAAATGGTAGAACAGAACCCCTTGCACGTTAGGCTTAGATAGTAAGCCTGCCTACCGACTAGGCTAGGCGGTCGTCATTGGCTTTACATTTGTCCAAATAATCCTAATAAGGAGGCTAAAAGTTGGTACCGAAAAGGGGAAGTGTGCCACCGGCCTAAGTCTCTACAATAGAGTAGGCCTGTCGACAGCGACGACGGCCAGACGCGACGAGTTCGCAAAATGAGGTCCTCGGGCGCCGCCCGCCCGGCGTCGGGTTATTCTTATTTGGCCCAGATTTTCTTATAAATTCAATTTTACCATGAACTTTATTAGGTTCTAGTATGGTAGGATGTGCGGTTGAAATTATGATATGGCGCGTCTTATCTTTCGGTAAACTTTTTGTCTACTTAGTTGGACACTACTTACCTAGGTTAGGACATGGAAAGATAAACAATTAAGAAAACGGCAATAAACCTCAGCAAAACAACGCATAACTTTAAAATAATATAGTAAGTAGTATTTTTATTATTGCTCTCGGATGCCTCGTGATTTCATCAACTGTAAAGTGGAAATACAAGTTAAAGTAGGTATTATGAGAATTTCGAAAATTTTCATCTTATTGCGTACGTGACAGTAAACGGAAAACTTGCATACGCGAAAGGGGTGAGGAGGCTACTCAGCTTTTCCACTACTTCTAATTGATAAAAAAAATATATACTTATATTTCTAGATTAGCCGCGGTGGAGATAGGAATCATCGCAAAGCGAAAACACTCATGCATGTCCTAGAACCGGCTTGAGTGATCTAGCCGATTGTTGTCTGAAGCAATAATGTAGGTATCCACGACATTTATATAGGTATATTTTTTTATTTATTTACCCTATGACCCGATACAAACACATTAGGTAAATTGCTTCTTTTACGAACTTTAGTCTAGACGGAGGTCAATGGTAGAAAAAATGTATATTTTCTCTTATACGGAGATACTATGGATAATGTTGTTGAAATTGATACTTAAAAATCTCTACAACTATAAAAAGTGGACAAGTAGGCTACATGCAACATGTAATAAATAAAACTTTCGTTTTGTGTACAGGTTTGAAGATACTTAGTGCATAAACGTAAGTATCAGGACGGAATTTTATTCCACAAGATACCTAGGTTATTTTACGAGCATCTTAGGATTATCGCTGAATGTCCTCATTTTGAACTGAGTCGTCAGTACTAACGTACTTATAATGCCTTTTAGAGGCATCTTTATCATGCAAGTCGCTGTGACAGGCTAAATATAGTACCTAATGTAAAAACCCACACAATCCTATTATATTGTTGGCTCCAAGACTTCAAGCGATGACACAATTCCCCCTTTCGGTATAAAAGGTCCTTTCATTTCATACGTTTGTTATTCCTTCTATTATATTCTGTCTCTCTATTCTCATGTCGTCGAAGTCGTTTTTGTAACACCATAGATAAAAACCTAAAAAGCTTAGCTGATTTTTACGCGTGAACAAGGCCTTTGACTGTCACCATTTTGGACAATTTTATTATATTGTTCTCCTATTTGTTTCATCTTTACTTTCTTCGCGTTTTGTCTAAGGTTTATCTTTATTAAATCAAATAAGTACTTATACTTTATTTGCCCACACAAAGTTACATTTGGTTATTTACAGGCATAGGCTTATCGCTTTAAGCGATTTCTTATCTATTTAGATAGTATTTGTTAGACCAACAAGTCCGACATTTGAGACAAAAAGTTCTATGAATCTTGATTCGATAATTGAGTATTACCTACTTTATAGATATTTATGTAAGCTCATGTTCTTATAACAATGAGCTCTCCGTCTTTCTTGTTTTGTTTTTTTCAATATTCATTGCAGCTTCCATTCCATTTGAATTGAATACACTTATTGCACTAAAATACCGATCTTATCCTACTATTAGATGTTTTATTAATTTCTAGGCAAGGTTGACACTTTTTAATTCTTCCGTGTCTACTTTTCATATCTGGAGATTTCTTGTTGGTTTTTCCTATAAGTTGGTACCTACCTCACGTGGTGCCAATTTTATTTTTCTAAAGGAATGTTATAATGTGAAGTATGCCTATAATATGAATTTAGGGCTAAGCATATCATAATATAACAAGATACCTACTTTTTAGGCGACTTCTAGAATACGGCATTTCATCGAATTTATATTAAATATGTAGGTGAACTAAGTATTCAATTCACGTTACTAATCGTGCCATGATTGCTATAAAAAGTGAAGTAGCGCGGTGTTTAGTGCACCATAACGTGGGCTGGTAAATCTGTTGCATCGAGCGAGGGGCGCACCCTCGCCCAAGGTCACAGGGGTGCCTGGTGGCTCGACGATACACGATTTGTATTTTATTTATGTACAATCGGACTAATTGCGTCTGCGATATCCATTGCCCTTTAGCATTGGGGTTGGCATCCAGGAATAACATAGGTGTTACATAATGGTGCCCGCGACCCGGGATAAAAGATTTCTTAATCATTATTCTTGTAAATATTGTCTTAAAGTAAGACTCCTACCTACCTATGTATTTTCTTGGTTTTAGAACATAAGGAACCATGATTACTTCAATCAATAATAAATTCTTAAATAAACGATATAGGTAGTTATTTAAATCGGGTAATTAAATGTTTTGGGTTCAGTATCATTGGGTTCAAAAGCATGAAAAAATGTATGAAAGAGGAGGAATTAAAAGGTACCCTAAACTATGTGTTTAAATTTTAAGATTTAGGTATTAGATGGATACTTATGTAAATCAATAAATAAAAATCATTTATTTCAGTAAAATTGTCGCACAAGTATCACAAAAGTACCTATTTGCCTACCTACGTAACTACTTAAATCAATTAAAATAATAATGTTCCATGATTCCGACACTGATGAAATATTACTACCCACATACCTATACCTACAATTTATTACACCTACCTACCTATAAGTGTGTCCTACCTATCCTTACCACGTAGATACAAAATGGGTCTCTAAAACATTACGACCACTAATAAAAACACGCGAGAACAGACGCTCCGAATTAGGCCGCCTCTCGATGCGGTGAACTAGAGACGTGGCCATTGAACGAATACACGAGGCAAATCGGAACGAATACTATGAATACGAACTACTTATGTAGGTACAAAACGAACTTTACGCCTCAACGAATGGATTTTATTACACGTTTTCCGCGAACTGGTAATCGTTTGAATTGTTTTTACTGTTGTGTTGGGTTGATTTGTAGATGATTTAGCTTAGTCTACCAAGGAATAATTGAAAGACCTACAAATGAATAGTTTTCTACGAAATAGAGATAACTTACTTAGGGAATATTTGATTTACTTATCTTATTATCAATGAACATAGATAATTAGATAATGTATATTGCAGAACTACTGTTTTAAAGAAATAAATTATTTTTACTAAATCTCTTTATAATAAGAATAAGGGCATTACCAAGTTTATTTATTTATTTAATAGCCTGTAATATCCCACTGCTTGGCAAAGGCCTCCCCCCAACCCTTCCACTCATCTCTATTCTGCGCAGACTCAGACCACTCTCTCATAAAAACGTCATGTTCCTCAAATTACCAAGTTAATTCATAAAAAAAATTAAACATTGATTTAATTGAACTCTATCTTTAATAAATATAAAATTCATAAATATTATAATTCTTAGGGATCTTAAGGATTTTGTTTTATTTTGCATGAAACCTATCTACTTATTTGAACTGTTTGGTTTATTATTTTATTACAAACTTTAATAATGTGCTTAAGTAAGTATATTAATAAACTTACTTATATTAAACAAATTCTTAAGATAATAAGGTCGCGCTTAATTTAATTCTTTGATTTGTTGTTATTATTTTAATTAATTATTGTGCGGCGGCGAACCTACCTGTCCAGCTCACACGTGTTTACTAATGGGCGACGTGCCAAATGATTTATTAATAGTGTTGACTAGGTATACAATAATTTGCTGTGGAGTGATTCTTCATTCGGACGTACAATCGGCACAGCAACATACACAAAACTAGAGCAATCTACATCGTATTATACCGCCTCCCTCATGGTACACTTCATGTGTTGTCGACTGTATAGGTAAAAAGTGTTGCCAACTAATAGTATACTTTTTAAATTCAAAATAAGTCAGGATTCCGTCAGGTGACAACTATATTTCCGTAAACAATGGCATAAACCGCCGTTATAGATAGGTACTAGTAAATCGCGTTTATTTGGTAGTGCCGCAGTCACAAGGGTTTATGAACTTTTTTTTTAATTTTACGGAGTAAGATTTTTAAATTAAACTTGAGCCATAACTTCACTTTTACACATACCTACACACGAAAAAGTGAGTGTACTACGTATGTACCATGTACTAAAATGCATTATGATTATTTTTGAATAAATATATATATTTACCTAGTCTTCTTGTTTTTTCCTCATCCTTTTCCCTAGATCATCCCTGTAGCTCGAGTCGCGTTAGCGATTGACGCAACGCCGCGGAGCTGTCAAACTAATGTCAAACGCCTTGTAATAATGTCACTTTGACAGCTCCGCGGCGTTGCGTCGATCGCTAACGCTGACTAGCTAGCCCTGCTGACTTTAAATCTATCAAGTTGGCAACACTGTGTATAAATAAGTGGCTAGCTCAGCTCAAACAAAGAGGCGGGGGTAACGCACGCAAATGCGACAAAAAAATTGCCGCAAAAACGTGCCTCTAGCACGCCGAAGTGTCTAACCAATCCGAGGGCAGTGACCTCGCGAATTCGCGTACCAATTTTTTTGTCATAGGAGGTATCTCAATCTGCTTCCATATTCGCTAACTTGTCTGTGAAGATCGACTGATTTTAAAGATAACTAATTATGGGAACGACTAGCCAGATACTAGTAAGGTGTTTCTTATAATTCTAAAAGGACTAAGTTTGTGCCAAGCTAAACTCTCCTGCGTGATAATGCGTAATAGACAGCCACAGACTCTCGCTTCTCTTTTTAAGCTAATCTTAGAAACGCCTGGTTAATTTGGATTTTCCATGTTTAAATACATATTTCCTTCCCTTCCTCAAGTATACAGTCACCTGGCTGGCAAATAAAAAATAATCTAAGTAATGAGTGTGTTTAGGCTGAAGCACGCCCGACCCTAGTTCTTGTTTATAGAAGAAAGGCAACAGCCATAATGTATGTCGTCCATTGACCCGACCTCGAATAGAAATCCTATCAAAATTCCCCGCAATAGTTAACCTTAGTTCATTGAACAATTTCATTGATCGTTTGTATTTTTTATTTGTAGGAATAGGAAGCCAATTTTGTTAACCGCGAACGTTTCGAATGGAACGTGACCGAAGACGGCGAGCTTCATTCGTATTCTACTAATAAACTACTTCGTATGTATACCCGAAGGACATTTATCTACCCGAATAAGCTCTGACAGACTGACGGACGACTGACTGAGGCGAACAGTTTTAGACTAGATTACAGGTATCTCTACCATTTGTTTGGTAGAGATCCTATATATTTTTACTATTGTGCAAGTTAAGCAACGTTGGGAGCGATCTGAAAAAAATAGGTGAATGCTTGTGGCATTTTCCATTAGGCCTTGTCATGGCGGCCAGCCGGCCAGAACTACTCTGGTAATTTTGAACGACCTTTTCCATTCCATTATCCATCGACGACAAGAATTAGAAGAATTGGTAGGACAAATCTTTAGCAAAATAAGAACTATTGTAGTACTAGCTGCTGCCCGCGACTTCGTCTGCGCAGGATTATAGCCTATGTGTTATTCTGATGTATATTATTCAGCAGTTTTTGCGTGAAAGAGCAACAAACAACCATCCATCTATAAAATATTAGTAGGATAAGCAAGCTAGACAACCAAGTCAATGTACTTATAACAATTAAAACAGTAGAGTATTTGTAATATTTAATTTGAATAAAGTTTTCTTTAAATAAGATTCAAAAACATGTTTTAAAATATGTAAATCTGATCCGACAAACAACATCAAACATAAACTGGAGACACAAAGTAAAGAACTTAAAAGTGATAAAAGGAATTAATTGACTATTAACATTCGTATTTGTGAATTAAAAAGCTATAAAACATATCGTTATTGCACAACAAATCATACAATTGCCTAAGTCAGTGGCCCGCTGGCTGTGTGCAAGGGTTTGATTGTTTCAGATGAGGGCCCGTGGGAATTAGCATCCCATGGAGCGAAGCCCGCCGTTAGAAAAAACCAATTACCGCTCACAAAAGTCGCTCACTCGGGCCACTGCTAACCGAACGCACATAACGGCAGTTTATTGAATCTGTTCTATACTCGACTCAAACTTAGCGGGAATCCCAATCGAAGTTGAGCGAAACAAAAACTTTTGCCTGGCAATATTTGGGAATGCGAAGTCACAGAAGTTACAAATAGGAATAGGTACTGGCCGTTTTAGTGTGGTTATGTGATTTTACTGATAGTATTAAATGCGATAGTTTGTTAGGTTATCAATATAATATGAGAGCTTCACAGATCTACACCCAATTGTTGTGCAGATTTAAGAGTACCTAAAGAGTCGAAGATATTTTTTCCGTCGCATCAATTTAACTTGTCTATGTTATGTAGCTCAACTATGGTTACAGTTCGGAGTACCGAATGAAATAGTAGTACCTAGACAATAAGTTGTGTAAGTATTTTCGTAGGTTACAGTTTTTATTTACTGTAGGGAAGTCCGCACTAAGTTGTGTCGCAGTATTAGGTAGTTTAATTTAATTTCCGTTACGAGAAACATTAACATAACTGAACTTTAAGTACCCCTATTTTACAACAATTAATACCAAATGCAAAGGGGCACTTTACCCGGCCGTGACACGGCCTAGATTAAAGAGTTAACTCCATTTCGCAACTTGTAATTATGTCCGCATATTGAGCAATGGCAATTTGATCTCTCGTTACAATTTCGTCTCAACTGTTACAATTTCACTGTTATATTTGAAATCTTTGAATTACGAACAAGTCGGTTTCGTAATTTAACGACCTATTATCCTAATGTCTATAATCTACATTAGTTGTCAAATTACAGTTATTTTAATAGTGGAACGAACTAGAATAAATATCGACTTGTTTTAGATTTTATCGAGCTTATTTGCCCATACGTTTATCGATGCTAATGCAAAAACACATAAAGCCACTTTACGCTACTTTTGATGAATGTAGTTGCCATTATTTTCGGCATCGGTAATATTATATCGATTGCTTCAATATATTCGTATCTCATTTTTACCTAATCTGCTTCATGTTTAGGTGTTTTGTTTACCTTTTATGTGCATATCCATCTTTGTGATTTACCGGATGATTTTTTCTGCATTTTCTTTTTGTCACTTGTCGGCTAGCTAAGCCTATTTATAGTCAATTATTTAGGCCGCCCATTAGGCCACTAACATTTCCTAATGACTGCTGTCGAACGATATCAACCGGGATCGACGACTTGTTTTTTGAGACCGAGGCACAGATGAAACTGTCACTGAATGTGTCACAATTATATCACCCATACTTTACTTGTATACCAACTAACAATATGTAACAATGCTTTACTTGAACGACCACCACTCACCAGCAGTCGTGTAAAATAAGCATCATTCTCTTTTAGGACATTTTTATACAATTCTACAATTTACATAAATTTTTGTTAGGTCATCTATAGGTATCTTAAGTACTTATTAAAATTGTTTCCGCTTCGGCTACACTTAATTGAAAATTGGCCATGTTCAATTTGTTCAATGCTTCCACGGTCATCAATGGTGTGAATAAACTCCGATGTCACGTTTTCAAATTCAACCATCAGTGTCCGAACCACACCGAATGGCGAATTCCTAATTCAAATACCTATCGGGATTTTGGCCCAATACGGTTGGATGATATTTCCTTGTGTTTAGACAGTGTTTTTGGCTAGAAGGATATATCGTCCATTGATAGTGTGCAGATTATAAAAGTTACCAATTCGACTGGGTTTTTTTCGCCATATTTTTGGTGTCTTTCCGTACATATTGTTCGAATTTGTAATGGAGTGTTGATTTGGTATGTTTTTCATTGCAAACTCTTAAGTGAAAAAAAGGCAGTTAACCTGTCGGTAACTCAACATCGTCCTTTCTAACATTACAGTCGTTACTTCTGTTAATAGAGATTTATAATATTTATAACAATCGCTCCATCCTAGCAAAGAAAGAACATTGTTCGTCTATCAACCTGTCAATCTATGACATAAGCAGAACAAACAAATGATAATCAATTATCCTTATAATAGAGTATTCTCCTAATCTTATTCTAGTAAATTAAGTAGGTAGGTAATAGTTTTGTGTAGGTTGATGTTCTAAGTAGTTTGTACTGCCTATTTAATATTAGTACAAACGATTAACCCCTCCTCCATTAAAATTTATAAAATACTTACGTATATAGCCAACAACTTAACAAAAGTACTTATACGAAAGTAAGCAGTTACGTTCATTTCCCTGTTTTAAAGATTCCTTTCCTCTTATAAAATACTCAACGTTTACACAATGGATCATCGAATCGGTCACAACAATCCCGGTGGTCCGGTCCCATTCCGTACCATACAATGAAGAGGAGTCACCGTTACGAATTCGCCTTCGAAAATTATGCCCCGAGCTAGCCTCACTCATTTTCTCCAAAGTGCCGTAGAACGGAACGTATTGCTTGCTACTGTCTGAGCGAACATTCATTATTTTAAACGTAAACTCTATGAGAAACTGTAAAAATGAACGCCTAATTTGCAAAAGTTTCAGGAGTTGCAACTCCCATTATGAATAAAATAGGTCAAGGTTTTCCGTAAATTGAACCGCGTGAATCGAGTTTTTGTTTTGCTTGAATTTTATATAAGAGGTAAGGAACAGATTTTTAATGAAATGAAATGAAATGAAATGTCATTTATTTGTAAATATGGGTAAACAATAATATCATATTTGTGTCTTAGTACCACCATATTCAGCCCGAAAGCGTACAAATTTTGTGGAAGTCTTTTCTTTTTGTGGAAAATTAAAATAGTTTAAATGTCACATCATACAAAATTATTAAACTTTGCAAAAAAAATAAAAAAATTACACATCATATAAGTTATTATAAATATCTTAGGCTATATTTAATTGAAAATGTCACAAGCTATCACTAAGGAAGTCAGTCAATGTATAATAGCATTTATATAGTAACAGCTTAAACAGTTTAGTTTTAAACTCGGGTAATCTTAAACTTGCAATGCTATGAGGCAATTTATTAAAAATTTTAGGGGCCATGCATACTACACTTTTGTGTTTAAGCGCCGTCACAGACCCTGCGAGACACAGCCGATTCATGTTGCGTAAATTTATATCATGTACGTCAGATCTTTTTTTAAATAAATGCGGGTTTGTGTGTACAAATACTGCCATTTCGTATATATACAGAGAAGGAAACGTCAGAACTTGCAATGTTTTAAACCACGGAACGCAACTATCTCTTCTCTTTAATCCACATATGGCCCGAATACAACTTTTTTGCGATTTAAATATTTCGTCTTTATTTGTGGAATTACCCCAGAATATGATGCCATATCTTAAGATTGAAGCGACATTGCCATGATAAGCTGCAAGAACTGTATCACGATTGACTACTTTTGACAGTTCATAAAGTGCATAGGCTGAGCTATGAATTTTTTTACAAATTATATCTGTATGAGATTTCCAGTCAAGTTTATTGTCTATATTTAGCCCTAAGAATTTAGTCTCAAATGTTTCGTCTATAGTTTTAGAGTTATAGCTAATATTTAGATGTTTTATTTGCGGTACTCTTTGGTAGAATTGCATTATTTTTGTTTTACTTAAATTTACCATTAAATTATTCATGTCAAGCCAGTCAATTATTTTATTTAAAGAATTATTAATGTTTAGTTTATATTGGGTTATGTCATAATTATTACACTTAACTATCACTGTGCTGTCATCAGCAAACAGAGTCATGGGATAAGGTACATTTTTCGGAAGGTCGTTTATGTACAGAAGGAACAGCAAAGGTCCTAACACGCTTCCTTGCGGCACACCGAGTCGTACAGTTCTCCTAGGAGACTGGTATGTTTTTGTATCCTTTGTTACTGTACAAATACGATTTATTTCAGTGTATTGCTCTCTGTTACTAAGATATGATTCTATTAGTTTTAATATGTTTCCCCTTATGCCGTATGTTTCCATCTTTTTGAGTAATATTTGATGATTTACATAATCAAATGCTTTTGTCATATCCAAATAAATTGCACATATGGGTATCCTTTTATCCATGTTATCTATGGCTATTCGCAACAGGTCGTAGATGGCCATATTTATTGTTTTGTTTTTCCTAAAACCTTTCTGTTCCTCTGTTAATATATTATGCTTTTCTAAATATTTGTATAGCGATTCGTATATAGATTTTTCCCACACTTTGGAGAATATTGGTATCAAGGCTATGGGGCGGTAATTTTTCATATCATCTCTGTCCCCTTTTTTGAAAATTGGTTTTATAACCGTTGTTTTTAATTTATCGGGGAAGATTCCGTATTCAATAGAGAGATTGATTATGTGGCTAATATGTGGCGCAATCGTAACTGCAACATGTTTAATTACATTTGTTGAAATACCATCGTACCCTACACTTTTTTTGTTTTTTAGGGATGTAATTATTTTTAAAACGTCCTGCGGCATTACCGGGTTCATATACATTGAATGTCCAGAGTTAATGCAATTTATATTTACTTTGGTGGCATGAGTATTTTTTGTAATATAGGCTTGTTCCGCAAAATAATTATTAAATGTATTTGCTATGTCCTGGGGATTAGTAGTTATAGTGTCACCGTTTTTTATTCTACATATAATGTCCTTAGGATAATTTTCTTTTGTTTTTTTTATAACATTCCAAATAGCTTTTGATTTATTTGGCGCAGTTTTTATGTAATAGTTATTTTTCGATTTTTGAGTCAGCTTAATTATTCGTTTTAGTCGGTTTGAATAGTTTCTTAAATTTCGTTTGTTTTCGTTATTTGAGTTTTTCCTATACATCCAAAGCAATTCTCTCTTTCTTTTACTACAGCGTTTTATACCTTTTGTTATCCAATGTGGTTTTTTATTGGCTTTTATAATTATAGTTCTATAGGAGAAGCAAAGGTTGTATAATAATTCAAATTCCTCAATGAATTCTGAATATGAAATATTAGGATTGTCCGTATTATAAACACCAGAAAAGGATAGACTCTCTAAGGCTGACTTAAATTTTTCCAAATTTTCATTACTATAATCTCGTTTCATTATGCGCCATGTTTTAATTTTACATGTCTTTTTTACAGGGTACTTTAATAGCTGGGCTGTATGGTCAGATAGACCAAAATCCAGGACAGTGGTTTTAGAACCCCTACCGTTATTCAGAGCAAAATTATCGATACATGTATGACTAGCAGGGCGAGTTGGCTCGCTTATTTGTAGTGTAAGATTATAGCTACGTAGAAAGTTTTCGAATTCTGACGATGTTTTGTCTCGTTTTAGTATATTTATATTAAAATCTCCGCACATAATAATGCGCCTACCAGATTTGCTAGTCAATGTTCGCAATACGCACTCCAGTCGGTCATAGAAAATACTCAAATACGCTTGCTGTCGTGAAGACTTTGGTATCCTATATAAACACAAAATGGTTATGGGATGGTCTCGCAAGTCAACTGCGCAACACTCAAGGACGCCCTTGACTGATAACCTTGCAACAGCCGGAAGTTCAGTGTACGCAAGATGTCCTATTTTTATCAGAATGCAGGCACCACCTTTTTTCCTGCAGTCTCTAGAGTAAGTAGCAGCTAGTTGATAGTTCGGAATATTCAATACATTTTCATGACCTTCCTTCATGTTATGCTCTGTGACACAAATTACATCAACGTTTATTTGACTAGAGCCTAATTCATCCAGAGTAACAGTTAATAGATCTGACTTTGTTATCAGTCCGGATATGTTTTGATGTAGCACATGGACGTAGTCATATACGAAAAAAATCTGTATCCTCGTTTGAGCACTCTTTTTGTATTGAGTTGCTGTCTTTTTCTAAATATTCAGCGTCCCTGTGCAAGTCAATGTCATCCAAGAGAGAAGCCAGATTGCTAAATATAGTTTTCATGCCCTGATTGTTAAGGGTTCCCCATCTTCCGGAAAACATTCTGTAGTCGTAAGTAAGGTTTAGGTTTGAGTCCATGAAGTAGGCGTACTGATACGTGAGATTATCCATGTACAATAAGCTATTGAAGATCTCTATTCTGTGATTGAAGATCGTAGTGTAGCTTCCACATTTAAATGTTGGAACGCAGATAATAAAGTTGGTATGTGCTAGTTTTTGTAAAGTCTCTCTTATTGTCACTACCAGTTCATGGTAGTTCCTAGAGGTGTTGAAGTCGCTCTCCCCAATCATCAGGATACAACAGTCTTTGTTCGTATAATCTCTTACTTTTCCATCGAGGTCTTTCAGGAGTTCTCGTATTCCTCCTCCAGGGATTGAATAGTGACACAGCTGATGTTGTGAGTTTTGTAGGGCGTTGACGGATACTCTTAAGATATTGTTTTTATTATTGTTGCTTAGTATGCATACTTTGCCCCCTTTTTTATTTGTCAATCTGTTGTTACGTTGAATCTTTCGAGAAGTTGTCGGTGTTGCTGAAAGGACTGTTTCCGGTGGCGAAGAAGTACAGTTTTTCGCTAAAATTGTGGTGTCACTCTGAATTGAATGAGATACATCAATACTCTTTCTCTTATTCTTCTGTGTTTCCTTTACTGGGGTTGTCTGACATACAGTTTTTAGCAGGTTAATTTTTTTGTCCCTTTTCTCAATGATTTCCTTTAATTGATAATTTTCTGCTAAGAGATTGGTAATCTCATTGTCAGCTGTATGTAATTTTTCTTGGAGATCTGTGATAGTTCTCTTAAGTTCATCTATTTCGCCTATATTATTTCTTAGATCTGGGCAGCTGCTATAGCTTTTATTCAAGGAACTAATGGTTGTAATAAAGTCGTCGTCATCATCATCATCGACAGGCAGTGATTCAAAAGAATTTTCAAGTTGGATATTTGATTTGCAAGTTTTTTGATCATTATTAATAGCTTGTGCAGTCTTTGACGAGTCAGAATTTCCCAGCCTTTTTGAGCTTAAGCAAAGCGTGCATTTCCATGAAGTCTTCTTTTCATAATCCATTAAATAGTATATTTTTTCTGAGACGCGTGTGCAGCTTAGATGGAAAATCTTCTTGCATATCGAGCAGGTTAAAAACCGTCTGCCTAGTACTATCTCATTACATTTATTGCATATTTTGTTGACTTTAGGCGCCATCTCTAAAAGATTTGATGTATATTTTTGTTCTTCAACATGTACGTAGAACGGAGCGGAATAGGTACGTCTCCAAATGTGAAGTAAAATGAATTACAATACTGGCAACACTGTCTGCCTTACGTCAAATGATTTAATAAGTTGGTATTTTTTCTTTTTTATAGTATTTCTGTTTACGCTTATAATACTTGTGGAAAATAAATATACTTGACCTACCTATTTGATAAGGTCAATGCTTCGCAACTCCCTTTTTTATCTAAGAAAAAAACTTACTTGCCTATGTAATAATAAATAAAGCACATTTATTTTCTATAAACGACAAATTCGTTACTTAAAATTCAAATTCAATATCTTTATTGCATTCCGTAAGTTATTGCATAGATGGAAGTATAAAAATTAGTACATACTCATTTTTATATTGTATTATTTTTAATGGACCCTGTTGACAACAATACATACAAAGAATACATTGCATTTTGCTGAAACATATACGGACAATATAATTTATCGTAATACTATTTGGTAAGTAGCTTCTTTAATTCTAGCTAATAACTTTAATTTAACCTAAGTATTAGAAAATATGATTTTTGGAGGTAGGGTCGCCACTTGGCTAAGATATAGTCTCGTCAATATTTACTGATCGACGATATTTTATTTATTTATTTTCTTTATACGCAGAAATTATTAACACTGATCCATTATCATTGGACTCCGCACTAGGCGAAACCTATCGCGGTAGTCCACAATATGACCCTTAGTAATACTTTTCTAGTAAGAACTGCCAAAAATAACAGAGATTAAGTATACGAATACATAAATTGTTTTCGTATACTTAATCTCTTAGTTACGCCAATATTCCGCTATTATCTGGCGAGTGCGATACCGCCACGAGCGGTGCTTTTTGCGGCAGTGTGCGGCGACTCTAATAGCGCGCTCGGTGACGCTAATTGAACGGTTAGCCGAACCGGTCCGTGGTCGCTCCGTGTTTGTTCAACGATTAAACGGAGACGCATGTGCAATGCACGCGTAGATTGGATCTAAAGTTATTAAAGTACCCAGAAGAATACCTATTCTTCTGAGACACACTTTGCATCGTTCGGGCTAAAATATGTTTGAGAAGAAAAGTTATTTGCAATACATGACTAGAAATTGATACATTTATTTTCATGTTATAGGTAGGTAGGTACCTAAGTATATAAAAAGTTCTCCATGTTTGCCTTACGGCGTATAAATATATTTTTTTCTTATAATTATTTACAATCACAGGCATGTTAAACCAATTATCATCTTACAGCTGGCAAATACAGAAAAAAAGTTTAAATTCAATGTCAATTAGAAGACACAGCGTTAGTTAACTCGGTTCACAAGTTCTGTTTGACAAGAGTTAACTCAAACTTGACCCCGGGTTATCTTTGGTGCAAGATTTGAACGGGATTATGTCGCTAGCTCTATGGTTATCTCTTATTGCAAGCGGGTTTAACGTATTCTAAAAGTCAGAGCTCTATCGTATAACATTTAAATGCAAATTCATATACAATAATTATGTCATTTAATAAATGCTGGTTACGCGACCCCAACCGGTTCAATTAGCGATCAGTCAAGCGCATAATTTTCATAAGGTGATAAAAATTTACGCTTACTAATGTAATAATCTCAAATTAGGTTGGGAACTTGGGACTTACTCTGTATAGGTATAAAACACCCAAATGCTTTACCTATATTTAACTTCCGATCCAATATAATTTCAACTGAACTTAACTACCTACCTAAGTAAGTACTTACCTATATTCGAAAATAATATTATGATGAATTATTTTGATCAAAAACAGACCAATAAAACGATAAATACAGATAAAAGGCTAGGATGCATGTTTAGTTTAACATATTATAGCTATTATGTACCTATCTATTTCTCTTTTACTCCATAAATGCATTGCATTTAAAAATCATAGAGCATCAATTACGACTATCGCAATATTAAAAATTAATTAATTCGGACCTAGACGACGTGTAGTGTTGGCTAGATATAGGTAAGTATTTATAATTGTATTTGTTTTTATATAATATGTCATAATTGTTTTTATTCATTTATAAAGTTAAAACTATGGACCAATATTAAACCACCATTTACGATTCTATTACACCTAGCAAGTATCTAGATATTATCTACTTTATAATATATCCCAAGTAACGTATTTCACAGATAATGTTCGACAAGTTTCAATTTTCATGATTTCGTGGGAAACTTTTGCGCCATGTCTTCTGAAAACTTGATTTAATCGTACCTACTATAAAAGCCAATTATATCAGGACTTACACCAGTATGTATGTACGCTCAGCAACCGATCCAGTATGATCACAATGAAACCGGTAGATAAATAAATAGTGCAAAAAGTGGTTTCAAAAATAACCCCCCTCGATTGCAGCTGCCGAGTCGAACGGACTCAAGGCAAACCGCCCGCGTCTTTTAGGACGCATTTTGCAACGCAAATTGATTTTGTTTTCTTTTTTTTCCTTTTTATAAATGGCCAGGGCGTAAAGCTAAAGTGCCTTCTTAGTTTATAGATTGTAAAGTCGTCGATTAATATACTTATTGTTAGTGATTATTTTAAATGTAGCTCTATGACTTCATAAACTTAATGATAAGTATTATAAATAATTATTTAGCGATACGAGTTATTATCGCTCGTATTAAATTGAAACAGATCGATATTTATTACTCAGCAAAAATATTTTAACACAAGCTACCTCTTCCCTATGAATAAATTATAATATTATGCCTAGATCTACTATCTGAAAGTTGTATAGAAAATATCATTATTAGCGATAAGATCGCTTAATTATTACATGGGTAGGTTTTACAATAAGTTGAGTCCTACGGTAATATACGGTATTATCTTAACAAACAAAAATAATTCGCATTTATGAAAACAAAGGTAGCTTGGGATATTTTGAAATATTAGATGCTTATCTAAGTACTTATCTAAACTTAGGTTAGGTAAGTACCTACTGCTACATCTTAATTTCAAAGCAACTATTTACGGATTTTATATTTTTGGTTTTTAACTTACAATAGGTAGGTATCGATCATTGTTCAAACCTCAGAGAAATAATGACGGGAGTACGCAAGCGCTGGCGTTCCCCTCTGCCGAGGTACATGCACGAATCGTTCATCGCCGTTTATAAAAACTAGTTGCTGCGACCGGCCGTCATTTTGCTTCCGTACGTATCGCTGAACACAGCTCCCGAAAATGGTTAATTGTGCAGTGGTTTCATGTAAAAGGCGATCAGAAACATCAAATTTTAGAAAAGACGGTGTTTTTGATCATTCATTAGCAATTTAATTATGAATTTATGCTACTAAAACATCATAAAACTCATTTTGTTTTTCAAGTCTAAACGCCGAAAATCTCTTGGTACGAGGATACAAAATCTCTTGGTACGAGGTTGCTTAAGAGTAGTGATGGGCAACACGCAAACCACAAATGAACGAATGAAGTGAATGAAATGAATGAAGTTTAACTTGAAGTAAAAAATATACATTTTCCCTATACTTATTACTGTTTCATTGCAATGAAACGTTCATTACCATTAGTACCTAAACGGCAGTTCTTTTTGGGGCAACTACTGATGTGGATTGTTGCGGATGGATCAGGCAAATGGAAACTCGGATGAATCGAAATACTATAATAATTAAAATTACAATGAAAATGAAAACCTGTCTCTATTTCTACACACTGACAACTACCTAACTTTATAAAATAAACAAGTGGGTTTTTTTCTATGCCCGCGGAACCAACCAGTCGACAACACGTATGGTATAGGCAGTGCTTCCAGATGCATCTACTGTAATTTTGACTGTTTTACTGTATACTGTAATGATAAAAATACAGTACATGGGTCTACTGTAATTTTTATTTAGGTCATTGTAACTTATTTTGCCTAATTTATGCCCAAAAAGACTTGATTTCTGCAAAAATGTACGAAAACACGAACAAATTATTAATTATTTCCTCGTCTCACTCTTTCTCTCTCCAATTGGGTCGTAGTTCATGTGTTTTTTTTTTAAATTCCATTTTTTTTCTTCAAATTTATCAAGGGATAAAGTAATACATAATGTTTTCTTTCTTTATATACCTTATCCAACGTCTAAAGTACTGTAATTTCATTTTCAAAAAAAGTATAGTTCCCTAGGAAAAATGTATTTTGAATAGAACATCTATAACTGAAATTCACGTAGGCAAAGCCGCGAAAAAAGCTAGTACAAACTACTTAAAAGACCAAAAATAATAATCTATAATCAAACTTGGTATATCAATTTCATTCGTTCCTTCACCATTCAATTCAATCGTTCTTTGTACATAGCACATCACTAATTTTTCGTTTGTGGTTGGCGTAAACATTAGTGTAATTACGACGAAATGTTTATTTGTGTGCGTGTTTTATCTTTGTGTGACGATATTATTTTCGTGTGCGTTTATATGGACGTGGCAAATTTTGTTGCGAGTGTGCAGCAATGTGCAGATGTGTGCTGTACGTGTTTACCTCACCTCCCCCAAAAAGTGGCAGAAAAATATGTACGGCTAAAGATAGGTAAGGCAACTCCCGTCCTTATTTCTCTGAGGTTCAAACTCAAAATTCATAATAACTTGCATCACGGGGCTTTTTGAAAATGGCGGGAAACGACGGTTGCGGAATTATTTAATAATTTTCAGTTTAATGTCTACAGTGGGTGTTTTGTGTTTAATATCACGTTAAATTAATCAGAAAATGTTCGCGAATGACAGTATGGTGAAGTTATTGAAGAATTCAAGCAGGATCTGAAGTTTGGCGCCATGGTCAAGATTCCCACTACGAGCTCGGGAGTGAATGTGACTGTCGAGCTGCTTCGTCCACAGTGATTGACGCTACGGCGTCTCCTGTGGATGAAGACAAGAAGACGCGGCTACCCAGGGTGATGACGCTACGGCGACTCCCCTGGAGGAAGATAGAAGACTATTATACAATGAATTTTCTGTAACATGACATTGGCAAATGACGAACTGTCGAGTCCATTAATAAAATAAATAAATAATAAACTTGCATCACTAGCTAGCATCATTAGCCATTTCCCATAAAGTCGTTAAATATTGGTATGTGCTGTCTGTCTACTGTATAAATAATTCATTTCATTTCCCATGGGCGGGCACTAAACGAAATTAAAAAGTAACAATTGAGAACACACTAACTCTTTGAATAAACTATTAAGCTATTTCGAAGGCGGCAAGTTGGAGTGAGTGTTCCAGTTTTGTGCCGCCTCTCCGCCCTCGCAAGTTACAAGCTCGACGAATAGGCAGGCACGAAGTATGTTGCGATAACGGTATTCAGATAGCTAACGCCGTATGGAACTAATCGGAACTACTGCTCACTTACCAGAGTGCATCTTAGAATATTTTTTTTTACAAATAATTAGTCTTCTCTATTTGAAAAATAATTTAAATAAATAGAAATACTTACTGCATCCTTCTCTTTTACTAGAGTTAGGAAAAAGATAACATCTTTAGGCACGTGTGTACCCCATGGGACCGAAATTCATTCTATCGACGATGAGCGCTGGCTCGAATATTCGGGGGGTCGAATGCCATAGGCTCGAATATTTGTTGAATCGATATACTTAGAACCGACAGCACAACAATCGTAAACCAGAATCGCATTCATTGTAAATCTAGAACAAACACTTTAAATATTTCACTTCACACAAGTGGATGTGGTCGCAACCGCTGAAGTTGTCTGTCCGTCATGTCGCTTGTGAAAAAGGAGCCTATTATTAGAGCACACGAAACCGTATCGCGGCCGACCACATCCGCGCCCGACAGTTGGCTGCTACCACACTACCTAGCTATTGAACGGGTGTTCGTAAAACGGTCAAAAATTAAACGTACCTACTTACAACGATAAAAAAAGGAAAGATTGGGACAGTTGGATGTAACATGTCCAGGGCATTATTGACATTAATTTAGGGCGTCAGGTTTCTTTTTTGAGTGCCAGGTGGTCAGTGGTTCTCAACATATTTCACTTTCGGGGTGCCAGATTTGGGGTGCTAAGGCTAACTTCACGGTGATGTTGATGAAAACAATTTCCGTTTCACATAGGTACAGATGACGTAAAGATAGAATTGAATATCAGTCTTCTTCTTATGATGCCGTCTTTTACGAAGGTTAGCGATCCTTATAGCAATCTGCACTCTCGACAACGCCGCACGGAACAGAGATATCTACTACTCTTGCCGTACCATTGGCGTGAGTTCCTCAGCCATGATATTCTTCTTGATATGAATATCGGTAACCTGCAAAAATTAATAACTTTTGTTTAAAAAAATATATTCATCATCACTCTATTTATTTATATTGCCCCACTGCTCGGGCACAATGTAAAGGAACATCGAGGGAGCTGGGCCCATAATCCACCACGCGGGCCCAGTGCGGATTGGCGGATTTAACATGCCTTAGAATTATTTTTTCTTCTTTTACGGCATGCAGGTTTCATCACGATGTTTTCACCGTTTTGATGTTTCTCCGTCAAAAAAACAGAGGATAAGTCATTGGTACATGGCTGCCCTGGCTGGGAATCGAACCTGGGACCTCCGTATTGCAAGTCCATTGACCCAACCACTGAGCCCCGAGCTCTCTGAAAAAAAATATATTACCGCGAAAAAAAGGAGACAGTAAATTAAGAACATGAGGAAAACTATTATAGGAAAACACATCATCATGGATACTAACGATTAAATTAAGTCCTCATTATTTCAAATACCCCTCTGAACATTGCCAACTTACCTGTTTCAATTGTTACCTGTGTCGGTTCGGTATCGTAGAGTAAAGGTGTGTTCCCCATTGTTCAGGCTACTACCAACCGGCCGGGCCGCTGATCAAGGAGACCGGCGCAGACGCAGAGCGCGCGCTCGCCAGGTATCACCCCCCGCCGCACTACCACGCGCCGCACCCACCGGTAAGCACTAGTTTACCTTTATTTTTAATAATCAATAGATAGAGACATGCCTTGTAATTAATTGGTAGCGATTCTGTTTAATTTAACGTCATTCGAAACTACATATCAAACTCAACTTTAAAGCTCTAAAAAGTAGGCCTCTTCTTATAACTTTGGCGTCGGGTAATGGGAGGCAGCCATTTTAGGTCAATATTCATAGACAGTTTGGAGTGTCAGCTTACTGCTGAGTTTGAGTTCGGTCTTACAACGGTCAGATTTCATACAATTTTGACAGTCTAAGAGCGAGTTCACGCTATGGTCGTTCTCAACACTGACCATGAATTGTTTGTTTTGAAGCATGACAAATTAAAGATTATAACATTAGATATAAGCATTCTACTGTAGGTATGTTCCGAAAACATGTAGAAATGGGTACATTTTTTGTTGATTTTTTATGCAATTAATGGCATCCTGGTAGCCTAAAAAATTGTATGGCAAGAAGCTAATCATATTACGTACCTACCCATTACCCTTGCAATTGTCTTTCAAATTCGCGATTCGGTTCCTTTGCGTGGTAATTATCTCATGACAAAGTGTATTTTACTAGAAAAAGGTCCGCGAAAGGTGAACAAAGAACAAATTTATTGCAAAAATGACGTAAAATGTCGTCTCGTAGTGCTAGACATACCTAATGATGATGTCTCGAACCGCAGTGGACTAGTGTCCTTATTTAGTATTCCCCAATAATATTTTAGGCGAGGCTGTGTGGCTCAGATCCTTTGCCTGCCCATAAGTCTATTATCATCATCAACTATTCGTTTGTTCTCAATCTCATTTGGTTCTCATCGTTCCGTCTGCGTATTTCCAGGTGCTACAGCAGTACGGCCCGCCATACTACCCCGCAGACCTCTGCTACGGACGATACTACAGGCCACCGGGGCCGTACCACATGCCGCCGCAGCCTGATGCACAGGTGGGTAATTAACTTTTCTTTTCTTCTGGTTATTGTAACGATTTTATTATCTTATATCAGCGTGTAACGGAATGGTTGCCGAAGGGAAGGTATTTTTGTTCAGTATCGTCTATCGGAAACAGATCGGAAACTTTCGTTGTAGGAATTTTGGATATCCGCGATTTTTTTTGGACTCTTCAAACATTTTATACGGATCAGCTACTTATGGTCAATTTGTATTTTTTTTATTTTAAAAGTCGTAGAACAAAAGTTTTTTAGTTACCGATACTCTTTTCCGGTACACCCTCTGTATTATAAACACTCAACGACTGTCCTTCGGCCTGGCTGTTTGTCCCCTTATAAGTTATTTGCTAATCGGGAAATTATGCGGTTTGCTAATGAGGAAGGTTTCAGTGCTTAAATAAAATAATAAATCATCAAATCAATCTAAGTACAACTAACAGCAGATCAAGTGTAACACTTTGGATGTTGGACCGTTCTTATTATCTGCGTCGTAAGATTTACAATCGTACTGCAAGTGTTACCATTGATATGCTGTTGCCCATACATACCTAGGTAGGTACTTAAAATAAACTGGATCCGACAGCAACGATAATGAATATAATACTTAATACGCGTGAGTTTTGAAAATAAATACTTACGAGTTGTCGTAACGATAATAAAATAAATTCCTCAATTTTGTATAAGTCACTGGCAACCGCGCCGCGGTTTTTTCTTTTCTTTTCCGCCAGCATCAAGCTAGCTACCGTACCACCAAGGAGAATCCTATTATAGCAGTCCGGTCTCGCGCATAAAGTCTTCTGGTGGAACTATTTGGATGCTGGCGGAAAAGAAAGCTCCTTTTATAAGTACATAAACTTTCAAATTAGGAACTCTCGTAATCAATGCGAAATGGTTTTTTCTTGTTTAATACTTGACTTAAATAATTGGTTATTAAATTAATGATCGATCACATAGTAGCCCGTAGCGATAATCATCATCTATGAAAACTTCTGAAAGCTACCGAATGTCAGATAGTGTTATTTCGATAATTCCATCTCGAGTTAGCTGATATGCGATGTCCATATTTCTATAGCGTTATTGCTCCCATCCGGGATCATTAGCGAAGGTACACACGAAGATATAAGTGTACAAGGGACCTCAATATGGATGGTCGATTTGTTTTGACGACTGCAAAACATATTTTACTAGTTAAAGTAAATAGTTTTAATTGTAAAGAATTTTCAAAAATCAGTCAAGTAGAGGTACTTTTTGAGAAAATCTCATACTCTTGTACACATTTCTCTGTGTTGGATCGTACTTTGTTATAATAATATGGACATGATGTTATTGGCTATGCTTCTGATTGCAGATGGTAGGCGTTGGCAGCGAGCCGTACCCGCCACCGCAGTACTATGGCTCGCCGCCATGCTACCAGCATTCACCACAAAGGATACCATACGTAGGTCAGTATCGGCATGGTTCTCAGGCTCATATGCATAAATGGGGTAATTGAACTGAATATTTTTAAAACCGTACCTACTTATTCAGTAGCAGTTTTCCTGAGGGTTCAATTCCATTGGGGGGCCGCCCAATCCCCAATTACGCTAAGATATTCAGCTCGGACGGAGTCGAAAAGTTAAATAACCAATATAAACTGTCACACCCTTGGTTAATTTCCTCATACTTGCCGGACCAGCTCATTCTGGTTAGGTACCTACTCTACTCATTGGATCGACATTGTTCGACCCAAAATATCTTAACGGAATTGGGTAACATGTTTGCTTCAAGGTAAGGAAGGTGAAAAAGAGAATAATAAAGATGTATTTTTCATTAATGGAGCTCATTTTAAAAATATTGTGCTTCATCATCATACTTGATTTATAGCAAAAATTTTAATTTAAAAATATCCTAGGGTCATAATTATTGCTAGATGCACAACGACCGATCAGTTTTCTAAAATTGAATTTGATGTGTTTCGTTTCAGAATATCGCGGATGCCCGTGCCCATTAAACGCGTGTCCAAAAAACGTCCATATTGGGCCCGTTACTGGTAAAGCCCCTACCGGTGGCGGCCCGCTAGACGTGAACTCAGCCCTCGCGCCGCCCGGGGCCGCCTTCAGACCGAAGGTGCGGGCGTGCGCACTCGACGCCGGCGCAGACGCGCACGGCAGCGGGAAGGTAACACTACTCAATGCTAGGATAACAATAGTAATAACACCCATATTGGCCCTGTTACTGGTAAAGCCCCTACCGGTGGGGGCCCGCTAGACGTGACCTCAGCCCTTGCACCGCCCGGGGCCGCCTTCAGACTGAAGGCCTTCAGGGGACCAACCAATCTCAAAACGATGAAATCATATTATGATAACATGGCGTGATGAACAGAGACGACGCTCTATACCAGCGCAATATCACTGCCGATATCATGTCATGCCATGATACCATTTGATCCTTTTGAGAACCATAATAGCTCCATAGATAACCAGTCCTTAAAATCATATCCACGTCGTCACTCTTAAAATATGTTATATATTAGCAAAGCACTAATACCTGAATGTTGATTACTAACTTTCTTACCTTATTGTCTTCCAGGATCCACCACTGGAGCAAGAGCCGTCGGCAGCGGCAGGCGCTCCCCACCCTTGCCCTCTGCCAGCCATAGGGGGCGCCTCACCAAAGCGTGAGCTCTTCGACGTGCGCGACAACATGCGCGTAATCGGAGACACCCCGGGCCCCTCTGACGCCATAGGGCCCCCCTCCCCCGCGCGCGGCTCCGCGGGCGTCTGTGCGCCACAGCCTCCGCCCATCGCACCACGAAGGGCCCGCCTAGGAAAAGCAATGGCTCGAAGATCTCTAGCGGGAGACGACACAGCCCTACTGTTGTCCGCTCCTCAACCCTTGCTGTCGCACAGCGATGCAGACGACGACGTAATGGCCATATCACCACCAATGTGCGCGCCAATTGACTTGTCGTCGTCGGATGAACGGTCGACCCCACTCGTCGACGTCAAAAAAGAAAACGAAGGACCAACCTACACATCCCGAAAGACCGACGCGCAGGCGTTGAGGGAACATAACACAACCGCGCTCTCTGATCCTGTCGACCACACAGACTCAGCTAAGGCAGTGAAGAGAAAATATTCTCGGCCGAAATTAGAAATAGACATGATTGACATTCAACTCGAAGATAGTTGTAAAACGAACGGCATTGGGGAGCATGTCAAATTACAAAAACGTAGAAAAGTTTCCTGCGAACAGACCAGTGTCCGAACCGAGACTGTTACGAAGGAGCCTAAGAAGAAAGCTGCACAAAGGACCGGAAGGACTCCTAAGACCCCAACTTCTGAAAAGAAAACCGCTAAAAGAAAGTTAGACAATTCTTCAAACTCTCCAAGGGCCAAGAAAATGTTAATAGAATCCTCAGCTGAAGAAGATCCACGACTCAAAAATGTAGCAGCATTACCAGAGGATCCTAGTGTTATGAAACCGAAAAATAAAAGTGCACTTTTGCTCGATAACCTATTAAGAAAAAATAGTGTCGACAGAGCCGATGGTAAAGGAATAAATCCGGCCGAGCTATTTCTATCTCCAAGTGAAAATACGTCTCAAACCTGCTCTAAGAAAACTTTAAATATCAACAATAATATAGTAGAAAATAATGCACCGATCAGTGGTGTACGACCGAATACTATTGCAGCAGTAACTCAACTTATAGAGAAGAAGTTAGCTTATAAAAACGCCTGTAAACTAGAAAAAGTGGATTCCAAAGTAACACACAGCCTAAAATCAGTATTAAAAACACCTAACGACAAGTTGAAATGTGAAGAAACTAAACAACCTAGTGTTAAGTGCAAATCAATTAATGAAAAGAACTGTGGTTCCATTGTGACAAGTGATGCCAATTTGGTTGAAGTTGGTAGAGATAAGTGTGAATCCCTTACAGACAAACGTAACCATGTTAGTATTAATAATAAAAATATTTCTGCAGCTGAGGAAGCTATAAACCCGTTAAGTGTTTCCACGACCGCAAGCCTAAATAGAAATGAAACGAATGTGAAACTCTCTGACGAATCTCATAGTTTACCCGACAAGATGACAGACCAACCCGCAAACGAAGGGAAAGATCCGTTGAATAACACCACTGAGGTAATAACTTTAGATTTAAATAAATCTGATAAAATGAAACGACCCAAATTAGGAGTCAGCAAAGTAAATGGCCAAATGAGACACAAAAGCATCGAGAAGGTTGCTAAACTACTGGTATCTAAGAAGCCAGCTGCTAAAACTGATGACTCTGTTTTGGCGACGGAAAGCGTAAACCTTTTGAAAGAAAATGTTGACGAAATGTCGGAAAATGAAAAGTCTGAGAAAGCGCAAACGAAAAGGTGTAAACTGGGAATCCACATAACAAACGATGAGACAAAGGGTAAGAGCATTGAGAAAGTGGCTAAATTGCTGGTGTCAAAGAAACCAACGCCAAAGACGGATGATACGAGTGCAATTGAAAATGAGACTAAACAATCTATTTACCCCATTCTTGATGAAATAATGGAGCAAGCAACGTCTGAAAAGGCTTTGGCTAAGCGTTGCAAGCTGTCTAATGGGGAAATGAAAGCGAAAAATGTGGAGAAAGTAGTAAAACTTCTTGTATCAAAGAAACCAGCAATAAAGACGGATGAAGCTACTTTAGTGGTGGAGGATGCTTGCGCATCGCCGATTCCTACCATGGGCAGGCGGCCCCGACGTCGGCGCAGTGGCCCGATGAGGCGGATGCGTCGGGCCCCCGTAGCTCTGGCTCCTCCCGCGATGGAGCTGCGAGCACCTCCCCGATGGAGCAACGGATGGAACTGGGACGGCGAAAATTACATCTCCAGAGTCTACCTCAATGTAAGTCCACTATATTATGTTTTAAAGGTTCTGTCGGCGCCTTCGTCGGCAAATACATATTATATATAGCCAGTCAGAAACAGTTTATCGTCTTTTTCCAGATTCATGTTGACGCTTAACTAAGCCATATATTTTTTAACAACTATATAACAAAATGAATGCAATAAATGATTCTATTATATTCCACAAAAGCCCAATTAGAGCTCTAATCTAACTATAATTTACTATTGGTTACAGAACGACGCACGCCTGGACCGCACCGCCCGTTGCTGGGCGCGCATGACGCATGCAAGTGGCGACAGCGTGGCGCGCGGCGACTGCGTGCTGTTGCGCGCTTCGACTGCGCGTGCGCAGCCTTTTGTTGCCAGGGTCGCCAGCCTCTGGGAGAACCCGGACGATGGTCAGTTTTGATAGCTTTTGTAGTTTATGAGATTGTTATGGTCAGTTAACTTAACATTAGTTAAGGCACTCGGTAATTGGTCATGTCGTGATGGGTGACGAACCTCATCGACGTCTTTTTAGAACATTTTAGATTTACTTGGTGTCATTATTGTTGTCACGAGTACAGGTGGTATATCATCGCGTCAGAAAATTGAACCTTTTTTTCGTGTGGTTTAGTGACTAAACCTATTGTCAGAGTTATTCAGGCCGCCACGTCAGAATCCTGCAGTTACGCCGTTCTGACGTGGCCTATCGACTCCTACCGATCAACAGCAACCGGACCAACAGTAAATGTCACTAGCGGTCACCCATTCAAGTACTGACCGCACCCAACTTTGCTTACTTGTACGATAGTTTTCAACATGTACTCGCAATACGAGCCTCTCAACCATGTTATTGGCAAATGTCAGGACTGCTGCTTCTCGTTCTCACCTCATATCTGTATGTTATTAGTGATCTAAAATACACCGTCCATTTGCAGGTGAGATGATGGTGTCTCTGGTATGGTACTACCGGCCCGAGCACACGGAGCGCGGCCGCGAGCCGGCGGACGCGCCCGACGAGGTGTTCGCATCCAGACACCGCGACGCAAACTCGGTCGCGTGCATAGAGGACAAGTGCCACGTGCTCACGTTCAACGAGTACTGCCGGTAAGAGGAGTTCCACATGTCCATCAGATCACACATCGCCTTTATAACTCATAAAACATTTATTCAGGTGTCTAAACCTAAGGCGATTATCACACTGCCCCGCACCACTCAGCATGATGCGTGCAGATCTGCGTCATCGTGCGGGTCACGCGCGTAGTTGCATTTTGTGGATTCACGGCGGCTCTGATTCGTTTCATTCAAAGCTTCCAAAATCACGCATGGCACTGCGGGACTCGGTGTGCCATACCTTGCGTCTCGCCCGCACCTACGCGCGGAGGTGCGTGTTTCTCCGCTTGTAGACGCGTGATTTGCATGAACGCGCGTGGATGCATTTTCTGTATGTTGGACTCTGCGTGTTTTCTATACAAACGGAGATATTTACAAGCAACGTTAGAACACGCATTCACGCGCTACGCTGCGTGGTGCGTGGCAGTGTGTTAATCGCCTAATGGTGGAAGTGCCAACGACAGCAAGCCAATTCCCATTTCTATCATCCATTGCTCGGTTGCTATATAAACAAGTAGATAACTCTGGGTTATCTACTTAATTCAAGTTACTTCTCTATATTTATCTTGCACCAAAGTTAACTCCTGTCAAATTTAACCCTAAGTCTGTCCATGGATATATGATGTAGGGCCATTCCAGTATTAATATAATTGGAATCCTTGTACTGATATCAAATCTCTCATGTTTATTACAGTTATAGAAAACGACTAAAAGCAGTCGAGGAAGGTATCACGATCGCCCCCACAATCGTACCCCCGCTGCCGGCCAGCGAAATCACGCCCTTGGTCGCGCCCAACGACTCCAAGCTACCGCCATCGGTCTCACCGGAGCTCGTGATGTTCTGCCGGAAGGTATACGACTTCCGCTCCAAGAAGATACAGATGCCGAACAAATGAACTCTTACAAGCACAAGTTCGGATACAGCTAGCAACATCTGTGACGGTACTCGTCCGAGTTAGTGAAGTCGATCTCGATGGATGCGCTACTTTTGTAAGCATAGAGTGCGGGGCTTCCCCTAGTCAGCCATTTTTTGACAAATACTAATCCGTGAAAATCTTTGGAATCCAAACATATTTCGTAAATTTATCGGTATAGAATTCAGATACGTGCTTTACAAATGCATACGCAATATTATTTTTGTGTAAGTAATGAATTCAAGTCTTAGTTTTTTTACAAAACAAAACTAAGATTTATCCGCGATCGAAAGAAATATTTTGGAAACAAACATCGTGCATGGGTATCTAAAATTCTATATCGAAGAATATGTCACGTTGCAAATGATTTTCAATGATTTTTGACACAAAATGACTGTCTAAGTTACAGTCCCCTTAAAAAGGAGTTAACACCAAAGTTACGTTACAAATAACTATGATTTAGTTTCGCGGCGGTACTTCACGATACTCGGTGACAGGACTGTTGAGTTCCCCAGAGTCGGAACAACATGTCAACTCCCCATAGGTCCTAGTGTCGTCCCCAAACCCTTAAATTAGTACAAATCGCATTCCCGGATGCAAACCGTAGAATGTGTGGACTGTTTTATGTGAAATATTTGTTTAGTAATCGCCGTTGATTCATTTGGTTGCTTGTATTGTGATTTGTCGTAGATGATATATGTCTTTTAAAGATTTCTAATTGATTTGCTGTATTGTCTTGATTTCGATGAAGAATTATTTTTATCAAAGGATGCCTTTTATAAAGTGTAAGTAGTTGTAAGAAATCATGATTGATGGATGATGCATGATTATGTGCATGCAATTTATTTAGCTTCTGGTGTCCCAGCTGCGTACCTAACTAATATATTCTTGTGCGAGAGCGAGATGTATGTGCTGACTTTCTGTTTTCTTGCATGGTCTAATCTCTAATACAAAAACAATATACTTGACGAGGCGACTTGCGATAAGGAGAGTTAGGCAGTGCGCAGACCAGAGTCACGACTGTTTTAAGACAGACTGCTTTACAGACATTATGAAGCGCGCACACTTCAAACGAGACGTCTCCTAGACAAAGCTGTCTAATACCTACGAGTACTGCTCAGCGACAAGTCTGTCTTAAAACAGTCGTGACTCTGGTCTGCGCACTGCCTTAGTTAGCGATACACCCGGAGTTAATTAAAACAAAATGGAGTTTTCACGGATTAAGTCGCTAACTCTAGGGTTAACTTTTGTCGCAAGTAGGCCTTTACATAAGCATATTGTCTTTGATCTAAGATTATGTTTCTATTTGGCTGCATGGAGATGAAAAGGCATTTATATTACACATATTTTAATTAATTGTTACATTGTTGTCGAAGTAGAATCTATATTAAATTATTCTCTTATTATTTAAGTGCAGAATTGTGCCAGGATTGAATTTAGTGGATCGAATGGTTACGACCATCGAAGGCTTATACAGCCTGAACCTAACAAACTCGCCAAAAGTTGTTTACTTTTTTTTGCTAAAAGTCAACGTAATTTCGCACAAAATATCCTAAATAATACTTTGTTTTTGCCATGTCCACATAATTCATTCATTTCTGTTGATTATAAACGTTTTTTATATATCAGTTTCAAAGTTAAATACTTAAACAACTTATGAATAACTGAAATATTTTTCTGCGTCTAATTCAAATGAAAGAGACCGAATGAACGTATTATGATTTCTGAGCTTCTTTATGAAAGTCTATATTTTGGTGAATTTGCTAGGACAGCCTGTGTATCCAGAGCCTAACATGAGTTTAATGTTGCATCAAATCATCACAATGAATTTCTTTCCCCGCCTAGTAAAAATATTATCAAAAATACATCGTAGATTTTCATGTAACTCTGACTCTTATTCTAAATACAAATAAGTCAAATAGTTTCATTCAGTAAATCACCACAACACTTCATAATTAACAAAACCTAATGTGTAATGTTGATAATAAAATTGTAGACATTGCCTTCAAAGGAATTGATTGTAATAATTCACTGTCTTCACTTTCTGATAAACGTTTTTCAAAGAAGACTGGTGATTTTACGAAACCGTATTAAGGAAATTCATCAATTTCTTTACGTTTTACATTAACTTTTGTATTACAAGCTGATGTAAAAATTAGGTACTGAGCTCGTTCGCACACAATTTGACTACCAAATTTTTACTTCTACCATTTAAAAATGTATTAGTCTTGTATATTTTCATACAAATTAAACCATATAAAAACACATGTTTTTGACTATCCTAGACTTATACTTAACATGCTTCGATTGCGATGTTTTGTTATAATTTGATAGTTAAATTGCGTGCATAGAAGTTTCATACTAAAATTATATACGATGGGAAATGAATTGTCTAATCTAAAGGCTGGCTAACTATCAGAGCTGTGTGAGATAGTTAAATATAATCCGCCAATCAAATTGCTTTATTTAGCGAGGCTAAATGAAGCAATCTGATTGGCGGATTTGCCTGGTGTATAAGCAGCCAAACACACTTCATTTCTCGGTCCTCGTACAACCAAACATTTTCACGACAACAACGTCAGCCAATATTACATTAAAAATAACAAATGGGAACATTGTAACATATTTTAAAAACGTAATTTTAGTGCATAGATGTAACAACAAAAATCACTTGAGTGTTGGGTGAAAAGAGATATATTGTACGACTTTATTAGTGAAATCTCTTTTATCATTAGAAAACATAATTTTAAGTAGCGCGGAATAAAGATATATTTAACGTTATTCCTGCGTGGAAGATTGAAAAGGGCATTTATACGTTTGCAATTTGTGTACCAACTCTCTGCCTTCTATATTTTCTACTTGTTTACTATTTATTCCTAACGCACCAAGTTTACTGTAGGAGGGTTTGATAAATCTCTTATTTGTGTTGACTATCACTCGGTTGATGTTAAATTATGTTGTCCAATTTTTTGTTTATAAAATCAAAATGTTATTCTCCAGTGGGACTTTTTACACCTTGATTGTCGTGGCACTATTGTGCTATTTTTAGAAAGTTATATCAACTTTACTTCGAAATATAGGTAAGCACGTAACTTTTATCTAAAGCGTGTTCTACTTTTGTATGGGAATGAAAAGTTTAATCGAAATGTTCGGATGGCAACTTTCGTATCAGTCTCACTGGTAATCTATTCCAAAGCTATGTAATTTATATAAGTTTCTTATTTTATTCTTTCGATTGCTTGATGCCAAAAATTTAGCAGAAAATCTTTGTATTATTCAGTAATGTGTACTGTACTACCCCATCCCTTTCTATTTAGGTTTAACGAATTTCGGTAGCATCTGCGTGCCATTTAAATACATTGATTGGACCATTTTATTCCCTTGAAACAATCGGTATAAGTTAATAATAATTTATATTACCATACTTACTGAATTGTTACATTTTTTAATTAAATCCCATTATTGTTGCATATATGTATACTGATCATTTACACTTTTACAGGCATAAATACTAGTATACCGCAACCCGACTTACTCTGGTAGGTATGTTATTCTTTATCTTTCAATTCTTGTATGAATTGTAATCATATACAGGGCGAAAGGAGATTGCCCATTTTAGTATGGAGCGCAGTTTCAATTCAATTGAAATTGAAAAACTTATTCAAAGTCAATAATTCAACAAAATGCAATAATTGAACCTAGTGGTATTTTGGCGTGCGTTTTTAATAACTAGACCAAATCTGAAAGGTCTAAAAATGATGCCTCCCGTTCCTACTCCCAAAATTATAAAAAGGATGGCTATAAAGTACTTTTAGATTTGTCAAAGGAGCGTAAAATTAGAAAACGCACGAAAGAATTGCTACCGTTATTGTTGATTTAATTAAATAACATTGGGATACTCCTTTTGAGTTAGAAATGATCACAGACGTGGGGTTTTTTGAACCTTGACAACCGACCGACGACGAGTGTTTTATTTTGCGATATTTTCTCTATGTAAATTTTATTTATACAAGAGCATTCATTGGATTGATGCGCAGATTTTACCGAAATCATTACCTACTCATTATTAATTAATTGTAGAATTAATGAGTAAATTCCATAATAATACTATTACTATAAGTGAGCTCTCCCTTGCTTGTAGGTGGATTGTTTTCAAGAATGTTACCTGGTATTCCGCAGTTGCAACTTTCTTATAGTCAATGATTTTTAGAAATAGGTTTTACTAATAAGAAAAATACCTTGTTTTTATTATTTAATTTATTTGTTTCAATGAAAATTATATAGGTATATTTTTATTATTGTAACCTACATAGTTATGTTGGCTGTAATTTAATATTGATGTAATTAATATATGTATTTTTATTTCCAACTGTGTTTCATTTAAGTAATCCTACCGATATTACCTACAATCGACAGTACATCAGTGGTAACGCATACGATTTCAACTCTTATGAAGTAGACAATGACCGGTAACCACCCAAAGTGTTAGCCCTAATTTTTAATTGCTGTACATTGCGGAGTGGGTCTACTGCCGCGAAGAAGGGGTTGGCGGTCATACTTTTATTTTATTTATTCCCAATTGCCACCTGGGGGCGATCCATGTATGCGACTGGGAATATTACGGCTAATTCTATAGCGGCCACTTTCTAATCCTAAACGTCACTGTCATTCATATGCTACAACGTGTAAGAGCGAGCGGGACGCATCGCTTAGCTGCGACTAATATTAGAGTAAGCAATCTAGAATTAGGTACAATAATGGTGATTGGAAATTATACGTAGGTACGTAGTCATGTCAGAGACCAAATTATATAGTAATCAAGTCATTCAATATTACGTTTACTTACTGACCTCTACGTTTGCTTTACAATATTCAACTCTATACGAGTCCCAAATTCCCACTTGCGATTGTACAATCGACAGCACATCAATGGTAACACAAGGGCACTCTGAACGACGGTAATATGACGTAGATTGAAATGGTTTTGGGTACGTTGATGTTATATCGTTTGTACACTAGAGCCTTTCAGTTCTTGTTCAGAGGAGCAGTATTGATCTGCGCTGCGCTTCCTGCCTGCATCTGTATTGCATATAAATAAATCTAGGTCATCCAATGATAGGACACGTTACCTAGAGTGACCTATGAATTTAAAATGAGAAATAATTTCTACTGCTTTCGAATTTGCCTAGTAATTAATCTGCACAGCAAACCTAGGTTTAGATTAGAATCATTTTATAACTGTTTTATTTATTACTTGTACATGTACAGCTAATAGCAGATCAACTGTAAAACGACGCACATAATAATATGTGCGTCGTAAGAGTTGAAATCGCACTGCAAGTGTTACCATTGATCTGCTGTTGTCCGTACTTTGGCACGACTGACTGTCAAAATTGTATGATAAATTACAGTTGTATAATAAGATTTACCTTAACTATGAGTGTTAAATTCGATTTATAATAAGATCCAACTTAACTATGACTGTTAAGTTCGATCTTATTTATACAACGGTCACTCTAAACTAAACTCGAGAGAGAGAACTCGGTGGCGCAGTGGTTGGGTCAATGGACTTGCGATACGGAGGTCCTAGGTTCGACTAGCAGCCAGGGCAGCCAACCAATATACCAAGTGCACCAATGAGTTATCCTCGGTTTTTTCGACGAAAAAACTTACGTACCTACATTTATCAAGTGCTCTCAAAACGGTAAAGGAAAATATCGTGATGAAACCTGCATGCCGTAGAAAAAATGTAAGGCATGTGTAATCTGCCAATCCGCACTGGGCTCGCGTCGTGGGTCATGGCCCGAGCTCCCTCTATGTGAGGGAAGGTCTGTGCCCGAGCAGTGGGGACATATAAATAGACTAATGATGATGACTCAAAATTTCTCACGGGGCTGACATATTAAGGATATTTTCTACCAATAGTAGGCCATTTTTTGTTTGGATTAAAAAAAATCACCAATTCAACAAATAATAATATAGTTTATTTGCTAAAACGTCATGAAATAGACACCGAAAAACTTTAGTTTTCTATTGTAATAATTTCGTTAAATAGGTATATACCTAATTCACAACATACAGTACATAAATGCTTAGATAAATGTATTTTTCTACTGGAATGACGGCATCGAAACAATTATGATTTCATTTAATAGGCAGTCAGATAGGTCCCGCTAAGTGCATTGCATGCATAATAAAATCCTTAAAAGGGACTCTACAGATACACGTTGGTGTGGACCCAATGTTTCCGTGCAAGCCTTAAGGGGCATACTCCAGTATCATTTCTTATACAAAGTTCTTTTGCGAATAACTTTTAATAAAGAACTAATATGCACACAATCCACAGAGTAGGTACCGTCTCTGTGACACAATCCAACTACCAAATCAAAATATGAATTATGTATTCCCCGATACAATGTTTTGTTAATCTGGGATCGCAATAAAGATTTAATTTAGTTTAAAATATGAAATATTTATTCGCGCTGCAACAATGACAAATCTTCGAATTCTATTTTGATTTGGAGAGGAGTTCAAATACTACAAGCTATGCACAAAAGAATTTTAGAAATCGAATTCGGAGGATACCTTTTAAATTCAAATGACCGGGTTCAATTCAAACCCGTGAAACGGGACAGTTTCGGAGATATAATAATAATTAAAGTACAGACGACAACACACAAATGTAGACATTTTGTGCGACGGTATAATTATAACCTAAGTAGTTTGCAAAGCCTTTGTGTTGTCGACTGTACATTAAATTAGCAATCATAACTTAGTTTTCTCTGAGGTAAACATTCGGATGGACATCGTAAAATCAAGTAATATAGTAAGCAAAGATTTAAATCGTTTAAATCTTTGATAGTAAGTACTTATCTAAATAACGACCCTGTCTCTTGTATAGGAATAATGAGTAGTTACAACTTCTTTCGATACAATAAAAGATATATTCAGGTCTGGATCGGAAAATTTCAGGATAGTTTCAAAAGTATCGTATCAGCCAGTTGTCTAAAATCGTACAAAATAGAATAATATCTAGGTATACTAAAGCCCAAATCAAGTGTTTTATTTTGTAAACAAAAACTAATAACATTTTAAGATTTTGTGTGTATTGCATAGTTATTTTCACATTATTAGATCGGATCACTTTATTTTCACAATGATGAACAGGATCAGAACAGGTTCAATCAATCAGTTCCTTCAGTGTTACATCACAAGAGGTAGGTAAATTTCTTCCCGTGGTACACCGAGGTGAACAGCCGAGGTGGACCACGGGCAATAACCCAATTAGATTATCATATTTGTTTACAAAATAAGACACTTGATTTAGGCTGCGGTATACTTCACAATGACGAGTACTTAGGTCCAGTGGTCTTTTGTCTGGCGGGTAAGGACGGTTGCGAAATTATATGATCATTTTCATTTCATTGTATACAGTGGTTATTTTGTGTTTAATGTCACGTTAAATTAATCAGAATATGTTCGCGATCGACAGTATGGTGAATTTATTGGATAATTCATGCAAAATCTGAAGTTTCAAGCAATTATCAAGAGTCCCACTACGAACTCGGGAGTGAACGTGACTGTCGAGCTGCTTCTTCCAGTGACGACGCTACTACGGCGACTCCTCTGGAGAAAGAGAAGATAACTTGGGTCCAGTCAAATGCAGATAAAGTATACAGGGGGATAATAAAAGTAGAATTTTTTACCAGTAAACTACTAATGTTAAGAATGTCTTCATTGAATATTTTATAGTGCAGACCATGTAACAGCCGACAGCACATCAACCTACACAAAACCATTCAATAACCATCGCTTTGAGTACCTATATAAATGCACATTTTGAGAAAACCTCAGAGTATACTTACATATATTACCTAGTTTTACAAATAATATGCTCTGCAGTTGTTGTGTGGAAGTAATCTCTTATAGCCAGAAGACTACGAAAATTGTACTACGCAATAAAATACTGTATTTGTAGCGATAAAATGTATTGATTTTATCTGCATTTGACTACCTACCTAGGTAGTTTATAAATATCAAGGGCGGGCCCTAGGTGATGCAACAGGGGGGTATTCCCGGGACTGCTGAGCGGTGGGATGGGAGTTATCGATCACTGGCAGTTGTTGAACAAACTACCCACCCAATCCCCCAACCCCCCAACCAAACGGTCGGTTAGGGACTTAATTGAAGGGGAGAGGGGGAAGGGTTGGTCGGACTTCCTCTGATGCAATTGGTTTTACTAAAGAGTATTTCCGGCTACAAAATTATATTTGTGCAGGATTCGCATGTTAATAACTGAAAAACAGAACTTGGGATAACTACTATAGTTTTCCAATTAAGCCTTAAAACACATAGGCGCGATCTGCACCCGGCTTGCGGCCAATTGAGACACACGCATGCCCCGCCCCATTTTCTGCCGTCGTTAACGTCCAGTAGGTAGCGGATTGCGGCCTAGACCTCCGATCGCTACCTATTGGACGTTAAAATGCACAGAAAATGAGGCGGGGCATGCGTTTCATTCAACTGGCCGCAGGCCGCAAGCCGCGTGCAGGTCCCAGCTGTGTGTGGAACGCTAATCATTTAAGTAAACACCTCTTTTGGGGAAGTACTTAATTTAGGTTTTAGCTCAGTATTTTCGGAATATAAGGGAAATGCAAGAGATTTATGTCTTTTTCGGTGCCGATGCCGCCATCAATTAGTACATAATTTAACATCTAACATCGATCTAAAAATAATTGGCCTTTTCAAATCCATCTTTGGTACAAGTGTAACCCAAGACGGATATTATTCCCCTGCATAATCCACTTTTTAGATACTTCCGAAATGCTACCTACATCAGTCAAAGAATTAAGGCGTGTGACGATTTCTAGCTAAACGCTTACTTAAGTAGAATAATACTATATTGTTGGCAGAATGTCACCGCGCCTTATAATTCCCAAAGCTTTCAATTTGTTGGTAAAATATCTAACTTACAGTAAATCCTCAGATCCCATTTCATACACACACTTTTTATACACCATTTTATACACGACGGCTGATTCGAGATGGGGTGGTTAAGCTTACATTTAAATTAGAAGAGATTTTTTGTTCAAAACTCGTGTTCTTAATTTATAATATGAGAGGAAGACTGCATCGCTTCAACATATTTTAAATTATTAAGACAAAACTGCACACAACTTCGATGTACAAAACTTATTCCTTTGATGAAGAAAATTCTCATATCCGAGGCACAAAACTTCCCCAACTTTGTGGAGTCGGTGCAGACTCTCACCCCACTTTAGAATAGTGTACATTATTAGAACATGATGAAAAATTTCTTGCCGTGGGCAGGACTTGAACCTGTGACCTTGTCATTCCGTGACATCAGCAAGAAATTCTAATCATGTTCTAATTTATTCACCGAGCAATAATGCGTAATTCAAATTCTGAGTGTACATTATGTCGCAAATACTCGAGTATATTCTCTGCATATTTATACAAAAATCTTTTTTTAATCAAGTACTCTCCCTCTCATCTTTGACCACTTCTAAGTTAATATTAAGAGTTAAACAGTCCCCACACCCAGCCACCTTGTATAAGAACAATTAGTTGTTTAGGCCGACCATATGATAACTAAGATTTTTAGAGAATTCTATTTTAGACAGGATGTGATCTACGGGTATATTACAATTATGTCTATTCTTCAAATTGAAGTGTCTTTTCTCTAGTTAAATAATAACAAAAGTTACAACATGCATGACTACTATAACTGCAATATTTGTATTTTAAACTCTTACTAACACTTATTAAAGATCAGGGATTTGACCCCAATTCGCTTCATTGAAACTACATAAAAATAACACATAATTTTCCTTTCATTTGAAATGCTGAAACTGATGCAAGCATGCAAATATAATTTGGGTCAACACAAAACCATGAAAATTTAAATATAGGCTTCATAGGCTGTGATGTTCAATAATTATAGTATGAAAGTCATTCATAACAATTAACAAATTAAATTTTTCATAAAATATATGCAATCTTACCAGAATACTGGGTAGCTACAAAACCAACCCGATTTCAAACATTCTGAATAAGTATGATCTTCAAATTAAACTCATATAAAAGGATATCAAACTAAAAATAATATTTGTCCTTAAAATTCGCTTCACATATTTTTATAACAGTCACATTGCTATAGCAAATGCTTTAGAGTACCTATACACATAGAATATTTTAAGACAGTTATTAATTCACATTGAAAATGCTAGTATAAATTCTGTCACATTATATATAACTCAATATTTCTATTCTACCTTGAACACTAACAAAGGCAAAAATGAAAATACAAATTATTTCATACAAACATTTTCAATGTGCATTGTTCAGATTTATTTAACTACATGTATAACATCGAAAATCCCTCAAGAAATATTGTATGGCCAGTATAAAGAGTGCCAAAACGCTTCAGAAGTTGCAACAGCTGTTAGTTTTACGTGCTGTCTTATAAAATGCTTTACTAGTCATAGTCAAGCTGTCAGATTTTTCAACCAAGTCATCCAATTTCTCTCCTCTGTCTAACACAGCTTTAATGGTATCATGCAGAATGATTTTAGTCTCGTCAAGGTCTCCCTGGATCTTGGTCATAGCGTCAGCCTCTCTGGGGTTTTGGTATCTGGCCAAGTATTGCGGCAACACGGGAAAGTCGATGGTGGCCTCGGTTCCCATGGCCCAGGAGCTCGCTGGAACTCTAGCCGAGAACTCGTCCATGATCTTTGTAATCAATGTATGTGCGACCCGGTTGGGATACTCGTGGTCAGAAATAAATACGCCTGCTAAGTTATCCCCTCGCACATACACTTGCAACATATATTCCCCCTCTTTCACAGACTGCCTCGATGCTGGCTGGGTGCGTTCAACTACAGTCTTGGAAACAAAAGTCATGAATTCTTGTACAGACCCTCGTTGGAAGAAACTGAAGCTCTGTAGTTCGTAAGCAGCCTTCAGTATTGTGGCACTGTTCACTCCCTTGTAAAGCACAGCCAAAGCATACACTCTCACCATCTTGCAAGCACCAGCAGGGCCGTTCTACTTGCGACAATGTGAAATATTTCCTGAAAAGATAATAAAATTGTTATATTGTATGAACTTGGTCAAAGAACTTAGAATGTTATTCATGAAGAAATTTTGTGAAAGCTGGCTTACCAATTTTGGGGTTTGGAGGTTTATTGAATTATGTTGGGCCAAACAACGTTCAGCCAGCACCATCAATCCAACTGCATCAATTTTTCCTCAGAAATTATTTAAATTACCGAAAACCAATTAAATCTCTGCTACACCCTTACAGTGCAACGCAACGCAAATGGACGAATGAATGAATGGAATAATCCAATGAATCAAATTAAATAATTGAGTGAAGGAAAACAAAAAGAATGAATATATTTTTGACCTGGTTTCGAGATCATTAGCCGTGATTGATAACGATTGATATAACTCATAGAAAATAAATATTGCTTTCACCCAACCCACTGTGCTTCGTAGTTTACTTTTAAGGTGAAAAGTAGGAACCACGGAAATGCTTCCTTGCTGACGATGTTACTTTTTCATGTGTGGATAATGGAATGGATAGGGTTGCTAGATTGGGGTGGGTGGGTCTCTCGCAATGAGGGGTTTTCAAAGTGACAGTTGTAAGGAAAAAAACCAAGCTTTTTAAGTTGGTAATTAATAGTTGGCGTTGCACCGAGGTGCGATATCATCGTAAAAAAAACACAGCGCCATGAATGTAACTTTGAAACCCCCTTATTTTAGGGAAAAATATTTTGGGGAAGTGGTACGATGGGGAAAAGTTTTCAAGATGGATAATTTTGTGACCACATAATAAGGCTTAAAAGCCTGTGGCGGATGCTCAAAAGTTTCAGCCGACTGCTAAAATTCAACTTATAAAACACAGTCTTCACTTCACCGAAGAAGATGACGAACTCCTAAAATATAATTAGGCAATGCTCGGCGAACCATGGCTAGAAATTGTTCATCATTTTAATTTGTTCGACGATAATGGCTTAATGCATAAAACAAGTTCTAATTTAAAATGATAATGTGTTTCGTAAAAAAAATTGGGATTTTTTTTGTAAAATATATCATTTTGGGGATTTTTTTACCAATCCGGGTAAATTCGAAAAGTCTAATCTGGCAACCCTTTGTTTTCCATTTCATTCGTTCGTTTGTTCAATTCGATTGTTGTTGATTTGTAATTTTTCGTGAATTTGTGTAATTTCCTTTTTAACACCACTTTGCAAGTTTGTTTACATCATGTCAGAGAGCTCGGAAAAGGTAGAAAGTGGTTCTGATGCCCGCCGGCGAATACTAAACATTGCTGTGTCCACTGTGCTGCTGGAAACTGGTTTTGCCGCAGCGGACCGAGTTTCTCTAGAAACTCTTACTGAAATGCTTCAATGCTGTAAGTAAAACCTTCATATTGATGGGGCTAAGCTTAGGCCAAGATTATGATACACCACGCGGGCCCAGTGAGTGCGTATCAGCAGCCTTTTCTTTTTTATGTTAGTAGTAAAGTTTTATGCCACTGCAGGGGCATAGACCATCCCTTACATCGGGAGAGCTCGGCCATGGTCCATGAAGGTCCAGGGATTGGTAGAATACACAGGCTTTAGACAAATCATTGATTATTTTTATTGTCAAGTGTAATTGTTCTGTCAAAAACTTCATCATTTTGAATACATACCTACAGTCTATTACCCGGGATAAGTATCCAGGTGGCCTCAATAAAGTTGCGATTTTCTCAAAATATTTTTATAGTACATTGTTTAGAATACACACTATGTAATTGTAAAGACTTTTAAAAAATCAGTCAAGTACATTTTGAGAAAATTGCAACTTTATTGAGGCCACCTGGATACTTATCTCGGGTAACAGACCATACATAAAATGTGTATTATTTTTAGAAAATCATATTGTACACGTCAAGTGTAACACTTTGGACCGTTCTTATTACTTGTGTTGTAAGAGATGAAATTGTACTGCAAGTGTTGTGCCATTGACCTGCTGTTGTCCATACATGACTAATCTGAGGATACAATCTGGGACCAATATCAAGAGTCTATTTAACCGTACCTAATTTGTCCGCACCAAAAAAAGTTGGCCTGGGAAAAGTGCCTTAACTCTTCATTTGAGTCTCAAAACGCAATATTTTTTGTGGTTTAATGTGTCATCTTGTAGGCGCCTGTGGTATTTTTCGTCTATAGTAATTATTTCCTGTTTCCAGTTTTCACTGAAGTTGGCAATTCAGCCAAAGGATATTGTGAACTATCTGGAAGAGTTGAACCTGTTCTCGGCGACATTTTCATGGCTCTCATCAATATGGGTATGTATTATGTTATGTGTCATATCATCATCATCAGTCTATTTATATTGCCCCACTGCTCGGGCACAGACCTTCCCTTACATCGAGGGAGCTGGGGCCATGATCCACCACGCGGGCTCAGTGCGGATTGGCGGATTTCACATGCCTTAGATTTTTTCTTCTATGGCATGCAGGTTTCATCGCGATGTTTTCCTTCAACGTTTTGAGATATAGTTAGTACCAAATTAATGTAATAGAAGAAAGGTGCATATGTTGCCGAAAACTTTTGCACTATTTGGTGGTAAAATAACATTGAAGCAAAGGAAATTTTGTAGGATCTTGGGATTCTTCACCCCTATTCTTGAAACGGAACCTTTCGGCCCTTTACCTAATCACCAGCGTGTATTTGCTTCGTTACGTGAAATTGGCGGAATTGTGAATACACATGCGATACCACAATTAAAGCATTGAATTGAAAATGGACATACCTACTCAGTTAAAAAACTAGGAATATCTACTATTTTCCTAACATTATTATTTTATTGCGACGACATAACTTCGCATACCTAACTAGAAATGCTACTTTTCATTTATAATAAATGAAATAACTTCAAAAAGGAGATTCTCATAATTACAGTGTATGTTTTTTTTATTGTCACAGGTATAAGCGTACAAAACTTGCAGCAATACGCAGCACGTCCAAACAGACATGTGATCCAGCCTCCGCAGCAGGCTCCGGCCCCGAGAACCCCTGCGATGCTGTCTGCGGGATCCAAAGCTAAGCCCGCTCCGCACATACCATTCCACTTGCCACCATTACCAGATCCTCATGCGTACATCAGGACACCGGTAAGTGATAGATATTAACTGAGTAACCACTTCAGTAATATTATACCAGGGCTAGTATTTACTGAGACGTAGAACCTTGGGGTATTCAACTAAAGCATTTACTGGGCCCATGTACTCAGAATCTTTTTATTGCAATTAAATACATTGTGTATATTTTTGCATGTCAACATTTTTACCCCACTGTGTAAGAGAGGGTTATGTTTTTCGAGTGTATGTATAATTCTTTGGCACGCCCTGGATTTTAACATATGAGGTGTCGTTAGACTCGTCTTGATTGTAGGAATGACAATAGTATAAAAATTTAATAAAAGTAATAGTGCAGCCTTTTTTATATATAAAAATATTTTTAAAAATTACATTTGCACTACTTTACATCAACAAACTCATCTTCACTTGTAATCAGATGAGACTGAAGTCAAACAAATGGCTCAATTTCATATAAAAACTTCCTAAATAGCCTCTGAAACTTATTTCTGACATTAATATTCTGTGCGCATAATTTCAGACACATAAGCAGCCAGTTACGGAGTATGAGGCAATTAGAGAGAAAGCCGCCAGCCAGAAGAGGGATATAGAAAGAGCATTGACGAAATTCCTGGCAAAAACCAGTGAAACACACAATCTATTCAATACTGAGGATAATCAAGTATTTCCATGTAAGAGATATAATATACTTAAGGCAGTTGTCCCATCGCTGGCGAGTAAAGCGAGCAACTATCGGCTATTTTCTAGCTATAGAAACGTAGAATAGATAATCGTCATCAGTCTATTTATATTGCCCCACTGCTCGGGCACAGACCTTCCCTTACATCAAGAGAGCACGGGCCATGGATCCACCACGCGGGCCCAGTGCGGATTGGCGGATTTCACATGCCTTAGATTTTTTCTTCTGCGGCATGCAGGTTTCATCACGATGTTTTCCTTCACCGTTTTTGAGAGCACTCATTAAATGTACGTAAGTTATTCCGTCGATAAACCCGAGGATAACTCATTGGTACATGGCTGCCCTGGCTGGGAATCGAACCTGGGACCTCCGTATCGCAAGTCCATTGATCCAACCACAGTATTGCTGCATCTCTTTTGTATGTATTCTTTTGTACGTTTCTATAGCTAGAAAATAGCCCATAGTTGCTCGCTTTACTCGCCAGGCGGTGGGACCACTGCTGGTATCTAGAAGCTGAGAAAGGCAAATATTGCTTCAAAACGATAAGCCAGAATGCTTTTTGCCCACCTATTCACTAACTGGTAACTAAGCAAGTATAGGTCTAAATACACTGGTTTGAACATATGCACTGCTGTAACCGGGAATCACTGGTAGCCGCAGCACAGGGAAACCTATCCTTGTGTAATAGAATAAGTCCAAATAAGTTTGTTACTGAGCTGTACTTAGTTTCTTGTTTTTCCAAATAAACTTTTTTTTTTGAGCTATAACAAGACCACTGTGAAACTTGACAAATGCAAATCAAAACATACCTAGTTACTAAACGAAATACAACATCCTTTTTTTCAGTAATAGCCTGCAAGCCTACATTCCCGGCATACTTATCATGCCTGCTGCCTACAGATCAAGTATTTGATTTTGAAGAGTTGGAGTACCACTTCCAAGTAGCAAATAGGACTGAAGACATGCCTGCAGAAAAGAAAGGTTTGTGCAATTATTTAAGCCTGTAATGTCCCACTGTTGGGAAAAGGCCTCCCCCCAACACTTCCACTCATCTCTATTCTGCGAAGACTCAGACCACCCTCTCTTAAAAGCGTCCAGTTCATCTCGCCATCGTTTGCGGCCACGTGGCCTTTTCGCGTTGTTTGGGGTCCATTTGGTTGCGATTTTATGTTATTTTTTTGCAATATTTTTTGTTTATATTATATGAACCCTTTTAGGCTTTTATGCCTCCCGGCACAGGCATAAAAGCCTAAAAGGAGACTCCGATTACAGAAAAATGTAAACAATCCTATTGATGTCAAATATTTTATATTATTATTTATATGAAGATATATAACTATTATGAGTGAGTTTGCGAGTATAATGTGTTTATATCGTGGGCACTAGGTTTAATCCTTCTAATACTAAACCTAAGCGCAACTGGCACTCATATGCTACATCACGTTGAACAGAACGCCTCGCTAATTAGTATGTCATACTCTAGAATCGCTACAATTACTTATTAACACTTTATTGTACACACTGATACATTAATGTAACAAAATAAAAGACGTGCACAAATGGTAACTTATCTCTATGATAGATTTCTTCCAGCAAACCCCATGAAGTGATAACTTTAAATTAAAGGTAGACAGTGTGTAACTGTCTGAATATAGTTAATAAATAAATGGATAATACAATATTAAACTAAATACGAATAATATTAATTATATTTTACTTTTACTCTTTAGGTAGCTTCTGCATTACCTGAATCGCACGGTTTTTCATATAAATTCTGTGAGACGCACTAATTAATGTTTCTGTTGTTTCAGATCAATCCGACAATGAAGGTGACAATGGTGGGGACAACGATAACGCCAATAACTCCCAATCTGAAACTCAAGATATTCCCACAGTGTCTAGCCCAGAGAGATCGAAAACCTGAGATGAGATGTACAATTAGATATAAGCAAAGTTTTTGTAAATCGATTGTATTCATACAAATTATATAATTATCCTACGTAATAAATGTTCGTATAGTAATATAACAGTATTTTTTTCATGGCAGGTACAGTCAAAGAATAGAAGGTAAAGGAAAGTAGAAGGGGCCTCAATAAGGTTGCGATTTTCTCAAAAACTACTGGACCGAATTTAATAATCTCTGTAAAGGCATTGGGATTGTAATTTTAATGAAATAAATATTTCTTTTACAGCTACACAGTTTTAACTTTTATCTATAAAACAGTGAAAGTATTTTTGTAATATGTCAAGTAGTTTTTGAAAAAATCGCAACCTCAAAAACTCTCCTGTACACCTTTCTCTGTGTTCCACCGTACCTATTTAGTATATCAAGACTAGAATGTGTTGTTGTAGAGTGGCTCTAATGAACAAAACAGCAAAGTTATGAAAGACATTTATTATTATTATCCATAAACATACATAATATTACTTTAGAGAAGCAGAATTGATCACGGGCATTGCCTTAATCCCATCCCTGGTGACTACAGTCACCTGGAAGTTAGGCAGACTAACGAACAATCTCTTGTGGACCTCGGTCACACACTGCTGCAGAATTTTGTATGCCTCTTCCTCAGTGGCATCTGTAAAATAAATATGATTATCATTCAATTGCAAAAACCAAAATAATGATGTACAATCAACAGCACCAGTCTAGACAAAAACATTTCAATATGGTCTGTATTACTGCTGCACCAAGTGCCCGTATCATGTCGACTGTACTAATCCAATCAACCAGTATCTCACTGTTAGCGCCCTACCTCTCAATGTGAGTTTGCTATAAATAAATATCTCACCTTTCTTATGGTATCGATCCATGATACTCAAACTGAGGTAACCACCAAAGCCATGAGCTGCAAAGGGTACTTTCACACTGGATGCCAAATAGTCCATAAAGTAAAGCTCTGGGCCGTTCTCTTTGTCATAACCACCCATGAGAAGGTTGACAAAGTATGGTGTCTGGAAAAATCGGAAAAGTATTAAATTAAACATATGTATTTATCATAATACAGATAAAGAAAACTAACATTTTACACACAATTCGGCTCTGGTTATCGGCTGACTCCAGTGAAGTGATACAAGCAACATTATGTGGCAAGTTGTTTAGATGTGCGATTACTATCGCACATCTAAGCAACTTACAGTTTACTGCATACTTGCAGTGACTAAACTAGGTTTGGCAACTTTAGAAGGTCAAAAAGTACTCACTCTGCTCCTTAGATATTCAGCCAGGTTTCTGCGGGTGAAATGAGCCGCCGCGGTCGGCCCGAGCTCGTATCCATTGCGCATCTTGTACAGTTGGATATTCTTTGAAATGTACTCTGCAAACTGAGTGGTGTCACCCTGATCGCCTATCACGCCCATCACTAGCCTATCCGATATTTTGTAGATCTTTTCCTCGTCTGTAAAAACATGTCGATATTATAGGAAAATCCTTAGGAAGACGAATAAACAAGAAAACCGCTAACTCACCATCTTTCATCAGCATAATACTGTGACTATAGGATTGATCTGCTGCTATCATCACAAAATCATTACACTGTATTCCAAGCAAACATTGTAAGTTTATGTTAGACATTTTCGGTAAGTAATTACTTTAGAAATAAAGAAAAAGCGAATGCAAATGCAAAATTCAATAACCTATACAACGAAAAACGTCAACTCACTATAATCTTATCTTTTTTTAAAATGTTTTTGGCCTGGATGTGGATTGAATTCCCTTGCACTTCCGGTTATAGTACGTAACGTAAATGCATTATCAATCGAGTCAATATTTTATTTTCATCAAAATGGACGGTCGACGGGCGGGCCGGGCCTGCGGGCCATGCCATGCCATTAAATAAGTTTAAAAAAAATGAAGTTGAAGTCGTGTTTATGAACACGGAATAAATATTAAGTTTATGAACCTTTTGTGCTAAGCATAGAGTTAGGTACTCTGCGGTGCTAAGCAAGGTTTCCTCGTTTAGCTCGATGATGGCGTGGATCGTTGAATTTTCGTTTAGGGGTTTGGGAGGGTTGTGGGTTGTAGTTTAGGTTAGTTTATCTTCGTACATATGTATGTATTTATAAAATGACAGACTATATTAACATCAGACTAGGCTGTATGCCATAGTTGGCTTTGTTTTTCCCACGGGGAAATTTTTACAAAAAAAAATGAGTGAGTTTTTTGAGGTTATTATTTTGGTGAAATTCATGGAAAATTGAGGAAATTGCTTTAAATGCTAATAGTACATAAATAAATATGATTAGAAAAGTTGCATTAGGTATTTCTGGAGGGGTCGATAGTGCCGTGGCTGCTCTTCTACTCAAACGAGCTGGTAAAAATCGGCAATTTTTATCGTTTCACATTATGTTATGTTCATTTGCTATCATTTAGGAATAAATAAATGTTTTGTGTAGGATATCAAGTTGAAGGTGTGTTCATGAGAAACTGGGACAACAATTATGAGGCCGGATTCTGCTCAGACGAGAAAGATTTTGAAGATGCAACATTCGTGTGTCGTAAGCTTGATATTCCATTGCATAGAGTGTACTTCATAAAGGAATACTGGAATGAGGTGTTCACTGTGTTGCTGAAGGAATACGAGACCGGGCTAACACCGAATCCCGACATACTGTGCAACAGATACATTAAATTTGATAGTTTTTTTGAACATTGCAGGAACAATCTAGGAATAGATACAATTGCCACTGGTCACTATGCAAACACGTCGTTTGGTCCATTTTTGGAACTGTATAATGAAAATGAAGGTACTTTGTTATTTAATTAACTATTACTTTCATATTATAAAGGTCTATTTGCACCTTGAGTTTTTAAAACTGTGACATGATAATGATTCAATGTCCTGACATATCTATTTTTTTTAAATGTATGCTTATGATCTGAAGTGATGGACATAAAACTGAGTTGTATGAATTACACACCTATTTGTTTTGATAACCACATCAAGAGTCTAAAAATTATACTGCTTACAGGAGTTCGGCTGTTGCAACCAAAAGATACATTCAAAGACCAAACATTCTTTTTGTCTCAAGTGAAACAGTTTTCCTTGAGAAGATGCATGTTCCCGTTAGCAAATCTGTTGAAGTCTGCAGTGAGAGACATGGCTAAGAAGGAAGGTCTGCTGAATGTTGCCAATAAGAGGGACAGCACTGGCATTTGTTTTATTGGAAAACGGAGGTTTAAAGATTTTATTGAGGAGGTAAGAGATCTTGATACTAAAAGTTAAGATGCAAACTGTCTGATACAATTTTCAAATTACATTTTGTGTTCAGAAATTAGAATGAATAAATTTCAGTTTCATTGTTATGAAAATACAGCATCTTTGTGTAAGTATAAACCAATATGTAAGAAAATTTCAATAGCCTAGTTACCTACTTCAGTACTGATAACTATTATTGATAGTATAAGTCATCTCATGTCACGTGATCTATCTAAGAAACTATAGGTAATTATTATAGGTTGCTGTGTAGAATATATTGCACTAAAATTTAATGTAACCTTTTTTGTTTGTTTCAGTATATCCAGCCACAGAAAGGCCAGTTCATAGACATTGATACAGGGCAAGTTGTGGGTGAGCACACAGGATTACACAAATGGACTGTAGGACAGAAGTGCCGCCTCGCTAATTGGAAAGATTCCTACTTTGTATTCAAGAAAGATTTGCAGACTAATGATATATATGTGGTAAAATCTTAATATTGTTAGCCTAAAGCTAAAGCTGCATTTGCTTTTTTATATATTTACTGATAGACAAGATTCATAGACAATATGGGGGTTGCAGAACAATGTATTTCTAATTAAAACATATATTTCTTACAGGTGGCAGGCACCAAACATCCAGCCCTTTGGAACAATCTATGCTTCACTGGACCACCTCATTGGATCTACTGTCAACCTCCTGAATTGACTGAAAATAATGTTCTGAAATGCTATTTCAGATTCCAACACACAAAACCTTTGGTATCTTGCAGAGTTGTCCACAATACAGAGGGATTGACCATCATGCTAGATAACAATGTAAGGGCTCTCACAGAGGGTCAATATGGTGTTCTGTATAAAAATGGCGAATGTCTCGGTAGTGCTAAAATTATGAATGTGTGCCAAAACCTAAAGTATGAACATAATATACCTAGCTGATGAAAAGTTCGTTTTATTTCAATATTTTATTGTAAGTGCGCCTTAACCACAAACTAAAGACTCATTTTCCTGATCAGTCAACCCTATTTTAGAGATTAATGGCATTGGTCGACTGTATGCAGGCTGACTGTACGGCGTATTTAAAAAATATACGGCGCAAACCGAGGTTTAAGTGCTAGGTGAAAACGGTCTAACAACCTAAACTATAGCCATTTTTGATATGCATTGTTTAGTAAAAGTCGTGTTGGTTTAGACTGTATGTATTATAATTCCCATAGTTGGCTTTGCCTTGCCGTCTAGAAAAAAAAATTGATTGTCAAGTCAATCATTGTATTTATTTTCGTTTTGACTTTTGTGTGTTGAATTGTATTTTTCATTTCTATTCACATTTATATGTCTAATTTGAGTCACAAATAAAAATCAATCAATTACAAATAAAATCGACATAAATTCATATCAAAGTCTTTATACAAACATGTCTATACCTCCAGTAAACTATAGTGTACCTCCTCCGAACCTGAACATGCGTCCCCCGCTGCCGCCGCTGGCTCCAACAGACTGTCCACAACCTTACAATCAACCGCTCCCATTCGGCATGTCTTCAACAGAGTCGCAGTATTTACCTGCCTCATTGCCACCGCTAAACGTGCCACCGCCAACTGCAGCGCATATCGCACCTGTACCACCTCCTTGCGCACTCCCTATAGATTCGTATCGAGAACCTGGTTACTGTTCTCTAAAAAATGAGTCTAACTTTGACCCACAATACAACTTTGAACCACCGGCGCCTAAATCTGAGGCAATAAAGGCAGAGCGGAACTCACCTAATACATCCGACCCTAGTCGACAGAAAAAAAGTAGCGAACCGTCATCCTCCAAAGATGAGATGTATCGGCGAGCCTTAAAAGAACGTGAAATGTCTAGCAAGTATTCTCCTCTTAGTGACAGGAGTTATCGTAGAGAAAGTTACGAAAGGGAGAGGAGAGAGAGGCATTACAGAGAGTCGAAGTATTATGACCGCAGAAGTCGAAGTCCTAGTTACCGTCGTCGCAGTCGAAGTCCTAGTTACCGTCATCGCAGTCGAAGTCCCAGTTACCGTCATCGCAGTCGAAGTCCGTCAAGACATAGCCATAGGGACATGGAAAGGGAAAAAGATCGAGAAAGATATTATAGAGATAAATACTACAAAGAGAAATATGAAGACAGACGTGAGTATGAACGTAGACGGTATGAATATGAAAGAAGACATAGCCCACACCACAGAGACCGTAGAAGCCACAGCCGTGACGATAGAAGATATCGCAAGTCTCCGAGCAGAAGGAGATACTCTCCAAGAAAGTCACATTCCAGGAGTCGTGCTCGGGAGTTATCTCCTCGATCAAGACATGGGTCAAGGTCTCGGAAACCAATGACCGATAGAGAAAAGATATTGGAAGAATATAGGTGAGTTAACGGAACCTGATGTTCAATTGCCTTAGCAGTTTTTCAATATGTAGGTGCTTAATTAGTAAATACTTGCTGAATTGTATGAAATTTCAGGAAAAACTACTGCAAAACCTCAGAGGATTTGATTGAAAAGATGGAGCAATGGTCAAAGCAGCATAAGTCTGAAGAGAATGAGGTAAGTCCTCTAAGAACTAGATTCTTATATATACAGGAAGTGTTTTTGATCAGCGACTCCCAAGTCAGGGGTGGTAGTCTTAATAATCTTAGTTCCTAAAATTCATAGGTTTCTAATAAAATTATTATATTGGATTGGAAGGTTGTCATATTTATTCTATGTTTGGATAATCCCAATATGGTCTTACCATCCATAAAATAAAATACAACGGGTTACTGGAGCTTTCCTCTAAGAGATAGCCAGAACCGAGTAAAATAAAAGTTAAAAAATTCAGGTATCGGTGCTGTAAAATGAAAATTAAATTTGGAAAATTATATAATTAATAAATAGCACTGACCTTAGTACTAAATCGGGCGCCAGAGAATCCAGACATTCTCAAAGAAAAAGAAAAAAAGTAAAACCATGACTCAGGATGTAATGTAATATCATATATTTTATGAAATTTAAAAGTTACAATAAACTGCGTTTATATGAAGCGTTTTATAAAGGAAATACCTAAGATTTAATTAGAAACTAACCGCTCGGATTTATGTCACACATAAATGTACTTACTGGTACAATCGAGAAAAGCTAAATTTGACAAATAATTTCTTATCCATAAATTAAATTTAAAGTTATATTAAAGGTTAAAGGTGTTAGTTAATAATACTAATTCACTTATTAAACGTCCAAAAAAGTCTCCGATCAAAAACATGTGGCTCGGTCACTAAAGGTGACTCGGGGAGTATTGGACTCCTGTGTAGCAACTGTAGAAAATAATGAGAACGGGCTGACCTTGATGTCTCCGAGGTGCTCACGTCATATAGGACGGAGGCGACGTACGTCCCGTAGTGGAAAGTCTAGACTTGCATCCCTTTTCAAAACAGACAACGAAATGGTGTCGACGAATCAATCCGACCGAAAAATACGGCGATCTGCGGTCTTCCGTCTAGGGTTCCATCCAGAAGGTGGCGTGAAAATCCATTAAGAACCGAACTCGTCTTGAAAAATTTAACTAGATATAAAAAAAAAGGCTTATTGCCTTTTTTTATCAATTTAAATCCGATTAGTCATATTTCCTTTCATTCCAGTTTATTGATATGCCCGCTCCATTGGGGTTTGAGATTGAGATTTTCAATCTATTTTAATGTAAAATAGCCCATTTGGCTTAAATTAATAATTTTATTTGACCATGATGTTGGCGACTTGGCAAATTCCAATAGAAAAGCGAAGAAAAACGTGAACCTTGCAACAGGTAAACCAAAAAGTTGCCATTCGAAAAAATATAATTTAAAAAAACAAATAGGGAGGCGACATGTCGATTGAGTATCAATTACATAAATAGGCTAAATTAATGTGAATAATCGACATCCAGGCCATAAAAGTTGAAAAAAAAGGAAAGTTAAGAAAAACATAACCTCAAATTTGGAATAAAACAAACAAACCGTTTGTAACAAACTATGTATGTTACATTACACCCTCACTAAAAAAATAAAAAAGAGGAAAACTCCTTTTTAAAGTTAAATGCCAAAAAAATTAAATTTCAAAGAAATTTCGAAAAAACTACTCCTATCTACCAAATATTTATAATAAATAACCATCTAAACCATTCCTTGGAGATGAGAAGCACAAAGACTTACTCACTCGAAACACACTCAAAATATGTACTAGAGATAGGTTAGTTACTATCAACTACCTACTCGCCGAACTATCCCATACTATAAAAATATTGTTATAAATAAATATTTCCAAAAAATTCCATCAATACAATACTACGATCCTTAGAGATGTCGGGCACAAAGACCAGACACTCGAAACCACCATGATTGTCCGTGACTAGTTACTGGAGATAGGTTAGTTACCAACAACTACCTACTCGGGTACATTCCAAAATTTTAGAATACAAATAAATAAACTCGACGCGTCTGCAGTAGAACACCGCCCTTCGCCTGATGGGTCTGCCATAGAACACCACCCTTTGGCTCCTTTCTTCAAACAACTACCCCTGAGCGTACAAGGGACGACTCAGAGATAAAAAAATACACAGAACTGAGGTCGGCACAACTCCACTGACTTCCCGAACACAGTCTGGTAAAAAGGTGGAAACAAAGGTTCCAAAATACCCAGAACTGAGGTCGGCACAACTCCACTGACTTTCCGAACACAGTCTGGTAAAAAAGTGTGTGAGAACAAGGGTCTCAAAAATATATAGAACTACGGCCGGCACAACTCCACTGACTTTCCGTACGCAGACTACATATAAAAAATAAGGAAAACACGAGTTCCTATAAAGAAAACCACAGTACTACGATCGACGGAAACCTTCGGACATGCCGAATCGTAGACTGGGAAAAATAAATGGAAATAAATTCCAAAATAAATCCACAAGTGAAAAGTCACTTGGGAAAAAGTAAAATCCGGGTGTATAAACGTCACATCCGAGAACTATGTACAAAATATACAGTCGTATCCTAGGGACATGCACGAACTGTACAATATATGTAAATATATAAATTTTAACTAAAAAAATGTGTGAAAAAGTTACACCAAAAAATGTGAACGACCCTAAAATGAATGGTCGGATCTACAAAAGTAACAAAACATAAACTATGCTATATGCCAACAAAAACAAAACAAAAATGTTTAAACAAAAACATAACCAAAATGTTTGAACAAAAACAAAACAAAAATGTTTAAACAAAAACATAACCAAAATGTTTGAACAAAAACAAAACAAAAATGTTTAAACAAAAACATAAACAAAATGTTTGAAAAAAAAATGTTTAAACGAAAAATGAGAACAAAAATGTTCAACAAAAATATACTTAAAAAGGTTAAAGGTCTGAATCAAACAAAATTGGTCGGTTCAGAACTAAAACGTTAGGCTCCAACAAAGGTGATGAAACCTAAACAAGACAGCACAAACAATAATTAAGATCATACGAGTTGGATCGAAAGAGGTGTGAGGAGAAGATTGAGAGTAAATTTAGAAAAGAACCAAATCTGAAATAAAATATTCGTAGCTTTAGCCTTACATATAGATATTAAGTTTTATCCTACATACATCATCATTCAAGTGGGCCCTATTCATGCATCACCATATTCATCATCATACAATCCCACAGTAACTCAACCCATATGTAATTCCAAAATACTAAATATTGAATTTAATTTTAAACTTTAATAATATCTTTAATGTGAAAACGATTAACGGTATCTTTATCCAAATCTTTTAATACGTACACATTATTAGAAACTTTTTCTACAATTTTACATTTGATAAATTTAGGTGCCAACTTAGCAGAAAAGTATTCGGCCGCGTTGGACTGAACAAAATTTCTTCTCCACACAATATCTTCCAGCTCGTAGGAAATGGCTTTCCTATGTTTATTATAATAAGAGGCGTTCCTCTTGTAAGCTTTACAAAGAGATTTAACAACCAGTTCAAAAATAGTTGCCAAGTCATGCAAAGAAGTAGCATAATCGTGTCGACTACCCAACTCAACTTCATCCAAAAGATCAAGCGAATCGTCAAAACGATGTAAAGATGAGTCTACGATTACTTCTCTCCCGAACATCAGAAAATTTGGGGTAAAATCTGTAGCCAAGTTAACACTACTATTCAAAGCTAGTTGAACGTGATTAATAAATTTTGACCAATTACGTTGATCATCTCGAACGTAACATGCAATACAAGTTTCCAAAGTCTTGTGGTACCGCTCCACAGGATTATTCTGGGGGGTATACAAAGTGTTGTAAAATATTTTATGAATATTATAACTTTTCAAAAATTCTTTAAAATTCTTAGATGTAAACTGTGCTCCATTATCGCATATAATAACCTTGGGGCAACCAAATTTAAGAAATATTTCTTTCTGTAAAATTTTAGTAATAGACTGTGTAGTGGCATTACAAATAGGAAAAAGCCAACAGTACTTCGTAAATACATCTACTGCTGTAAACATATATCGGTGACCAGAGTAAGCCTTTGGCAGTGGGCCAACCAAATCCATCGAAAGCATAACCATCGGACGATTTACAAGTTTTTGATTAGTCATAAGACCAAGAGGTGGCGCATTAGAATGCTTATACGCCTTACATATCTCACACCTAGAAATATACGACTGAACATCATTAAACATCTTCGGCCAATAATAATGTAATTTTAATTTATTTAAAGATTTATGAACACCTAAGTGTCCTGAATTTATATCATCATGATTTTCTCTAATGGTATCTATAACATCTTCTTTAGGTATAACTATTTTCCATGATAAACTATCTTGTAAACTAAATTTGGGTTTGCAAAATCTATATAAAATATTATTCTCAATTCTAAAGTTTTTATAACGTGTTGGTGTCTTTTGACAATTAATAAAAATTCGTTTATACCAAGGATCGTCAATTGAATCATCAGGTTGAACAACAGAACAAACGTGGACAGTGTCAATCTCAATACGTGACAGAGCGTCGGGAACTGTATGAGCACTACCTTTCTTATGAACGACATCAAATGAGAACTGAGCGATACGTGCAGCCCATCTTGCCAGTCTGCCTGACGGATTACTTAAAGCAAGTAGCCACTTAAGGCTGGCGTGGTCGGTAACGATGGTAAATTATCTTCCCGAACACACGTCTTCCCATCAAGTTCAAACGTCAAATGTAAAGCGCAAATAAAAAAATTAAATTTACAATTAAATTTAAATATTAAATTATAAACATTAAAGAATGTTCAAATTATATTTAAAGCAAGCAATTAAATATCAAATTAATAATGTAAAGTATGTGTAAAAGCTATAAGATTTCACCACCAAAAATATTCAATGTCGAGAGAGGTAACGCAGAGCAAAAATGCAAAACAACGTGTAAATGCAAACGCCGAAAACAACGTCCCAACAAAATAAGCGAGCGTCTTAAACAAAAAGCGTCGAAAAAATTAACAAACGTCGAAAAATAAACGAACGTCGTGTAATAAATAAATGAACGTCACTAAATAGCGAACGTCATCCAAAATAAAGTAGTAAACGTCAAAAAGAACGTTACTAATAACAAAGCGTGCTAAAAGAAGCGTTATAAAAAATAAACAACTCAAAATAGGAGCTATTACAAGTATAAACTTAAAGTTAACAAAGTTATACAAAGGCATAAATTGTTACAATATAAATTAAAAGTTATTGTTACAATGTAAATTAAATGATACACAAAACATTCTGTGTCATACAAAGGTTTCAAGCTAAGTTGTAAAAAATTCAAGTTAAATTATAAATCCAAGGGAAGGGATTTAAGAACAAATGTTACTTCAAGGTCCCTACGGAGGGCGCAAATTGTCATATTTATTCTATGTTTGGATAATCCCAATATGGTCTTACCATCCATAAAATAAAATACAACGGGTTACTGGAGCTTTCCTCTAAGAGATAGCCAGAACCGAGTAAAATAAAAGTTAAAAAATTCAGGTATCGGTGCTGTAAAATGAAAATTAAATTTGGAAAATTATATAATTAATAAATAGCACTGACCTTAGTACTAAATCGGGCGCCAGAGAATCCAGACATTCTCAAAGAAAAAGAAAAAAAGTAAAACCATGACTCAGGATGTAATGTAATATCATATATTTTATGAAATTTAAAAGTTACAATAAACTGCGTTTATATGAAGCGTTTTATAAAGGAAATACCTAAGATTTAATTAGAAACTAACCGCTCGGATTTATGTCACACATAAATGTACTTACTGGTACAATCGAGAAAAGCTAAATTTGACAAATAATTTCTTATCCATAAATTAAATTTAAAGTTATATTAAAGGTTAAAGGTGTTAGTTAATAATACTAATTCACTTATTAAACGTCCAAAAAAGTCTCCGATCAAAAACATGTGGCTCGGTCACTAAAGGTGACTCGGGGAGTATTGGACTCCTGTGTAGCAACTGTAGAAAATAATGAGAACGGGCTGACCTTGATGTCTCCGAGGTGCTCACGTCATATAGGACGGAGGCGACGTACGTCCCGTAGTGGAAAGTCTAGACTTGCATCCCTTTTCAAAACAGACAACGAAATGGTGTCGACGAATCAATCCGACCGAAAAATACGGCGATCTGCGGTCTTCCGTCTAGGGTTCCATCCAGAAGGTGGCGTGAAAATCCATTAAGAACCGAACTCGTCTTGAAAAATTTAACTAGATATAAAAAAAAAGGCTTATTGCCTTTTTTTATCAATTTAAATCCGATTAGTCATATTTCCTTTCATTCCAGTTTATTGATATGCCCGCTCCATTGGGGTTTGAGATTGAGATTTTCAATCTATTTTAATGTAAAATAGCCCATTTGGCTTAAATTAATAATTTTATTTGACCATGATGTTGGCGACTTGGCAAATTCCAATAGAAAAGCGAAGAAAAACGTGAACCTTGCAACAGGTAAACCAAAAAGTTGCCATTCGAAAAAATATAATTTAAAAAAACAAATAGGGAGGCGACATGTCGATTGAGTATCAATTACATAAATAGGCTAAATTAATGTGAATAATCGACATCCAGGCCATAAAAGTTGAAAAAAAAGGAAAGTTAAGAAAAACATAACCTCAAATTTGGAATAAAACAAACAAACCGTTTGTAACAAACTATGTATGTTACAAGGTATTGTTTATTAAAGATTGATTGTCTCTCATCAGTCCGTTAATCAACTAACACTCATTTGAAATGTATGAATTATTATTCTGTTATTATGTAATTTAACGTTACTCTCCTTTCAGACATCAAAGATGTGGTACAGAAGCTCCCCGGCAGAACTCTACTACAAAGCATCTGACGGTGGCACGGGAATGCTACAAACTGTCAAGTTGGAGAATGTGTGCGACACTTTCTATACAAAACTCGTAGAGAGAGGCAGGGATGCGAGGCCTGAGGTCGATGAAATGCCTCCTCTGAAGCCTCCTAAAGCTAAAATGTGCAAACATAGATGTAAGTGATGTTTTGATTACATTTTGACACGTGGACGCGATACATATCGCATAAGATTTTTATCACTGCCTTAGGTGCTCCGTGCACTACTTTTTTTTTTTTCATCGCGCAATAACTTTGTCGCGGAAATGCAATATATGGGTTTCTCTGAAAGTGCGCTCACGTAAGAGACGTCATATCTATATATTTAATTCTGCAATAAACTTGTCTCTGCGGATAAAATCACAGTCAAGTATTTTCACAAGTAGTAATGTATTAGTTCATGTGACAAAATGAATGATGAGAGTCGGTGTCAACCCTCAGATTTCTTCATCCAATATTCATCTAGATTTCAGGATTATGTGATGGATTTTAAAACCTTGAGTTATTGTCACATTAGATTAATACTTTATGATTCCAAAGTGTGCATACTAAAATCGTCGCTAACAAAGCAAACGCAAGCTAGATACCTAGCATATGACTAACAGTGACAGTTTAGGTTTAGACTTGGCAACAGAATCGCACCTAGTAGTTATCTAAAATTTTATTTTTCAATGCAGACTTCAATCATATTTGGGCTCACAGCACAGGAAAATGTCATAATTTGTTTTACTTATGTTTCTCTAACTAAACTAAAAGAATGTCTGTTGTAGACATTCTTTTAGTTGTTGCCGCCCCCGACTAGATGGAGGGATGGCCTACACATGGTGGATGCCCAGGAACTGGATGAGTTAGGCTGAGTGTCGGGTTGAGTGGCGTGCCTTGCTTGGGAGAGGGTATGGGCTGATGATGATGGTGACTCTAAAAGTTTTCTGTAATTTTCAGTGAACGAGAAAAGTTCTTCATCATCAGAAAGTGATGAATGTTTGGATGAGGACGGTCTGCAAGGTTATAGTGACCGGATCATGCTAGAGTTACAGAGGAAACAGAGCCATCCCAGAAGACTTCACCCTGAGATGTGGTAAGTAGCATACCTAATTAATTCTATAAAAATAAATTAATAAAATAAATAATTATTTAATACTTACTGGGTTTTGTAATTTATGAAAAACAGCAATAAAGGCTTTATTGCTGTTTTTCCTAAATTACAAAAACCAGTAAGTATTAAATAATTATTTGTTTTCATTGTGTCAAACTTAAAACTAACACAACAAAACACAGTTATAAATCGGTAAAACCTTCGTTAGTCGAACAACCATCGCGGCGTTGTATAGCTATGGCCAAGTTTGATTTGATGTTTTCTTTCTCCATTTTTGAGAGCAATATTTTTTGAGCAATAAATTCCCCAGTATAGTAACTGCAATAACGGTGTATGGTAACTGATTTATTGTTTGAAATGGTCAGGTTCAATAACACCGGTGAAATGAATGGCGGTCCGCTGTGTCGGTGCAGCGTGCGCGCGCGCCGCTACGGCATGCGGCACGGCGTGTACGCGGGCGAGGACGTATTCCCCAAGTGTATACCCACAGAGAGCAATGTAGACAAGCTTTACCATTACCGGTAAGACTTTACGCTCCACAATAGGGTATTTGACTCTAATTTTTTATTGCATCAGTCAACTCGCATAGATTTGCTGAAGAGAAATCTCGAACCCGTTTTTGATATCTAAATGGATGGATGGTCCATCCCTTTTTGCCCGACTGCGCCAGAAAGAGGGTTAGTTTTTCGAGTGTATGTATCTAACTAAACGGCTTGATGGATTTTCACATGTGGTCGTTAGATTCGTCTTGATCGTAGGAGTGACATTGGTTATAAAGTTCAAAGTAATGATGCAGTCGTTTTTTTTGTAATTACTTAAGTGATGAGGCAATTTCGGCAATGTAAAGTTATATATAAAGCAATCAAGTAAATAGAAAATTAAACAAACAGTAATTACTAACGAAAAGCGATAAGCGATACATGGAGGAATGCTAAATTCATTATGCTGTGAGTCATGCTTATCTCTTTAATATTCCAGAATCACAGTGTCTCCACCGACGAACTTCCTCATAAAGTCCCCCACCATCATCGGCCACGACGAGCACGAGTTCCTATTCTCAGGATTCTCCATGTTCTCACACTACAAACTGGCGAAGCTACCCACTTGCAAAGTGATAAGGTTTAATATCGAATACACGGTGCTGTATGTCGAAGAACCAGCGCCTCAGAACTTCACTGTTCGAGAATTGGAATTGTTTGGTAAGATTTTGTTAACTTTTTGTCACAGTATAAGCATGTATTGTATGTAATATATTTAAGTTATAAATTATTATGGTACACACTATGTCCTTTTTTTTTTTAAATGACACATGATTTGCATGCATGTTTTACACACTATGTCCTGCCTTTCATATCAGCTTTTCTTTCAATAGGATTTGCTGGAAGAGATACCTTACAGAGATAAGCTACGCTCTTGTACATTTTTATACATTAAAGTGTAATAATTCTGATGTTAGTATGATTTCATCTCTGAACACTAAGGCCGAAACAATAATTCATTGACAGTTTTTAGCGTGAGCTGGGTCTTAGGACTATCAATATTGTATGAAATCTGACAGTTGTTAGAGCGAACTCATACTGACAACTCTTTCAAAGGTCTAGAAAAAGTAATAATCAAAAAATAAAAAATACTACCTACAATTATACCATACCGGTATCAACATTTGAAATAACAAATGACTAAATGTGCTCTCTTTGCAGAGGATTACCTGTTCACCGAGTTGTTGGAGCTGATTGACTTGGATTTGGGGAAAGGCGCTGAGGGTACATGCTCGCAGTTCCATTTCATGCCGCGGTTCGTGCGGTTTTTGTCGGAAGGGGGATGTGAGGTAACGTATATCTTATAAAAATAATCTTTATTCACTACTATTAATAATATTAAACGTCTATAAATCCGCCGACATGAATGTTATTGCGTTATCTTACAAGGTTTCACGGGTTTTAAAAAACCCGGTCGTTTGAAAGGCTTGCACGGGGACGTAGGTTCAACGCGTTGAGGCCCGTTCGAGGGCTTTAATTTAAAGGGATATGTGATGCACCTAGTGGGACCAGTCTCTGGGTGCATCAGAATACACTCAATGACAGACTCCGGCAGGTGCATAAACTATTGCATAGATTGGAAATTACAACTTAATTGGGGCTTATTTGGGGTGTTGGTGGGTTAGTCAGTCTGGTCTATAGAGCGAGACGTCGTATACCTGCCATGATCACATTGTCTCGAACTTATGAAAAAATTGGCAGGCGGTGACTCGCCACTCACTAGATGGGCCCTCAACATGGTTATTATTACGTTGTTATTATTATTATTATTGCGTTTAAGTACATGTTGTAGCTAACTCTGTAAAGTCCACTAAGTGGAATCCTAATCCTAAACGCAACTGTCACTGCTGTTCATATGCTACGTCGCTTAAGGGCGAGCGAGACGCCTCGCTTAGAGGCGAGTAAAAATAACATTGCGCATTCTAGAATTAGCACAATTGTATTTTGTATCGCCGGTTCCACATGAAGGATAGAGTTTAGATTACTAATAATAGTTGTGTAATACATAGTTATTAAGTAATTGTGTTATCATTATTTTAAAAGATGTGCTGCTGAGAGTTTTTTGCCAGTTTTTCTCCTCAGCGTTGGCACCTTTTCCTTGCAAAGTGATGTAAATGTAAATTCAAAAATATGTTGACGTGCAAAAATGTAGGTACACAACGTGCTTACTTGGAGTAAACAAATTTGACTTTGACTTTATCATACTTGTGTGGATTCCAGGCTGCGTACGCTAATTTTAGTCGCCGCTAAGCGTGGCGTCCCGCTCGCTCTTACGCGAGCGAAATTAAACAATTTGGGGGAAAAATAAAATAAAATATTTACAATTAATTCTACTACCATTTTTTTAAATTTGATGGGCATCGTTACTGTGCTTTGGAGATTTTACATTTTAAAGTATTTTTAATTTTTTGCAACGATTTCTTTCACTGGAATTTGACCTAATGGTCAATTCTAAAGTCATTGTGTGACTTGTGACATACTTAGTTAAATTTTTTGCAGTTTTTATTTACTAATAAACCTTACCAATTTAATATTAAATTTTATCATGAGTACAATCCTCACTCTGTATGTATGAATAAATAATTTGGTGTTGTAGGTTCTGTCAATGTGTGAAGTGCTGAAGTACCTAGTTGATGAAAGCAGCTTGTTGATATCGCCGGACAAACTCGGGGATGTACACAATATGGACCACTACACCTGGCAGAAGTTTGTTGACAGAATCAAAGGTAACGTAATCTTGTTCGTAACCTTCTTTTTCTTTTCTCATGTGGCTTAGTGACCAAACCTATTTGTCAAAGTTAGTAGGCCTTTGACGTGGCTTAACGACTGCGGTCAAGCGACAACAACCGGAACCAACTGCTTAACGTGCTTTCCGAGGCACGAAGAGGCTCAGATAAAAGTGTCACTAGCGGACACCCATCCAGGCCATGACCTCGCCCAACGTTGCTTAACTTGTACGATCGTTTTCAACGTGTACTCGCAACTGGCGTAACGGTGTTCGTAACCTAAATCCTGAGAATACTATATAATTTTTAAGTGCTAATAGGATCAGCATAGAATAATAATAGACATTGAATCTCATACAATGCTAGTATAGCATTACTTACTCATTAGACAAGTCGTGGCATTTCTAACCTCTATTATTTGGTATATCCAGATTGCTCGAACTAAATGATGAATCCTTCGCAATAAGACGGTGTCATAAGATTAGGTAACTTTAGATTAAACGTACGCGCTCATGGGAATAGAGTGGTACGCGCGATTGCGCGCGCGAAAAAGTGAACAATGATATGAACAAAGATGTTAGTGAATAGTGATGAATGTTCACTGTGTATGTATTATTCAATTCAATTCAAATACACTTTATTGTACATAAAAGACACAAACAATTACAATACAGAAATACAAAACAATATGTACAATTTTTGCGGCCTTATCGCTAAAAGCTATATGTATTATATGTATGTATGATATAACTGTTCACTCTTTCGCGTAGCTTTTGCGTCTAAATAAGTACGAACGATTGACAGCGTGAAAGCATTACACGAAAGAAATAGGCTAAATACTGACTGTATTAGTATATTTCTTTTGTGTAATTCTTTTCTTGCAATAAATTTCCTTTCCTGTTTCTTGTTTGTTTGTATACACTTTATTGTACATATTATTACTTACAAAACTAGATACATAGAAAAAAAACTTAACAATAAGTACAAAGGCTTTTCTTAATACAGGAATGATAGTAACGTACCCGGGCAAGAAGCCGTGTTCCGTTCGCGTGGACCAATTGGACCGCAGTCCGCCGACCACGGAAGACACCAAGGAGTCTGATAAAGTGAAGACATTCTACCCGGAGATCGTCCACTTTGGTATACGACCGCCGCAATTGAGTTATGCGGGTAATCCAGAGTAAGTCTGTTTATACTTTCAAAAACTTATATTTTGGAGTGTCCTTTGCTTATACCTATCTTTTTCGAACTTTTAAGGTTGTTGGTCATAAAGTTTAGTATCCCTTCTCTAAACACTTCCATAAATTGAAAACGATTACGAACGAACGAATCGATGAAAGTCGCGGTTGGTTCCCTATTCCGTTAAGATATTTAGAGCCAACAAAGTCAAACGATTAAGTGACCAGTTTAAGCTAGCACGACGAAGTTACCTGGGGCCAGGTCAGCTTATCATCATCAGTCTATTTATATGACCTTCCCTTACATCGAGGGAGCTGGGGCCATGATCCACCACGCGGGCCCAGTGCGGATTGGCGAATTTCACATGCCTTAGATTTTTTTTACCTTCTACGGCATCCAGGTTTCATCACGATGTTTCCCTTCACCGTTTTGAGAGCATTCGGTAAATGTACGTAAGATTTTCCGTCGAAAAAACCGAGGATAACTCATTGGTACATGGCTGCCCTGGCTGGGAATCGAACCTGGGACCTCCGTATCGCAAGTCCATTGACCCAACCACTGAGCCACCGAGCTTCAGGGTCAGCTTATACTGGTTATTAATCGTTCGATCCAAATACTTAGCAGAATAGGGTCACTGGTTATTTGCTTCATATGTCTCTTATAGGTACCAGAAAGCGTGGCGCTACTATGTGAAGTACCGCCATCTCATCGCCAACATGGCCAAGCCGTCGTTCAAGGATCGACAGAAGCTGTCGGCCAAAGAGGCCAAGCTACAAGAGATGCGGACTCAGAGCAAAATGAAGAGAGACGTCACAGTCGCCATATCGTCGGAAGGCTTCTATACTACGGGGCTGATGTGCGATGTAGTGCAAGTAAGTTATTTGAATTATTACATAAATAAACAATTAGACTATTTTTTTGGCATAGGTAAAATGTATCAAATCAAAAAGTCAATCTAGTGAGCACGACGAATCTTTTTAATCTATCGTTGTAAAAAGTGCCTTGTTACATCGGTTTTAGATTCTATTAACGATACTGATTATCCAAATTCAAGGACAGTGGTGATCATAATGGCATCCTGTATAATAATAAGATTTCTACAGTTTAGATTTTTTTTAAATCCATTAATATTTTTAAAAAGTGTTTTCACTCTTGTGTGGTTTAGTGATTAAACCTATTGTCTGAGTTATTCACGTTGCCCGTAGGCCTCTGATGCGGCCTAACGACTGCTGCCGAGCGACAGCAACCGGGACCAACGTCCAACGTTGCTTAACTTGTACGGTGGAACACAGAGAAAGGTGTACAGGAGAGTTTTTAAAGTTGAGATTTTCTCAAAAACTACTGGACCTATTGCAAAAATTCTTTCACTGTTTGATAGATAAAAGTTAAAACTATGTAACTGTAAAATTAAACTAAATTCGGTCCAATAGTTTTTGAGAAAATCTCAACCTTATTGAGACCCCCTGTATACTTATCTCTGTCTTCGACTGTATGATCGTTTTTAACGTGTACTCTCAACTGGACCACGAGATTCTCAAAGTACTTTAAATTGCATATTTTTGTTAATTTCAGCACGCAATGCTAATCCCAGTTTTAGTCCGTCACCTCCGCTTCCACAAGTCCCTGGACTGTCTCGAGGAGAAGATAGGCTACGTGTTCAAACAGCGGCTACTACTACAGACCGCACTCACTCACCCGTCGTACAGAGAGAACTTTGGGACGAACCCCGACCACGCGCGGAACAGTCTCACCAACTGCGGGATACGACAGCCAGAGTATGGGGATAGGAGGATACATTATACTAGGAAGAAAGGTAAGTAAATAATAATAAAATAGGACTTTGTTCAACGAGGGAGGACAGTACAGAATTATCGACGAGGGTGCTGCCAATTCCGCTGAGATATTTTGGGGTCGAACAAAATATTTTATTTAACAGAAAAGACATTGCCACATTTCAATGGAGCTTTGTCCCACCTACAAAACTACGTGACCATTTAAGATGTACCTATCATTTTGTTGGGGACTTATTACAGGTTTCATATTGCATAATCATAATCAGTATCATTTTCTACTACTCTCGCAATTCCTATAGAAGAATAACAAAAACAATGAATAAATCGCTTCGATTTCTTACTTTTTTCTGAATTCTTAATTAGGCTGTTTTTTTCGACTCGCTAGATGTACAAGACTTCGTTTTAAACCAATAATTTTAATAAAAACAGATATTTTTACATTTATTCGTTATCTTGTACATCTTGCGGTTGATGGTGGGGCAGAATCTGGCATTGTCATTTACATTTATAGTCCACGTTTGTCCTAAAAAACGCAGACAAACCGTTATGTAACCAATATAATTTATTTTATTTTATAAACAAAATTAAGCAAAAATAAAGGCTAATAAAGTAAATTTAAGCCAATAAACGTAGCATCGTACCTCGTACGTACCTCGATTAACTCCGGCAAGCATGACGAAGTTAATCGAGGCCCGCGTTCTAATTGTGGACAGTGACAACAAACCCATTCCCATTGCTGGCTTTCTTTAGTAACTTGTCACAGCGACCGAGCAATTTATTATAGAAAAGGGAATTGGTTTGCTGTCACTGTCAGATCCACAATAGGCGTGCTATGTGTTTTGAGTTTGACACTCATGTTTAATTGAAAATTATTTCCATTATTACAAAACCCACTTTCTCTCCACAGGTATCGTGACCCTAATAAACATAATGTCACGTTTCGGCAAGCACAGCGAGACCGAATCCGAGATAAAGCATAACGAGCGACTGGAGTTCCTCGGCGACGCTGTGGTCGAGTTCCTGTCGTCCATACACCTGTTCCGCATGTTCCCGGGCTTGGCTGAAGGCGGGCTGGCCACGTACCGGGCGTCCATTGTGCAGAACCAACATCTGGCGCAGTTGTCAAAGGTACCTCCTTAAAACCCCAGCGAGTACATAAACCATTCATGGGAATGCGTCACGACAGGCCAGAATCGCCCGTCATCGTCAGCGAAAAGGTATTCACTCAATGGTGCATGGCTCATTGCAGCCTCATCATCAATCATGCTACGCCACGATTTCTTTTGAAGTGTGCTCAAAAAGCAACGACATTGCCATTGCACGCCACGCTCCTTTGGCCACTGGCAATTGTCCGCCATCTAGCGATTGCCAACTGTGCACAGTGGCCGGTAATTGGCCGGTATCAGTCATTATGTAGGTACTGGGACCAGTGGCGGCTCGTGAAAGATTTTATTGGGAGTTCACTTACTGCGGGTTTCCTGCGACGTGTTACCGCGCGTAACATGTTTCGGTAACCGATTTTACAAGGGAAAATTGTTACGCCACGCCCCTAGATCGGATCTTTCCGTATTTCGTAACACGGAAACACGTCGCAGGAGACCTTGCTTTAGTCTGCCAAAGTTGTCGTGCTTGCAAACTTCAACAAAACAAAACAAAATATAACCATTTTGATCAACGCGGTCATTGAACTCTCTACGCGATTTTCTATAAGCTTAAAATCGGGCGCTTTACGAATATCCCAGTCTGGGACCTTTACTTATCATCACCAGATACAACGGGAGACTGGAGTTCCTGTCGTCCATACACCTGTTCCGCATGTTCGCGGGCTGGCCACGCCAATAATACTATCGATAGGCCTACCGATAGCATTGGCTTTTTCAGATGAAAACTATCGATAGTAATACTAATAACTTTGGCAACACTAATCTGCGGACGCCTATACGGACCGATAGCTCGGAACGTGGCAATACTATCGACCGAATGCAATACTATCGATATAAGACTGTTTGATCTAAATATCTTAGCAGAATATATGACCAGAATGTTTACTTTACTATCTGTTGCCTCAGAACATGGAGTTGGAGCAGTTCATGTTGTACGCGCACGGCTCCGACCTGTGCCGCGAGGTGGTGATGCGGCACGCCATGGCCAACTGCTTCGAAGCGCTCATGGGCGCGCTATTCTTGGACGCAGAACTTGAGGTAAATATATTACCCGACGCAAATAAAATATTGAATAATAGGTGTGATTCTATCGCGACCTCTAATTCTAATCCTAAACAAATTTTATTCCCCGTGTTTCGCTTAGACAACTATATTAGTTGTGTTTAATTTTATACTGAGTTTATGTATGGATGGATACCATTTTTTATTATGTTAACACGTTCACAGTACAGTACCCCATATATGGAGCACGACGAACTAGCTTCACAAACCCGTGCGTGCCCCACAGACCAGATTATACACGCACTAAGGGTATTTTTTCTGAAGGTAAGTACATACGATGTCTTTGCCAACAAAGACATAAGTATCCACATATGCTGTTAATTCACGTCCTATTGTCTTCAGAAGAGTGCTCCATGGGTGAAGGGGGGGGGGGGGGGGGGGGGGGGGGTCGGGGGTTCAACTCTGCTCGCATAACAAATGTGATGTATTTCGACTTGTATAGAAATCAAAACATTTTTTGTACGGGGACTGTGAACGTGTTAAGCCTAGATTTTCAAATTTTTGATACTAATTGATCCGGTATATACCCCAGGTCGCAGACCGTGTGTTCTCAGTAGCGCTGTGGTACAACGAGCCCGACCTGCTGGAGGTGTGGATGAAGGATCGGGCGCACCCGCTGCAAGAACAGGAGCCGATAGGCGACCGCAAGTACATCAAGGACTTTGAGTTCCTGCAGAAGCTGACGGAGTTTGAGGAGACTATTGGTGAGCTTGGAGATTCGTTATTTTGTTTTTCAAATGTGAAATGGAATATAAAACATTTATTTGACACGCACCCTCGCACGCGTACACATACGCGCGCGCTTGCCCTCACACACACACTCTAACACACCCTCTCATACACCCTCAGCTCCGACTATTATTATTATTATTATTTGATATCACGGTGTTGGTACAAGCCCAAGTCACTGCGACCTCAAAGGTCTATTGTGACCGCGCACCGAGTTCTTATATCTCGCTCCCAAGACCAACGTCCTTCCAGCCAACAGTCGGTGACTCGATGACATCACCTTGATCTCCAAAGCCAGTTATACTTCTAAATATATATACGTTCATACGCATTGTATAGAAGAAGAATATTTTGTCGGCACGTGTCGGACACGTTCAATGTCTGTAGATGTAAATCTAGCTTATAAATAAGTATTATTTTACGTATTCTAAACGAATTATATTTAAGACGCACTTTACGAGCACGAGAAGTAATAAAATTACCAAATTCCAGGTGTTCAATTCAAGCACATCCGCTTACTGGCGCGCTCGTTCACGGACCGCTCCGTGGGGTTCACGCACCTCACGCTGGGCTCCAACCAGCGGCTGGAGTTCCTCGGCGACACGGTGCTGCAGCTGGTCGTCTCCGACCGCCTCTACAGACACTTCCCGGACCACCACGAGGGACACTTGTCGGTCAGTACCTACTTTAGTAGCCGAATTTCGAAACAATAATCAAAGAGATGGATTATTGTTTCGAACCGCAACTGTTTGTCAAATAAGGGTACTGTAATAGTCCGAAGTACTCTGTCTGTCGAAAGTACTCTTCAGCCGAAACTAAAATAAGAGAACTAAGGGCCGACACACAACGCAACGGCGCGGTGCCGTGCCGTCGCGGCGTCCAGCGACACCGGCCACCGGTGCCCGCTGTCGGACGGCGCCGTCCACAGGCGCGGTACATGGCGCTGCGTTCGGCCTTATCCTGTTATTTTAGTTACTGTTCGGGAACTAGATATGTTAATAGTTTCCATTCGTAAAATATAGCAGTTTCCGCTCAATATAGCAGAGGGATTACGCCCGCTCTGATGTAGACGGGTCAGTAGACGGACTGCTTGAATTGTTCACCTATTATGAGAAGTGGTGGTAGACATTTTGCGAGACCATAATCGACTGATCCATTAAGATCTGCCGTATCTCTCCTCAGTTGTTGCGCTCGTCGCTGGTGAACAACCGCACGCAGGCGATGGTGTGCGACGACCTCAACATGTCCGAGTACGCCATATATAACAACCCCAAGTCCAAGCCGACCACCAAGAAACACAAGGCGGACTTGCTGGAAGCGTTCCTTGGCGCGTTGTATATTGACAAGGTAAGTGCTCTAACAAAGATTAAAGTATACAGGAGAGTTATTAAAGTGTAATACCTAGTCATTAAGTAATTGTAATACCATTATTTTAAAAGATGTGCTGCTGAGAGGTTTTTGACACTTTTTCTCCTCAGCGTTGGCACCTTTTCCTTGCAAAGTGGTGTAAATGTAAATTCAAAAATATGTTGTATTAAAATATATAATATATCTAGGTTATGTGTCGCGAAACAATTTTGCGCTCATGTGCGGGCAGACACGGGCGCCCTCCTGTTACAGGTCTATGGGGTAAGTGGTCTGTGGCCCAAGTGTATTTCGATGGTTTGACATGCCCATGAAAATGCGCGCAGTCGCTGTGCGGGTAGTTATATTCGTCCTGTTTACGAAGAGTTGCGGACCGGTAATGGTTTTAAAGAATATTACTAGAATTTGAAAGTACCGTGCCATTTGCAGAGCCTAGAGTACTGCCAGGCGTTCTGCAACGCGTGCCTGTTCCCGCGGCTGCAGGAGTTCATCTTGAACCAGGACTGGAACGACCCCAAGTCCAAGCTGCAGCAGTGCTGCCTCACGCTGCGCTCCATGGAGGGAGGAGAGCCGGACATACCGTTGTACAAGTCAGTGGCATATTATACAGGGTGTTTTGATCAACGACCAGCGGCTCAGGGGTGATACACGATACTGTTGCAAAGAAATGTACCTTAATTTTTCATGAATTCATCCACAAATAATAAAATTCGTTGTTAACTGCACTTGTTGCTTTTTAAATAGTCATCATCATCAGCCTGTATCAGTCCACTGCTGGTCAGTCCTCTCCCAATGCGCGCCACTCAAACTCTCGGCCATCTGCATCCAGTCCCTGCCAGCCATCTTGCGAAGGTCATCCCTCTATCTGGTCGGGAGACGTTCCACACTACGTTTGGTTTGGAAGGATCTTTACGGTTGGCGTAAAGATCCTTTTAACCGTTTTCAAATCTAAATAGGACGGTTTGTGATTACAAGACAAAAAAGGGGAACTTTGTACTATAACATTCTAGGATGTGATCTTATGTGTGTTATATGCAGATGCGTAAAGTTTCGTATGTTGTCAGGGTGATCGAGTGCCTAGGCCCGACGAACACGCGCGTGTACACGGTGGGCGTGTACTTCCGCGGCTCGCGTCTGGCCGCCGCGCGCGGACACTCCATACAGGAGGCCGAGATGAACGCGGCCGAGGAGGCACTCAACAGCGCTCACGGTGAGATTAATAATACTAATAATTATTTATTACAGGTATAAAAAACTCATGAAATTATTTGAAAAAACAAAAAAAATCGACTGAAAACCTTTCATCTTTTACAGAACTCTTCCCTCAACTTGACCACCAAAAGCGAGTAATAGCGAAGAGTTTGAAGAAAAAGAGGACTCGTCACAGAGACGTACGCAGCCCGACAAGTGCCCGATCCAGGAAACGGCTCGACGACCGAGTACCGAAAGCGTACCGACTCGACAAACAGTCCGACAGCTCGGACGATGATAGCATTCGGGCCGTGTCGGACGATGAAGTGAAAAGCGCAGATGAAAAATCGGACGATGATTCCGGACTCGATAGTGACACGGAATCACCTGTTAACTATAAGTTGAATAACGTTCAAGTCAGCAGCTTACTCACTGATATGGAGAAGTTGAAGGAAGATCTTATTAGGAGGAATGAGTACGAGAAATTGAAGGAGAAATGTCGGAAATCGGATTCGGATGATGATTGAGTTATGACGATAGCTATTTAGACTATTAGTCATAAACGTGATTTACAGTTAGTTTACCGTTTCAGTTAGTCGGCAGCAGTCGTTAGGCCACGTGAGAGGCCTACGGGTGGCCTGAATAACTCTGACAATTAGGATTAGTCACTAAATCCCACACGAGAAGAGAGAGTTCACCTAAGCTTTCGGTAATTTTCTAACTGATCACTTAACGAAGTGTAAAAAGGACAACACGGTTTAAGGGAAGCGAGGTTAAACTAAGTATATGGCTAGCAGAATTATGGTGCGGAATGTTCAATACACCCGCTTTATTTTATGGAACCCCGTATCAAATGACAACAAATGCAATTTAAATTCATTCACAACAAATGATAGGTCGGAGTGAGATAATTGGTAATCATGTATTTATTTAGATTCATGTGTAGGGTAAGGTCCATGCATATTCTTTGACTAGCTTTCAGCTTGACATAATTATGTCTTAAGTATTAAGCTTTAATTATTATGTCTTAAGTATTAGGTATAAATATAAGTGATAAGAAGTGATCAATGTAATGAAATCATCGGTTATGTATGTTTGTGTATGAAGGGCCGGACCTCTTGGGTCCGCTTTCAAATAAATTGATATCTCACCACGCGTTAAATCTGGTCTATCGGTATTTTAAAAGTTAAGGACGACGTTTTCGAAAACGGATCTTTACATTTGTTTTAATTAAAAAGTTACTCACTTTAGTTAGAAAATTAACTCGGAAAACAATAAATTCCAATTTCTTATTTACACATTATACTTAAATATCTTTTCTAAATTACATTATAGGGTTGCACTGAGAGGGTTCGTAGTTTAGTAAAATTGCGAGTACGCGTTCAAAACGATCGTACAAGTTATAAGCAACGTTGGGTGCGGTATGTACCTGGATGGGTCACCGCTAGTGACATTTTCATCTGAGCCTTTCCGTGCCTTGGAAAGCATGTTAAGCAATTGGTCCCGGTTGTTGTCGTTAGGCAGCAGTCGTTAGGTCACGTCAGAGGCCTACCAGCGGCTATAAATCTGACAATAGGCTTGGTCACTTCACCACACGAGAAGCAGAAGATGGTTGAGATGACTATGACATGGAGCGGCCCCTCTGCAACGGCCTCTGTTTCTTTGTTATCTATTGTTTTAAATACCCTAGGACTGTGATGCTTTTTTTATTATAAAAAATGAAATTATGTAAGCTCAACTAAAGTATTTTTAGGTTACATGTTCATGGTACACTCGATAGCACATCCCTGTTAATTAATTAGTCCTAGTTATTTCAGTTTTTACGGCGTACACGATAAGAAGCAAAGTCATATTATACTCGATGTGATGCAGTTTTTACCTACTTACATATTATTATAACAAAGTTTATTGTAGCTCTTGCATTTTAGAATGGAATAAACGTCATGAATTGTCTATATAAGTAGCATATTATTATTATGAAACATGTAATCTCTTGAGTCACTAAATAAATGTAATTAATAATGATTTTACAGCTATTATTTTCTCTAGGAATTAGAATACCTCTTATAATAATAATAACCAAATATCCAGAAGTAGTGGTTGTGACGGAAATCTGGATATAAATTCGTAATTATGTATGGTAAAATCGAAATTTTCGTTTCATATAGCGTTTCTTGTTTCCTACGTATACCGCACATACCTAATGTGCGGTATACGTAGGAAACAAGAAACGCCCAAAGTAAGCTATATTTACATCGCAGACACCAATTTTGCATGACAAATACCCGCGCATTTGTTTTCCAAAAGTCCATATAAAACGTAGATATAAAAGAATGTCTATTTCTGACGTAACAAAGGCGCACAATATACACGCAAAATATACTTTATGCTTTCTCCATAAAGCGCTGCGATTTTTTTCTTTCCTGTGTTGGGTACATATAAGAAAACTCCAAATCCTATAAAAGTCTGTATTTGTTTTTAAATATTGTATTAAACCAAAACGATGCAGCACAGCGAGAATGCGAGTGGTCCTTTGAGCTTTCCGGCGCGCAGCGTCAGCCACTGCTTCTGATTGGGCACGTACATTTCAGCCGGCATCAGCTGCTCGGGCGCGTCGGCTTCTGAATAAGAGATACAGAGGTGATTAACGTCGCTATTTCAGAGTCTTTTTACAGCATTATAGCGCCATCTTTACAACCGCTATTATAAGTCAAATTGGTAATAATGGTGCTTGCAATTATAAAAAGTACTAGCTTATGTATTAGTAGTTCTGCACTGATATTTGTTCTCGCATCGCCCAGCCAATGTGATGGAAAATATTATTATTATGTAAAAACTCATTTAGTCTCGTCAAATATATGACGTAACCAAGAGTTCAGTATAGTAAAAGCCGACTAAAGGAGTGTTTTTAATACCTGAAGCTTTCTATACACATACTCGGATCTGCACCGGCAGATTATATTCGACTGTATAGATATTCGGTTGCCACCCGACCGGCCGATTAATGCCCGACCCGAATATATGGTATAACACGCAACCCGCAACTTCGTATGCGAAGTCACTGGTTACTATAGGACTCCCGAGTATTTTCAATGTACTGGGGGAGGCAGCTCTTCCTCTCTGGTTACGTCACATCACATACCGCAATGATCTTATAGTATATGTGTTGCCTATATATTTGAGCAATAGATTAAAGATCTAATCAAAATAAGAAGTATAGGTAGTCTCTCTTATGTAGTCAAATTACCATCTTTGCGTAGTTGCTGCGCTGTTTGCATCGTGGAGTCTTGCATGGATATCAGGTCGCCCGGAGCGTGCAGTAGTAGCCGGCCAACGCCTTCACAACGTCTGCATCATAATAATAGATTGGTAGCGATTCCAGATTGCGTGCGGTAATATTAATCGCCGCTCAGCGAGGCGCCGCCGTCTGTTATGCTGGCACTTCACTTGGCTATTCGTATTCGCTATTGGATGTTTGTCGTATTTGTCAAATACTTCACGTACATACAAATAAAACGAATATTTTGTCAAGCATACCAACCACACATGGCAATTATGACAAGTACGTAAATACGAATAGCCAAGTGAAATGCCACCATTATATTTACCTCAAAACTTCGTTCTGCAACATCTGTTTCCTGGCCCCGATGTTAATATGTTTGCAGTCGTTGAGCCAGACCCGCACTTCGTTGAAATCCGCCAACAGTTGAGAGGCCGCATCTTTGCTGAACGAGAAAATATATTGCTAATATTAAAACGGAGAATCATTTACATCGCCTACGAAGACGCTTCAATTCTTCGAAATATTGCATTACAGAGAGCATGTAATTTATATGTATACATCTAAGCTGTTAGCCAAAAACGTGATTTAAACTTAGTCAAATTTCTTTATTGCTATTAAGCACGTTGTGTACATTTTTGCACGTCAACATATTTTTTGAATTTACATTTACACCACTTGAGAGAAGGAGAAAAAGTGGCAAAAAAACTCTCAGCATCACATCTTCACGTCCACTAAGCACACAGCACAGTCCACGTTTAAGGCTTCGGCCCTTTCTAACTTAACGTATTTTAACGAATTGTGACAGGGACAACCACACGGTATTAGGGAACTGCAAAGACGTAAAATTCCAAGCTATGTAAAGCTGGGATCTCACGGCCCGCCCTCTCCCAGGCCAGGCCAGGCGCCCCGTCGTCGGGCCGCGCCACGTCGCAACTTTGAACTTACCGACTTCGGACGGGCGCCAACAGGCTACATCGGATGCACTGTTCCCACGGCCTGACAGCCTGGCCTGGCGCGGTCTGGCCTGTGAGAAAGCGGGCCGTGGGATTCCAGCTTTACATAGGATCACATGCGTCAAGAAGAACTGTTTTATCTACTTTTGTTACTTGGGAATTGCTCTTAATTTATACTGACATTTCATTGATATCCTACAAACAACTAGATACACAGTCTGCCTTCTAAAAATGTCCGAGCGCAAAGAAGGTCCAAACGGATCAATGGACCCTCATTTGCTTTATTGGACATTATTTGGACCTTTTTTAAATTGTTTTAGTAAGACCTTTGTGTATCTAGTTGTTTATAGGAGATCAATGTAACTTTTGATTTCCAATATTCATGTTTCTACTCGATAACTAGTACCTATATTGAGCGATAACTTTTCGTCCTCATACAAATTAAAGTCCCCCATAAAAGACGTTGATGATAAACAACGTAACTCACGTGAACTTCACTTTCGCCACGTAAATGTGGTGCAGCCAGGACTCGCACATGATGCGGAGCACAGTGTTCAGGGTCGCGATGTCTTCCGTTGCGTTTATCACGGGCAGGAGCATTTTGTCTGCAAACAGTTGATTATTGGAAAAGAAAAAAGAAGGTAAAATAAGACAAAAAACCATAGTAGTTGATCGTCTAATTAGCTGTTGTGGTGTAACACTGAATAAATGGATCAGTTCATCATTGTGAGAATAAAGAGATAAGAAAACCCTAGATAGTTGATCGTCTAATTATCGGCTCTTGTGGTGTAATACTGAAGAAACTGATTAAAGTGATTAGTTCATCATCGTGAAAATAATTGATTTCAAAAATAGATATTATATTAGTATATAATAGATACAATTTACATGTTTAAATGTTTAGGGCATTATAGGTTTATTGGTGTTAAATAACCATAAAACTAACTTTTACAAAATTAACCAAAAAAACTTATGCAATAATCATGGCAACGCTTAAAATGATGGTCGCTATAATGCCGCTAACTAACGACTACTAATAAAATTCATAATACAGTTTTATAAAGACTGGCGATGTTTTAAAAAAGGGACAAACGCGGTCTACAAACACAGAAGTATTATTGTTACGCCACTCGCTACCGCTGCGCATGCTAGCCCCGCTGGCATACGTACTCATGAACTCGTGCACGTATAGCGAGTGTTGTGGCAGCGGCGGCCTTGTGGCGCACCGCCACTCCGCGCCGCTAGGGAATATCATGGTGAGGTGCGCCAGGCTCGTGGTAGCGCACACACTGGACAACACGCACAGTATCTCGTCGGTAGCTTCCTGTGATGATAAGATAAATAAACTAATGTGCGCACACACACAAAGAAGAAAAAGAAACGAAGATCATTAGAATTTTAGATAATTAAACATGATGAAAAATTTATTGCACTGGGCAGGACTTGAACCTGCGACCTTGGCATTCCGTGACACGCTCTTACCAACTGTGTGCTACCACAGTGCTGCTATCCCTTTCACACTTCGGTTAAAAAAGTTAAGATAGAAAGGGACAGGGAGGCTAAACGGTGGCGTAACTTTAAAACACGTTTATGAATAAAACAGCCTTAGAAGATACCAACGTTTTGTTGCGGAGCGAGCGGATAATTGAAATAATAGAAATATGAATAGTAATGGGAAATATTTGATTAAATGATTTTGAAATCTTTATAAAATAGTCAAATAGGAAAATCAACCATTTCCCATCTAATTCCGTAAAAAAAAAAGTACAAAAGTCACAGCTTTTCTTTTTAAAAACATTCCTATTAATTTTAAATTTAGGCGGCCAACTACAAGATGCGGCCAAAAGAGACCGCATCGTAACAGTTTTACACCAAGAGCCCGGTCTCCACTAGGCTCGCGCGGCAGCCTCGCCAAATGTCTCTGTGGACGTGCCTCGGTGTAGTTCGGGTGCACGAATTAGTTATTAGAGAATCTAATTACCTTTAACTTCTGTATGTTGACTTTAACTTCTGAAACTAATTTTTCTCTCATTTTAGCACACACATTTTCGTGTACGCCGATTTTACCTGTAACGAAACAAATAATTATACTATACCTACTTTGGATAGTTATACATTGATCACAAATATCAGCTATAGCACCTTCCTAAGATGCAAAATGATGACGTGTAAAAATAAACTTTTGCCAATTTTTAAATAACAAATAAAACAATAGTATCAGCAATGAGGATTTTGAAAATGGCGGGAAACGACGGTTGCGAAATTATTTGATAATCTTCATTTTAATGTCTACAGTGGTTAATTTGTTTTTAATATCACGTTAAATTAATCAGAAAATGTTCGCAAATGACAGTATGGTGAATTTATTGGATAATTCATGCAAGATCTGAAGTATGGCGCCATGATCAAGAGTCCCACTACGAGTTCGAGCGTGAACGTGACTGTCGAGCTGCTTCGTCCAGAGTGATGACGCTACGGCGACGCCTCTGCATGAAGACTAAAAGACTTTTCAAGGCGATGACGCCATGGCGGCGACTCCTATCTTGAATATCTTAAATATTCTGTACATGACATTGGCAAATGACGAACTGTCGAGTGCATTAATAAAATAAATAAACTCACCCGACTCAATGGTAACGGTGTGGTCCGCGAACCTCAAGTTGACTAGTTGCTCCATGCACGCTCGCATGTCGTTGTGAGCTATCCGGAAGAAGTCGTCCATGGCCCACGCGTTGGCCAGCCGCCGCGTCTCCGCAAGGCACCATAGCCGGTACGTGTGGATCGAATGGTCTGCAATAGCGTTATCATCATCATCAGTCTATTTATATTGCCCCACAGCTCGGGCACAAACCTTCCCTTACACCGAGGGAGCTGGGGCCATGATCCACCACGCGGGCCCAGTGCAAATTGGCGGATTTCACATGCCTTAGATTTTTTCTTCCACGTCATGCAGGTTTCACCGTTTTGAGAGCACTCGGTAAATGTACGTAAGTTTTTCCGTCGAAAAAACCGAGGACAATTCATTGGTACATGCTGCCCTGGCTGCGAATCGAACCTGGGACCTCCGTATTGCAAGTCCATTGAACCAACCACTGAGCCACCGAGCTCTTCAATGCATGTTTGACAAGTATTGAAAATTGACTCCGCATGAATTCCGCATAAGGGATAAAGTGTAGATTACTAATAATCGTTGTGTAATACCTAGTTATTAAGTATTATTATTTATTATGTTATTATTATTTTAAAAGAAGTGCTGCTGAGAGTTTTTTGCCACTTTTTCTCCTCAGCGTTGGTACCTTTCCCTTGCAAAGTGGTGTAAATGTGAATTCATAAAATATGTTGACGTGCAAAAAATATACACAACGTGCTTACCTGCAATAAATAAATTTGATTTAAATGAAATGTGACAGAAATCATTAAAATAAAAATAAAAAACTGGCCAATTGCAAGTCGGACTCTCGCACCGGGTTCCGTGTAACGCAACTGAACACTGTAATATAGCTTTAACGAAAAGATAAACTAGATATATTGACAGACTTATATTTGCGGCTAGATTGCTCCAGCGAGTACGGCGCTAGCTGCAAAGATAAGTTTGTAATCGCAATACTTAATCGGAAAAAGTCGTCGATTGCTTATTTTTTCTAGCCTGCCCCCTAGCCAAGTAGTTTTGAGGAATGTAGGTACATTTTTTCTATTCTACTAACGTTACCGAAAGTCAAATCCCTTTGGCCCAATGCTGTAAACTCACCTAATCTATGCAAGATGGGTATCTGTTCGACTATGGGTAGGTCTTCCAGCGGGGCGCCCAGTATGTACTCCCAGGTGACTTCACACTGGTTGTTGAGTGTCGCCAGCTCCTGCAGCATCAGCGCGAAGTTAGCTCCGGACACCGTGCACTGCAATAACACAACACATTCAGATTGGTTATTGAAAGCAGCGAGGTTCTTTCAACATCGCTGATGGCAGGTGACATTTTGAACTTTTACTAAGATAATTGAATCAAATATTAATAATTACGTATTTTCCTGGTAAATTATTAAAAATAAAATAAACCTTTATTTCTACTAATTACCTACAGCTCTATAACAATCAGTAGGGGATTACCCAAAAACCCAAAATAAGTACCTATTTAAAATAAAAAAGTTATAATATAAAGCTAGATTCGGAGTCTGGTATTCCCTGTGTTTTCACGCCAAGCATTGCCCTGAATTCGCTAATATTATGTCGTTTTCAGTGTTTTTTTGGGATTCTAAATCCACCTTTAGAGATTCCTAAGTGCGCCCCGTCTATTACACCTACATCGCCAGATTCCATAACAGAAGTTGTTAAGATATAAAATCCGAGGGGCGCCGGTGAGGTACTAGCCTAGGGCGCCGGCGACATTTAATCCGCCTCTGATAACAATACGGTATCCTGTCTTCTTTTATTATACAGGGTGTAACGGAAAGGGTAAATGAAGCCGAAGGGATGATGTTCAGTATCAGCAACTGAACAACTTTTGTTCTTCTTATTATGTATAATTCCGACTATTGTAATAAGTAGTAGTATAAACTTACTTCAGTCACGTATACTGAGAGATCTGGATGTGTTTTCAGAGATGTTGCCCTGAGATTAGTTGTCAGTGTCGCCCTGAAATTACAAGAAAAATAATCAGCACTCGAAAATTAAATCTATTTGTATGGAATTGATTTAAGGATCACATACCCAAAATGTTTATCCCACGAAGTAGACGTCACATGGCACCCTAAGGCATCTGCTAATATCCTTAAAGCTGATAGCACTAACTCCGGAGTGTCTGCAACATTCTCTTATGATAATGATCATGACATACGCAAACACATGTAACTTTGTCACCCCTTATCACAACTGATTAGTTCAGGTTTGTCATACATTGAGGATTCACTTAGTAAAGATATTCTATGCATGCAAATCACATCAAAATCTGAGCATCTGCCTCTCTGAGCAGTTACCTCCTCTCGAAGCCAGGCAGGGGTGGCTTGGGTGATAATTTCTGGATTTTAATGGATATTTCGATAAATGAAAAAAATCACGTCTTTGCTTAGTGAAAAAATATCCAGGTAATATAATCAAAACTGTTTATATATGGAAAAGATCGCTTTAAGCGATAAGACCGCCAATTGTGATAATAACTGTATTAGCATATTTCTTTTGTGTAATTCCTTTTTTTGCAATAAATAATATTTATCTGTCCAATATTTTGTATCAAAATAGAAGTCAACAGTTAAATCTACGTTGGTTGTACTGATAATTAAGTATGTACTTACTATTGTCATTGAAAGTCAAAAACAGCCATTCTCGAAGATTTTGGCTCGTATTCGGCGATCTATAATTAATAGTTCTTAAGTTAAAATTGATAAATGTGTGCTAGGAAGGATCGCAGCAGATGCATATTGTGAGATTTGTGAGTATAAGCCTTTTCGCAACGGCAGCACAACCGCTCTATATTTATTTGGTGTGTTATCTTGTTAGCCACTATAATGTTATGTACGGTCGAAGACAAAGAAAGATGTACAGGAGAGTTTTTAAGGTTGAGATTTTCTCAAAAACTACTTGACCTATTGTAAAAATTATTACACTGTTATATAGATAAAAGTTAAAACTATGTAACTGTAAAAGAATTATTAAAATCGGTCAAGTAGTTCTTGAGAAAATCTCAACCTTTTTGGGACCCCCTGTATCTCTGTCTTCGACTGTACTTAGATACCTACTTAAAAAAATTCCAAAACGAACTTAGTAATGTATAATTATGGAGTTTGTATGGAATTAGTAAGAGGTGACGTCACTATATATCTGATTTTGAAATGTATAGCGACTTGCAAGAGTGAGACACAAGATGCAGCGGCGGTCTCTGTCTTCGGCTGTACCTATGTCTTGCTGTTTCGAAATAAACGGACTTACTTACTATGTATTTGTACACAGGGTGTTCGGCACATGCTCCGCGGAGACCGGATCGATCCCCCCGGTCCCGCGAACCAACGGATGTAAGGCACCGGCGACTGGCACGGTTGGCGAGGAGTCTGACACTTCCTCCTTGCTGACCGTGTCCAGTACTGGTAGCCGTGGCTTGGAAATGGACGCCGAAATGCCTAGTGACGTGGATGGAGGGCGCCAGTTAAGGCGCAAGCGGCTGAGGCCGCAGAGGAGATCGGGCGCAGGCAAGGGCAAGAGCGCAAGCTCAGGGTCTGGGTCGGATGAGAGCTTCATCCCGCCCCGGACGAAGCAGCCCAAAGGCCCTGGGAAAGGACGTGGTCGGCCACCCGCGGCCGGCAGGGCCGAGTACATGAAGCTCAGACGTGAGGAGCTGGCGCTCGAAGGGGAAGAGGAGATGACCGAACGAAGTCGGCGAGCCCGAGACCTCAGGGCCCAACGTCTCGCAGCGGCATCGCTGGCCGGCGGCGACCAAAATGAAAAGTCTGCGTACTTGCTGAGGGCTGAGCTCATTAGCCACGCGGATGTCATTTTGGGAGTGGCCTCAAAGTCGAAAAACCTAAAAGGCACTCTTCAGCGAGACCTAAGGGAGTCGGCAAAGGCCGTACGAGAGGCGGCAGAGGCCCTGCATGGCCGCACAGTCTCAGAAGAGACGAGAAGGCTGCAGGCGGATAACCTCCGCCTGCAAAATGAGATCAGCGACCTCCGCAAGGAGCTAGCTGAGCTCAGAGTGGATCTGCAGCGGCAGCCGCTGCCAGGCAGCAACTCAGAGGTGCTGCGCTCGCCTACAGCCGCCCCGTTCGACATGGATGCATTTGCTCGTAGTATCATAGAACAAAATGGATCCATGATCAACGCACGCTTGGCGGCTATTGAGGATAGGCTCCTCCCGGAGCGTCGCTTGCGCCCCCCGCTGGCCGCAGACCGACGCGCGAAGCAGGCCACTGCCGAGCCCCTAGCGGAGGAGGCGCGATCGAAGAAAGTCCCGGCCATGATATCCGCCAAGGCTCCCAAGAGTAAAGCGGGCAAGGCGAGTGCCCCTGTCCCTACCGAGCTCGAAAAGGACAAAAGGAATAGGACAAAGAAAGGCAATCTGGCCGGTGCCGCCGCGGCGAAATCCGCTACATCGGTAATGTCGCGCCCACTGCCGCCGCCGCCAACGTCCATGGACGAGGGCTGGAACGTGGTAGCTGGCCGTGGAGCGAGGAAAAAGGCCTCAGGTGCACCCAAACAGTCGCCTCCTAAACAAAGGCCGGTGAAGCTGCGTCTCCCGCGCTCCGCCGCAGTGTTGATAACGCTGACACCGGAGGCGCGAGAAAAGGGTGTGACATATAACGCGGTCCTCGCCCAGGCGAAGGATCGCATTCAACTAGCGGAACTGGGCATAGAAGGTGGAGTGCGCTTCAGGACTGCGGCCACGGGGGCTCGGGTCCTAGAGGTTCCTGGCGCTACGAGCGCCGCGATGGCTGACTCCCTCGCTGAAAAGCTGAGGGAAGTCTTGGGTACGGAAAACGTCCGAGTATCCCGGCCAGTGAAATGCGCAGAGATGCGCGTTGCAGGTCTGGACGACTCTACTTCTGTAGAGGAGGTAATTGCGGCGATCGCAAAGGCCGGCGGCTGTGTCCCGTCGGACATAAAGGCCGGCCAAATCGCCTGTGGCCCCTCCGGTCTGGGGACACTGTGGATACGGTGCCCAGTTGTGGCCGCCAAAAAGGTGGTGCAGGGTGGCCGCGTTCTGGTAGGATGGGTCTCTGCCCAAGTCAAACTACTTGAGCCGAGGCCCATCAGATGTTACAGGTGCCTAGAAGTGGGGCATCTAGGAGTCAAGTGCACGGCCGAGATTGATCGCAGCGGGTTGTGTTACCGCTGTGGAAAAACCGGCCACAAATCCAGGGATTGCTCTGCTACGCCGCACTGTGTCATCTGTGCGGCAGCAAAGAAACCGGCGGAACACTCCATGGGGGCAAAGACATGCTCTTCCGGATCGGCTCCTCGAAAAGGTGGGCGCCGAAGAGGTGTTAGAGCAAGGAAGGAAGGCAACGATGGCCCCAGGGCCCCCTCGCTGCCGTCCCAGGGGATCGACGTCGATCTTCGCGCGGAGGACCCGATGGACACCGTCCAATAAATGGCGCTCCGCATACTGCAGGCGAATATCAACCACTCTGCCAGGGCTCAGGACCTTTTGCTCCAGACCATGGCAGAGTGGTCGATTTCTGTAGCAGTGGTCTCCGAGCCCTATTGTGTTCCTCCCCGGGATAACTGGGTGGGGGACCGGGACGAATCCGTGGCCATTATCGCCTCCCACTCATCTACTGGCTCGCCGCCCTTCGAAAAAGTAGAGATGGGGCGGGGATGCGTGTCGGCCACCGTGGGCGGCATTGCAGTAGTCGGGGTGTATTCGTCGCCAAATAGGGCCATCACCGACCTTGAACAAACTCTCGCTGATGTCGGTACCCTCATAGCACGGATGCATCCCGCCTCCGTATTGGTGGTCGGAGATTTCAACGCCAAATCAGTGGCGTGGGGTTCCCCGGCGACCAATGCGCGTGGGATAGTGCTGGAGGAGTGGGCGATGTCCATGGGTTTGTCCGTTCTCAACCGGGGATCTGAAAACACATGCGTGCGACGACAGGGCGGTTCAATTGTGGATGTTGCGTTTGCAGAGGCCGCCCTAGTTCGTCGTGTTCTAGATTGGAGGGTCGAGGTAGGGGTGGAGACATTATCGGACCACCTGTATATACGGTTCGATGTCTCCACCTCCGCCGACACCCCAATAGGAGGTAATCGATCCCCGGTTGCAGAAAGAACCCGCTGGGTTCTCGGGAGGCTCGACCGCGAAGTCGCTAAGGAGGCCGCCTTGGTGGAAGCCTGGTCGATGGACTCCGGTCTCGGACACCAGGATGAGGAGGTGGACGCAGTGGCGGATCGGCTCGGCGAGGCACTGACACGGGTCTGTGATGCGGCCATGCCTAGAGCCGGACCGGTCCCCCCGAGGCGTAAGGTGTACTGGTGGCGTCCAGAGCTTCGCGAAATGCGGAAGACATGTGTGGCGGCGCGGCGCCGGTACACCAGGAGCAGAAGAAGAAGTGTCCGAGACCTGAGTCTCGAAGACGAGCTATACGCGTCGTATAGAGGCGCGTGCACCGCTCTCCAGGATGCCGTCAAGGAGGCAAAGAAGGAGGCCTGGGAAGAGTGGCTCGATACGCTCAACAGAGATCCGTGGGGGCGCCCCTATAAGGCCGTGACAAAAAAGCTCCGACCTTGGGCCCCCCCATTGACCACGAGCCTCGAGCCACGCTTTGTGGAAGAGGTCGTGGGAACCCTCTTTCCGCAAAGTGAAGATCGGTGGGTACCTCCGTCGATGGGTCAGTCGGAGGGGCTCAACGAGGAGGAGGAAGTGCCACCCGTGTCAGAGGCGGAGCTTGGAGTGGCGGTGCTGAAGCTTCGTGCTAAAAAGACCGCCCCCGGCCTAGACGGGATCCCGGGCCGTGTCTTGGCGCTGGCCTCCGTGGAGTTGGAGGCCCAATTCCTGCGCCACTTCACGGCGTGTCTGCGGGGAGGACGATTTCCGGCAAAATATAAGACCGGTGGCCTCGTCCTCCTGCGCAAGGCGGGTCGTCCGGCCGAACAAGCCTCGGCCTATCGGCCAATTGTGCTGCTTGACGAGACGGGCAAGTTGTTCGAACGAATCGTCGCAGCCCGTCTCGTCAAGCACCTCGAGGAGGTGGGGCCGAACCTCTGTGACCGCCAATTTGGCTTTCGCAGAGGACGGTCGACCATCGACGCCATCTCGGCAGTGATGGCGATCGCGAAAGAGCAGGTGGCCCAGCGGGGGGTGTTGATGGCGGTGTCTCTTGATATCAAGAATGCCTTCAACACCCTTCCCTGGCCCACAATCAAGGAGGCACTAGTCTTCCACCGCGTCCCGCAATACTTGCGAGACGTGGTGGCAGACTATTTCGCCGACCGGGCGATTGAGTACCCGACCAGTGGCGGCTGGGCGAGAAAGGCGATGGCGTGCGGCGTCCCACAGGGGTCGGTCCTAGGTCCGCTCCTGTGGAACATCGGTTATGACTGGGTGCTGCGCGGCGATAATCTCCGGGGGGTCGACGTAACTTGTTACGCAGACGATACCCTCGTGACCGCTCGCGGCAGCACTCACAGGGAGGCGGCCATTCTCGCCACGGCGGGAGTCGCGCACGTGGTGCGGCGTATCTCTGCGCTAGGGTTGGAGGTCGCGCTGCACAAATCCGAGGCCCTGACATTCCACGGACCTCGGAACGCGCCTCCGGCTGGGGCGCAAATTGTTGTTGGGGGGACCTCCATTGCCGTCGGTAAGGCGATGCGGTACCTGGGCGTCGTCCTGGACGGGCGGTGGAGGTTCGAGGAGCATTTCCGGCGACTGTCGCCAAAGCTGGTGGCCTTCGCCGGGATGCTCGGGTCGTTACTCCCCAACATCGGGGGTCCGAGCGGAGCGTGCCGCCGTTTGTACGACGGTGTAGTTCGCTCCATGGCACTCTACGGAGCGCCAATATGGGCGGACTCCCTGAACGCCCGAACAACGGTCCTGCTGCGACGCCCGCAGCGGGCCATAGCGCTCAGGGCGGCCCGAGCGTACCGCACCGTCTCCAGAGAGGCGGCGTGCGTCTTGGCCGGTAGCCCGCCGTGGGACCTAGAGGCCGGGGTCCTACAGACGGTCTACCGGCGTTGCGCGGAAGCGCGTGAGGAGGGTTCTCCCCCACTCCCGGAAGAGGTCAAACGCTGGCGCGAGTTGGCGCGCGATAGCCTCTTCCGCGACTGGGCAGAGAGAATGGTCGACCCGGTGGTGAGCCGGGAACTTTTGGAGGCCGTTCGACCTGTGCTACGCCCATGGGTCGAACGGAAGTTCGGGTCTATGACCTACCACCTGGCGCAGGTCCTGACGGGGCATGGTTGCTTTGGAAGGTACCTGTGCGAGGTGCTGGGTCGAGAGCCGGACCCCCGGTGTCACCACTGCGGTGCTGACGTGGACACGGCGCATCACACCCGCGCCGTGTGCCCCGCATGGGCCGAGCCGAGGCGAGACATCGCGGCCGCCACTGGAGGCGACCTCTCGCTGCCCGCCATAGTGCGAGCAATGGGCAGCGAGGAAGGATGGAAGATGGTGGCGGATTTCTGCGCCACCATCATGAAGGCGAAAGAGTCGGCGGAACGGGAGCTCGAGGTCGACCCTCTCTCGCATCCGATCCGCCGACGGCGAGCGGGCCGCAGGCGACGGGCGTACGTCCGCCGCCTGCCGCCCTAACGGGGACTTGCGGGCGTCGGGTCGGGGGGTCCGGCGCTCGCTTAGAGGTCCCGAGCTGTAAGGCGTCTCGTCCTGTGTTCCGAGACGCCTTAAGCGGAGGTTTAGGGGTAAACCCGAAGACGGGCCCACGCGGGCGGCCGCCGACGAGGTTGTGGTATTTGGCGCTGCGTTCCCACAACCTCGTCCAAACGCGGTGAGTTGAACACCTTGGGGTTTTAGTGGGTATAGGACCGTATTGTGACGGGAGTCCCACATACTCACCGCGCGCCCCTCCTTATTGGCGCGGTGAGATGCGAAAAGCATTTCCCCAAGTAAAAAAAAAAAAAAAAAGGGTGTTCGGCACATGGACCGATAAAAACGTTTTTTGATGGATTGGTGGGGTCATTTACAAGGGTTTAACTCATGTGATCATTTGTCCTAAGTGTCACGGGTACTGAGATACGATTTTTTAAAGTTATTTTTTTAAATTATTTCTTAGTACGCCTTGCAAACTAGTATTCCTAATTTTGCCCGTATAATAAGTTACTTGAACGACATGTGGCATGGTATTGGAAAGGGCATAAGCTAGACAACTTTTTAAAAGAAAACGAAGCTTTCAGTTGCTGTCAGAAATTAATATGTTATGACCTAGTACCTAGTAGCTAGAGGATAGGCAGACCACCAGAGCACGATATGTTCCAGACAGCTGCCAACGTCTCCCCATAGCATGTTCTGGTAATATTCGGTCACTTTGTGGGCCGCCTTCTTACTGGCTTGTACGCGACCTGAAATAATATCATTTACAATCAATATACTTACTTGAACTATGTACAGTTCAACCGACCTATTGTACATATATTTTTAGTTTAGTTTATATATATATATATTAAGTTAATATTATAATAGTTATTTCTAATTTTTATTATTGTTATTTGAATAAATATCTCAGGTTTAACTAGTAAGTAATTATAATATTCTGTACTTACAAAGGCAACTTGAAATAAAAACTCCCAACCTATTAAAATTGACAACGGGAGCTAGTTCTATACGGATTGTCTCAAAATATTAATTTGGAACATTGAAAACTTTATACACAATTTTAAATTACCATTACGATTTTCAATCGCTTTTAGCGATAAGGTGGCCAAAATTGTACATACTGCTATCTTATAATTTTGTATTGTGTGTCTTTTTGTTTGTACAATAAAGTATGTTGAATTGATTTTGTTGCTTTACTAAGTAATCACTACGAGTCAATCTATATGACCGCCCGCTGCCTTTCAAATCTATACGGGACTTTATAAATATTCAACGATATTACCTACCTGACTTCAGCTTTCTGACGCCAGCGTGACCGAGTAGTGTAGGAGACAAATTAGCAACAGTGTCAAGTAGAATTTCGATGTAGACTTCTTCGCTTTGAAGAATTCCGTTTACGTTCTCTAAAAATTACAAAATAAATTATGTAAGTATATATTATAATTATGTAATCTCAATAGCGCGATGTAGTATACCATGAGCTTTTGTGAATAGCGCCATCTATGTCATATTATGGCGTACCAATCCATTGTACCTTGTTCGTACGGTCGTCAGCACATCAAGTGCAACACACTGGAACTTTACGCAGCCGTAATACGGCTGAGATTGCGATGGGTTTGTTCAGGTTGATGTGCTGAAGACTGTAGAGTGTGTCACAAAACAGGTCGACAAACGTGCAAAGTCTAATGGTGGCACTTCACTTGGCTATTCGTATTTGCGAAGGTATGTGTCATAATTGCCATGTGTGGTTGGTATGCTTGACAAAATGTTCGTCTTATTTGTATGTACAGTCGACAGCAGATCAATGTTAACACTTGCAGTACGATTTCAAGTCTTACGACGTGGTAGCGCCATCTAGTTGCTTTTACACAAACTATTATTTGACACATTATGTATTATAATTATGTTCATGCTGTCCCTATCCTACCTATCACCTATTGAGACAGACCAAAAGAGACAACGCGACGCGTTATCAAACCGTCAAAATGCACTCGCGAATCGACAACGGTCGAATGCACCACGAAAAGTCTGCGGTCCGCTTCATATATTTTATTAACGCTTAATTATTCGCTAATTTCCCCGCGAAAGTGCTGTGCAAATATTCTGTGCTTTCGCCGCTCGTACTGTGGTGGGATTGTTCCTGGAACCAGCCGCCGGGAACGAGATATCAGGATTACCCGGATTCCAGAAAATTCTCAAGTAAGTCTGTCTCTCGTTTCCCATAACATTTCCTACGTTTTCCCACCATAAGTAGGTCCTTCGACCCCGGATCCCTTCTATTCTATTTATTTACTTACGTAAATACGCTACACAATACATAAAACACTTACTCGCATACAGTCCACTAACGCACATTCCAACGCATATTTCTACGCAAAACGCTCATTTACCGAACAATCGGTCGCTATAATTCGCTGTATATTTATTCCCTACAACCAAATCCCTATATTTTATTATATTTTATACAAAATAACTCGTAATTCCAATCATATTTTATACATGACGGCAGTTAACATTTTCGTTATATTTTAAAATAGACTCGCCGATTTCTATAATAGACTCGCCCGCTAGCAAGCAACTATAGTCCTTGCGCCATATAAGATAAGGTTCATAAATTTGTGCTATTTTATCGTTCACAATTTATAATTTGTGGGTAATTTAATTTTTGTTCAGTTTCATTGTTCGCTTAATTTTCAAATTGTTAAAATGGCTACTAACGAGGTACAAATACAAGTTCTTACGCTAACCGCTAAGCAACAAAGCTTATTTCAATTGATGCAAAAGATGTACGATTTAAGTTTAGGTGTTTCTGATGATAAAGGCACATCTACCTTTCTTATCCGCATTAAATCTGCTGATAACGTTCGCAAAGAATTTATTGAAGTTACGGAGCGGTTGAACCTTGCAAACTTAACTTTAAAACCTAGCGCTAAGGCAGATTTTTCGAAATTATTTTCATTTGACGAGTTGTATTGCCATGTCAAGGCCGTTGAAGATGAACTCACAGCGGTCGCAGTTACTAATAAAGTAGCTTCACTTTCTCAAACGCCACAAAGTACACCTTCTAATTTTGATATTTTAAGTCGAAAATTGCCTGCCTTAGAGCTGATGGCTTTTGATGGGTCTCCTAATAAATGGACTATGTTCTATGAAAATTTCACGGCTTTAATTCATAATAATAAAAATTTGTCCAATGCCGAAAAGGTACAATATCTAGTCGGTAGGTTGTCTGGCAAGGCTTTAACAGTCTGCGCTGGAATCCAGCCAGTCGCTGCTAATTATGATATTCTATGGAAATCTCTCAAGGACAAATATCAGGACAAACGCACATTGGCTACTATGTACCTAGAACAAATGCTAAGTTTTAAGGGTAGTCAATCTCCTTCCCTTAATTCATTAGACACTTTTATTGAACATTTCTGTTCCGCTCAGTCAGCTTTAAAACAAGTAGGTATCGCAGACTTAACCGATTTTATTTTCACTCACATTGCTCTGTCGAAATTAGACAAAGATACCGTCACTTTATTCGAACAAGCAAATCGAGGTGTTGAAATACCTACTTTTGATTCTTTGACGACGTTTGTCAAAGAACAAAGTAAAATTTATCTGTTACGCAACACAAGTACTTCCAAACCTGCGAGTACTTATTCTCATTATAAACCGCAAAATAATAAAACTTTTATTCCGCAAAATAAAATAAATAAACCGCATGTTCAGACTTTTGTCGTGAATAATAATACTAATTATCCTAAATGTGCATATTGTAAAAATGATAATGCTCATCCGCTTTACAAATGTGATTCTTTTCTACAATTAGATTCTTCAAGTAAAAATGACTTCGTGAGGAATCATAACTTATGTGTCAATTGTTTAGGATTTCACCACGTAAAATCGTGTAAATCACTATACAGATGTGCTGTATGCAAACGCATGCATCACACAAAATTGCATATGGATTCGCCCAGAATTGAACCCGCTACTTTTACGGCACCCAACCACCCAGCCATAGGGGTTTTACCGCCGTCGCATTTAGCTACGACAAGCACGTGGCCGCAAACTGATAACGCAGGCAGCGCGAGCGCAGCCGCCGCCGCCGCCGCTAGGAAACCTGTTTCTGCATTCAATAGCAACAATGTTGCATTATCTTCGTCAATTCGGAATGAATCACACAATTCAACCGTTTTGTTACCTACTGCTACTGTTTACGTTTATAACGACGCAGGGCAACGCTTTAAAGTTAGAATCTTTTTAGATAGTGGTTCGATGAGTCACTTTATCACAAAATCATGTTGTGATCGCTTGAATTTAAATATTCATCACGCGCCCTCCACTGTTAGGGGCATAGGGCTTGCGGAAAAACCTGTCACAGGTTTTGCGCAGCTCACTATACATTCTCGATTCGATTTACGCTGTAAGTATACGATCAATGCACGCGTTCTCGATACAATATCGGATAAAATACCGAATACTTTTGTATGCTCTAGGGACTTAGAACATTTACGTGGCCTACCGTTAGCCGATGAAGATCTTCATACGCCCGCTGATATCGATTGCTTAATTAGCAATGAATTATTCCCGTTCCTTTTGGGAAGTCAAAAGGTCATGTCTCCCACTTCACAAGTGGTCGGTGTCGAAACTTCATTAGGTTTCGTAGCCATGGGAAGAGCCGAGTCTTTCACGCCGCCGCCGCCGCCACCGCCGTCGAATTCTAACTATCCCGTTGAATCTTTTCACGCGGTTACAGAACCTACACTGGAGAATTTAACGCAAAAATTCTGGGAGTTGGAAAGCGTACCAACGAAAAAACATCTAAGTCCAGATGACGCAGCGTGCGAGCATATATTCTCAGATACGCATACAAGAGATGATACAGGACGTTATATCGTCACTCTTCCATTCAAATATGATCCCGCTGTACTTGGTTATTCAGATAATAAGGCCAAGATGCAATTACTAAACCTAGAAAAAAGGTTAGCCGCTATTCCTGAATTACGTGAGGATTACAACGCGACATTACAGGATTACATCGATAAAGGTTATTTAAATCGTGTCGAAAATCCTAACATGGACATACCATGTTATTATATTCCTCATCACGCTGTATATCGTCCGGAGAAAACGACTTCGAAAACAAGAATTGTTTTGAACGCTAGTAGTAAAACTAGTTCAAATAAATCGCTCAACGATATTTTGTACACTGGACCCAACCTTCAAACAAACATTTTTGATTTACTGATAAATCTTAGGACTTTTTCAGTCGCTATTTCCGCGGACATAGAAAAGATGTTCTTCCAGGTCAAATTATCATGCAAAGATCATTGCTATCAAAGAATTCTTTACAGATTTCATACAAACGACCCGATCTCGACTTATGAATTTAATTGCGTGTCGTTTGGTGTATCAAGTTCACCATACCTAGCTATGCGAGTCATTCGTCAACTCGCCGCCGACGAACGGCAACGCTTTCCTGACGCAGCACGGGCTGCTGAAAGGCACTTTTACATGGACGATTATATTTCCTCTTTTTCTTCAGTTGAAGAAAGTGAGGAAATGTATCACGAAATGGTCCAATTGTTTCAAGCCGGTGGATTCAAACTCGTTAAATGGATCTCAAACAGCGAAGAGCTAATGAGAAACATTCCTGTTGACCACCGCGCTACAAACGCCATTAACTTTGACGAAAACGCGCAAACCAAAATTATTGGCCTTCAGTGGAAGCCAAAAGAAGATACTTTCTTCTTCAAAATTAACGCTGACGCATCCAAGTGTTCTAAACGAACAATACTCTCCGTAGTCGCTCGTCTTTTCGACCCGCTGTCCTTAATAGGACCAGTCACTGCACTATTAAAATTATTAGTCCAAGAATGCTGGAAACAAAACTTGGATTGGGACGACAACGTTCCCGCGTACATTGAAAATCAATTTGTTCAATTTCAAAATGAGCTTCACTTGATTATTAGTCCAAGAATGCTGGAAACAAAACTTGGATTGGGACGACAACGTTCCCGCGTACATTGAAAATCAATTTGTTCAATTTCAAAATGAGCTTCACTTGATTGAACTCATCAAGATTCCACGTCACATTGGAATTCTTCGAGATTCCCGCGAGGTCTCACTCGTTGGCTTCGCTGACGCGAGCGAAGCGTGCTACGGCGCCGCCGTGTACGTGCGAGTCAGCCAGACTGACTCCGATGTGTGACAAGTCATGTTGCTATGCTCTAAATCAAGAGTCGCTCCCACGAAGACCATTACATTGGCACGCCTGGAGCTCTGCGCAGCACTCTTACTGTCAAACCTGATAGTCGCGGTACGAGACTCTATTAGCGAACGCGTTCACATAAATGAGATTGTCGCTTTTTCAGACTCCACTGTAACGCTTTCGTGGATTAACGCACCACCTTTTCGCTTTCAAACGTTTATCGCTAATAGAATCTCGGCCATAAATGAAAACTTGCCAGCTGAGCACTGGTTTCATATTTCCGGTAAGGAAAATCCCGCAGACATAATTTCAAGGCCTGTGACGCCGAGCAAACTCATAGATAACGATCTATGGTTTCACGGACCCTCATGGGTTGCTTTTCCCAGAGGTCAGTGGCCTATCGAACCCTTTCATAGGTCCGCAACCGAAAACGATCTTCCTGAATCCAAAACAGTATCCCTCGCTGTTCAGACTGAAGATACTTCAGACTCAGACCACATCTTTTACGATTTAGCAAATCGTATGTCCAAATGGACAAAGTTTTTGCACGCTTGCGTTTACGTTTTACGTTTCGCAAAAATTATAAAGTCACATGGTCCGATATCTGTTCAGGATTTAGAAGATTCTGAAAAACGCATTATACAATGCATTCAAAAACGTCATTTCAAAGACATATCTAGTCCCGCTTTAAGAAAACTAAACGCTTATGTCGATGAAAATGATATCATTCGAGTTGGTGGACGTTTAAACCACTCGCAATTGAATCATTCGCAAAAACATCCAATTGTTTTACCCGCAAAGGACCCCATCGTTTTTCTAATAGTTGATTACTATCATTCGTCAAACTTACACGCTGGACCTAGTCTACTTCTCGCTTTGTTACGACAGAACTTTTGGATTCTCGCCGCGCGCAACATGGTACGCAAACGTGTGCAAAACTGCAACGTGTGCTTTAAGCTAAAGCCTAAGAATACGTTCCCACTAATGGGAGATTTACCGTCGTTTCGTGTTAGTGAAGTCAAAAGCTTCGTATTTACTGGTGTAGACTACGCAGGGCCTTTTTTCGTAACGCCTTATCGCCGTCGCGGAGTTAAGAGTGTCAAAGCTTACCTCTGTTTGTTTATTTGCTTAACAACGAAAGCTCTGCACTTAGAGCTTGTTAGCGATTTAAGCTCTGAGATATTTTTAGCGGCATTCAAACGCTTTATTAGCAGACGAGGACCTGTTTCAATGGTAGTCAGCGATGGAGGCTCTAATTTCGTCGGAGCTAAACGAAAGCTCGATGAGCTTTACGCGCTTTTAGCTTCTGAAACGCATAATAAATATTTAGATCAGAATCTATCTGATTTACACATTCAATTTAAAAGAAATCCCCCCTATGCTCCTCACTTCGGAGGAATATGGGAGACTAATGTCAAATCGGTTAAAACACATTTGAAAAAGGTGATAGGAAATCAGATTTTAACTTATGAAGAGCTGAACACAGTCTTAGTTCAAATTGAAGGTATTATGAATAGCCGTCCATTATGCGTCCTAAGTTCTGATCCTTCTGAGCTTACAGCTCTCACGCCGTCCCATTTTCTTAACATTACGCCTTTAAAGTACTTACCCGCCGAAGACTTCAGCGATGTGCCTGAGAATCGTCTCAACCGCTATGACTTGCTAAACAAGCTCGTTCAATCTTACTGGCATAGATGGAATGTAGAGTACTTGACATCTCTACAAAGTAGACAAAAGTGGAATACTCCATCTAATCCTATTCTAAAAGGTTGTATCGTGATCATACGCGATGACAAATCGACACCGCTGAGTTGGCCTCTTGGTATAGTAGAGGAGCTCTATCCTGGTAAGGATGGAGTGACGCGGACTGTCAAAGTCAAAACTCAAACAGGTCATTACGTCAGACCTGTTGTAAGGCTCTGCCCCTTACCGCTTCAATAATTTCTATTATTCGCTTTCTAGTTCATAAGTTTACGTTTTGTCTCTACTGCACCTATTCTTATCGTATTTCTTTGTAAGTATTTTTGTATCTCCTGAAGGGATTCCTTCAGCCCGGGCGACAAATGGTAGCGCCATCTAGTTGCTTTTACACAAACTATTATTTGACACATTATGTATTATAATTATGTTCATGCTGTCCCTATCCTACCTATCACCTATTGAGACAGACCAAAAGAGACAACGCGACGCGTTATCAAACCGTCAAAATGCACTCGCGAATCGACAACGGTCGAATGCACCACGAAAAGTCTGCGGTCCGCTTCATATATTTTATTAACGCTTAATTATTCGCTAATTTCCCCGCGAAAGTGCTGTGCAAATATTCTGTGCTTTCGCCGCTCGTACTGTGGTGGGATTGTTCCTGGAACCAGCCGCCGGGAACGAGATATCAGGATTACCCGGATTCCAGAAAATTCTCAAGTAAGTCTGTCTCTCGTTTCCCATAACATTTCCTACGTTTTCCCACCACGACGCAAATAATAAGAACTGTCAAAAGTAAAAAGTGTTACCATTGATCTGCTGTCGACTATGCGTCAAGTATCTGACAAATACGACAAACATCCAATAGCGAATACGAATAGCCAAGTGAAGCATTACACAGAGATAGGTGTAGGAGAATTATTAAGGCCAAAACGTACTTGACTGTTTTATTTTTATAAATATAGTGTGTACTCTATCTATCCTATCCTATAGTTCTTGAGAAAAGCTCAACATCATTGAGGCCACCAGTATACTTATCTCTGGGTTCTCTTGAAAATGGCGAGGAACGACGGTTGCGAAGTTATTTGATAATTTTCCTTTTAACGTCTACAGGGACTATTTTGTGTTTAATATCACGTTAAATTAATCAGAAAATGTTCGCGAATGACAGTACGGTGAAGTTATTGGATTATTTATGCAAGATCTGAAATTTCAAGCTTTTATCAAGAGTTCCCGCTACAAGATCGGGAGTGAACGTGACTGTCGAGCTGCTTCGTCCAGAGTGATGACGCTACGGTGTCTCCTCTGGATGAAGACATGAAGACGCGGCTGCCCAGGGTGAAGACGCTACTGCGACTCTCCTGGAGGAAGATAGAAGACTATAATATATTGAATTTTCTGTAACATGACATTGGCAAATGACGAACTGTCGAGTCCATTAATAAAATAAAGTAAGTACTTATCTCTGTTCATTTACCCTCACCACTTACCCTCATTTTTAAAAATATTCTCCAAAAGGCACTCAGCGTTGCTAACGAGAGACGTATACGGTATATCCCCATCTGAATTAAGTGCCTGTTCGCTTACTATCCTATTGTGCTCATTTTTCGCTTCGATCAGACTTTGGGCTTGTTTCATTTTGGCTTTCTTCTGCTCTATGAAGGCTTCGCGACGCGTCTCTACCGATGTCGAGGCGGTTGACGTCGGTGGCGTTATGTGCTTCGTTAACGTGCTGTGTTCGGATAAAATAAATAAACAATCTTCAGTAATAGGGTATTTGACATGTGTCGAATCATTATTATTACAAAATAGACACAAATTCATGATCAACTGTGAAATAAAATTGAAATTAATTAGTTGATAAATGAAGTAAGTACAGTCATTTAGAAAAGTTGTGTTATAAAGATACAGAAATAGTAAACGATGTATTGCGTTGCGGCTGTGCCGTCATACTGAGAAAGTTAATCAATTGTGTTCTTTTCAAAATTCATAAAGTTGACGAGGAAGTGATTGGGTGGCTGGACTGGCTGGACAGTCTCCCAAGGTAGTAAGTACCATGACGTCCTTAATAAGCTTACTTTAAGGTCGTCATGGCACGAAATAACAAAGTATTATTGAAGCAATCCTGCTATAATACTGAGGCACTGACAGAATACCAGCGCTGCGCGCGCGCCGCGCCGCCTCGTGCGTGCGCGCGCGCAGCAACATGCTGAGTCAGCCCTTTCATTACTGCGACACACAGACAATATGTACCAAAACACTTCATGTTACTTTCCTTAGTGTAGTATATCTATCTGTTCTCCATGTTTGCACCTTCTTTTGTGTATGTATTGTAATGTGTTGCAGAAACGAATAAATGTTTTATCTATCTATAAGACTTCATGGCCTTGATCTCTGTCATGTCAAAAACATTATCCTCCTTCTGTGGCAGTCGGGTAAAAACACAGACTTACTGATAAATCTCCAAGCTTTCAGCGGTACTCGAGCCAGAGTCATTGTCGGAATTGTCCTCCGGCTTGTACACCTTCACCAAGCAATTGATCAGGCGATGACAGTTCACCTCAGCGCGGCTTTTTGCTAATATCTGTTAACATTCAATAGGGCAGTTGATTTAAAGCCTAAAACAACTCGCGTAAAACTAGTTTTTGGATATTCCAAATACCTCCGTATCTATGGGTGGTTGGACTTTGGACCGTTCTTATTATCTGCGTCGTAAGCGTTGAAATCGTACTGCAAGTGTTACCAATGATTTGCTGTCATTGGCAATGTCTTAGTAAGACGTGACGTCACTTATTATTCTTAATCTTAAGTGGGGTCGGAGACTCTGCACCGACTCCAGGAAGCTAGGAGTTTGGTGCATTTCCCCCGCGCTGTCAGCTTAACCACCCCACCTCACTGAAATAGCGCCGCAGGGTTGACAGCTCCACTGTTGCAGGCTTTCTGATAGTAATAGGCTTGTACGGTGGAACACAGAGAAAGGTGTACAGGGGAGTTTTTAAGGTCGAGAGTTTCTCAAAAACTACTTGACCTATTGCAAGATAAAAGTTAAAACTATGTAACTGTAAAAGGATTATTAATTTCGGTCCCGTAGTTTTTGAGAAAATCTCAACCTTATTTAGGCATCTGTATACTTATCTCTGTCTTCGACTGTACCTGTCTTCATACTCGTGACGTCACTTTTTACTATCTGATTTCTGGCTTTCAAATGTCTATGTTATTTCTCATTATGTTTCTAAACTTGACTACGAATCCATGTCTTAGTGATTAAAAAATAGACTAAAGTAATTTGATTTCTAATACTTGACTACTACCGTATTCAGAACCACCTCCTTTTTAAGTCAGTTAAAAAGGGTAACTTTACCTGCACAATTTTCGTCAGCGTAATAGCTTTAGTTTCGCTGATTGTGTTAGGGTAGGTGTTACTGCAGACGTTGAACTTAGCCGCGAACTTCTTTGAACTCAGCCCGATTAGTTGGTTGTAGATGGCCACTAAACTGCACAAATAGAAGTTTATTTAATGTTATGTACAATCGAATGAACTTGAATATGAACCTAAAGCGCAGGCCACACCGCCAGCGGGCGGGCGAGCGAGCTAGGCGGGCGGGCGAAGCGAGAGAAGGAAACGTTGGTAGTCGGTAGCTCGCGGTGTGAACCGAAGTATGTATAGAGGTGAAACGATATTCGCCCGCCTAGCTCGCTCGCCTGCCCACTGACGGTGTGGCCTGCGCTTAAGTGATGAATGGAAAAAAATCATCACGACCGGGATTCGAGCCAGGGACCTCGCCATTCCGTGGCACGCTCTATTCCAACAGAGCCACAGTGATATCGTACCCAGATCGTCGAATTTTGTCTCCATATTCGACTTAGGAACGGTAGCGACATCTATTGCATAGCGCATGTGCAAGAAAATATCAAAACATCACGCGCGACCATAAAATTAAGCCAAACAAATCAACACTTACCTCAAGCAAGATTCAATCATTTTCCTGGAGTCCTCTCTATGCAGACATGTATTCAATATGGTAGTCAGGAGACCGTTAATCGATTGCAGCATTATAAATCTACTGCTACACAGCTTGTCGAAGATATGGTCGTGTTTGCTCTGGATCAAGCCATTATCCTTTTTTAACCTCGCCAGCTTGGGGTTCAATTTGTAGAATGATTTCACTAATTTAGATAAATAGTCTATTATTTGATCTAGCACCTGGGAAAATAATATGTTCGTAAAGTAATTATGTAGACTTAAACAGGGTTAAAGACTTTGTATGGTTGATATTATCATATAATAAATATAAAATCGGTAAATAATATTTGGCTAAGTATAAAAAAAACTCTTAGTAACTTGTACAATATTTTTTTCAGAATTTTCTTCGTAAAAGTTTATAGAATCAACCTAGTAACAGTCAATACTATCAGTATTTTATTAATTATACCCTGAAATTAAAAATATTGTTACAATAAACATAATAAAGCGTCCTTACCTGTATATTAACTAATTCCATAATATAACTCCTATTAGCCAACGAATGGGGGTTACTTTTGCCTGTAGACCCTTTCCATTTACAATCAGCATCCAATATCACTTTAGTAACGGCATAACACACTATCTCCATCTCTCTGCAATGACTGAACAGTTCCTCTTCATCTGACGTCTCCTCGCTAATCCATTTCTTGCTGCCCACTTTAACTGAGGTCATGATTTAGAACAAAAGCACCAATGGTTGCCCAAAAAGTAGGAAATGGAAAATAAACAAAATAATAATAGTTTGTGAAGCAAACCTTATTGCTACGGAGTCATCGTGGTAACTGAAGGTCTGCACTGCATGGAATTGTACACTTACGAGCAAAACTATTGGAGTCACTTTAAATTAAGGTTTATTTCTGCTAAATATTAATCTTACGTCAGTTATTGAATGATTTACATACCAACTTTAAATTAATTACATTATAATGTGACTGAATTAGATAACTACTAGATGTAAGTGCTAACATAGATTTAAGTATAACTACTAACACAAAATGAATCTTGTTATCTAAATTAATAAAAATATATATATTTTTTGATAACGCACACAATTTTCGATGCGATTGATGTTGAAGATACACCCTATGGCTTAATTTACAGTGATTAAACTACGAAAGTACAATATTTCGAGTCCAGAAAAATAATTACCTACATAGATAAAATAAATCTTTGTAAATTATAAATAGCCACAAACATCTATTTGTTCGAACAGTTTACAAAAAAAAACTGAAAGTAAACAAGTGTGCCTACTTCTTTGCTCGTAAGTGTATGTAACAAAATCGATGTATAGAGACATTCGTACCAGGCCGCGAGGGTTGCCTATACAATTAACGTTCAAATGCTTGTAGGACAAGTTTCAGATTACTATCGTAAAAGTTTTATAGCTATTTTGTGTCAACCTTGAATTTATGACATGAGTTATAAGTTTTGTGTATTTAGTGGCCTATTAGAAATGCTATTACAGAATTAGCATTTATAAATTAATTCGATACACTGTGGAAGAGACTAGCTCCTATGATACAGGGAAAGGAATCCTACCTAACGTGGGAGCTATATCATCTCGTCCGGTTTCTCGTAGAAGGTAAGCAGAGACGACGACTTCCATCTACTGCGATCCTGGCACACAATTTCAATTCGTCCACATTCATGAATTGTTTCAAGCAAGCTCGTCGTTTTGTACCTATTCGATTTTGGCCATTTTTTAAAACATCGCTAATTGTCTGAAAGGCTAATTTCAGATGCATTTTAGATTTTAGTCAAGTATAGAGCTGATTTATTTTGATTCAGTTTTGACTTTAGTATAGGTACGCCTACTCGCAGCAGCAAAATAGCAAAATCAATTTTCCAATCGCTTTATCATATTGGTAGGTTAGCTTGATTAAGTACAAATGGTCCTTGGGTACATTACAATACAGCCGTATTAATGCAAAGTCATATTGGCATTATTCCCTATTCCAAAGAGCCTTGAGGTTGCTTTGTAGCTTATAATTTGCATTATAAGCAAGGGCGGCCCTGACTTTGTGTAAACTCAACTCCTATTATGTTACAACATCCCGCATGTTAGGTATACCGAATTTTATATTACTAATTGATCGGTACATACTATGCATTTTGTATTCTCCAAAAAGTCGAAGTTTACTGCTTGAATTATAATATTTTCACTTCTGCTTCCGCTAAAAATACGGTTGAAGTGTTTCCTCTTCAGTTTTGAACTTATAATTATGTATGACACTTAATATTTTGGGTCAAGCTATATTCATTAAAACATTGAATAGTATGTTTAATACAGTACTTTTATTATGGATGAAACACTTAAAATAATAAGCACGAATTTAAAGTTAGCATCCACTATTAGGTAAAACAAATGACGTCATCGGAACACAGCTGATTGGTTGATACACATCACATTATCTCATCGACCAATCAACGAATTGCAACCAGAAACGCACCAATGACGTCATTCCGATCACTGGCAAAGGTCAGCTCAGACTGTCGGACTAAAAACAAAATTTAGTTTAGTGCTACTGTTTAACAACATTTCTATAACAGCGTTCTAGGTTATTTCTAATAGCGCTGTTTCACATTGTACCGCTTAATATAAACTGAGCACCCCAGGTCTGAGTTGACCCTTATAAACGCATAAAGGTAACAAAATATGCAACCACTCGTCAAAGTTTCTAGACGCAACATTTAGGAAGGAAGAGGTTATCACAGTAAATAATTTATTGATTTTAGAATTCATATCTTATTTTAGGTGTAATAAAATATCTGGACGACCACAAACGAGACGCGCCTATTTCATTACACCTTGTATAGCGCAAGCGTTTATTTTCTAGTCAGAACTAAATGGCTAGGCATTTAGTTCAAAATATTTTCAGTTGTTTGTCAGGGATAGTTAAATCTCCGACATCGATAAGTCAGCTAAGAAACAAATATAAGTAGGTAAGATGCTTACAACTGCTTACAACCGCATTTACCTGACTAGAGTTTTTTTAATAATAAAAATATTCCAAACGCTTACGACGTAAATAGACAACTCATACACAAAAAAAGTTATCTTAATACATAGTAAAGTCTAATATCATTATTTCATGCAATATTTATAAGATATAAGTACCAACTACTTAGGTAATATGATACTAACAATTTCTAACCCTGTATTAATTAATGTACAGTGACTTATAGGTATTGATGAGTTACTAACCATTATTCGTAATTTGGCTGCGTTATACATATCGCTGCAAAATTCTATTAAATACTTCAAGGACTATTGATAATCGGACAATGTTTATATTTGTGTCACGACAAATTAACAAGAAAAGGTAAGTAAGTGTATCAATATATTCGCGTGATCAAAAAAGAGCATGTACTTATATTGTATAGGTATCTAGAATTTGAGCTAGAATCAAGAGTTCAAGTACATAGCTGCTCTGGTCTAACTTATTTTATCAAGAGCAAGAGATTGGGTCAGATGACTAATAAAAAAGTAAAAGATATTATGGCTGTGAATAGAGTCAACAAGCTAGCTATTCGTCGGTTTGAACTCTTTCCAAAGGTCTGAAAGATATCGCTTTAAGCGATAAGACCGCGAATTGTGACACTAACTGTACATTTTCCTTATATTACATTATACCTTACATTATAGTTAATTTTGGGTAATTCTTTTTTGCAATAAAAAATATTTATCTTATCTACTTGCAATAGACACTTGCTCGTCTGATCGGTGGGTCTGATCTTCATCAATCATCTTCATTGAAGGGAAGGAAAAAATATATTGAAGAGGTTGTATAGCTATGTACTCGTATGTCCGTATAGACTAAAAACATCATTATTATTGTAAAGTGGACAAAAAGCAGTCACGCACTAATCATCATCATCATCAGTCTATTTATATGTCCCCACTGCTCGGGCACAGACCTTCCCTTACATCAAGGGAGCTGGGGCCATGATCCACTACGCGGGCCCGATGCGTGACGGATTTCACATGCCTTAGATTTTTTCTTCTTCTTCTAAGGCAGGTTTTATCACGATGTTTTTCCTTCACCGTTTTGAGAGCACTCGGTAAATGTACGTAAGCTTTTCCGTCGAAAACTCGGAGGATAACTCATTGGTACAGTGGAAGACAGAGAAAGGTGTACAGGAGAGTTTTTAAGGTTGAGATTTTCTCAAAAATTACTTGACCTATTGCAAAAATTCTTTCACTGTTTGATAGATAAAAGTTAAAACTATGTAACTGTAAAATAATTATTAAAATCGGTCCAGTAGTTTTTGAGAAAATCTCAACCTTATTGAGGCTCCCTGTATACTTATCTCTGTCTTCGACTGTACATTGCTGCCCTGGCTGGGAATCGAACCCGGGACCTCCGTATCGCAAGTCCATTGACCCAACCACTGTGCCACCGAGTCACGCAATAAAAACTGCAAAATAACGAATAGTGGTAAGTGCCTCAACAATCATTGCTTGTGACTGTACCTAAACGATTAATGAGCGATATAATTTTAGTCACAAGGTTTCACAAACTTGTTCGACATTAAAAATGACAAAGAATTTTCTACTAAATAGTAGACCTACTTTATTTTCATCATATGTTTTAAAGAATAGTAACATTGGATTACCAATTAGCATCTGGCGTTTTTTAAACCACATTAAATCTCAAAGTCTATAAATGCTGTCTCTCTTTCCTACACTAAAGTTATGAAAAGGACACTATAGACGCGTCAGATTTAGCTTAAATTTGTAAAACGCAAGACAGAATCGCCATCATTACTAAATTCATGACCGCTCCAATAAATGCTGCACTAAGAGCAGCCGACTACTTACTGTGGATTTGACAGTGACTGCAATCCCACTCCCAAATCTATAATCCATTGCACGGTTGCTGTGACAAGAATTTTTATGTTAGCAATGAAAGAGAGCAATGGACTATGAAAATGGATTTTCTGTCACTGTGCCAGTTCACCACAATAGACCTGAGTAGTGGATTTGTTACAATTTCCTATTCACTGCCTTCATACAATCAAACATCGATGTAATTTTAAGCTGGTTAAATATGGACGTAAAAAGTATTTAAAAAAATATGAAGATATGCTACATTAAATACAGGATGCCATTTTATAGGATAGGTATGTGTATGTAAGTTTGTGCGATGATTATAAGTAAAAACAAAATAACGACAACAATTGTTTTACTCTTTAAACGCGAGTTTCTTTTCTTTTCTCGCCTTTGACGTGGCCTAACGACTGCTGTCAAGAACAACAACCGGGACCAACTGCTTAACGTGCTTTCCGAGGCACGAAGGGGCTCAGATGAAAGTGTCACTAGAGTTCACCCATCCAGGTCATGACCTCGCCCAACGTTGCTTAACTTGTACGATCGTTTTCAACGTGTACTCGCAACTGGCCTACGAGCCCCTTAACCCTAAACACGAGTAAAACTCAATTTATATCTACAGACATTGAACGTGTCAGGCACGTGCCGTGGCAGGCAAAATCATATTGTTCTCTACAACTGTAGAATGAATACGTCATTCGTCAATACACATTTGTATATGAGAATATAATTTAGTTTGCCACGGCATGAGTTTGATACGCTCAATACGCGTCTGTACATATAAATCGGACTTAATACGATTATTTTTGTGTAACAACAACCTCGTGGATTAAGTTTAGCTACATCTACTTTGACGTCACAAGCAAATGACTTAGGTCAATAGGGCAACTCCTTTCATTCGTAAATCTGTGAGAATATGATGGGAGTACATTTTTTTCGGATATAGTAGGAATACCATCTCACACGAAAAGAAAATGGCGTAATATCAATTTAACGTTGGCATAATAAACTACTGATTGATACTATATACAAAGATTGTCAGTCTATCAGCCATGTATATTTCAATTTTCAATTTCCAACCAACAGTAAAATAGTTATTTCACAATGAAATATCATTTTATACTAAAACCTACACACGTAATAACCTAACGCTAATATCAAACTTAACAATACTTCATATTGCTCTGTTACACTTAAGAAGCCCAATATTTACATGAGAAAATATTTAACGAGTGAACACACAAAATTATTTCATCACTTAGCATAAAAACCCGTTATCACTTTGATTAGTGCGAGTGACAAGTGTATTTAATATGTTTGGACGACAACTGATTAGTGTAAGTGGCATTATGATTAGCAAAGTGGAGTGAATAGAAAAACGTTTTATTTTTTGGGCTTTGTGACACTCGCACTTAGCTCGGCACTTACTGAATTACTCATTCACACTATCACTAATCAAAGTAAAGATTGGGCATATACCTAGCAGCCGCATCAATCCGGCATGTCTATACACGTTATAGGCACTACTGGTTTCATGGCTTCGTTTTTCTTTTGGTTTTTGTGCGACTTTTTGCTATCTTTGACCCTTTTCCTAGTATCCTCGTCCCTGTATGGCTCCTGGGTGGCGGGTGGCTCGCTCGGTACCGCATTTGATCCTCGGTTCGCATTATTATTGTAAGCAATATTAGCATACTCTTGCAGTAAGGGAAACACCGATAAGAGGAAGTGGCAGAAATCTTTCCTAATGCCAAACCACCCTGAAAAATATTACGATGACTGTAATTTCGCTACTAAGGTGTTTTTTATAAGAAATAAGAGGGTAGCATGAGTGGGGGGTTGCTCACAGCGTATTATACAGGGTATCCTTGAATTCATTCGACAAATTGAAACTTGGGGTTGTACTCATGATAAATATTAAATTGGTAAGGTTTTTTAGTAAATCAAAACTTTAAAAAACATTAACTAAGTACGTCACAAGTCACACAATGACCTCAGATATGACCATTAGGTCAAATTCCAATTAAATAAATCGTTGCAGAAAATAAATAAAAAACACCAAAGCACAGATGCACATCAAATTAAGAATTATTTTGATAGTTGAATTTATTGTAAATATTTATTTTTTATTTTTCCCCTAAATGTTAATTTTACTTAAACGTTGTGCAGAATTAATGTATGTCACAAGCCTAACCATCTGTTTAATTTAGTCATTCATGAAATCAAGGCCACCCTGTCGATTATAAAAAAGGGGATGTCGGGACAGACACATTCTAAACACCGGAGGGTTATAAATTGATACATAATACTCGTTATGTCTAAGAGTTAGTACAACGACATTAGGCTCATATTCACAGAGAGTTTTGAGTATGAGCGGAGTTTAAGTTTGAAATTCGGTCTGTCAGTATTTATACAATTTTCGGTCTTATGTTACGTTCGAATTCATGGTCACAACTGCCTATCGGCCTTAGGGACTTTAAGGATAGTGTATATAAAAAAGTGTGTAGGAAAAATAAGTAGTGTAGTGTGTGTATAGGAGTAAGTGTTTAGGTGTAAAAGTGCAAGTGTACTTACATTTGTTGCCGCCCTTGGAGCTAAACGACATGATGATGAGTGTGGCATAGCTGACGAACAGCGGACTGACCACCACGGTGTACGTTAGGGGCAGACCGTCGTCCAGCTTATTCGTTAGAAGTACCTGAGAACATAAAATCAGTGTTTCAGGTCAATAGAAAAAATTTGGGTGTCCCTTCATTTGATAAAAAACAAATTACAAACATTTCATTTCACAAACAACGTTTGGCAAAACTATGATTCATAAGTTCATCTTTGTACAAAGTAATGGTTCTATAAATAATTCATTTGACAAAACAATTACGAGACAAAGTTTCAGTCTTCAAAACATCACTTAACAAACTATTCACTTATTATATACGTTAATAGATAAAACAACGCAAGGCATAAAAACCTTTGACAAAATGCATTGTTTGGTAATTGTAATTTGTTTTTTATCAAATGAAGGGACACCCCGACCAACTCTCTAACCAGATCATCCGAGAGGTTTTGTTTTGTATTCAAAAAGCAAGTTCATTTATTAACAATTATACATATAAAATACCCACTTATTTACCCAATATTTTGTCTAATGGCGACCTTGCAAAAGGAATACTTTGGTCATTTAATCAATTGCAAAATGACGGTTTAGCATTCACAACATTTGCTATGTTAAATATTTATAAAATGGATTTTTGTCAAATGATCACTTTTAAAACGATCACTTTAGTAAATGATAAGTTTGTGAAATGATTACTTTTTCAAAAATAATTTGTAAAATGATCATTTGTCATACGTTTTTTGTCAAACATTAGTGAACCAAAAATTTGACATCACATTTGTCGTTCGGCGCGAGGCGGAGAGTGTCGCTTCTTGTATATTTACCGCTACTTGCAATAAACGATAATTAGACTAATGACTTAAGAGCCTTCCATGAGCCAACTAGCGCTGCCAATCTTAAAAAAATAATATCTTCCAATATAATAAATTTTATTAAAAAAGGTATTTACAAAATGTTTATTACGATAAATACTAAATCCGCGCATACGAAGCCTTAACTCTAAGGCCTCATAGACATCAATCGCGCGGGCGCGATCTCCCGCGCATACATTATCACCGCGCCCGCTCGTTCACTCAATACGAATGGATTCCCTACCATTTGCCTGGAAGAGTTTGATTTTGCCGCGCCGCGCGGACTGCAAGCGGACCTAATTATGCCCATACCAACCTGGAACACCAGTATCGGTATGACGGTGAAAGTGTACGCCAGCGCAGAGTTGAAGCTGGTGCGACGCTGCTGCAAATTCACCTCCGGTGTACGCAGCAAGATGCCAGCGAATATTATACTGTACAGCACCCCTGCAATGTGGACGTTTTTGTGTGTCAAGTATGCACATTTAAGGACCCACGCTATTTAAAACCGTGTTTTTTGGAACTGCACAATTTACAATTTTAATTATGTATTTAAAAGGAATGTATTGCGTACGATCTTCATTATTTATCCATTTTTAGATAAAAGGGCCACATATAATGTTATTTCTTTGAAAAATAAAATTTTCACCCACCTACTAAACTGAGGCACAGCAAAATCCACAACGGCACAAACACAACCTCCCACGACCAGTTGATAAAGTCATCCAGCTTCAATCCCAAGAATATGAACTGAAGTATATTGACGGCACAGAACAGCTCCAACTGAAATAGAAATTATGAAATCATCATCATCATCAGTCTATTTATATTGCCCCACTGCTCGGGCACAGACCTTCCCTTACATCGAGGGAGCTCGGGCCATAATCCACCACGCGGGCCCAGTGCGGGTTGGCGGATTTCACATGCCTTAGATTTTTTTTTTCTTCTTCTTCTACGACATGCAGGTTTCATCACGATGTTTTCCTTCACCGTTTTGAGAGCACTCGGTAAATGTACGTAAGTTTTTCCGTCGAAAAAACCGAGGATAACTCATTGGTACATGGCTGCCCTAGCTGGGAATCGAACCTGGGACCTCCATATTGCAAGTCCATTGACCCAACCACTGAGCCACCGAGCTGTCTTATGTTATATAATACATACATACATATATAATTATGAAATACAGTGGTATAATTACGATATTCGAATATTACTATCATTTATTACTTTAGTGAATCAGCAAGGTATATGTTTTGGTTGAGTGGTGCTCCTTAGGAGAGGTTTATCTCTAGTAGTCATTGATCTCCTATATACAACTAGATACACAAAGGTCTTACTAAAACAATTTAAAGAAACGTCCAAATAAGGGTCCATTGTTAACGTCCAAATAATGTCCAATAAAGCAAATGGGGGTCCATTCGTTTGGACCTTCTTTGCGCTCGGACACTTTTTGAAGGCAGACTGTGTATCTAGTTGTTTATAGGAGATCAATGCTAGTAGTAGACTGTTTATGATGATGATGACTCAACATAAATAAATAAATGATAATAAATTAAATAACTTATGAGGTTTTTTGTTATAAAAATCGAATCTAAGTCATTTAATAGAACACAACTGTTGTTTCTAAATTAAAATTAATTCTTATCAGATTGATGTATTACACCTCATTATAATTACTTGTTAGCAAAATGTCCTAAAACTAAAATGACCTATTAGTAAATTGGGACCTATTAGGGTTTGAAAATAGCCTCTTATTGAACAGTCAGAATAACAAAACATCTGTGCTGTAAAACATGTTTACAATACAAACCTCATAGCTCCGATCATGTTTCACGGACCATATACAGATGGCAATGGACACAATACTAATAAAGATCAATGGTATAAAGACTAGTATCCACACATGACGTCCGGTGGTCAGTTGGTCGCATACCAGCAACTCAAACATTAGCAGAATTAAATGTATGGCTAGACTTATCAGCATGGCTTTGTAGTGGATGTACGCCTCTCCTTCCAGTCTGCAAGGAATAAAATATACGTCAAGTTATGTTTGTACCAAGCTATAGGCATCCGATTAGCGACAATACAAGCAGCAGTGCCGCTTTTTGATTTAGAAGGCAAATAAATATTTTGCATGTCTGAACCATCAGAGTAAGTACAGCTAAGCATAACTGGTATTTTATTGGATAATAGATAGGTATTTAAAAAATTGTGTAAAAACTAAATCAAAGTAACTGTTGAGAAGCCAGGAATATGTATTAGCATGCTCGTAAACAGAATTTGAGTTATCCCGTTTCAATCCTGCTATAAGACTTCATGGTAAGGGCCCTGATCATTGGAACAAAATTAAATTATGTTCACAGGCAATACAGCACTGTGTACTAAAATACAGTGCAGTGGGCTTTAAAGCCATATCGAAAGGTAAAAGTGTTTGTCTGTTTCCAATTATCATAAAACTGACATCACAAAAATTAACAGATTGTAAAACAATCACCAATTTTTTGATATCGTAAGATAGCAAGCATAAAACTAAATTACTTATTCCAAGGTTTTCCAGACAAGGTTGAATAAGAATTTTTGTAACACTGACCTGAAATGAGGGTACTGCCACCAAACGTATGTGCCCACCGTGGCGCCCAGAACCACCAGGAATTTCCACGCCCATATGGGCGCGAACACGGCCCAGTACGACCATGATATAGCGTTGTCTAATTTTAAAGCTAATAATGCAGTGAAAATTAGTAAACAACTATGAACGACGAATTTGCTGGAAAAAAACAAACACCTTAGTTAGCCACTTTCGAATGCTAGCTTTTAAGAAAAAACTATAATTTGAATTATTACCTAGGATTGAAATCCTGGAACAGGGTCTGCAAATTCATTTCCATACACATTCGGCCGATAATTCCATTACATTTCACGTTTTAATTTTTCGTGGTGAATTCTCTCCACCACAAACAATAAAATCACAAACAATCGAAAACGTCAAATTGACATTCCTTCATCTCGTAGCTCATTTTTAATAACTCTGGGTACGAGTAATTTTGACCTATCAATCCGATTGATAATGTCTAATTCATAAGGAATAGTCATCAAATAAATGCTTGAGCATGAGCTTAAAGACGGCTTGATGTCCGCCAACGTTTCTATTAATTAATTGGAGTAATCGAATGAAGTAAACTTACATGGTTCGATGATTGCGTGGATCGTTGATTTATTTCGTTTAGGGGTTTGGGAGGGTTGTGCGTAGGTTTAGGTTAGTTATGACGTATGTATTGTATTTACAACACGGAATAAATATTAATATTTATTCAGTGATTTACAAGAAATTCTATTAATATCAGACTAGGCTGTATGCCCTAGACCCCTAGCTGGCTTTGCCTTTCCCTCTGGGAAAGTGGGTGGGAAGAATTTTACAAAAAAAATGCGATTGATTTCTTGCAAATTTTGCAAATAAAACAGAAATACTTTTTCACAGATAGGTTTGTCTTGGTTTTTTAATAGAATATCCTCTTAGTAATTTGTGGTTTTAAATACTGAACTAACTAATTACTAAAGTGATGGCTTCTCCGTCCCCGAAGTCACCAGAACAAAGCGAGAAGACTAAGCAATATGACCGGCAACTGCGGCTTTGGGGTGATCACGGACAAGCCGCTCTCGAGAACGGTCATATTTGCTTGATAAATGCGACAGCACTGGGCACAGAAGTGTTGAAATCGATAGTCTTGCCTGGCGTTGGAGCTATCACCATCGTCGATGAGAACATTGTGAGTGATGAAGACATAGGAAGTAACTTTTTCCTAGAGTGCTCTAGTAAAGGTATAAACAGAGGTTCAGAAGCACTGCGGCTTATTTTAGAATTGAATTCCGCCGTGCAAGGTCACGCTGTGCAAGAGCCACCAGATCAAATACTGCAAGAAAATCCCGACTTCTTCAAATCCTTCACTGTTGTGATAGGTACATCGCTTGGAGAGAAAACTATCCAGGACCTGGCGCATCATTTGTGGGATATCAATGTGCCTTTTATTTTATGTCGATCAGTAGGATTTTTAGGGTCCTTCAGAATACAAATGAGAGATCATGCTGTCATTGAAACTCATCCTGATAATGACCAAACTGATTTACGTTTAGATATACCATTTCAAGCACTCACAGAATATTTAGAGAGTTTCAACATTGACACGGTTGATTTGAAGGACCATGGCCACATTCCCTGGATTGTAATACTTTACAAGGCTGTCCAAAAATGGCAGGTGAACAATCAAAGCAGCTGGCCTATGAGCAGAAAAGAGAAGAATGAAATAAAAGATGTAGTGCGAGGGTTCATTAGAAAAGATGAAAATGATATACCCATCAATGAAGAAAACTTTGAGGAAGCTCTAAGAGCTGTGAATACAGCACTAATTCCCACATTTTTACCTATAAAAATCAAAGATCTTATTTACAGTAGTGATGCTACAAATTTGACTAAAGAGAGTTCACCTTTTTGGATAATGTGTTCTGCTTTGAGAGGATTTGTGGAGGCTGAAGGAAAAGGAAAGCTGCCAGTGAAAGGCACTCTACCTGACATGACTGCATCAACTGACCATTATGTTAAACTACAAAATATCTATCGTGCACAGGCTGCATTGGAAGCGGAAGCAGTCTATAGAAAAGTTCAACAAATTGTTAGTCAGTTACACTGTGACAGTATTAGTGAAATAGATGTGAAGTTGTTCTGTAGACATACACATGATCTGCATTTGATCAGAGGGTCAAATATAGCCACCGAATATCAATTAGGTGGTAATGTTGCATCCTATATAGCTAGATATCTTGAGGAGCCAGATGTCATGATGGTGCACTATATTCTTCTAAGAGCTGCTGATATGTTTAGGTCTGAACATTGCAGAGCTCCAGGTGATTGGGAGCTTGAAACTGATATAGCAAAGTTAAAATCATGTGTTTCAAAGCTGCTTACTGATATATCCTGTTCTCCATTTCCCAAAGATGATCATATTCATGAGATGTGTCGTTATGGAGGAGCCGAAATTCACAGCGTGTCAGCATTCCTAGGTGGCTGTATTGCTCATGAGGCAATCAAAATTGTCACTAAACAATACAAGCCTGTTGATAATACTTTTATATATGATGGAGCCTCAACTAATACTGCTACTTTTACATTTTAATGTTGTAAAGATTAATACATTTTGAGTATCAATAACTGTATTTTTAATATGACCCATTTTCTTTGGTTCTTGCAATAGCTAATTGGGCATTACTTTTAGAATACTTCTTCAGTACCTACCTAAGCTAGAAAAATAAACACAATAGTTTAATTCATCAAAGTTGTGTATTTTAGATTGGATATCAACCATTTATAACCTTAGGTTCAAGATATAAAAGAAATACATGGGTAAGAAACATCTAACAATTTTTTCAACACATAAATTAGATAAAATTAAAATATATCACATGACTAAAAGGTGAAATAAACCTATATATTTGGCTAAAATCCACATGGCAGACAATAGGTAAACCATTTCAACAATAGCAGGAATTGTTTTATAATAAGTATATGTAATGCATATGCCCGAGACTGTTGCGTAGTCTCGAAAATAATGTAACACAACATTGAGAATTTCTCATTAGTTAGCTACTCATTTCATCTTAGCCATAATTTCAACCGCAATGCGTCCACACCGTTTAGGTAATATCTAAATAAGCGCTTGTCTCGAACAAAACCAAGGTTCTCATAAAGCTTCAGAGCTGGTTTATTTGTGATTTCAGTTTCTAACACCACTTCATCTGCATTGTCATTTATCATTGCCTGAAATTGCAAAAGGATATCATTAGTTTCATCATTGACTAAAATTACAAGAAAAGATAACATGTGATGTGACTATTGTTAACATGTGATTATTATTGTGCTAATTAAGGTAATAGAAATCTGCACATATTGGGTTATTAAGGTAATCCTTCAATTATGGATAGGTTAGTTAAATCAAGTCCTACTATAATTAATAAGCTAGAATTTTAGTAAAGGTACCCACCCTGGTTTTTGAGATATTGATATTTTTATATAATATAGCAGCAGATGGGATTCCGTCATCTCTGCCTACCCCTATGAGGGATGGGTGTGGGGCGAGAGTTTATGTACTCCTATGTATGTGATATATATTTTTAGACCTTGGAATGATTGTCTTTTTAAGTATTTATTTGCTTTACTTGGATTTTTAAAAGAGTAATCAGTATACTGTACCTTTGATAGTAAACAATCAATAAATTTTTAAATGTAAAACAAGATAAATTACCTGTATTGCTTTGCGAACAAGCCTTGATCCAATCTTTCTCTTCCTGTATTTCTCATCTACAGCTAACATGGCTATATACCCTCGTTTTACAACATTGCGATGCATATCTAACTTACAAACAATGGCACCGATACACTTTCCTTCATGTGTTGCCAAGAAGCAAAGCTTAGGCCAGTTATGTATAAAATATCTGTATGTATAGATAGAGTACGGTTCAGAAAGATCTTTCTGTATAAGTCTCATGATTTCTGGCATTTGTAGCTCTGATTCATATGATATAATATCAATGTCATCCTGTGGCTCCTCCAGAACATTGTGATTATTTTCAAGGTTTTCTAAAGCATTTTCAAAGATGTGCATTTCTGAGGAGCAGGTCTCGGTGCTCTCACAATAATTGCTGGTTGCATCACTGTACTGTACACTATTTACATCGTTCGCGACATCGCTTGATTCCTCACTTTGAGCTTCAGACTGATCAATTGAATCATTGAGACTATCTTTTGAGTGATCACTAGTCCCATTGGTAAGACTACTGCAATTGTTAATGTGAAGAGTATTGCCTAGTGCTTCACTTAATTTGTCTTGGCTCATTATATTTATTTCGTCGCTCATTTCAGAAGGATCTTTGGCCTTTTTGTTATTTTTGTTTTTAGTGTTCATACCTTTTTTACTGCACTTGATATTCTCCACATTCTCGTTGGCGATTTGATTCATATTGGCGTAGATCTATCTATAGTATTTACACATTCACATAAATATAAGCTCATAAAAATACCACAAAAGCTTTTTCACGATTATACAAACATCATTTCCTTGTCAAAATCGTAGATGAGTATCACCGACATCTTGGTACTAAAATTGCACCCGCAGTTGTGTGATCTGACTGTACCTACATGGGTCTTAATATTTTAGAAAAAATTCAGTAGGAAAATAATGAAATTATAAATAAGAATTACGAAAATACTTGGAAAATTGGAGTAAAATCTCGCCAAGGGCTCTTCCTTCCAACCACAATCAAATCACATTGCAAGAATACAGTGTTGCCATAATTAAAAATTATTTTAGTTTGGCAGGTTCATATGGATGCGTTCCAAAAAATAATTCTTCCCAGATTAAAGCAAAGCTTAGAAGAGCATACAGCCGGGTTGGCGGGGAAATTATATTATTTATACCTACATTTACATACATTATTGTACATGAGGATAACCTTTCAATCTAGAGATAACCCTCACGTCACCCTCCCACAGAGGATTATTTTCTACTTAAATAGTATGTATTTAGACTAAACAAAATAAAACAGTTCACTTCACACTTGGCTGTATATTATCATAAAAAGCTTTGCTTTCTAAATTTAAAACAATATATTTTTTTAATTTATAGGGCTTTAGGTTTTGCCGAGGCAAATCCATTATAATATATTTTTTCATAACTTGAATATTGATAAAACAGGAAAGAAACTCAAGTTTCATAGTAGCGTACCCTTGAAATAACGTGATATATTACTTTGGACCACGAAGTCCTGAACATTGGACATTGTTTGTTCCGTTTCCGCGATAAGATTTGAAAATTTACTTCAAGCGTTACTATTGATTTACTGTCGACTGTACGTACATAGGTATTGTACGGACAAGAGCAGATCAATGGTAACACTTTCAGTACGATTTCAACTCTTACGATGCAGATAATAACAACGGTCCAAAGTGTTATACTTGATGTTCTTCGATGTGTGCGCAACAATAACAGCACATCAAGTAGGTATCTCATGAGTCATGTCTCATACTTACAAATACAATAATATTGTCAATGGTAATTAATACGGGATACACGGCATATATTGCCAGTTGTATGTTTCATCGATTGTACTTACGAGTACTCAAACCATTGCAAGTGCCTACCTATTAGTACCAGCCTAACAATTTGTAATATAATTTGTATAAGTAAGAAGTAAGTACTTACTACATGTATGCTTATCTAACTTGATAATGTTCATTTTGTAATTCGAAAATCGTTTGTTAATCATCAACAGAATAACCAACAGCTGCCTTATTTGTTTGTACTCACTTTTGCTTTGCGGTATTGGATTGGTAGTCCTATCCTCTTAGTAATTTGTGGTAGTCCCAGGGACAGGGTGGGAGGTAGCTAATTGGTCACACTTCCTGCCTAACATTGAGAAAATCGTTAAAGCAATAATTAATTATCGCCGAGTAAGCAGTTAATTTTAATTAATACCCATTTGTTTGTTTTTTGGCAAAGGGTGAGTTGCCACCTAAGCCAATCGGTGGAGGTGATTTTACAATTTGTCAGTTTTCAAAGGTGTGGGTAGAAATCGAGCAAAGACAACACATCTTCGTCGATATAATACGGCTTGGTTTATGGTTTTGTATTAAGTACGTTAGTTAATTGATGTTCGAACTTGTCGATTGTTCGTACACCCACATGCATGACCCACATAAGACATAAGTAGAAAGAGTACAAAGAACAAATAGGTAAGTATGTAGAATGTAGAGGTGGTACGCTGAATCTTTTCTCTTTATGAACCGATTTACTATTCTATACCTTCTGCTAGTGGAATATTCGAACAAAATGTGTGATGGTTGGTCGTTAGTAGAACGAAAAGTATCGCTACCATTGTATGTAGAACGTGAGCTGCTGACGTCACGAGGAGAAGCAACATGGCGTCTGAAAGTGCGCGCGTGTCGCGGCCGCGGCATAGGCAGGTACAGCCCGCCCGAGACCCGAGTACTCGAGCGAGTGAGTTCAGTACCCGGCTGACAGACAGCCGGTGAGGCGGCAGCGGCATCCACTCCGCAGCGAACGTTCGCCGCCACTGCGCGAAATATTTTCTATTGTAAATACATTTTGTAGACCTATCGTACTAAATGAATAAGCCAAACATACCGCGATTGTGGCGTAATAAAAACTGTGCGCTCTCAACAGACGATGAACATGCAATGCCTTTGATACGTTTTACTTTACATATTGTGATAACAAAACGGTAATCCAATAAACCACTAAACTAACAAGTGGAGTTAAGCACTGAATGACGTTAAATAATGTGACGATTAAGTAGCTGTGAATTGTACCTAAATCTCGCTCTTATGTTTGTGCGCGTAGCTGACATAGCTACAATATTCCGTGTTAGATACTAGAATATTAGTAACTAACGCTAAACCAGGTATAATGTGACATTCAAGTTGATGGGGTAATAGAAAGCCTACTCCAAATATTTTGGTAAAACAATTCAGCAATGGCGGATCGAGATCGTCCTGCGAAAACCCCCATCAGGGTGGGTTTTTATGACATCGAGAGGACCATTGGCAAGGGAAATTTTGCCGTTGTTAAGTTAGCCCGACATCGAATAACGAAGACTGAGGTAAGATGTACTCAATAATGTAAAGTTTTACGTCAACAATTTAACTACCTACATGTCATTGATAAATGATAAATTGTTATTTGATAAATCTATTTTGTTACTATGTCGCTCGTTGCATGCTAAGGCTTCCTTTAAATAAACACGATTTAAAATTTACGCGGTGGTTTAAACCATGTTAAGGAATCTATTTCTTACGATGGCTCTAATTGGATTTTACCATTGGATCTATAACACCAAGGTTTAACCTGCCTAAACCGTATTTTAACCCACTGGAAGAACCACGGATTATTTTATTTATAGGTCCTATAGAGATATAAACAGCAAAAATTTAGAGCAACACCCATTTCATTTCCTTTATTCAAACACTTTACAATTTCTTTACAGTAGCACCAAAACGAAATTGTAGTCGTCATCCATCCATCCTGCTAAATCGCTATTCAATAGTCGTCCCTTGGATGAAGTTGGATGTTCACCTTTGGGAACAACGCCGAGAATATTGATTCAATATGTAGGTGGTATGTAAGTTATCAGAAGAATTAAAGTTACTTACTTACCTATTTACCTACCTAACAAAAATATCTTTGGAAGACGACATTTGATAAAATACTGTGATATTTTTCGTCATTGCTTAAATTAGCAAACGTTTGTGAATTTGTAGACTTGATACTACCTTATTCTCATTCAATTTGATTATATACGATCTATATGTGACTTGATTTTTTTATTACTAAAATCCTCAATTTTAAAAATATTTTTTTTTCTTTATGCAGGTCTGTCACTATCTTCATTTTACAGATCGATCGATCCTCATATTAGCATCGTTAAGGCAGTCTGGATCTAGAGCTAGACCCTTAGTAAAACATACCTACAATATAAGAGAATGCAGTAGCCCGTAATTGTCAGGTTACATTAATAAAACTCTAAACTCTCTATTTAATTTTAATTGATGTAGGTATGTGATATATAAATATGACCCAAAAGTACAAACAGCTGTGAAAAAGTGATGGTAAGTAAGTTACTAACTCTAATGAAATAACACTACCTATGTTTCAAACAAAACTGACAAAAAGTTCCATTATTAATTGAAGAAACGAGTAGGTACCTACCTACGTCGTAGTCAAACTGTTGAATTTTAACGAAACGCGTTAAAAGAGTAAACCATCATGCACCTAAGTACTTGCGACTAAGAAAACAACATTCCAATCATTTGGGACACTACGATAACGATGTAAATGAGACTAACTAATGACCAAACACATATAACATAGGAAATAAAACCAGTTATAAGTACTCTGTGAGGTATCGAGATGCCCAAACTATGGATAAATAAATATCTACCAAACTACGTATAAGTATCTACAGATGTGCAAGGAAACATACTAAGAACAGCATTTCAAAACTACTCGTACCATTTAAACTTAGTCAGTTATTAAAAACACAAGTTACCATCAATAGTGGTTCTCGTATGTACTGAATCTCGCCTAGTTACAGAAGTTTAACGTACTTTATGAATTGTAATACATGGCAAAAACATAAACGTCAGTATACACGAACGGAGTGCATGATCGATCTAATTAGATGATAATTAATCGATAAGTGTAGTGTTGTCATTAACACCTCGTCGAGTTTGAGAATGAGTGCGTGACGGAAATCTGTACTCACTATAATCTCTACGCAAGAAATTAATAAATTTAAAGTTGGTTTATAGAATTAGCAAGAGTAAAACCCCAATTAAGTAGCGTGATGTCAAAAGTCATTTTCAGTAAGTAAAGGTTTAACAAAATTATTAAATAATTAAAATTATTAATAAAGGAAGACTGTTGAAATAAGATGGTTATATCTAAAACGGTAAAATTGACGAAAGCATGAACCTACATAAGTGCCAAATATACCTAAGTACTCAGTATAAACCCGTTAACAAGCCAGGTATGTGAACTAGTGTAGTGAATGTATGCTGCACTCAAATAGGTCGTTGGCCGAATACCGCGTCGCGATCGCGAATGACTCACCGCATGCGTTTCAAACGGCCTACGTACTAATTTGATCTCAAAGTTAATTGATGTTCCACGTGTCAATAATGCGAATATTGTCGATGAGATTTGTGATGCCGTTGACGCACACATACATCACAACACAAAGCAATACAACGAGGACGCCACGTTGAATGAATGCACCGAAATAACAGAATGTATGCCCTCGGCCTTCGCTGTCTGTTTTGCTTCTGATGTGAATGTGATGCGCCGATGGAACGTTATTGCGTCACAATTAGTAATGGTCAAACATTCTTAACGTTAGCAAATTGTACGTTTATTTATTAGGATCAAACACTGGAAAAATATCTGTACTTATCTAACTTCTTGCAAGATTGTGCGAATTTCATAGCTCACCTGTTAGTTGTCTGCGAAAATAAACATAGCACCTCAGCTGAATTAATGAGAGCTTTCGCAAAGTATACGCATTTGTTTCGAGGAATTCAACTATCAATCAGCCATTCAGCTTGGGTTGGCAGAGGTCGGCCCGCGCCCGCCGCGCCGGCGGCTGCGTGGTGCGATGCCGCTTCCCGAAATACCTCGGCATCGACCTTGCCTTCGGATGCACGCATCGCGTTGTTTTTATTATTTTACATTTTTCCGCCGGAGCCGTTAACACCGAGCCAAGGTGATGGCCAATCGCTGAACACACCAAAATGACATTGCCACATTTCAATGGAGCTTTGCCCCACCTTTGGTCACCTACGTGACCATTGAAGCTCATATATCATTTTGTTGGGAACTTATTACAGGTTTCATATTGCATAATCATAATTAGTAGGAGTTGCGAGAGTAATATAGAATGATAACAAAGACAATGAATAATTCGCTTCGATTTCTTACTATTTTCTGAATTCTTCATTAAGCTGTTTTTTTTTCGACTCGCATGTTGTACAAAACTTTATAATTTAAATCAATAATTTTAATAAAATACGGAGATATTTTTACATTTATTCGTTATCTTGTTCATCATAAATAAATCATGCAGTTGATGGTGGGGCAGAATCTGGCATTGTCAAGCTGACACTTCATTCATTTTCTTATACAGCACACTTGGAGTAAAATCTTTCATATCCTTTACGGTGTATTTATACAAAATCATGTTCGTGATTCATATTATCATGGTTCGTTCTAGACTTTCTAAATAATCTTGATCATGCGAGTATTGTTGAGTTGAGTACATATTTATTTTGGCATTATATTTGGTAGTTTATTCACAGATTCGACATTAACGGCTACAATCTTTTTTGTATGCATTAGATAAGCTAAACATGACAGCTAGCTGTTAAACGTTTTTGTTATGTCGTTACTTACTTTGCAGGTTTTCTAATTGTCGAACTACCAAATGAAACAAAAGAAGTTCGCACACATAGGTACATTAAAGACGTCTAATCCTTATATTTACTGCAATAAGTAACTATAGCGTCTTTGAGAATGTACTTGAATTGAATTGTGTTAATTTGTGCAGCAGGTATACCTTCTCTACTAGCGTGAAGTCTCAAGCCTTTCATTACTTTGTGAATTCATGATAGATGCGACGTTGTCACGCTTCAGCATTCCTTACAGTTTAGTGGAGATATTTTTATTTAGTACTTACCTGATTTTTACTAAAGAGAGCGATCAGGCAGAGGATGCGTGATCATGACCAGTACATATAAAGTCTGACGATATTTTGCCAGGAAATCGTTCTGTAAGCTCGCGCTCAGTTTACACTGGGCTGCTTGAAAAATGTACGCTTGACGCAAATGCGTTATCTATTTTGGAGCTCTGCGTCAGTGGCTCGGTCTTATCTGCGTTCTGCAGTCTGGCGGTCACCGCCGAAGGCATACTTTCCACTTTAATTGGGACCATTTCTCCTTACATATCATTATTAGCATCCTAAACACAATGCTTCAGATGTTCGGCTACTTATGGTGGATTTACGGGTCGATGTTCACCGCACGGATAGGCCACACCCGTGGGCCGCACGGTATACAATTCGATACTCTCACATTGCTAATTTTGGTCACCTGTGTCAAAAATCTCGGTCCTGCCATTTTTAAATACAAAAATGCGGGTGCAGTGACGCTGACCAAATTGTCATACAATTCGTATTGTATATCGCTCTCGGTTCGATGACCCTACTATCCGGTCGATTTGCTATTGCCTATATAGTGCGGGATTTATATGGCATCCATGTAAATACCGCATTAGGTCCCATTAGGACTAGTTGAAGTGAATTCAAGTTAAATCACAAAAATATATAGGGTTTTAGAGATTATACACGGGGTTCGGCGCTTAAGATCTTGGTGCAAGTGCAGGCAGGCCATTAGGCCAATAGTTATAGACAATTTTAGCGTGAGCTCGCTCTTACGACTGTAAATTTCTTATGAAAATTGACAGGTAACAGTGTTCCAAACTTTAATAGAAAATGAAGAAAATCAAGCTCCTATGTCGGAATTATAAGAGGTTCGTTCAAAATACGTGTAGGGTTAATTTGGTGCCTTCGTAACTCGTGTTAAGTAAACGAGGGCAGAAAGTTTCTAACGCCATTACCTAATACGCAACAAAGTCACAGGAGCAAACTTCAATGCTTAGAAAATCCAACTTTTGGCATTTATTCGTAACAATATGTAAACAAATATACAGTCATGTAAATTAACTTGCTAAATTGAACATTGTTACAATACTCGTATTATTACAAGGACCAGTTCTTCGTAGAAAATATATCATGTATCATTCTCGTGATCAATATGAATCTGCTGACGTTATACCGAAATCTATAGCCGTTTAGGCGACAGGAGGCCCCTAAAATTCTGAAAAACATTATCATCATTGCTACAATCGGATAATTACCCCATTTCATTGTTCTCAGGGTATGGATGACCATATCGCTAGATATAATATCGGTATTTCCGAGCCTCGTCTATAAATATCCGACTTTACCAATCATTTGAAGTATGTATTATAAATCGGTTTTTGTTCTCATCGTTTCATAGATGAAGGGTGTGGTGTGAGCTGGGTTGTGTTTATCGCAGATAGCTAATCCAACGTGATACCGTAGCTAGACACGCGTTGTTTGCTCTCGACACTTATCTCTCGTGACGTCAATCGATACTACTCGACGACAATAGCTGACATTTAGATGAAAAAATACCTGAAGATTCCAATTCAATTCCGTGGTTAGAAAACTCTGGGTAAATCCCAAGGTTACTGAACACTGAACCTGACTAATTTGCATACAATTATTGGTATCTCTGTGATACTTACACATCATACCATGTACATTACAGAACATACATAATAATATATGTAATTTTTAAAATATGTGCTGCTGAAAGTTTTTTGACCACTTTTTCTCTTCAGCATTAGCACCTTTTCCTTGTAAAATTATGTAAATGTAAATTTAAAAAATGTTTACGTGTATAAATGTACACAAGGTGCTTACTTGCAATAAAGAGTTTTGATTTGATTTGTCTGTTTATCGGGCCTATTCGTCATTGACCTACCCCTTCGGGAAATGTCGGTACGATGCGGTATATCGGTGTATTCAGTCTTTACACAGAAAAACTTAAATGAGTAGCGTTTAGGAAATTCGAAAATCACTGAGAATTGTACGCCATGTGATCGAAATTATTTCTAGTCATTATATCGATGAGCGTTGGGAAAAAAATAATGTACAAAATGAACTCGACGAATTGAGAAACTTTTTCTTTTTTGAAAGTCGTGTGAAATAACTGCCTTCGGTAAAAAATGGTCCGACAAAAATACAAAAGATATTTCCACGCTGAATTCAGTGAAATTATTTTTATAGTCGGTTCCATTTTTGAAATTCAAAACATTATTTTTAATTTTAACGTGTTTAATGGCTAAAAATGTCTGTGGTTTGGACGGCTTTTTAGAAGGTCTTTTGTTTTAAAAAGGGTTGGTGGGAGGTTACGCCAATAGGTTTGAATATGGCTTCTTGTTGCTCTTTTATTTCCTGGAGGCGAAGGGCTAATTTTGACTCTGGTCGGTAAATGCCATTTAAAAAGTATGTAGGTAGATAGATATATTATCTGGTCAATTCCATCAGCAAAGAAGTACGATTTCTCATGCTCTATCCATTAAAAAGGCTGTTACGGGGGTAGGTACTAGAATGGAGGGTGCTACGCCGCCCTACGTAGCAGTAGCGTAGATACTCGTAGTACTTCCCCCGTAGCATTACGCTACGAGACTACGCGAGACGTGCATTAGCATAGCAGGTAGCTTATGCACTCATGTGTAGCTCGTAGGTATAGGTAGGTCGCACGTATGTCCTAGATTGTTTAATCAGACTCAACCCTCGGCGGCGTAGGAATACTCAATGCAATATAAGTGCACTTAATATCAAGATAGAAAATGCATTAAGGCCGATATTCACGGACAGTTTTGAGCAAGAGTTTAGCCTGAATTCGGTGTTACGCATTTAAGCGATATCATCCAGGCAATGTTTGGGTTATGTAAATAAAAGAAAAAAACTATAATAGCGGGTTGAGCGCTAGAGCCTTCAGAAAAATTAGTAGGTCGAAATGTGCTTAAGAAATAATGAGTTGAACCAATTCAAGAATATTGCTATGCCTGTAAATCTCAAGAGCAAGGCTTTAACAAGGCTTTTGTGGGGGTGAAATGGGGGACGAGTGTCCGTCCTTGTCACACTTGCTCCGTCTCGCTTCGGTTATATTGATCGTCGTCTAGACTTGTTGATCGCGCCTCGGGAGCCTTTGCAACCGATGGACATTACAACTTTTACACACAAGTAGACATGTTCACGGATATGTCGTCCAATTGATGGATTGATCGACTGCACAGTTGACATGTCTTCGAATATTTTAAAAGGTCTGTAGTTATAGGTTTTGTAGGTTTTCTAATTAAACTAGAACCTTTATTATAATTGTATTAAGATGGCACCACTTAATTAAGCATACTCTTATTATTATAGTATAACTTCGCAACTTAACTAACTAATTAATAACTTGTTAGTTTTTAATGATATCTAATCAACGGACAGGTGCTCAAATAATAATTGTCTAAACAGTCGTAAAGTTTATCACAATAGCATGATAGCGATTGACGCAAATGTTTAACTCGTTTACTATGTACTAATTTCCGCTGACGTTAATCGTACAGTATCGTAAGAAAAGTGCAGGGCTAGTCTATATAGTACCAATATTTGCGTAAATCAAATCATTGACGTAAAATGAAACAGTACATTGGTTGATGTATCAATCTCTTTATAATTTACCTCCAATTATCATAATTTCAAACAGCGATTTTCTAACAAAATCTGACATTTTAATGAAACTCTATAAAATTAAGAGTTCGTCGACATTGGATTGGACGCAATCTCAATTCGGCCAATTTGCAATTCGACACAATTTGAATTTGTAGCTGCATTCACAACTACAGACAACATTGCGATTTATCGGCGTAATTTTCACGCCAGCCAATCAGAGATCTACATTTTCTGATTGGTTAACGTGAAAATGGTGGCAATAAATCGTGATGTTGTCTGTGATTGGTAATGCAACTTTAGGTATGGCATATAGTTTAAATATTTAAATTAAATGCTAAAAAATAATACTTTTCATATTACTAACCTCCCGTTAAAAACTGTAGATGGAACGGTCCAGAGAGAATCGAATCTACGAGGCTACGCAGTCTCATCCTCTTACAATTACTGAGAATATTTGGGTTACTTTTTCTTTGAATCTCATGGATATTAGCGATTTAAGCCACACACAGGTATAATTTTACCCCAGGGAGCTGCAATGGGACAAACATAGAATCGTTGTTATTATAAGATTTGAAGATCAGATACAAAAAGCCTTGTTCGCAAAATTTTGCGCTTGATTTACAAAATTATTTCGGAACAATTGTCTAAAACAAAGAAAAAATGTAACGCCTAATTAAGGTGAAGATTTTCTCAAAAACTACTGTACCGATTTTTAAAATTCTGTTTTTAGTTATTGAGAAAATATCAACATTATTAAGGCCTTTTCTCCACGACTGACTAACCTTAACACTGTCCTGTCAGTCTGGTGTAAAGATTAGGAAAAAATCTCTATTTTCGACTGTACAGGAAAACCGTGACACATGACATACTTGTGTTAGCTTTCACAGAAGTGAATGGTTAGGAAAAATACGGCATGATGAAATATTAATGATATTTATCAGTCCAGTGTAGCTAGATAGCGAAGGCCCTAAAGTACGCACATATCACGCAGACATGACGATGTTGACGTAGATTCATTAACAACTAGGTGTAACTCAGGCTGGTATGATATTGTGATAAGTCGTGAACTGCCGCTGTGCTGAGTCAGTAATAGTAGTTATTTTAAAAACCAAAAGACGACTTTTTGACATAAAATTTGTCCTATGTTAATCTCGTAGTCAAGACCATCCGTCAAAAGCATGTAAGCCGTAACCAATAATTTGTCAGATAGTCTTTAATAACCTAGAAATATAATGTCTAGCAGTTGGTTCGTTGTTGTCATTCAGCAACAGGCGTTAGGCCAACTCAGAGACCTACTGTTGGCCTGAATAACTCTGACAATAGGTTTGGTCACTAAACCATACGAGAAAATAAAATGTAAAAATAACTTCTAATTTAATTTCTGTGTCAGCCATCCAATATAAAACATTTAGATTTTGTTATTAGTGTTGGTAAAATATTGAATTTAGCTAGGTATGTTCCGGCCATGGCAAAGACGTCAATACCCTTCCGTTGGCCTCGGGGTCATTCCCACTCGTGTAAGAAGGTTCAAAAACTTTGTCTTCGCACCTTACTTGTACGCGGACTGTACCATGTTCCATACATTCAATCTATTGTACGCCTAGCTCGACATATCGATTATCATTAATTAGGAAGTTAGTAATAATTTCATTAGCTTATATTGCATTTCCATACCAGCTCATAAGTCGTGACTTTACATGTAGAGGAAACCCAACTTCTTCCAATTTTAGTGAAGGTTATTTACCAGAAAACTAATGATTTTTACAGTTGCCTTAGTATTCTGAAGACCTGGCCATGATCGTTGAAATACTACATTCTAGCTAGAGTAAACACACAGACAGACAGATAAGACAGTTTGCTAAATGTTTATATAATACCTAGAATGCGCGCCTCCGTAACGGAAATCCTATTAGACCCACAGCGCCACAAATCTCACAAAAGATCAAATGACCATTTTAAAAAACGATTTATAAAGGCATTTCAGTTTAATTAAACCATTACCATGTAGACGTCTTCATTACACTAGACGAGACACTAGCGCCGCTCAGAAAATGAGTAGATATTCAGAGTAAAGTGAAATGAGAAATCATTAGTTTAAAATTGAATTCAGATTAACTGCAGCTATTGTTTTTAGTGCCACAACTTTTTTTTATAGCAATTAACAATACTCGTATTTTTCATATTTACACAAAAAAAGAAAATAGTGCATGAAATCTCGACCAGGCTGATCCACGCCTCCGGCGACCTGATGTCTGGCGCTTACCTCTCGCAAACTCGCAATCGCAAAGGCTTAGCATGGCCATACAGAGAGGTCATTGCGGCCAGCGTCCTTGGCACGATGCCCTGTGGAGGGCAGCTGGACGACGACGTTGTACCTTTTATAATAGTATTTTACACAATTAATTATTATATTTATACTAAAAATAATTTTCTCATCACCCAATCCCAATTAATCCATAGAAGAAATAATAATAAGTACAACTAAACTAAAAACTTGTGCTGAGCTACCCAAAGTAGTCCAGAGGTGGGGATCGAACTTGCGATTTATGCGCTGCAGTCTCACGACGAGTCATGCACGTCCTAGCAAGAGGGTAGTTGACAATCTTTGTCACGCTCTGGGGAGACAATATCTGAAATTAATTGTTTGATATTCCAATTACTTCCAGAGATATTGATAAGTACTTAAAGTTGTACCTCATCGCTTTTTAGCAAAACTGACTTAGTATGGAATTACTAAAACGGGACGTCATTTCTTACTGATTTTCAAATAAACATCTTGTAAAAATGTTATTTTCAATACTTGTCAACTGCCCTATTGGGCTATTTCTCACTATCAGTATTCGAAAAGATTAATCATTGTTTTTGTGATTGATTAATGTACGAAAAGGTCAGGTTTGACATTATTGGTAGAGTCGTTTTGTCGACAAATAATTACCATAATTACGTTAATAGACCAAGACAATGATTTATCTTGCTATTAAGCGGCAATTAATGGATTTACTCTGTAATTGCTTAGAATGTGTTGTATTGTATCTGACTAACCTACTTTCGAAAGATAGAATGGGAAAGTAATGGACGGTTATTGATTAACAACTTAAACTTTCGGAAAAGTTTGTTTGTTATCAATCATTTATTTTTCAATTTTACTGTAAAACTGTACTTTTTAAGTACGTGAAATCGTCTTTTTTGTTGGAATGGTGTCTTTTTTATTGCGTTTGGAGAATGGAGGGAGAATATAATATGGGATTATAATAATATCTTTATTTCAGGCATTTAACTTTTACACAACTTTAATTTATACACACATATTAAAATAAAAATAAATAAATTATGTACCTACTGTAAATTATATCAATAGCCGACCTCGAGCTTAAAGCTTACAAAAAAGGTAATCACTAGGATAACCTAGGTATACTTAGGTAACAAGCAGATGATACAAAATACCTGAATACAAGTTACTGTATAAGAAAAATAAGTTTTTACTTATTATTATTTCACTTAACCCTATTTTTGTACGTGCTATTTCGTTGTGATTGCGCATCATTTTCCATTCCGATATTTTCCATTACGCAAACCTGTGTCCAATTATACTTTGTTAACTTTTACAAAGCCGGAGGATTTCGCCATATTGCGGAATTAATACAAGCTAATTTTAACGCTACAGTGCGACCTTCTATGTATAAACATATAAATACAATTACAAAATAGTATACAATAGATGCCGAGGCGACCTCTGGTCCAGTGCTAGTACGAACCAGCTACGTATTCATCCATATGTATTAGTGTTTATGTCTTATACGGTGTATTTTGGTCAGGCTGTAGAATGATTTATGAATACCAGAGTCGACACCCGCGGCGCCGATACAGCGGTTTGGTGTATAACACTCGTAGATACAGGGTGCCTAGTGTGTAGACTCGATTAAAAAGATAACGCTCTTCGCCGAAACTATGATTTCCTATTTTTTACAGGAATAAGATTATAGTTTGAGAGATACAGTCGCCATCAAATTAATAGGTATGTGCATACCGTGCAATTTAGGTTGTGTAGCAATCGGCTAGAATATAATGTCCTTGATATGCTGACGACTCAACGACGTAAGTACGCAACTTAGAATAATATCAAATTAGAATTGACTGAAAGGTGGTAATATACGGTCTAAAACAGCGAATAATAGGTACTTATACAGGGATCATTAATGTTCAGTTTGTTTCCAAAACTACTGGACCGTTTTTAAATATTCTTTTAGAATTACATAGTGTGTACTGTAATCTATTACCTAGTGAAAGATTATTTTATACAATCAGTTGAGTTTAAATCCTTTAAGGTCCCTGTATAGTTTTCTCTGTTTTCGGTTGTAGGTACCTAGTATAACAAGAGAGCACCAACATCATTGTACTTATCTTTAAACTCAACCGATAAGGAAACAAAATTTTATCGTTTAATTTTTTTTAGCAATAATCTGACGTACTCGCAAAAGAGCACGGTACACTATCAACTAACCTATAGATAGGAGGTCGCTAAATTAATCAGTTGTCATATTTACAACCTTTTTTGCCGTAGGAAAAAGGACGGAGAAAATAGAGTGATGGGATCAAACTGGTATGGACAAAGAAACGAGAGAGGAGATAGACTTGTAAAATTCGCACTACATAAAGAACTTAAAATTACAAATACATATTTTAAACATAAACAAAGCAGAAGATGGACATGGAAATCACCAGACGAGAAAGTGAAGAATGAAATTGATTTAATTCTCACAAATAAGATAGAAAATGTATTAAACACCAAAGTAATAGTAAATGCAAAATTCAATTCTGATCATAGAATGGTAAGATGTGAGATAGAAATAGATGACAATAAGAAAAAAAGCAGAAGAAACTATGCTCAAAAACTAGCTAAAAACATACCTACAGCTGCGCACGCACAACTAACCGAAATATATACACAAGAAATAAATAAACACTTCATAAATGAGACAGAACATATTCAGAAACAATACGACACATATGAAAAAGCTATTACAAAGGCAATTGAAAAAATTACTAAAGAAACTACACAGGACCGCAAGAACAAAATACTAACGACAGATACATTAAGGCTCATAAATGAAAGAGAAGAACTAAGAAACATTGATAACAAATCGAAGGAACAAAAAGAAAGGCTCAGGGCATTATATTGGAAAGTAAAGAAAGCAATAAAATCAGACTTAAAAACAAGGAAAACAATAATATATGAAGAGTCAATAGTGAATACAGGAGGAATTAAAAAAGGTCATAATATATTACAAACGTCAACTAAGTGGATATCACACCTAAAGAACGCTCAAGGCAAAGAAATAAAAAATAGAGAGGAAATTGTAGACGTGGCAACGCAATTTTATAAAACACTATACTCAACAAATAAGGTTGGAAATGTGGACTCGAAAATTGAGTACAGAAATAGAGACATAATTCCATCGATTCTACCAGACGAAATTAGAAAAGCAATAAAGAGCCTGAAGAATGACAAAAGCCCTGGAAAAGATAAAATAACAAATGAAATTCTGAAAATCATAGGTGATGCAATGATACCCCAACTTACAAACATTTTTAACAACATCATTACCACGAAAGAAATACCTAAGCAATGGACACACTCCGAAATATCCATACTATATAAAAAAGGTGATAAGAAAGATATCGGAAATTACAGACCTATAAGTATAATGTCCAATATATATAAAATTTTCGCTAAAATCATACTAGATAGAATAACAAAGAAAATAGATGAGAACCAACCAAGAGAACAGGCGGGATTCCGAAGTGGCTACTCAACAACCGACCATCTGCACACAATGAATCAAATAATTCAAAAATACGTAGAATTTAACAAATCAATATATCTATGCTTTATTGACTACAAAAAAGCATTTGATTCAATCGAGCACGACGCAATTTGGGAAGCCCTAAATATACAAGGAGTTGAGGCAACATACATCGAAATTATAAGAAACATCTACAAAAACAGTACTGCTGCAGTCAAAATGGAAAGAACAGGGGACAAATTTAAAATTGAAAAAGGGGTGAGACAGGGAGACCCTATATCAGCGAAATTATTTATAGCTGTTTTGGAAAACGTATTCAGAAACATAGATTGGCAGTACAAAGGAATAAACATAGACGGAACAAAACTAAGTCACCTAAGATTTGCCGATGACATTGTAATATTTAGCGAAACTATAAATGAGATCACAGAGATGATAAACAATCTCAAAGACGAAAGTGAAAAAGTAGGACTGGAAATTAACGAAGACAAAACGAAAGTAATGACTAATTCAATAAAAGAAGATAAAAAAATAGGAACATCAAACATTCAATATGTCGAGGAATACGTATACTTAGGACAACTGATGACTTTTGAAGAAAAATCTACTAAGGAAACAGATAGACGAATAACAAGGACATGGAACAGATACTGGAGTTTAAAAGAAATATTCAAAAATAGAAAAATACCAGTATGTTCAAAGAGGAAGGTGGTCGATTCGGTCTTACTACCATGTATGACATACGGGTGCCAAACATGGTCCTTAAATCAAGAAAATATGAAAAAACTAGGAGTGTGCCAAAGAAGCATAGAACGAAGCATTCTAAATATAAAAAGAGTAGACAGAATAAGTAACAAAGAAATAAGAGAAAGAACAAAAGTATTAGACTGCACGGAGCATGTTAAGAAACAAAAATGGATGGGCCGGGCACCTGATGCGGGCTAGTGACGACAGATGGACCAAAAGGACAACGGAATGGTACCCTAGAGAAGATAAAAGACAAAAAGGTAGACCGAGGAAAAGGTGGGAGGACGAAATGAAGAAGGAAATTGGGGTCACCTGGACCAGGGAGACTACAGACAGAAAGAAGTGGCAAAACTTGGGGGAGGCCTTTGCCCGCGTGAGGGTTGCTGAAAAAAAGTAAATAAAAAATAATAAGTAAATATTTGTAAACGACATTTATTAAATATAAAAGAATCACAATTTAAACAAATAACTATCTATAAATGCATGGTATCTAATAATAATAAGTAAAAATGATAATAATATAATAATGATAATTTTAATGTAAATAATCTATAATCTATAATGTATTAATTGGCAAAATAAAGGCTATTTTTATTTTTATTTTAGCAATCGGCTAGAATATAATGTCCTTGATATGCTGACGACTCAACGACGTAAGTACGCAACTTAGAATAATATCAAATTAGAATTGACTGAAAGGTGGTAATATACGGTCTAAAACAGCGAATAATAGGTACTTATACAGGGATCATTAATGTTCAGTTTGTTTCCAAAACTACTGGACCGTTTTTAAATATTCTTTTAGAATTACATAGTGTGTACTGTAATCTATTACCTAGTGAAAGATTATTTTATACAATCAGTTGAGTTTAAATCCTTTAAGGTCCCTGTATAGTTTTCTCTGTTTTCGGTTGTAGGTACCTAGTATAACAAGAGAGCACCAACATCATTGTACTTATCTTTAAACTCAACCGATAAGGAAACAAAATTTTATCGTTTAATTTTTTTTAGCAATAATCTGACGTACTCGCAAAAGAGCACGGTACACTATCAACTAACCTATAGATAGGAGGTCGCTAAATTAATCAGTTGTCATATTTACAACCTTTTTTGCCTTTGTGACGTAACAATGTTTGCGTAATTCCGCTATCGGAACAATGAGGTCAATGTCGGAGCAGCTGACCGGTAGTTTATACAAACCACGTATTGCAATTGTACCCACATTATCCATACAAGTGAGTCAAACAGGATGCGGTTCTTCAACTGTTAACGCAACGATTAGTTAGTAAAAGTGGTAGTGAGGCACAATTTGCACAAATCTAATCTAGGTCTAATGTATAACCCTAACCTAAAACGGTTATTTATAGTACATAAACTAGTCAACCAACCAGCCCGTTGAGACTTGATACATAGAGGGCATCGCTAGTCGTAGTTAGGTAAGGTAGGTATGTACCTAGCTATTATATTTTTGTAAAAAGATGTGCCACTTTTTGTGTTTACCGAATGTGTCGAATGTTTTTGCTTGTTAATTTGTGGAAAAACTGAGTTGATATGCATTCGAAATTCAAATTTTTCAAATAGGTACCTACTTATATGTTATTCATCATCATCAAGTTGTTGTCCACTTTTGATCGTTTGCCTGTCCCAAGGCGCGTCACTCAACCCGATTCTCAGCTTTTTGCATCCACTCCCTGGTGAAGCACCTTGCGCAGGTCATCCCTCCATCCTAGTTTACCCGTTCCTGCGTCTCCATTCGATAACTCGTCTAACCCATTGGTTAATTATACCAAGTTGTTTTTTAGAATGTAGGTACGGTGGAACACAGAGAAAGGTGTACAGGAGAGTTTTTAAGGTTAAGATTTTCTGAAAAACTACTTGACCTATTGCAAAAATTATTTCACTGTTTGATAGATAAAAGTTAAAACTATGTATGTATATGTAAAGAATTATTAAATTCGGTCCAGTAGTTTTTGAGAAAATCTCAACCTTATTGAGGCCCCCAATATATTTTTCTCTGTCTTCTTGTGTACCTATTGTCTTTGCACAGATTTCTCCAGTGCATTGTCAGTTATCTCGATGCTTAGCCACGAATATTAGCGGCTTCAATTGACAATAAGCAAGGTTGAAGGTTAAAGACGCGTCGCAAAGATAAGTCATGGTTGTATAAAATCCCGCTACGGACGTCATCGTGACGTGTGAATTGAAATCCGTTCTTCAACAGCGAAGTTTTATTTTGGCGCAATGCTACTGACCTCTAAGGACAAGTGTACTTGAAAAATATTTCATAATATTATGTGGACTACGGGGCTTAGCTTTTGCAAGCTAATGATAGATTCTCATAACAGGGATTCAGCCAGTTTGAGATTTTATTACCCAACCTTAATAGAGCCTGCCCTAATTTCCCCACCGTTTATAGAGAGCAATATCTGTACTTGAGTTCATACGGAAACTTCGAGAAAAAATCATTGATCGGCTAACCTATGGGGATAACCTGAATTATAGTGATAGTAATTGTGGCGATTCCAGAGTGTGATACACTAAATTTGATCGTCACTAAGCGAGGCGTCTCGCTTATTCTCACGGGATGTAGCATATGAGTGAGTGACAGTTGCACACACGGCAGAATCATAATATGTATACCGCAGTCCAAATCAAGTGTCTTATTTTGTAAAACAATATGATATTCTAATTACCTGTTGTGATGTAACACTGAACGAACTGATTGATTGAACCTGTTTATTTTGTGATAACAAAGTGATCTGATCTAATAATGTGAAAATAACTATGTGTAATAATCACAGAAAATCTTAAAATGTTAAGTAGTAGTTTTTGTATCCAAATTAAATTTGATTTGGGGTTCGGTATAGATAAAGATATTTAAACATGTCAGCTGCGAATGTGACAGAACAAAGACAAGTTTGCAAAATATTTTACAAAACGAATGTTAACAAACGATTGTAAAAACGTTAACCAATTGATGCGGTTTCGTTGATTGGGTTCTTACGTCAATCGCACAGCGCATACTTTGTCGAATAGACAGCTAAGTCTATTTTCCTACTTGTTCAATTTAAAATGGTTAAATGTAGCGCTGCAATGATGATAATTATAATGAACGTGGCTAAAAAGGAAATAAACAAAAACTGGAGGTCAATTCGGTTAGTACTTAGGTACCTACATTTGAAACAAAATCGTAACCGCAGAATCATAATGTTATAAATAGGTAATTAAGCTCCATGTCTGGTATGATTTATTGACAATCTATTTTGGCTCATTGAATACGTAAGTAAATACCTACATAACAGATTCTGTCACTACAACCTTACAACTATGAAAGAAATGCAGAAAATTTTCGCAGGGAACTTTGCTTTGTTGCACGCTCTTTTCCAACAAGGCCTTGTATTCAGATTCATATCGTATATTGTAAGTAAATACATTGTATTATTTTGCACGCTATTATTTATTTTTTAAAGAATGTAAAGGACTTTACAAGGAAAAGTGTCAACGCTCAAGTGGAATTTGAAATTTATTTCGACAGAATTTCCCTCCTCATTTTGTCTGATATGATATCGATGGATTACTCGTCGGATTTTCTTCACCAAGTTTAATTCTTGTAGCACCCTTTGATGTTGAAGACATTCATCATTAGCAAATACACCAGGTCAGGGTTTCATTCATTAACAGCAGTTGTTCAAATTGCTGCGACTTACCCGTAAAACAGAACTGTATGTTATAATTCTCTTCATTGTTATGTGTGACGAAAGCACTTAGTAGATAATGTTTCTGGGTCAAGATTTTACAATCGGCAGTTAGGAAATATTTCAACAGAAGTTAGGAGACAACACATGCGTTATTATTAGATACGACTCTGTGACTCGTGTGGGGCACAATGCTACTAAGTTAAGCTTGGGATTTAAACCCAAGGTTAATACGAACCTTGGGTTTAGATAGAGGTTTAACTGGTAAACACTTATAGAAACCTTATACAAGGATTTGATGGATGGCAAGGCGAATTTGCATGTACAATTTGAAAAGAATACTTATTAAAATGTATCCTAGTCAATCGCATACGATCAAGACGATTCTAACGATACCTCATTCGTCAAAATCCATCAGACTGCATGAGTCACATACAATCATTACCAACTCTCCTCCTTTCGTCAGTCGGATATAAAGTTGTCATAAAGTAAATTACAAAAGGTGTCTTTGACCATTTTATAGGACAAATCTTGTTTATTTTGACGTCAAACGGTCGTTGCTACGAAATAATGACGATTATCCTTGTACCGAAAGGAGGATTTATTTTTACTAGGCTGTTATTTATTGTTATAATTAAGGTGATTCCTCAAAGGTGAAATGTCACTCATATACATCGCTTACTAGCTGCTGACTCTGGAATCGCTACAACAGCATATTTTACAATTTAAATATTTTTATTAAATTATATTCTTTTCGTTTAATTTTTATATTTATAGGTAAAAAAATCAAAAGTAATCATTCGTTACGAATCCGTAGACTTTATATCTAGCGTAGGAATTCACTAAGGTAAAGAAAGTATGGAATGTAAAAATTGACCACCCGTTTATAATTTACAATGGTAGAGATTCTTTTCCAAAACAATGCCATTAGGAGAGAGAGGCAACATTTTTAGACCTGTCAGATTTAGGCTCGCTTGTATTAAAAAATAGGTAACTCTAGAGAGTTAGCGACTTAACCCGTCAAAACTCAATAAATTTTTCTCGGGTTATGTCGTTAACTCTAGGGTTATATTTTATTGCAAGTGGGAGTAAGTTTAGTGTTTAAGAAACGCCAGAATCGCAATCATTGAACGGTTATTTTTACGAGCCTGTCTTTCTTCTGGGACCTTTCCATTGACTCCCAATAGTCGGGGGCGGGCGGCCAATCACGTCAATTGGCTCAATGGTCGGGGGCAAATGACGTGCGATTGACGTCACTGCCTCTTTGTCCGTCCGTCTGGTAGTCGTCGAATCGCATAGCGGTATCCTTCCGTTGTTAAGTGCTGAAATAATAGCTACAATGTCGGCACGTAATGTCGCCATAAATAAAGGTTCACTTACCCTATATGGTTCATTTCGGTGATTCAGACCGTTAAGTGTGCTATTTTTTTGCTGATATACAATGGCGTTTTCGAAACTGTTGTTTATGTAGATATGAATGACATTTATGTGTTGCAGCATGTTTCATACATTTAGTATGGTTAGAGACGTAGGCGCGTATTCATAAACGTGATTTAAAGTTACGCCACCGTTTAGGCCCCCTGTCCCTTTCTATCTTACCCTTTTTTTAACGAAGTGTGAAAGGGATAGCAACACGATTTAAGGGAAGTGAGGTTTAACTAGGTTTACGAAAAACAGCAATAGTAATCAAACATTTAAGCATTTTAATGAAAATTATACAAAAGAGAAGCATTAAGTATAAATTTTATGAATAACAGCAACAAGGTATGATTCTGTCGTGACTGCCAAATCTAATCCTAAACCTAAATGCAACTGTCATTCATGTCATTGTACATACTTACCTTAACATATGAGTATCCAGATAATTGTCACATGTATTCAAACACCTAAATCTTTGTCTGTAGTCGCGTAAATGAATTACCAAGAAAAACGTATAAATTATCATGTGTGTGGTACAGAAAAACTGACTACTATTTTTGTGAGATTTTGGTGATTTAGTTTAGAATACAAATTACGACTATAAAATCATATAAGTACCTACATAGTGGTTCATTCAAGTAGGTACGAGCAAGGAGAGTTTTACAACGGCATTTCTAATTTCTATTCATTGTTCTGTGGTTGACTTATTAGGTAGGTATAACATATGCCGCATATATCAACCTATCTATATGTTGTTAACCTGTACATCTGTTGCTTGACCTATAGCAGTTGATAATGAAACTGTTATCTATGGTTCATTTGTGATTCCAGAAATTTAGCAAAAAATAGTAAGATAAGATAAACCTTTATCAGCAGTAGCACATTTCACCGATTTTCGCTTAGATAGGAAAACTACATAATTACAACATACCTAAGTTACCATAAAATCCTTAATCACATACTTATATAAATTATAGTTTAACATATAATTATTTAAATTTATAATTCTGTGATGTGAAGTTAGATTCTGAAAACAGAGGTGTACCGGATCGCAGCAGATGGAAGTTCATCGTCTCTGCCAATGAATTTATATATAAAATATGTTAACCGTGCAATTTCTCTTGTTACAGGTAGCAATTAAGATAATAGATAAATCGCAATTAGACGCCAGTAATCTTCAGAAAGTCTACCGAGAGGTGGACATCATGAAGAGACTGGACCATCCTCATATTATTAAGCTTTACCAGGTGAGTTTTGAAATATTTACTTATTTTATTATATGAATACTATTACCAGCTTGCCCAGCGTGGCGATTACGGGCATCACCTCCCAAATATGAGTGACACCACAAGGCCCCGGCCCCCAGTTCCCGGCCGCCCCGCTATTCCTAGCCAAGGCAGCGGCTACGGTAACGGCGGGGCAGGGGGTGCTAAGAAAAACTAAGGTCTTCAACCAGTGCGTCCTGCCAGTGATGACCTACGGAGCCGAAACGTGGACATTGACGGTGAGACTGGCCCACAGGTTCAAGGTCGCTCAGCGAGCTATGGAAAGAGCTATGCTTGGAATTTCTCTGTTAGATAGAATAAGAAACGAGTATATCCGCCAGAAGACAAAAGTGGTTGACATTGTTCATAGAATCAGTAAACTGAAGTGGCAGTGGGCTGGTCACATCTGTCGTAGAACCGATAACCGATGGGGTAGACGAGTTCTCGAATGGAGGCCACGAACGGGTAAACGTAGTGTGGGACGCCCCCCGACCAGATGGAGGGATGACCTTCGCAAAATGGCTGGCAGGGACTGGATGCAGAGGGCCGAGAGTAGGGTTGATTGGCGCGCTTTGGGAGAGGCCTACGTCCAGCAGTGGACTGATACGGGCTGATGATGATGATGATGATTACCAACTTTAGTGAAATATAAAATATAATAAAATATTTTCGTCGTGATATGACCGGATTAGAACCATATAATTAGTAAATGACATTGACTTTCGTTGACGTTAGTAGAATAGAAAGAAAAAATGTACTTATAGGATTGACATTTGCACATTTGCTAACGAAAACTCAAAAGTCCATACATTTTCTTTCTTATCGCTAACGAATTTCAATGCCACTTAGTTATTGTCATTCCGTGATCTGCTCACTGCAACGGAGCTATAACAAAATTAGTCTTCATCATTAATTTGACATACCTAATGCGTTAAAATTAACTACTTATTCGGTTAGTTAGATTGATAGATACTTGTCAAAGTTATTCAGGCCGCCTGTAGGCCTTTGACGTGGCCTAACAACTGCTGTCAAGTGACAACAACCGGGACCAAGTCCTTAACGTGCTTTCCGAGGCACGAAGGGGCTCTGTAAATAAAATAATAACATACATAAAACTAATTTAATTTACTAAGAATAAACAAAAGAAGAAATCAAGTAAATACAGAGCTCACAATTAATAATCCAAGCTATGTACTCGTAATGTAACATACTTTGCTTGCCATCAACAATTTATTATTTTAATTTTTGAACGCCTCACAATCATTTCGCATCAGGCGGTTCTTAAATTATAAACGACCAGACATACATAACGACAGATACAGTTTGTAAATATAGAGAATACATAAATATAATAGACAACGTAATACATCAATCATGTAGAGGTCAGTAACGGACGTAAAAAGAGAAATTGCAAGTTAGCTGCCAGCGGAACTAATTCCTACGAATTAGCGGCGACTTTACTTGATGGAGCATTCACTGCTGTTATGTGACGAACGACTCGCTCCGAATGCTGCGACATGTACGGTCGACGGCACATCGGGTGTAACACACGGTAATACGGTCTAGATTACCTTAACGAGCTGTCGACTGTACGATAATACCCGCTTAGCTGTACCGAATAGAACGAGGTACGGAATACCGTTGGCGTTATGCATCACTGTTCAGTTAACCGCAAATGCGGATAGGATAGTATTTCCATGTGTATTGTAGTGTATCTATAGATAAGCTTCTGTTAAGCCTCGAGGAGCTGGTCCAGTTGCGAGTACGCTTTGAAAACTAATTACAAGTCGACGTTCGGCGAGGTCTATATCTAGATGGGTGACCGCTAGTGACATTTTCATCTGAGCCCTCCGTGCCGGAAAGCACGTGAAGCAGTTATTCTCGGTTGCTATTGTTCGACAGCAGTGTTACCTCGGACGCCTAGAGCGCGAGCGGCCTGAACAACTCTGACAAAAGGTTTTGATGCGAAATATGTAAAATATTACACGTACTTACTTACCTTTTTTTCCGTGGGGAAATTCTTGTCTCCGCCTCAGGGGTAGCGACTTACCTAAGATACTCTTAGGACATATTATACCTACAGAAGTTGGGTACAAAATAATATTCGAAACCTGTTGACATATTCCTGTCTTTTTTCTCAAATATCTTGGGGCTTCGAAACGAGCAAGTGTTGTATTACTCGCGGTTAGGGTTACCACAACGAAAATAATACGCTATTTGTAAAGCTCCCTCGTAACGTCTCTTGGGAGAATTTAACAATCTTCAAGCCATCGTGCGAGTCACAAATAAGTAAGAACCTTTATATTTATTCTGAGCACACGACAATCAAGTCTGACAACATTCTTCGCAATAACTTGTACAAATAGGACATTTTGCATGTTTGTTGACAATTTTAGTTAAACTGCTCACGTCTTTGCCGACGTCCACGAAAGAAGTACCCCTAGTTGTACCTAAATTGTCAACAATATTCTAGATTACTACCACATTTCTGTATATAATCAGTGCAGTGCAGTGCATACACGGTTAACGTCATGATTAGCTTAGGTTCAGTTTTGATATACGTTGTTCGGATGGACAAGCATTATTATTTGCATAGTAACCTATATTTGCCAGATATAAAGGAAAATTCTAAGAATTTACAAGTAATAGAAGAATTAGGGGTAGGTAACCAAACCATTTAGGATAGGTACCGCAAGCACGATCTTATTGTTTATTATCTAAAATATTGTTTACTCCTTAAAATTATGTTAGAGGATATTTTAGGTCATCCTCCTTAATTTTATAGCCAAAAAGTTTTATAGGTACGCTATTCCGGCACTTCTTGGGCTTTGCCCGATATTTGTTATTTATAACAGCAGTGATGCGACAACCCTAGCCGCGAATCAAGAAAGCTTCTCTCTGTAGACATTTTGCGTCCCAAATGTTCTTGACGTCAAGACAGGAACGTAGATGGAAATCGTGTGTACGTCGGCTCAGGCAGGCATATGAGACGGTTCATGTCAAAATATCGCTTCCAATTTTGCACATATTACGGTAAAATGGAAATTAATTCGTAGCATGTAAACTGGTAGCTGTAAACTGATTAATTTGTGGAAGGTTTTTGTTATGTGTTAGGTATATTGACGTGTAGGTTATAGGCTTTCTTGCAAGGGGTTCCAAGTTCGAATTTCGATTCGCGATTGAAAGTAGGTACCGAAGCCCAAATCAAGTGTCTTATTATGTAAACACAATCTACCCACCCTACTAACATTTTAAGCTGTTCTGTGATTATTGCATAGTTATTTTCACATTATTAGATCCGATCACTTTATTTTCACAATGATGAACAGGTTCGATCAATCAGTTCCTTCAGTGTTACATCACAACAGGTAATTAGACGAGCATATTTGTTTACAAAATAAGACACTTGATTGGGGCTACGGTATACTTAGTACTTGTACACCCGACAACATATATTACTAATGTCATCCAATGGTGACACTTGAAGTAAGTACGATTTAAACTCTTGGGCGCAAAAGCGTCTTTGTTATTATGAACGGTATATAGGTACATCAGAATATATACTTACTTACATGCACTTTTTCCGAGGCTTCTGTCCGATATTTAAGTAGGTAGGTAAGAGTGGTGATATTTATATTTATTTTATTCCGCGACTACGGAAGGTTAGGTTAGGTTAGAGGATAATGATTATCAAGTTATGTATTTATGTTGGTTCTTTCTGGCTTCCTGCCCCCTTACCATGAACTCTTATAGCAGGATTACTTTCATAATACTTTGTTACTTCGTACAATGTCGACCTTAATAAGCTTACTTTAAGGTGTCATTGGGCTGTAGTCTATACTGCACTTTTGTTTATCGTACATACTTAGATTTACTGCATTGCATGGATTGACCGTAAGCTTTGTATGTATATGCCTCGATATGCATGAAGCCCTGAGCAATCTACATATTTGTTACTGGACTGTGTCGAGTTACGTGTAGTCACGTTATAAGTACAGGCGACAGTCCAAAGTGTTATGGCTACACAGCGGCACTTAACGCTACGATAATACAGCCTACATTTGAAGTATTGTGGTTTAGGTGGCGACTGTATAACTAGTACTTACATGCAGTTTTTGCAGCGTTTTGATTAATAATCACAGTCATTATGGAAAACACTTATAATTATCGGTTCACTATCTCTAGTTCGACTGGTTGATTAGTTTCGAAATTGTAACACAAGTATGTTATACAACAACATAATTAATTACTTATACTATGTGCAATAATTTGTTATCCCTACCCTTATATCCTTATTTCATATTATCCATACTTAAACATAATTTTATAACTCAAAATCAACGAAATATATTTCATTATTAATAACTGACTGAACCTACAAGTCAAAGGAAGGTACGGTGGAACACAGAGAAAGGTGTACAGGAGAGTTTTTAAGGTTGAGATTTTCTCAAAAACTACTTGACCTATTGCAATAATTCTTTCACTGTTTGATAGATAAAAATAAAAACTATGTAACTGTAAAATAATTATTAAATTCAATCCAGTAGTTTTTGAGAAAATCTCAACCTTATTGAGGCCCCATGTATACTTATCTCTGTCTTCGACTGTACAATGTGACAAAAATATAACTTTATTATGACGTCACTGTCGCTAGTTTCACACACTCCAAACAATAGACGTCAAAGATATCAATGTATTAAAGAAAGTAGGTAATTAGCATTGAAAGTACTTGTCACCTGAGGCAGCCTTTCTCACACTTGCACAGTGCGTCACCATGACCGTAATATAATAGGTATTCATACATACAACCACGAAACATAAATATCACCGCTCCATGGAGAGAGCCTATAGTATATTTTGTACGGACGAACACAGAGATAGATACAGGAGAGTTTTAAGGTTGAGATTATCTCAAAAAGTACTTGATTGATTTCTACATAGTGTGAAACTCTAACCGATCAACTAGAAAAAGAAGTTTTACAATCGACAACTAGTTCTTGAGAAAATCTCAATCTTATTGAGGCACCCCGTGTTCTTAATTCTGTTTTCGTGATTTCGGGGACTGGAGGGCTAACCGCGAGCCCTTTTTTAGGCGATCAAGTCCTGTGAAAGTCTACGCGAACGTTTTTGTACTATTTTTCGGCAAAAAACAGACGTTGACAGGACTTGAGTGACACCCCCTAGGTCTCTGCCCTTGTTGTCACTTTCACACGTCAGAAAGAGACATCTGTTTAATGATCGACATCTAAAAATTCTAACTTGAAAAACAAGTGAGTGACGAGACACGAATAATCGTCATGAAAGATCGGAGTATGCGATGTAAACATGGCTAACTTCATCGGCTGTTCCTTGCTTCATGCATACAACATTCTTATTCGTAGCTTTCATTTCCCTTTCCTTCCTTAGTTAAATGAACTGAAGATACTGGTATGGACGTGTTTTATGCAATTTATTATTTGAACGTAAATATTCACATATGGACAAAATTTGATCAAGATAATAATTATATTGGATATGTACGATAATTTCGAGTACACACTTGGGGGGTTGCTGCAACGATTTTACTAGCGCTCAAGTCAATAGTACAAAAATTAAGTTCGCGCATAACCCTCCTGTAATTGAAAGCGTTTATACCCACTATACTAGTTCATTGTCCAAGAATTAAAAATATAATCAAGTACTTTTTGAGAAAATCTCAACCTTAATGACTCTTCTATATACTTTTATCTGTTTTATCTGACTGTACTTAATTCATAGCACACGTGGACCACGTGACGAGCAACCCTGTGCTACGACTAAAATGCTACGGGATTATGGGACGCTACGGGCTACGGGGACGACACTGTGCATTTATTAATTCTAGTCAATGAATTTCATACAAAACTGGCCATATTGGATAAAGTTGTTGGTTGCTTTTTAAGGTAGGTATAGGTACGGTGGAACACAGAGAAAGGTGTACAGGAGAGTTTTTAAGGTTGAGATTTTCTCAAAAACTACTTGACTTATTGCAAAAATTATTTCACTGTTTGATAGATAAAAGTTTAAACTATGTAACTGTAAAAGAATGATTAAATTCGGTCCAGTAGTTTTTGAGAAAATCTCAACCTTATTGAGACCACCTATATACTTATATCTGTCTTCGACTGTACGAAGTAGTTAGAGACAGCTGTCGAAATAAGGTACTTATTATTATTCCAAAGAAAGGTCCTACCCATCAAGTTTATGATTAACTATGAAAACAGAGTTTAAATAAATTGAATAAAAAAATTTGTCATCAGCATGTTAATGTTAGTTGATCGATTCAATAAAAACATTTTAGTGAAATATACCGTACTGTCAAATGGCCAATCAATAGCAAACTTTAATTTATTGTCATATTAACCATTGCGAGATTATGTAGATCACAATGACATTTTAACTGCTTGGCGAAAAGCAGATGAGATCTGATCATAAAATAGGTCACTGTAAACAATACCAATTCCTACAATTGGAACAATGATGATTTCATAATCGGATTTCACAACACGCAGCGTCGCATGAATGGGTTGCATATTAAAAAGCATGAATGGTCATCGAAGGTTTGATTCAGGGCCGTATCTATGGGAGGAAGAATCAGGGGCGCTAGATAATCGAAAGAACATTATTTTAATAAACTATTAAAAATACCTACACGGAAACAAACTTCTTTGGTCAATACTTTAAAATTCAGATGCAAAATAAATCTATAAGTACCGAATTATTTTTACTAAAAAAATGTTTTTCTTATAAATATAGGAAACATAAATGTCTTGATCTAAGAATTCTTTTTTCTCCGCCTACCTATTTATGTGTGCGTGCACCAAATGTTGTTATAATTGTTGCAACACGAAAATCTGAATAACCAAAAGATAATTAATTATTTAATTAAATAACGAACGTGAAGCAAATCGATGTGTGCTCTAGTTCCCACGCTAATAGTAGGGACTTTGAGACTTTGGATCTTATATCTAGGTAGATTGTGTCGAAAATAACTTGAATGATGCAGGAAGCAAGATTAAGAACTCTAACACTGAAAGTAAGTTCGTTTAGAATCTGCTTTAATTTAACCATTAACTTAGTCTATCATAGACTAACACGAACAAAAACCTAAAAGATTTAAATTAAATCGTTGAAATAAACAGAAGTAAAACACAAAGTGCAAAATTTTGGTTGGGATATTTTAGACTTAATTTCATTACATAATGCACGTCACGGACGATTTTTTGAAAGGTTGAAAAGGTTCCACACAATAGTGCAGCATAAAATACATACCTACCGAAGTATATAGCGATTAAAAAATAATTTTCCTATAATTTTGTCTTTTGTAAAAGATTTCCCGATACACTATCAATTCCAATCTATACATATAACTTTTTAATCATTCTATCGTCATGCAATATGCCGTATGTAGATATGAAACGATACTTCAAAATTATATTGTCGCTGTCAAATTGGGCGCCAAATCCGTAGGTCCGGGGCGTCAAAGTTACCAAACTACAACCCTTGTCTCTTGTATACAAACTTCTGTCGACCTGAATGGCCTGGCAAATGTTTTGACCTTCGATCACGGAAGAGAACGTTTCCGTCCGTCGACCAAGATGTTTAGTGATGTTCCAAACAATCAAACATCCACATCCGTTGTTTTTAATAACGTAATTGTGTGCGATTAATTACTTGCTGATTCCGAAACATCTTTAACCATGAAACGTAGCAAAGTAACAATTGTCTAAGCGAATTTGTACTCTCGAATTATATGGTGTACCCGTGATACAACCGGCTTGGCAGAACCAGTGCAGTGGTGCCACAGGAGCTTTATTTTCCTGTGACACTACTGGTAGAGACATAGAATAGTATTTTCTGTGACAAAACTTGGAGCTATTACGGTTCCCAAAACGATCAAATCATACCATGTCATAGCGGCCATAAAAGGGACAGTGCTATTGCATTGGTGTAGCGGCGTCTCTGTTTGGCGCCATGGCATGGTATAATTTCATCGTTTTGAGAACGGTAATAGGGACCAGGTCAGTGGATTTTATAGGCCGTGGCAGTACCGGTGATTTAATAGGAAAAATGACAATAACGTTAATTGTAACGATAAAATATTCAAGGATTGAAATAAGAAAAGAATGATGGAAAACAGAAACTCCCAGCCATTTTTTTTTCATGTAGCAAAAGTTCGATTTTGCTTCAAAAGTTTTCGTCGTCAATATTCATTGTAGGAATGGTCCCAAATTACAAAACTTAGATGGGATATCAACTTAGAAGAAACACAAAACTCGCGAATTCTTTCTTAAGTATAACAAGTTTCGGTCGTTTTTAGTCGAATTACCCAGTGTACTGTTCGAAGTTCGATGTCACGATAAAATATCTTTGCTAATGGAGTCAGTACTAGGTAGTACTTACTTAAGTAATTGCAATTTTACCTTACGTAAACCCAATTGAATAATCCCTCAATCTTCTGAGAGGTTATTCAAGAATTCTTTAGGATTTAGGTACTTTAGGAAATTTATTTTACCTATACCTTACTTTTTATGTCTTGATATTGTATAACCTACATGCATCCTTTTTTACCTAGAAACCTTGGTAGATACTTAGATTTTTGTTTAGCGTTGACTGAAATATAATTTAGCGTAATAAAACAATACTTGACCTACTGCAAAAAATATTTCACTGTTAGATAGATAAAAGTTAAAACTATGTAACTGTAAAAGAATTACTAAATTCGGTCCAGTAGTTTTTGAGAAAATCTCAACCTTATTGAGGTCCCCTGTATATATCTCTGTCTTCGACTGAACCAATTGAATTAATTTAATTGGCACTCGATTACTTCTGGACTACCTATATTACTGTGGTAATGGGTGCTCCTAGTGTTATCTGGTGGAGTGGTTGTGAAAAAAGTAGTATTGTGAAAACATTGCTTTTTTAATTATTTTAGAACTTGGAAACCTGATAATTAAAGGCAATTATTTTTAGTAAACTTCGCAAATATACCTATACAACTAATGTAGATACCTACACATTATTTGTTTTCTTGTACGGAAATCAAAGTTTTGATTATCAATTTCGATCAAGTTTCAACGTTGCGATATCAATTTGTATTAGGCAATTCACAGCAACGGGCCTATATAAAATCATATTATAAAAAAACTTATAAAAACAGGTTTCAAACAATAAGTATGAAAAGTCACCTAAACATGTTTATATTTTAGTTTCATTAAAACTTTAACTTGTTTCAGGTCATGGAGACGAAAAACATGATCTACATTGTATCTGAATACGCGAGCAAAGGAGAGATTTTTGGTGAGTTTCTGTACACCCGACAGCACATCAATGGTAACACTTGAAGTAAGATTTCAACTCTTATGGCGCTAACAATAAGAAACCAAACCTACACTTGACGTGCTTTCGACTGAACTTGTAATATAATTACGAGCGCACGACGTAATACCTAGGTAAAGGCTGTTAGTCAGTACACGAGATTTAAAGTTAGTCCACCTTTTAATTAAGTCTTCGTTTTTCAAATTGAACGTTTTTAACGAAGTGTGAAAGGGGCAACAACACGGTTTAAGGGAAGTGAGGTTTAACTAGGTATATGGCTAACAGCAATAGTCCTCAGGCAACTTGAAATGCAACATGAATTTTGCCTTGTAACAACGGTGATATTAACTAACGGTACAATTAGTTTTAATTAAAATAACGTATACGGTGTGCTTTAACTCTAAGTTTGACTTCTCTCTCAATAGACCACTGTGAAAGAGAAATATTCGAATAGGTGTGATTCTATTATCGATTCTAAATCTAATTCTAAACATTAACACAGAATATATAACATTAACGCAACTGTCACTTATAGCTCATCGCAAGAGTGTGCGGGATGACATAAAGTGGAGCACTGTTAGACCGATTCTTCTGCGTCTTTCTTCATCCAAAGATCAAAGCAAACCTTGGTTTTATATTATTATATTAGTAACGGAAATCAATTATTAAACTTTACAAAATAATGTAACAATGTCCAATGATAATTTTCATTGTATCCATTCCGTATTACAAATATAGTAAGCAATAACAATATTTGTCAGCGATTATTTGGTACCTAGGTATATAACATTGATGGATCGTCCGATATACAGCACGTTCGATAAAAAATGCGTGTTTCATAACTGGTGATCCCATTCATCAATATTGGGGAAAAAAACGGTTAAAACCGCCATTTAATTAATAGCCTGTCCCGTCAGTGGCAGAGAGATCCCTCGTTAAACTTTACTGAAGTTCTTTGTCGGACATAACTGAGATTCCGTTTTATTTATAGAGCAAAAATTACATTAAAGCCCTCTGTAAAATACGTTAACATTTAATTCACAAAGAGGCCTCTACGAATTTTATATTATTTGCACATTTGAAGCAAAAGGGATTAGGTTTCTAATTCAGAACAACGGTTACTAAACGAAACGAAAGGGATTTCAGAGAGTTTCAGGAGGAATCAAAGGAATATTTTTCATACCTACAGTAGGTACAGTCGAAGACCGAGATAAGTATACAGAGGACCTATCAGGTTGAGATTTTCTCAAAAACTACTGGATCGAATTTAATAATTATTTTACAGTTACATAGTTTTCACTTTTATCTATCAAACAGTGAAGAAATTTTTACAATACGTCAAGTAGTTTTTGAGAAAATCTCAGCCTTAAAAACTCTCCTGTACACCTTTCTCTGTGTTCCACCGTACATGCCGACCTCCGTACGTACCTAAATACATTGTTCAATCATAATTTTTATTCGGGGGTCTTGAAAATCGTCGGGTATTCTAAACGCCAAAATATCACAACATAACTTGGCACGATAATTTATATATTTGACTACTATAACTTACGCGGCTATATAAACATTATCGGGACATACTTTTAAATAAAGTCAAATCCATGCGCCCTTTCAAACTGAAATCATAATATGAAATGAAGCAAAAAATGAATAGGGCGAAGTACTTGCGTCATGCTTCGGGAAGTAAGCAGCACATTACCTAGTCAAATGCGTCGTATATCACACCTATAGGTATTCGAATTTTCTGGAAGGATCCGTCCTCGGCCTTGTTAAACTATTTACATGTGTTAGGCATTGCAAATTGACTTTTAAGCGCAGGCCACACCGCCAGCGGGCGGGCGAGCGAGCTAGGCGGGCGAACATTCACCTCTTTACATACTTCGGTTCACACCGCGAGCTACCGACGTTTCCTTCTCTCGCTTCGCCCGCCCGCCTAGCTCGCTCGCCCGCCCGCTGGCGGTGTGGGCCTCCCCAAACATAAAGCAGTTGTCTCACCGCCCGGCGAGTAAATCCCGGCTATTTTCTCGCCCAAGAAACGTACAAAAGATAGTACATTCCGTCTAAACAAAAAAATTTTTTTGACACTTTTTCTCCTCAGCGTATAGGCAAGGCACATTTTCCTTGGAAAGTGGGGTAAATGTAAATTCAAAAAAATATATTGGTGTAAAAAATGTACACAACGTGCTTACTTGCAATAAAGAGATGCATATATTAATAGTTCATCGCTGAGTGTTCACACCGGGGCCGGGGCGAGTATTCGCTCGGTGACACTCGCCCACTCGCTTAGCTACACTCGCCCACTCGCTGAGCTACACTAGCGAGTGGGCGAGTGAAGCGAGTAATCGCCCGTCGCTCAGTGACACTCGCTGATAGCCGAGCTACAAAATTATACTCGCCACTCGCTGCTCGCCCACTTGTTTTATAGTTGATAGCTTTTCGGTCATCGCCGGCGGTCGGCCTATAGAGAAAAGTTTTTTTTTCGAGATTGTGAGTGAGGCGAACTAATGAGAGTTCCAGATTCCGTACATACATTGTTGATCCTATTTCAATCCCTTTCCAATTCCAAGAATTATATATTTTCTTATTACTTATACGGGGAATTTCTTCCTTATTAGCATTGGATGCGGGCAATTACGTAGACGTAACGCTAACTGAAATCGATCCACCGTATACCTATCGACATGTAAATATACGGTAATTTGGTGTAGTGTAGGTGATATTCTAAACACATTTCAATGTCGTTCCCTCTTTAAAATTATAACGTGACTGTGGGCCGGTGCCAAATAAGGTGTAGGTACCTACACCTAACATACAAGGTATCAGCAGAATTCATTAAAATTTGAAAAGCCTTCCTACGCGTATGCCGAATCGAAAGTGCGGATTAATGTCCCACTTCCTTTCTTGTAAAAATAAATTATTTGCATTGATTTCTTTTTTCCTTATTTGTATCAATATTATACCATACATTTTTAACAAAACAATTTCTATTTTATGACCAATATACCTACACACAAGTCTGTTAATCTTTACCAAATAGGTAGGTATAGGTCTGTATAATGTATATGTACGTATTCACAATTGATTCCATGACAAAATATAACTGAATCCCTTGATTATTAATATAAATACTTAACCAAATACTGTATCTATCTATACAAACTTTTAAAACGCAATTTAAAATCAAGCTAAGAGTTTGGACTCATAAATCTAAACAGTGGCGGTCACAGAAAAGCGTAACCTCGAAATCGATTAAGGGCGCTCGTACAATCGCCGAGGCTTTGTCTATGACGTAAGCAGGCTAGCAGTGACGTCACTAGAGAGGGAGTCGAGGGATGCAGCAAGGGTTGAGGGGCGGGAGAGAGGCAATTTCGCGCACAGCTGACTACATTCGCCCCGAAAGCCAACTGGTGACACCGACCGAACCGAACCTCTTTCATGAATTCCATTAAATGCCGTAAAAATATCATGAGATTGGTGACAAAGCCTTTATCAGAATTGTATTTTGCTTTCATTTGCCTTAAAAATAGTAGAGGGTATAGAGTAGAGCCAATTAACGAAATTTATGCAGATATTTAACACACGCCGGGCTTCGGAGGTATAGGGTACGATTCCCAAGCAGATGCCGGGTAGATTTTTCCCACTTTATTTCATAATTTTAATAAAATATAATAAGTTTAAAAATAGAATATACCTACCCATAAAGTTTTATAGTATACTTACTCTACCGTTGTAAAACCAAAAGAACTTTTGCCTCTACCTACGAATAGGTACGGAACCTTGAATTCTCAACCCGTATAATAACTACGTTATCTTTATCAATCAGTTAAAGGAACGAGGACATAGGTACCTACTACCTATTCTGTACCTACTCTCGACATCACATTGGCTCTGGTCATTCACATTTAAAGTACGATTTCAACTTTATGATGTAAGTAGGTAGATTAAGTAGGGTGAAATATAAAACATAAGTTAGGTAGCCGTACTACATAAACTGATGTATCACCTGCACTTTATAGTAGATTGTGCATGCATGGTACTCGTATTGCAGATTGAATGAGTCTGGTGCATTTGACATCACCTGTGCCGGATGATGTCATGTCGCCTCGATATTTGTGAATAAAATGAATTTCCTGTCCCATATTTGTTATTTTATTATCATACATTTAAATAATAATAATTCAGTGTTTTCCTCTATCTTATACGCATTGGTATTGTTGAAGATTTTCAATGGATAAGAAAATGAAAGTTAATATACCTTCCGGCGCGTCGCATCGAGACAACGTGTCCTGAACACGGCACTACTGGCAGCATTCATTTATTCAATCACAATAAGTTGTAGTACAAAAAAGATCTTATAATAATAATACATGTTAGGTATAATTTTTCTCTTTGTATGGCCAGGCGAATGCGCTGGTCAAAGTAGCTGCCAGCCCTCTGATGAGACGCTCTGTTCAGAGCTTTAAGATTAAAATAAGTATTTGTTTTGTGCAGATTACATCGCGAGGTACGGGCGGATGGCAGAGCAGGCCGCTCGCCGCAAGTTTTGGCAGATCCTGTCCGCTGTGGAATATTGCCACGAGAGGCGGATCGTCCACAGAGATCTCAAGGTTTGTTCCACTAACCATACTTTACTATAACTGAACTCGCGTTTCCACTAGACGGAAACGACTGACTTCGCATCTACCACAACAATACCGATTTTGTTTCTACCACATTCATCAATCTCATAAGCATACCTACTATTTTTTTTGAATCATTGCTAAATTGACTAAGCATGTCCTCCTCGTTGACTAAATTGAATGGAACACCATATTACAATCACGACATTATTTAGCATAAACTCGTGCTAACCCTTAAAAGTTCAACACAGTTTGCATCGTGAACAGGGGCTAACTGTTAGCAGAATTTCTAGTGGCGTTGAAAGCTTTCCAGTGTTCTGGGCCGTCAATTGACAACCACGAGCAAATCCTTAGGCACTACGTAATTTAATTAAAGCTGGATGTTTTCATTTAACTTTGTATAAAGTTTCACTTTGTCTCTGTTCTATTATGATTTATTCACGGTTCGCAGGTTCTTGTTCCTGAGGCTTTATTACGACTTTGGATGTAACTGTGTCTGTGATTAATTCTACCTCTTTCTCTTTAAATTAGACGTAATGAATAGATAAATCTAATGCTAGTCACGTTTAAGAAGTTTCGGTGTTCTGTTGTTTTATTTTATGGAGTTTGAGATCGCGTTCGCTAATCTCAATTAGAATACTCGTACTAAATCAAATGTATAAGTAGGTAGACATACGAGTATAGGTACTCCGTTTCAGTTTGGTTTATTTTATCGTGTGCAAGTAGTTATTTTTGTTCCTTTCTTTTGCTATATATTTTCTCATTAGCTTAATGTCTTTCTTTAGATTAAACTCACCTTGATTCTACTGTCTTAGGTCTATTTCACGCTATCGTTTACTGTAGAATGAATTGTGAAACAAAACTTGAATCGTAGAAGGTCCAAATTTTCCCAGAAATTTCACTCATCATTACATAATTCTTACACCATTTTTGCGTTCCCAAAAGTATCATTTACACACCCTTAAACAAGTATCTGGAATAAGAAAACTTTTTCCATTTAGGCGGAGAACTTGCTTCTGGACGCCAATATGAACATCAAGATCGCAGACTTCGGGTTCAGTAACTACTACGCCACGGGGGAGCTTCTGGCGACGTGGTGTGGGTCGCCCCCCTACGCTGCGCCAGAGGTCTTCGAGGGGAAACGATACACTGGCCCGGAAATTGACATATGGGTAAGATATTATAATGTATGTTAGATATGATATATTGCCACAATCACTGGCTATGCACAAGAATTCGCTTCAGGCATTTGGTCACTAAAATTCTTAGGCCCGCTTGCGATATCGAGATAACCCCGGAATAAATACTTAACCCGAGAAAATTCCATACATTTTGCTCCCGTTAAATCGCTAATTCCAGAGTTAATATTGCAAGTCACCCACGGGGCACTTGCAATAAAGATTCGGGTTAAATATGTTTGAATGGTTAACATATTGTTTGACAAGAGTTAATTTGAACTTGACTCCGAGTTATCTTTGGCGAAAGACATTGAGATTTGAACGGGTTTAATTCGCTAACTCATGATAACTCCATACATTTTTCATTCATTTGTGAAGTCGCTAAATTCTGGTTATCATTTATTGAAAGTGTGCCTTATGATCGGTAATACAGTCATTTACAACCGCCATACTATTAAAAGTAATCTTACAAAAAATAATTAGTCTATTTGGGCCGCTACTTTTGCACGCCATTACAAAGTACAGTCTCTACAGTAGCATTCAATTAGATTGCTTTTACCTACATATTTACCAAGTGTCCCCTTTCTTGCAGAGCCTCGGGGTGGTGCTATACGTGTTGGTGTGTGGTGCACTGCCATTCGACGGCTCCACGCTGCAGTCCTTGCGAGACAGGGTGCTGTCGGGGAGGTTTAGGATACCTTACTTCATGAGTGAAGGTCAGTAACACAACTATTACGGTTTATTCACATGGGAGCCCATACGAGCATCAATTATTCGATGTGTAATATAGAGCTTTTGGGTAGCATAGGACTCGGTGAAAAATCACATATCTAAACATCCAATGTTTTTTTGGAATATTCTAATTACTTATTAAATTATGAAAAATTCCGTCGGTAGTGAAGAAGCACTAATTTTTATTTTATGTACGAATTCAAGGATCTCGCCATCCTGTTTCCAACGATTCATGTCTAACATTGTAGTTAGAAATCATGAAGGATTACATATTTAATCAAGTCCCTTTTCTCCAAGTAGTCATACATGTAGAACTAAATGTATGACTAGTCGGAGCAATTAAGGCGTTTAAATGATGACGCATTCCTTTTTCAATATCCTCCATTTAATATTTAAAACATGTTTCGTTATAAGAACCGATAAACGTTGATTGCTAAAAGTAGCTTCAACTGGTTTGACGATGTTTACAAATATCGGAACCGGAAAAGCTAGCTTTACTTCCTATTTCAACTGGGTTTATAAATAACAAGGTGAACCTCATTCTTTCAAAGATTAATTTATCATTCGGTTGTAAAAAAGCTTTTAAGCACCGCATTTCGCGGAAATATCCTTTTTAGAATAGAACCGGCTACATACTTGTAATTTTGTGTTTCATTAAAACGAAAAGCGAAAGTGTGGAAGTTTTGGGGGCTTACTTGGATTAGTTAGGCCAACAACTTTATCCATTTTCTTTCTAATGAAGCAGGTTTCTTTTTGTTATCTTGTGTACGTAACAAGGTTGATGCCATACGTACAAATACTTTTAGTTAGGTTCTACCTACAATACATCGATAGATTCTATCAACTACTTGCTTGATAGAAACTTTTGATTTTTTATACCTACGTATAGGTTACATGAAGTGTTAATTACATTATCAATCACTATAAGTAATTGGTAATAATCAAAACCGATACCGGTCTCGATACCGATCTTTACGATGCTCTTCACCTAGCCGTAGATAGGTACAGATGGCGCAATATCATCAGAGAAAAGATGATCCAGAGGGGTCACGCGACCCTCAGCATTGAACGACGCAAGGAGGGAATAATCAAAAGGTTCCAAAAACTATGATGAAAAGAACGTAGTTGTCGTCTCTGTATAAAAATAACTTATTTTTCGTTCACGGTTCCACGTGGAACAAAGAAACCTTATTTTAAGTAGGAGGTACTTACTTTCGTCTATTATACCAGTTTATTTAGGGGCTATTCTTAACTCCCTTTGACGGGCCCGTATTTTCATAGAAAAGATTTTTTTTGCGAACAGTTATGTTATAAGTGTTCTTTCAGTATAATAATAACAATTGTTCAGATGTTTTTGTAGCTGAAATAGTGGTTTTGTATTTCAAAGAAGAGAGTAGGTACTTATAACACCAGACATCATGCTAAGAAAACATTGCAAATTTACCTATGTCGACGATGTCCTCATTGGTCTGCCTCTGCCGACCCTTCCACCAACATTTGCGCTACATATCTTTTCTGACTTTTCTTTCATTCATCAGCTCTAAATGACTAGCGAATGTCTACTCTTCTCAATTCTGCTTATACGTATTACATTTTCTTTAAAATTCGGATTGTCTATGCCTCTGTTGAATATTATGTGGTCTTCACCCACTATAACTATGGCGGTATATGAATACCCTTGGAATACTAAAACAACTGTAGTAGCGATAAAAATGATAACGGTGGCTTAATTTGACAGTGTTGCTGAACCACCGAGTTTGTATAGCGAAATCAGGCTAAAATCACACCATGGCTTAAACAACCACCTACCTCAAGTCGCGTTTATTACTACAAGCGTAAGAATGTACTTATAATTAGATTATTAATTATTTTAGCACATGCTAAAGTGTTTATCAAGCTTGTGGTCTTGTTGGAATCTTCTAATTTGTGTCATGTGTACTAAAACGTGAAATAACCGACCTAATATTATTACGTTGATAATTTTCTCCGCGTTTGAGGCGTACGTTCAGGTAGGTAGCTCAAGTTGATTATACCTAGACTAATTTTACGACGGTATACACGTATTTATATTATGATTATAAATTACTCCGTGACGCAGGTCACCGCCTACGTCAGAAATTCCTGTCTTGTCCAATTTCACGCAAGGGTTATTTTTGTCACAAAATATCAACATTATACTTGGTAGGTAAATTTCAAAATCACTTGTTTGTAAAACAAAATGATCAAACGGGAATTGCCGTCTTTAACATCCACTTTCATTACTTACACAAACTTTACAAATTAATTTTTAATACTAAATTCGCATTTTAACACATAATCTAACCAATTCATAATACTAACTCCGGATCCAAAGTTTTGTTATGTTCGTATTTTCATACTCTACATTTATTGGAGTACGGTTAACACTTCCCGATATTTTGTAGAGTTCATACATGTTCGACATAATTATAATAATAAACCCGACTGCTTTTTAAACGACTTCCAAAAGGAGGAGATTCTTAATGCGCTGTATTTTTTTCCATCAAATATATTATTTCAGTCCCAACATCAAGACGAATCTAACGATACCTCATAAGGATACCTTCTCCTTCCGGCAGTCGAGAAAAAAACCTCTACCACTTTCGATCTTTGTGCGTGGCCTCCAATCATCGGATCAATAGCCTTTAATGAAGAAAAAAATTTCTATAGACTTTAATTAGCATAGCGAATAAATTCGACACACTGATAACAAGCTCTTTTAGACAGAGATTAAACGCTTAGGTCTATTTATGGAACAACCAACTTTCTCATTCCATTATTCACTTCAGTCAGAAAGTTTTCAGTTCCTAAAACGGCTTTTCCCGTTGAGTAAATATGGAGTGTATTCCGACGAGCTTGAGGTTGGATGTTAAGAGCGACCGAGAGGTATCGCCCAATACAATTTGTTATCGGAAAGCAAGGGAAATCGCTAGAATAAAACTTCTGTCGTTGCAAATTCCCTTCGCGCGTATGGGTCAGCGTTTGGCGCAACGCAGCTGAACTGTCAAACATTTAAATAACCCCTTGGTGATTTTAAAGTGTTATTGGGAAATCTTTCAGTTAGCAATATCGATCAGGTTTCAATATAACGTCATCTACCTCTACAGCAACCCTGACAACTCAAACTCACTGAAATAACACCCAGCCAGACTTCCTACCAAAGGAATTCCTTTGCAAAAACAACACAAGTTAGTTTCTCGAGTCTTGCGGCTACGTTAAGTTTAAACTACTAGGCACATAATTGGAACAGAGGTTGAGTTTGTAACGTCTTATTATCTGTGCTTTAAGAGTAGAAATTGTTAAGTCTCACCTTTTGTGTTGTTGAGTGTACGTCTGGTGGCGGATGGCAGAAAGTTGACATTCCCTTCAATAGTTTATTAGTTTGTGCCGACTTCGTAGCCTAATGGACCTTGCTAAATTTGCCTTGTATGCATGGAGTTCCGGGTTTGATTCCTGTAGGGTATGGTGCTTGAGCCTCCTAAGGAACCAACGTTTTTCGAGACAGGAATTAGTTTTCCGGTGGGTAACTACAGTATTAATACCTCATCAAAATACGGTACTACGGTCAAACATAGATGTGTATAGACGAGTTATCAAGGTTAAAAGTCAAAAGTACTTGACTGATGATTTGTGAAAACTATTTACAATTACCTACATAGTCTGCGCTCTAACTCTATCTACTAGTGAAATCATTTTCACAATCGGTCAAGTACTTAAGAGTTCTTAAGAAAATCTCGAATCTTGTTGAGGCCCCCTGTATACTTTTCGACTGTATCTAAACATGCAAATTGAAAAAGTAACTTGCGTCAGAGAGTGTAGTAAATCACATAGTTATTAGCACTAATTCGCCGGTCATAATCGTAATGAACAGTTTCTGCAGCTCAAAACTTTTGTTCGCCGGAGACGGGGCACAAAAAAGTAATGAAATCGATAAGCGGACCGGCGGCGGCGGCGCGCCTTTTACGTCATCGGTATGTTCAATCATGCATCCCGTGGTTAAGAAGTGACTAAGCAGTTATAGTACCGAAGCTAGTGTTCTATCTTTCTTCAAAATATGATGCGAAAATTGCGATAAGTCTTGCCTTGGTAACCACTCAAAGCATTGAAACGTACCACATAGCACTGTGTGGCAGCAACTTTTCCACCAAATTCCTGGGTCAAGAGCCGAATACAAAAGGCAGTGCTGGTGGACACGACCTCATTGTGAGGAGGTTCCTTCTGTTGTGTCATAAAGTTAGAACACCTAGTCACCCCAGGGCAGATTCAATGCACGCAGATGCACCCCGCTGCTCTGGCGGATGGCAATTATTTTACGTACAGTCGAAGACAGAGATAAGTATACAGGGCCCTCAATAAGGTTGAGATTTTCTCAAAAACTACTGGACCGAATTTAATCATTCTTTTACAGTTACATAGTTTTAACTTTTATCTATCAAACAGTGAAAGAATTCTTGCAATAGGTCAAGTAGTATTTGAGAAACTCTCAACCTTAAAAACTCTCCTGTACACCTTTCTCTGTGTTCCACCGTACATACATATGTTTTGATATTTTCTTGCATATGCGCTATGCGAAACGAAAATCTAAATGATAAATGGAGAAAAAATTTCATCATGACCGGGATTCGAACCCGGGACCTCGCCATTCCGTGGCACGCTCTATTCCAACAGAGCCATCGTGATTCGTATCCAGATCGTGAATTTTGTCTCCATATTCTCGTCTGAGAGACGGTAGCGACATCTATCCAGTAATTGTGCAATTACTCAAATTCATGTCTAACATTGCAGTTAGAAATCATGTTTTTAATTGACGACACGTTCCTTTTTCATATGTTTTGATATTTTCTTGCATATGCGCTATGCGAAACGAAAATCTAAATGATAAATGGAGAATTTTTTTTACATACATACTTATATATCAAGGTGTAATTGTAATAATAATGCATTGGTTATTTATAGTTGATTTATGGTAAAGATCAATGAAATATACCAACTTATATAAAAGTAGGACATTAACTCCGGCACTAGGATTAGTTTTTTCTAGGAAATAGTATAGTCGAACTGACACGAGAAATCATTAATTACGTTTGAAAATATTAGAATTGCATATGCATAATAAATGTTTGCCCACCTGTTTGCGGATATTGATAGAAATTGTGTTCCGTGCACAAACCAACCTAATCAATCAGGAAAAATAGCGATGTAAAAATGTGCATATTCGTATAATCCTGTTTAGCATTTACAATATACATAACTATATCATAGCTATTGAGTCCATGATTTTTATTTATTATAGTGGACTATTTTCGTGATCATAAAATGCGACATCTTTGCATGAAGAAATTAATTCGCCGCCTCTCAGCGCCACGCTACCGGGCGGATGAGCATTTCTTCCGAATGTTAAATGTCACTTATATGACATGTAAATAAATAAATACATTGTAATAATTTATGACGTCAATGCTAACGCCCCTCAATCAATTTTAAAATCACTATGTCGCATCTGCGACAGAATACACTGTTATTTAACAGTGTAATAAGATTACGGATATTGGTAATTAATTTTATTAATAAGGTCATATAATAGATATAATTAGCTATGATAATTAATAGCAAGATTGTGGACTAAAGATAAATTAATCAACAATTTTACACGTGCCAAGATAAGCTGTTTGGTTAGAAAGTGCAAATAAAATGTGAGTAAATCACGAACTTGTAATGAACTACACAATGATGACGAATAAAGACGATTACAGTGACAAATAAAGGTTACACTAAAGGTTGAGGTTTATTAAAATACTCTTGAGTCCATTTTTGTAAATTCATTAAGTACCCACCTTGAAGGCGATGACGGGTGTGCCAGAAATAGTACCCTTTGACGCCTTTGCAAGTCGATAATACGATTCACGTTGATACTTTGACGTAACAAGTTAATGACTCTAGATAAACAGTACATTATCAGTCAGTAAGGTAAATAAAGGAAATGTGTTCAAGAGCCGCGAAATCAGTGGCTATAGGTATACCTACTTATTACAATATAAGCAGTCTGTAAATAAAAGCGCTGCACATATAGTCCAATACATTACATATACCAGATAAACAATGAAAACTTACTTCTTCTTCTCGTGTGGTTTAGTGACCAAACCTAACTAATAAATAAAATAAGTAAAGTTGGTTTCAGCTATGTTATAATTAAATTGATAAGTTTGCACGGTGATGGTAGTTTTAGTAAAGAACGATAGCAATTTGCCAACAAGCACTAAAATTGAAATAATATGTAATTCATAACCATGTTTGGCATTGTACAGCTAACAGCAGATCAAGTGTAAACACCTTGGACCGTATCTTATTATCTGCGTCATAAGAGTTGAATTCGTACTGCAAGTGTTACCATTGATCTGCTGTTGTCCGTACGTCTGTCACCGATAACTGGGCTTAGATATTCTTCTATGCACACATTTTATTATAGAGGTAACCTACGTAAAATTAGGCAGCTATTTTGAAGTAGCTACAGTTTTAAGAGCGATGACAGACAAATGAATGGAGAAGCTTATAACTCATATTCATGAAGAATGTCACCTGAGTTAGCGATGAGTAATACAGAGATAAATACCTCAAACTGAAAGTGGAACGCAGTAAGTTATTTTCTGATTCCTCATTCCGTGTGAGATTTCAGCAGGCTTAGGTACCTAATATAATGTGATACATAGAGCCTTATTACTTTCTTCTCAGGGTGGAATTATGTGTTATCTACCTAGATAATAAATAATAATACTTGCATAAGTAGGTATGTGTATTTTAGACTTCAATTAAAAAAGTACAACAAACGAGATAATATTTTGTCCTTATAATATAACTGACTACGAGAAATATAATATTCTGCTGAAATAACTAAGAGGATTTAGTTATTCAAGTGATTGCTCTATCGAACAAGGGCGTCTGAAGGGCTTTTATACAACAGAGGCTTAATATCTAAGTTGTAAGTCTGAAGATTGTATAAGATTTTTGGAATTCTCTTCAAACTTCACAAAGCTAAGTAATTGTCAGGCATTTGTTATAAAGTCTAGGTAAAGTAAACCGTATATATAACACTTTGAAGTAGTGACGAGGTTGATTTGAAGTCAAAATATATTTTATATCTACGGTTTATTATTTTATTTTTGTATTGTTTTTCCCCTTTTTATTCCCCTTTAATGTAAATGTAAATATGTAAACCGAGGCCCAAATCAAGTGTCTTATTTTGTAAACAAAAACTACCCTCCCCCACAAACATTTTAAGCTATTCTATGGTTATTGCATAGTTATTTATACATCATTAGATCGGATTACTTTATTTTCACAATGATGAACAAATTCAATCAATCAGTTCCTTCAGTTTTACATCACAACAGGTAATTAGACGATCATATTTGTTTACAAAATAAGACACTTGATTTGGGCTCCGGTACTTATTAGTTTGTTACTTGGTTACTTAACATAATGTAAAAAAACTAGGTCACAATATAATTACTTAAGGATAAAAAGGAAGGAGTAATTTCCCGCCTACTAGGAAAAAAAATCCCTTTAACTTAACATTGCGAAACCGCTGTTTGTGAAAGGTCTCATTTTTCTAACCTCCGCGTAACTTTGATAAGAAATTATAACTTTGATAAAAAAAAAGAGCGTAGCTCTCGTACTCTGCTCAGTAACACAACATTTTCAATATTACAAGCAAAAATAGATTTTCTGGATATCCTCTACTAAGACCTGTTGGCTTAACAAGCAATATTGGTTGGATTCAAAACTTTGTATGTTAGGTATTAATTAAATTCAATCATGTTAATTGGGCACTGTTCCCGTAAATGCTAGTTAGTGTCAGTCAAAATGATTTTGGATTAATACATAGATATTTAGTTTCGAAATAGTATTTAAAACAATCAGAATTTCAACTCTACTTATGTTCTAGTTAGGTTCCAAACAATGATTTTTATTAACAAAGTAAAGCGAACAATAATAACTTATGTTCTTAATTATGTTAAAAAGCCACCTTTAAATTATATTTCGTACAAAACAAAATCGGTCGAAAATAAAGACGATAAGAACGATGTCTAGGTATAAACTCGAGTGTTACACTTGATGTGCTTTCGACTCTACATCTATAACCAAACAGCTAAAAGTTTTCCAGACTTTGCATTCTATTTCTGTCTATGTACAGTCGACAGCACATCGAATGTAACTTGCTTACCTATTAACACGTGACGTCAATATTGCAGTGGTGTAGGTTAGTGTCGACTGTACACACTTTATTTGGATTATAGCTAATTAGGGGATTATTCTGCTTGCTCTACCGAATAGAGCGCATGGGCAGAGTGGTGTAGAATGTGAATAAAGAGCTGGAATATCGAGTTGTAAAACGATTGTCAATTTAATTTACATCACGTTGTTTTATGCAATAAATAAGCTCGGTTTATTGAGCGTGTCAGACACGTGCAAACAAAATGTTATTATTCTACATTGCTTACAATGTGTCTGTCGGCATCTGCGCAGCCGTGTTACGTTACGGTAGATAATACTTATATACTTAGAAGAAAATTATTTTGTCTGCCACGGCGGTGTCTGATGGGTACGCTATTTGTTTGTAGATATAAACCCCGTTTAGTTAGTATCACCATTGTTACCTAACATATATATTCAATTAATATGCACCTACCTAATATGTGGGTACGCAATACCCTTCACACCGTTATAACGACCTTACTTATATTTTTTACGCAACAAAGTGCGAAGTTTATGAATTATTCAGATTCATAACAGAAAATTCGTGTCCTGGAAAATTTTGGTCTTGTACCGAAGTTTGCGAGTTTCAATAATTGGAAAGACCTTCGGTGTATTCAAGATCTGAACAAATCTGATAACTTTGCGGGAATTCTTTTGGGTTCAGGGGTGGGTATGAATTAGGATAAGTAAATACATAAATCATAATTCCATATATCAAATAGGTACCTAAATAGCCTTTTTAGACGAGTTAAAATATCGTAATACTACTTACTTAAAAATAAATGTAAGTATGTACGTAGGTACTTATGTTTTGAATAAAAATGTGCCGACATTAAAATTAATGTCCGCCATTTTTATTCGTGAAAAACGTAAACATAAAGGCGCGCTTTGTCTTTTGTTTGTTTTTATTTCCGGCCAACATTTACTAGCTAATTCTTGCGGTTGAAGTTGTACCAAGGAGGTTTTATGTACGGGTGTAACAGCGGCTAAATATTCTTCTTACTCGTACGTAATAATATGAACTCACGATTACGATTCTAATGGGATCCCCTTTTTGCCCAAAGTCATCCCCCTCTTTGTCAGCGTATATAGCAGGCTGTATGAGAGAATACAACGTACGGACAACAGCAGATCAATGGTAACACTGGCAGTACGATTTTAAATCTTACGACACAGATAATAAGAACGGTCTAAAGTCCAAAGTGTTACACTTGATCTGCTGTTAGTGTACCTACCTACCTAGTTAATCTGTATCTCGGAACCTACGTTAATATGAAATGGAGGTTTGATATTTGGATATTAAAGGCGCAGTAGGCTAGCGTTTCACACGCAACGTTCCATAGACATAATGTCTCATTTTTTCATACAAATAACATTGCGTGCCCCTAACGCCCGGAGCCATATTTTGAGGTGCGTTTAATTTACTTTTCCTCCACCTACATGCTCTTGCATGTTGAGTATTTCCTTTCCGTTTGCAAAATTAATTACCTTCGTTGCATGTTCATTACAATTAAGATTAGCCGTAACCGGACAGATTAGTTATGGTTATACCTATTTTTTTTTTAAAGTTCGCATTAAAAATTAAAGTTTGTTTATTTCACTGTTACTACAATCTAAATAAATAGGCAACATTCATGAATACTTGAGCCCTTCTAGCCCACATACTAGGATTCCCTTGTCATTATAGAAATTTGTAGATTATTAAATAATTGTAATGTGTTTATGTATAGAATCATATGCACATGTTTTTATATCTAGTTAGGGAGTCACATTCTCAGGATTTCGGTGGTGGCAGACTTGAATTTTGAGTTACTTATAACTTCTGGTAAATATGAGAATAAACATAATTTGAAATAAATTGAATTCTTCGTATGCCCAAATCTACCTTAGGTATTTGTTTTCGTAAAACAAATGTTAATTCATCAGTCTCTCTTTTTCCTTTCTCCTGAAATACTCGTACCTTATATTGTTCCTTCTGATGGATGGAACGTCTTAGGCAGTTTCACAAGAAATCGATAGAAAACACACAGATTGTTATGTTTTGCAACTTGAAGCAAACTGTTTAAAAGTTATCGACCTCGTTTAACCTATTCACGCTAATTGACAGGTCGATGTAGAGCCAGTTTTTTATTTAATTAGAGAGGCTTTAATCAAAGCAATTACGGCTAGGTTTGTTTCGAAAATACCGTATTAGGCAATCCGTAACGCCAGTCCTAAAATATAAGTCTAAAAGCAGCAAAATGTGGCAAAAATGACACGATCTCACGTGACCTGCTCGCACCCTAAATGTGAAAAATGTGTTTTCTTTCAGAGCCGATCGCTCGGAGGTTTGACGTCACGCATTCTAGCCGCTTGAAATATTAACGTTTTACATTATATGCGTACGTAGCCGAGAAAAGCGTCTTCGAAAGAAGAAAAGCGATTTCGACTGTTTGCAAATATTGTTAGTATGACGCATCTTCGACCAACGAAAATGATTTAGTCCGTATAGATAATTATAAAATCAAAATTTTCAAATACTTATTTAAGTTACTAAGTTCACGTTTAGAACGGAGATGGTGGTTTTTATTATAATTGATAAGTATTTATCAATAGATAGAGTCTGGCTAACGAAAGAGTGACCTGAGAAAACGCGGCAAATTCAAAAAATCTACATGTGGTATTACTGACTATAGTAGGAGAAAAATGTTTTGATACTTGAGTAATTTTTTTTTGTATTTACGACTATCAATTTGTATAATAGTTGCTTACGAAATTAATTTCTAATTTAAGAAACACACCAATTCTTTAAATGTGCATAACCTACATGGTTAACACCACATTTCAAAATGTCGTTTGTTTATAAAGGCTGTGTTTGGTGCGTCGGAGTCTCGACTGTTATGGATGTGAGTAAAAAAACGAGTGTGTAGATATTTTTTATTAGTATTAAAATTATTTTTAATTATTTTTTCTACCTAGGTACTACAAGATTCTATGCTGTTAAATATCTTTACTTATTCTTTACACGACCGCTTAATTCGCAAATATTGCGAATTATTGTTTATTTTCGTTGATTAGATTGTGAAACAAGGTCTCTATTTTTGTTGGTAATGTTTTATTATATTATAACACAGATTATTATCAGTTCACGTTTACATAATATTATGCAAAAACATCTTTATTTTTTAATATTATCTCGTCCATGACAAGGAAACAGTGTTTTACCTAAATAAAACGATAATGTTGCTGATATAAACATTATGAAGTGGCAAATATAAGTTAATCTCCTTTAGGGACGTGCGTCGAACTGGACGTTTCATCAGTTTGGCTTATTAGGAGTATTACTCCTATTCAGCTGTCGTCTAAACTTCTTTGATAAATAGATAAGTAGTTGATGTTGTGCAGAGAAAACTTGTTGGAAGAATCAGGATATTGATTATTGTATGTAGCAGTTAGCAGTCAACTCGTAGGTAAACTCAAATCACACGATGATGAAGATAAATCTGAAATTGATGCAAATATTATGGATTTTGCAACAAATTATATACTTACCTACTGACTCGTAGAAATATAACTTTTTAAACTTACACGGTTTGTGCTACATAGGTTTGTTGTACCTATATCCCTCGTTAATATTGATAGAAATGTTGAGAAAACTTTACTAGATAGAGATATGGCTGAGATACTAGATATGGCTTGTTTACACGAATTTTATGGCTGTAGCTGTCGGAGAGTTGGCGTGAAGCGAATGACGCCGCGACTCACACTTGCCGCGGACGTAAACGTAAACCCGCTCAAGTTCACGGATGAAACGTCAAATGGCCGCGCCATCGCCAGGGCGCCTACCCGACTTTCCGCAGTTTCATTAAATAACACCCGCACATTTTTCACACGATTGCGTCAATGGTCAAGCAGCACGCGATATTTGCGTCCGAGCGCATTATTAATAGAATCGCCGAGCAAAAAGTCGACTCATCGACTTTATTTTAGAAAGGAGATGAACGGAAGGTAAATAGAGTAGTACCGAAATTACCCCGATTGATGCGCGCAGTGTTTTGTTTGCGCGGCAAAGTGCGGGATTTGCGGGCTATTTCGGAGCCAGTCGAAACATTTGAACGAATATTTATAATCGTATTCGTCACGCAATGCCAATAGAAATCGAGAATATATATTTTTGTTAAAGCTCTAAGTAAAGAGTGGTAGCTGCGAACGAAATATTTACATTAGATTATTTTCGGCACTGGACTTATTTATTTCTCCACGGGCGTCATTCACTTGAGGCACATGAAAGCAATTACATACGAGGAATGACGCATGATATGAAATTATAATTTCGAAGTCATATACATTTAAGTACTAACCTAAATAAAACACAGAAAAAGGTTTGGAAAAATAAATACTTACCTTACTTTTCTAAGCCCCTAGCACCAAGAGATTACATATTAGGTATAGTTCGAGTGCTACTAGAAATGTACATATATGTTATGATTAAACACGGGTTTCATTAATTATCGGTTGGTTAATCTTTTCCGCCAGTGACGCTAAATAAAATAGTTTACATTGTTCTGAACGCTTGTCGTCATCATTAGGTTAATAACCTTTTCAATTTGTATAAATATAAAGAATAGCATGCTATGTCTAGATGTTGATAGGATATACATGTACATAATTAAGTAAGTAATTACTTATGAGGTAATTATTCAAGCAGGTGCTATCAGGCAGATGTTGGCACTTGGCATATTGGTTATTTAAAGCTTGGTGGTTAATTTAATATTTCATTAATGATCACCTGCTCTCAGGCAATTCGATACAATTCCCTTGATCTATTTTTGGAAGTAATAAAAAAACTTCGCGTTATTTATCCTTTAGTCAGAGATTCTATTGGGATATTTTTCGATTCTAATAAGTAATAACAATTTTGTGATAAGCTTCTCAATCATTCATGATAGCTGGCGAAATTTTTTATTTGTAGTTCGGGCTTTTACCGTAACATATATACCTATACCAATGAGTTTTCTCGGAACAAAAATTTAGTTACTAGTCCTTCATACCTGAGAACAATTAAATCTATGGCAGGTGTAATCCACCTATCCACACTGGACCTGCCTGGATCCAAATCATGGTCCAAGCTCTCTCAATCCTACACCAAAATAGGCGGTTAATGAATGAATAATGAAACTCAGCCCCACTGAGCTTTCAGTAATAAATTGTAGGTGATAAAAATACATCTATTATTAACATTTCCATTTCTTTAAAAGGTTTCCCGCTAACCTGACGTTAGGAAGTTAGTCTTTACCGCAATACTAACGCGGTACATATTGGGATTGACGGGTGCGTTAGCGGTTTGACGTCAACGCCGTCAGGTAACCCCTCGGCTTGTGACCTTTCAGCGTGCTTCATCCGTGCTACTCTGACGTCAGAGCACGGCATAACCTATAAGTAGGTACAAAAACTCCTACCTGTGACTATTGAGCCCTTCATAGGTAAATAAGGGTAAATAATGTGAGTTTTTGATTTAGATATGTATCGCGACCGGAACTGTAGATTATTACGTTAGGTATCCGTAAGGATATAATTAACTACGAGTAATATTATGACTCCTATATAATACAACATACCTACCTATTTAGATAGGTACTTACATATTATTATTCCAATAGTTTATTACAAGTAATTCATCGTTTTGTAAATTTTGTATCTACTTATTATATTGCTGAGAAGAAAAGGGAAAGAAATCTGTTAGTAGCACAAGCACATCTTCAGAAAAAATATTTTATTCATTTTAGTAGGTACTGTTAGGTAATGCAACATGCAACATGCAATAATTTATGTCGTTTTAAGTAGGCAAATTTATGGCGTTTTAAGTAGGCAAGTAAAGTCATCGAATACATAATTTATTTGCATTCCATTTAAAGCGGTTTCGAGATAAATGACGTATGAATAAATAAAATATCAGCTATGTTGCTGGTGGGAAAAAAATGATTGGCCCAATTCGAACATTCTCCTCAGCATATAGAGGAAAGTATATACCTAGGTACCTAAATCAGATTAGTCGTAGCGATCGATGTTTCATTTAAATCAAAATGATATCTATTTCTAGTTGTATTTAATTATCTACTTACCTTTATTTGTCTTCCATATTGAGGTTAATGACCGACGAAGATAAAACTTGGCCTTTACACTACACTGCGGATTGCGCCACGGATTTTAAAACACGAATAGACAATGAAGATATTTTGTGCTATTAATTAACTATCATAAAATTTGAGATTTACATTACGCAATGTTCAACTTAGGTACTTCACGATGAAAGGCCTGAAAATAATCGTTTTTCTATATTCATAATTTACATATGAAAACATTAGATCCATCATCCTTAGAACCTACTGTGATGGACGTATAAAATTAATATCTCCGGCTATGTACGATGAAACGCAATTTATTCGTAAAGGCTAACAAGTGCCAGTAGGATATTAGTTCACAATAAGTACCTATCTACTTACTTTATGTGTTTACTCTACTGCATTGTAAAGCTAGGTATCTACTATAAAACGTCAGTCAGATACATTGACAAATAGGTACGGACAACAGCAGATTAATGGTAACACTTGCAGTACGATTTTAAATCTTACGACGCAGATAATAAGAACTGTCCAAAGTGTACACTTTGGACAGAAAGTTAACAAAAACAGCAGATCAAGTGTACACTTGATCTGCTGTTAGCTGTACAATGTTACCTGTATCGCCATGAACGTTGAATTGAAACCTACCAAGAATTGGGCCTAGCCAAGTTGGCTTTGACTTTCGCTAACGCTAGTAGAAAAGAAAGAAAAATATATGGGATTGACGTTTACTTTTTCGTTAGCAAATTCTTACTATTCTACTCAGAGCCACTTGACTAGATCCTCTGATCAATATGTCGTTCTGTAGGAGTTTTGATCACGATAGATTCCTATTATCTTCTTAATATCTTATTTCATCTTTCAGAGTGCGAGTCGTTAATCCGCAAGATGCTAGTCCTGGAGCCAATGAAGCGGTACACGATAGAGCAGATCAAGAAACACCGGTGGATGGCAGCGGAGCCCTACGCTGTGCCCACGGTGACCGCGGACCCGGCGCGGAGCCCTGCGCACGCGCCGGCGCAGAACGAGCCCAACGAACAGGTGCTCAGGCTAATGCAGAGCTTGGGGATTGATCCTGTCAAAACTAAAGAGGTATTTTTGAATTATTGATCAGAGTTCGTGGTTCATAATGGTCATTCATGTTCTTACTTCATTCAATGGTCTAAAAGTAGGATAAATCAGTCCCATTCACGGTATACTTGCCAATGGTATATCAAAGGTAATGTGGTTCTTCGCCGCACCCACAAGAGCCAGCCATGGTATATACAAACCAGCAAAAAATTAAAATAAAATTACTAAGCACCGTCTTTTTTAGCAATAATTATAAAGTAACTCAAAATTTAATTTCCATAATATATTTTTTTCGTGCATGCTTACCTACACCTCTTATAATATCGAACTCCAAAATCAGAATTCGAAGTCATTTTCGTTTGATTACTTACCTTACCTACTTAATAGCCTGTAATGTCGCACTACTGGGCATGCCTGCCTCCCCCTCAACCCTTCCACTCATCTTTATTAGTTTTATTCAATTTATTTATTCCAATTGTCAATTCACCTTACAGAGTCTCCGATCAAATAGCTACGACCACCACGCGGCTATTTACCTGCTGCTCCTTGAGAGGCTACGTGCGAGGGCAGCGAGCAGCCTGACGCTGTCCAGCAGTGCCGAAGCCCGCAACAGACCCTCGCGGCGGCCGTCGTCAGTCGCGGACCAAGCACTTGCAAGAGAAGTACATGATGCTAGGCGGGAACATCACACTAGGTAAGCATTAGCACTAACTTAGGATACTAAGGCCGCGGCCAGATTTATATGTTAACATATAAATTAATTTGCAAAATCATGTTCGAAAAGGAAATTTTAATTTTGGATTTAATGGATAACAATTACTTACTCAATTATTAGATTTATTTGTATTGAAATTGAATACCTATTGAATAAGTCATATTCAATAGGATTCACTGACAAAATTGAATTTTAAATGTTTAACTAATGTTGCGGTGCCCTTACAGGGTTTATGTGAGCACTACCTGTAATATCATAAATCAATGAATAAATGAATAATAATTATTTTTAAATTTCAGATTGCTTCATGCTGGTGACCACCCTTCGAGAGAATACGGCAGACTCACTCCCACTATAACCACTGCGCCGGGCGATTCCTCGTCCGCTGAAACGCAGAGGTTGCTGTCCCTCGCCGGCGTGAACATGACTGAACAGAGGCTGCTCCAGCGAAACTCCGACCCCTCGGACACGCACCGGAGCTTTCTAGTCAGCAACCTAGACGGCGCATCGAGCAGGAACCATGAAACAGAAACGAGGCTACTTTCCATGAGGAACATTGATGTATCGCAGTCTAGTCAAAGGTTAAGTAACAAACTAAATGAAAACACCGTCCCCACGCATAGGCTATTGACCACAACTTACGAACAGCAACAAAATATATTGAAACAATCCAGCGAAGACTGTCGACGACTACTGCAACAGTCCACAACTGTTGGATCAGAATCGAGCAAAAGCACAAACGACGGAACTAGACTCTTAACATCCTCGAGCTTCGATTCAAAATGTGCGATTGACGGCGGAAGAAATTCATCAGCCACGGACCATAATGTTATCGCAAATTTTTTACAAAATTCTGCTTCAGCAACGAATTTCAACGTAGAAACTATGAAATTACCTAATTCAACTACGTTTACAATATGTTCTGAAGCAGCTAAACTTATGAATACCCTGCAACAGTCTCCACTGCCGTTAAAGGGTACTGTAAATTTAAGCACTAGTCCAATACCCCCGGAATTCACAAACATGAAATTAAGTAATGTGTTAGAGCAACCAAAGCCACTAGAATCAAGTAGACTAGTATCTCAAGCACAACAACAAGATTTGAGTCGGCTGCAAACCAGTACACCGCCTTTTAAAGACTACATGAATCCCCACCTACCAGCGTACTCTTATTTACAAAATGCAGGCATGCCTACAATATCCAATGCATCTGATACAAATTATTCAGGAACATCCACAGCCACTAATGATTTATTTCCAAACTCATTATACAGACCAGACAGCAAGTTCTCTTTAAATAGATACAGCGCTAATCAGAATTACTCGCAAGGTCTTCAGAATAACACAAATGAAGCAACAAAATTTCAACAACAGTATTCATCGTCGACCGACGAAGGCTGCGAAACAGATATGGAGGATGTGGCGAACGTCCCAAGCGGAGTTCAAAATAGACTGAGCTCTTACGCAAGTTCTAGTTCAAGTAGCGGAGTTGTCACTTTCTTCAACAACAAAAGCCTCAGTCAGAATCTTAGTTGCGATTCGTCACAGAGCAACTTCTCCGCATTTGAAAGTCTGGATTATCAGTTGTCAGACTGTTCCAGTGAATTAGCCAGTAGCCTACCCAGTTGCACATCCAACGAAGACAAGCTGGCTTATGAAAACAGTTCTCTAGTTAATACCAGTCCTATGCATCCGTGCGTTTATATATCGTCGTACAACAATAAGCCCTCTGGCACCGGATTCATTGCACGACATAACCCGATCAATTACCAATCAGCTAACAAGAACTGCACTCGAGCTGTCACCCGAAGTCCGGTCGACTTTAGAGAAGGCCGTCGAGCCAGCGACGGTTTGGTCGCACAGCAAGCGGCGCAGTCCAATGACACACATACGAACAGTTTAGCTTTCAACAGTCAAAGGTTAAACGAGAACTGCAAAGCAAAAGGTGTGCTAGAGCTACATTTAGTTCAAAAGGAAGCCCAAAAATTAAAGACTCAGTATCAATCTTCGATACCAGCCGAGGAGATGACACAGCGACAAATACAGCACAATCAATTCGCAGCGACCTTCAGTCCACATTACCTAGATACTAAGAATCCGACTCCTAAACGTATCAGTCTTCCGGAATCTTTTAGCTATTCTAGTACATCGCCACCTATGCCGGCCAGCCCTAAAATGGTTTCTCAGCTTCAAGAACCGACGGATTTAGCACATGGGACCCCGGTCTCACAGGGCAGCAAGCCTCCTCTTCAGCAGCAGCTAATGCAACACAGACTATACCAACAAAAGAGACAGCTACTACAGAAGCAAATGACGCCCCCGAACCTACCTTCTCATGACATGGGTCCGCTACACACACTACAAATGGGTCTCAGTCGGAGACAGATGCTCCGACAACAAAGTTATAAAATAGCACAACAGCAGCAGATCCTGCCACCTCTACCGTTAACGGAAACGGAAAACCGGGACTTGCTCGCTTTTCAAGCGATAGTGGAAGGTCCTAATCGATTGCTTAAGACGACCAAACCCGATGATGCTCAGGAGGAGGTATCGAAATTTGCATATCAGGGTTCGATGGAGATAAGCATAATGAATAAAGATAGGTTAGGTAACGAGAACTGGTCAAATTTGCCGTCCAGTCTGCAGTCCGCTTGTCAGATTTCGGAGTTAGCTGGCCGGAGGGATGGGAGGGAAACACGAGAGGGGGAGGCAGATGCAGGGGGTCACTCTGCTGTGGACACGCCCCTTTGGCCGGGCCAATGGAACAACAGTCTGTTCCAGCCGCAGCCCTGCTTTCAGGTATTCCAACAGATCAACTAAGTAGATATTCAAGCGAAGTGTAGAGCAGTAGATTTGGTAGTGTTGACTGTGCACGCAGCGCTAAGGGCGAGGAAGATGGCCATTATCAGTTAAATTGTTTTAGTAAGACACGTTGCAATCTGATCGATATTAGGATTACAAGTTACTGTAAATTAAGAATAAGTAAGCGAAGTTTCGCCTTGTTCTTAATTTTAGTTAATATCGCTCAGGTTCTAATGTGGATTGAGATAACGATTTATATGGAGGGACCCTCTGCAATATACAGTCCGGTGGCCGAATGCATCGAGCTCCCGTTCTTTACGTCTGCAAATACGCTAGATCATTGGTCTCATTGTATGTAGTTTGTATTATGTATAACGTGTTGTTGAGCATAATAGTGATGGATGACTATAATTACAACTTCACTACGACCTTAGAGTGCATGACAATAACTAGTGCTTTAAAATCATATATTATTACACATAGTTAATAGTGGAAATTATTATGAAATTCAATTACGTTTAGCAATGGCTAAATTTTAGATAAATTATAATTGTGCACTCAGTAATATAAATATACATAGTAAGAAGATAATAACCACTTTGTAGTCAAATACCTGTTAAAGATTCATTCCTGTTGTGAATTAAGGATTGTGAGGCCCAAAAGTTATTAACGTAACACATGTTGAAAGTTGATCGATATTGATCATTAAAAGTTATTGTAAGTTAAGAACAGAAGCTCCAAAAAGTTACCAACATAGCTTGGAAAATTTAACATACTTGGAAAATTTAACGTATATAGAATTTTTCTTTAAGTTATTTTGGATTACCAAACTTTCACCGTGCATTGCGATAAAACGTGTATTATAGGGTGACAGCTTCGTCGTTAATAACTTCAGCACTAAGATCTAGCTATTCCATTTTATGCAATTTTTACTTGCCAAGTATTGTATATTGTAAGAAACTGAGAGTTAAACTATTAAATGCATTTTATCTGTATCTACCAAGCCAAGCGTCACTTAAACAATGTTCCTACCTATGTATTTTCATTATTATGTTTTACTACACATGTAGTACATTATTTTTGTTAAGTAGATATAAGTATCTATTTATTTATTAACGTTATAAGTTTTAAATCGGTATTCTATGTTACTCGTGAAAGTCTGTATAGGTTTTTGTTATTATTTGCTAAATGATGAAGTTATGTATGTAAGATGTGATAGCTTTACTTAGAAGCAAGGTATATATAAAATACGAGCAAGTAAATGTAAAATTTATAATAGCCATTTGTTTTATTTGGACACCTTTTATGATTTGCAAATATTAGCTTTTTCGTAGATGACACGACAGCATGTTGCAACTAGATTTAGTAGCTTTAGTACCGTTTAGTACCTACCTTATAGACTGAAATTGTTGGAAATGAAATGCAAATACTTCGGCACAGCACCCATCAAGGGTCTTGTCAAGTGATACTAAAAAGCTAGTATTTGGAGCGAATAATGAAATTACCTACTAGTACCTAATCTGCGACAACGGATATTAAGTACTTACAATGATGTCAAAGGAGCTCCTGAGAACAAACAAAAAATGTAGTAGCACATTCCTTTCTTATCTCTTGTAAACCGTGATCCGTTTCCACAATTAATATAATTTATTTCTTGTAGCCACGGATCCCGGGATCGGTGGATACAAACATTAATTGATTTTTGTGTTGGAAACCGATCCCTCCCGGTATCGGTGGAGACAAACTGCCGGGATCCGTTTCCAATCCAAACGGATCCCGGGATCGGTGGAGACAACCCCACCTACCTATCTAATCTAAACAGGGTGTAACGAGAGGGGAATAGTAAGCCGAGAGCGGGGTGTTCAGTATTGGTAACTAAATCACCTTTGTTCTACAACTTTTAGTTAGATTCTCATAAAATTTAGCGACCATCATTTGTATGAAATACCTACCTATTAATTATTCTTTTGTTTATAATCGAAAAGAGAACAAAAGTTATCGATACAAAAATACCGTATTCGGATTCCTTTTACCATTTCCGTTGCACCCTGTAAACTGTATAACATAAAGAAAATCAGCCTGAGCAGAGCTTCCGCATATCTGTCAACGAATCAACGATCCTGTAATCTCTTACGGACGCTAACATCAACCCACTTTGAGACTAAATTTATACAAAACAAAACATGGTAAGTAAAAACTAAAATTGTTATACTATGTAATGTATCTTTCCTTTTAATTCCAGCCCAGCTGGCAAGGTCACAGTCTCCCGCCCACTGCTGGGATGATACCACTCAGCGAGAGCCCAATTCTGGAGTTGACAGAGCAAATGGAGTCTATTTAGAACTAGATCTGGACTTTGCAGCATATCAGTAACTTAATAATTAGCTTTATTTACGAATAACCTATTGGGAAACAGGTTTTGTAATGTTTCTTAATTCATTACTTATATTTATTTTAGTAAAGGCCAATTGCCAATTATTGCAACCAAAGTTACAGCGCGACAAGGATCTTTGTGGCACGTGGATGACATTGAAAGGGGGCGCTGTTCGCAACGAAAGGCGACGTTTTACAAGATGGCGGGGCGTTAGTCCGATTTTTGCCACATGCCAAAATACTCTCGTCGGTTTGTAAATCACAAAAATGTACGACTTTTTGTGACTTCATCCGGGTAAAGGAACTTATTTTGTTGTTACACAAGTAGGTACCCCTAAGATGACTATAGATGAATAAATGAATAGTTTAAAAAACTAAAAAATCACGCTTTACGTACTAAGAAGTGAAAAATAGGCACATAGTTACATACATGCAATCAATCTAATCCGCATCCAAAGTTCTGTTTGATCTGGGATCGCGAAAAGTATTTAATTTTTATATTTTCATACACATTGCATAATATTTGAAAAATGTATAAGTACCTACTTAACTATTTTGCGCGATCCGAGATTAGCAAAACCTGGTTTTGCCGAGAATATTTACTTCATATTTTGATGTGGTGGTAGAATTGTATGTCGTAGGAGTTCTAATACCTACTTACTATAAGTTAAGCACAAAAAACAATCAAGGAATTCGAATTCGGAAGATATCGGTAATTTCTTTGTCAATGAGTTTGTTACCTACTAATTTCGTATACTTATTACAGTATGCGCTAATCTTTATAAGTTTCGTTTGCAATATGTACCTATCTAGGTATATTTTTTTTAAATTTCCGATCAAAGACTGTGGGCTACCGATCAAGATCTCTGCCACTAATCGAGATATTTTCGTCTATGACTACGAAACTATTTCGTACTTAAAAAAATATAATCGTCCGCATGCGGTAGTTTCTAATAGACTACCGTAAAATTCACAAATTTATATAAGTAATTTAATAAAAAATTATTAGTACATTTTCTTACCTCTCTAATTAATAAATCTATAAGATTCTGTTTTGTGGAAAGACTATATACATCTATAACTTAGACTTGATTCGTAGTAAGTAGGCACTGGAAAAGTAGGTGCTGTTATTAGTATAAGTATTAATTTATCTAATCACTACATACACTGCATACCAACTTTTATAATAACGCAATTAACTAAAATGTTAAACTAACATAGGTAAGCTTAGTGATAAAATAATGCGACAATATCAACATAGGTTAAGTTTAGTACGAAACCAGTTTATAAGAAAATTGTTATGCGTAAGTACCAAAAATGTGAGAGTTAATCACTTGGAGATAAAATAATCTTTTACAGTCTACACATTAAACACTCGGGCTGGTTACAGCAACGCGATTTGAAACCTAAACGGTGTTGATGTACATTTTAAATCATGTCTCACAATACCCTGAGTTAACGCGTTAAATCATATTTGTTAAGCCACTGATATTAAACTGACTTTATTGATTTTATTGAGATTTAGTCATTTTTATTTAAGAGACATGATGAATGATGTTGCCATGTATGTGTATCGAGGTACAGTCCACAGCACATCAATTCAATTCATTAATTCAGTAGGTAATTACAATTTCATTACAGTGTAATTCAAAGCTAAATTGTACTTAGTCACACTATACTAAATAAAATATAAACAAAACCTAATCAAACATAATAAATAGAATCAATGTCATAAAATATTAAAATCAAGTGTAACTTAACACTCTTAATAAAGCTATGGTTGTAAATTGATGTGGTGTCGACTGTACGAAGTGTCATTTCGTTTACTTACTTAAAGTTACTTATGTGTGCAATTATAATAATTATAAGCCTAAAATCCAAGCGATATTGCTAGTAGACGATGTACGTATCTAAACTAATAGGTATTTAAGTTTGTAATTACTTATAAGTACTGTATTTTATGTAGGTTTTTATTAAAATGAAGACTGAATGCAGCGTCAATTCAGAATCTGAGAATACCTAATCAATCAGTTTATAATCACGTTCGTTAGTACCTAATACAGATACAGGTGTTACTAGGTTTTGCTCTTTTTTAATGTTCAGTATTTCGATAATCATACTCTAATCACATTCCTAGATACTTATAAATGCAATTAGTTGATATTTTGTACGAAAAGTCATAATTTTTATGTTTTAAATTATCTTCTCTATTGTAGAACTTCTTATGTATGTCAGCTATTGTACAAGCAATTAGTTTTTATCTCTATTTATCGAATACATATTATTTATATCCAATTATAAGTGTCACCTACTAAAATCGGAATACACGAATACTAAAAAGGTAAAGGCAAAATTTACGATAAATTTTTAACCAATATTCACACACGTTGTTATTATGTGGATGACACACTAAGATGAATCAAAGCGGAAACTTTTATTATTATTATTAAAACAGGGCCCTTACCACTAACTCTTATAGCAGAATTAATTACTTCAATAATACTTTGTTATTGCGTACCATGACGACCTTAAAGTAAGCTTATTAAGGACGTCATCGTACGAAATAACAAAGTTATTTAAGTAATCCTGCTATAAGACTTCACGGTAAGGCCCCTAGACCATGGTAACTAAATACGTGACTAACCTAATCGCAAATTTTATCTCAGTTTTATAATCTACATATATACTTAATGAATATGTAGGTAAGTCTAATTCCTTGGATCGATTCTATGTTGGATTTGGATAAAGTAGGTGGTAGATTAGATGGCTTGACTTATCTTACTTTTATAATAACAGATAACATTCTTTGATGATATCAACAGGTAAACAAACAATGCACTTGGCCCCAGAATAAAGCTGGGAACATAATTTGCCCACTTTAACCCCCCTTGCAATAAAAGATAACTCTAGAGTTAACGACTCAACCGTGAAATCTCCATTAACAGTTTTGTACCTACCTAAGTATGTGCGATAACGAAAAGAGTACTCGTATAAGTACAAAGTAGGCGAGATCTTTCTTCTTTAACCGACTTTAAAAAAGGTTGACGTCTCAAGTCGTCTTTAAATTTTTTTTAGTAAGTGACATAGAATCGACCACGCCGCGCCGGAAGCCGTCTATAGGAATTAATTAGACATATCATACTATGGATAGAGGTATTAATTACCTATTCGTTGCGTCGTGTATTAGTGCACTTCAATAATATAGAGATAAGATAAATTATATTCCGTCTACATGTGCAACATGTGGATAGGTACGATGATGTAGCAATAATAACATATTTAATTTAACGAATTTGTCCAATTTGATTCCATTAAGTGCGTTTAAGTACATATTTTAGCACGATTTTATTACTGACCGGACAAGTACCTACTCGCATCAGTCGACACTACACAATATACACTTACATGAATAAAATATAAATGTAATGAAGTTATGCCTTTGTTTCTAAGAAAGTGTTAATCAATTTAGTTTTAAGTAAGTTAGGTACCATAAAATGATGAATGGTTAAGTTCATCAAACACTACGAAGCTTTACCCAGACCATAACAATAACTTAATACGTAAGAACACTGCATTTAATTGATGTAGTCATAATTAAGTCGTAAATATTTTAGACAATCGTAGTTTAGGTGTTTGGAAGCTTTTACACGATTAGTATAGTGTCATTGTATTATAATTCGGTCATTGCAATCAAAACAATCATCATGTTACTCGCAAATTAGGTAAATAGTTAATTAAGTAGTCAATTTTATAAAATTGTAGACGAATGTAGACGACAAACGTACCTATATGAATGTATTCAATAACAGTTATGGCTTGAAAACAGCTTTTATATTATATTGGTTAATTTAATAGTGGATTTAGACTATTAAGTTTTTATAATTGGGTTTTGGTTGTGATATGTATGGCTGATTGTTATTCAATGTATAGGGCAGTCATATAATACAATGATTCATTTAATATGAGTTTTCTTTTATCATCCTGATACTACCAACTATAATAATTAGCAAAATGGCTAGGATGTGAGATGCGATACAACTTAAGGGTCGTAGGTTTGATTATCATCTCTGTACCCTACCTTTATATAAACTAAGTACTGTTCACTTTTTAAATAGGTACTTATCTATTATTGAATTTTCTTCATATGAGTACCTAATTATTATCAAAGTAGGTAAGTATAATTACAATTTATCAAAGAGCCATTCGGTCGATCAACTTGTGTATGACTATTATTTTATTATTGTTAGTTAGTCCGTGGCGTCGAGTAGATACGTGTTTCGGTTGGAACACAAAACGAGGACATAAAAACACGCAAGTAGTCGTTTTATCGATTGCATCAAACAAATTGCCATTATCAGTGAGTTGTAGATACTTCGTAAGTAATATAAATAAACTAAGGTGTCGGTACTTATAATCAAGAAGACAAAGACAATGGCCGCAAAAGCAAACAAAATTACAGATTTAATTAAAACGAAACAAGTTTCATATTCGTTTGAAGTGACTCCAAATATATCCTTGAACGAGTTCGATGACTTGGCGGTGGAACCAACGTTTTATTCCATAACATGGCACGCAAAAACCCATGAATGCAAGAATTTAGACATAGCTCCTTTACAACTGGCTAGAAGTCTGAAAAGTAAAGGAAAGGAGGTGTTACTACACTTAGCATGTGACTTGCTGCAGAAAGATTTCCTGGACAGTCTACTGGCAATGCTTCAAGAGAACGGCATCTGCAACTTGTTTGTGGTCTTGGGAGGTAAGTTCTTAGGTATTTATAATTTATTATTTGGGCAAAGTTATGTAGTTTACCATAATATAGAGTTACTTAAACTAAACTATCTCAGTAACCAGAGTAAGTAGGAAAAAAAACAGATTGAGCAAAGTTGAGCAAAGATTAAACAAAGGGGTAGGCAATTAATTTAATAGGTAATTTAATAATTATATATTTTTAGGCTCCCGAACCTCAAGAGGAAAAAAGGAACCCTTATAGGATCACTTTGTTGTCCGTCTGTCTGTCCGTCCGTCTGTCAAGACCTTTTTCTCAGAAACACGTGGACGGATCAAGTTGAAATTAATACCAAATACTCAGGTCTGCAATCTCATGCAGCTGTGAAATAATCAAACTTCTAGGTACGGACAACAGCAGATCAATGGTAACACTTGCAGTGCGATTTCAACTCTTACGACGCAGATAATAAGAACGGTCCAAAGTACAAAGTGTTACACTTGATCTACTTTAGACGTCAACGCAATCAAAATATATGACCGTTTACGTCGCATTTTCTTCTTTTTACAGAATCTTACGATGGAAGCAAATCTGACTTCAAAAGCAGCAAAGAATTAATAGAGTATATAAGAAAAGAGACAGGGAATTACTTTTGCATTGGCATTGCAGGACTACCCGATCAATCTGACGAAAAAATACTACAACTGAAAGACAAAATCGATGTCGGTGCAGACTTCATTCTTACCCAAGCTCTTTTTGAACCCAGCACTTACAAAAACTTTGTGCAGAAATGCGACAAATTGGGTATTACGGTCCCAATTCTACCTGGAATATTTTTGTACGACATGTACGAGGAATTAATTGCTTTTACTAATTTATGTAAAGTTAAGGTATCCGAAGATTTGTTAAACTACGTTAAAAGGGAAGATGATAAGGCTGGTGGTAAAGAAGTAGTAAGAAAATTACTTGACGACATGTGTAATTTCGGTTTCCGCTCAGTTAATTTTCATTTCTTTACTTTAAACAAGCTACAGCGTGTTGCTAAGTTTATAAAAGAAATAAAATAACTACTTAAGTACCTACCTACTTAATAAAGTTTTGCAATATAGGCCTTATCATTTAGTTTCACGCCGCTTGACATGAACTAAGTTAAGTAAGTGCCAAGTGCGAATTCCTTGGCACTTGTTTCCCTCAGAGTCTGTGTTTTAATGTTTGTCCCATGTTTCGCATTTTAAATAAATTCGTGTCTTCGTTTAGTAGTTTAGTATCACGTTTGGAAGATCTTCCTCATATAAATTAGCGGGTTGGTCGGCCCTTGGTTGGGTAGTAGGTGCAATCTTGAGACTGAGAGATATCCATTGTGGGAGGTATGGATAATTTATTCCGTGGTGGTATCTACCGACCGTCTACCGACTTTTTATAAGTAGCAACACGGTTAGATTCTCCCTCTACGGGTCAAGTTACCATCCGATTTAGGGGCGTGGCGTAACAATTTTCTTTGATAAATCGGTTACCAAAACATGTTACGGTGTTTTGTAACATCGTAACACGTCGCATTTATACCAAAGAATTACACACAGCCGCTGTCTGTCAGTCAATCAGCCAAGCCAACCATACCATAGCCAGTGTAACCAGGCCAAAAACTCAATCGATTTTACATTGTCGGTTTTGTCGGTCTGTCATTCCTTGAATTATAGGTTATGAAGAGGGAATAATATAATTTTATCGAAAATTAGCGTCCGATACAATATAGCAGTGATAATAATAGTGTATGTGATCGCGAGCATTTATTAGGTAAGATACCATGTAATATTATTACCAGATTCTAACATATTTGGGCATACATTGGGTTACCAATTATCATGTATTTCATTAAAAAACAGACTGGAACACCTTTTTACTTTACGTTCTAGGTATTTATTAGCACATAAATAGTAAAAGATGTCGTTTCCCGATAAACAGCAAAGGAAAACATGCTGGGATTCCAGGGACCGCTATTGGGAATGTCTTGATGATGAAAATATTAAAGACAGCTCTGACCGGCCCAGAGCGTGTTCAGAATTTAGAAAGATATTCGAAAAATCGTGCCCCACTCAATGGGTCTCACATTTCGATAGAAAACGGGACTTTAATATATTTAAAGAGAAAATGCAGAAGCAAGGCTATGAACCGATTAAAGAAGCCCAGTGATTTTATTCTTATTGGGTTCTACAATAAGTATAAATTGTAAATAGTAACATAGTTTATATAGTAAATTAATTTAAAGAAAAATATTGACTTTTATTTACCACTTTCAACTCCAGAACAAAAGATAAAGTAATAGGTAAAGACTATTTTATGATTTTACTTAATTTGATTCAGTACAACATGATCAGATAAATATCAAGATATCGTTGTTTATTTCAGGTAGTTTCTGTAGTTTATGGATTCATAATGGAGGAATATGATGAGATCTTTAACAAGGTCAATGTTCCAACAAATGACCTAACACCAGCGATAATACAGGTTACTATTAAATTACTCTCACATGTCGTTATTCATAAACCTAGTTAAACCTCACTTCCCTTAAATCGTGATGCTATCCCTTTCACACTTTGTTAAAAAAGGTTAAGATAGAAAGGGACAGGGGGCCTAAATGGTGGCATAACTTTAAATCACGTTTATGAATAACAGCCTAATCTATTTACCAAACGGTACAATATTTTTATCCAATAAATGTAATTATTTTTGCAGGATATTTTACTGAAAGTGAAACATAATAGAGGATCACATAAACAAATATTTTGTAATGAGATTGCAGACAAACTTTGGTGTCATTTAAAAGCTGGCCTCAATAGATTTGATGATCAATTGCTATGTGGTACTTGTTTCTATACTGTACTAACTTTTACAGACAAACAGGAATTCTACATAAATGAAGTACTTGGTGTAATCACTAATGAGTTAGTTTTGCGAGATGAATACAACAAAGAAAATTATATAACATCACATGCGGTGTCTCTGATGTATGGAATGTTTCAATCTGCATTTCTTACACAAAAGGCAACAAAAGATATTCCTAATATAGATTCTGTTTTACACACTATTTTCAAGCTGCTGCTAATTATGGCATATGAATATTCAAGATTTACTTTTGTAAGTTTTAAAACAATAAACTCTTTAAAAAAAGTTATAGGCACAGAGTTACAGGATTTTATTTACACTAAAGAAAATCAAGTAAAATTACTGAATTTAATCAATCACAATTGGGAAAATCCCATAACTGGCGTGAGAGATCTAAACAAAGACATTTTTCAAACACTGATATCTATATTAGATGAATGTATGTTTAAAACAATACTTGAAGAAATTAATAGCTTTTATTGGAATAAAGCAAAATATCTGATGCTTTCGGAGATTGTGGAACAAAGTAATAAGGAAGCTACTAATTTAATGGCTAAGAACAATTGGATTGATGGTCTTCTAAATAGTTTGTACAAACCTGGATTAGTATCTGCAGGGGCTGATATGTACTACGCCATTTTTAAGAAGCTAAAATCAGAAGATGAATGGTGTAGTATATTTTTAAATGGAATTATTACAATGTTAAGTGGGTCATCTATTAAAGCAATCGAAAACTTCAGCAATTACTGGTGTTTAACAACATTCAAGAGATTTCCGTCAATATACGAAGTTATTATTGGAGAGTTGAAAAACGTAACTGATATAGATCAGAATATATACAGCAGTTTATGTATAACAAAGCAAGCTAACAAGCTTAGTCTTGCTATTAAGGACTGGACCTTAATAGATAATTTCAAAGAAATATGCATTGAGAAACTGGTATTGCATGGGCTGGAACATATCAACAGTCATATAAGAATGTTGGCATTTGATATTTTATGTGTGTCCCCAGGCAAATCTATGCCAATGAATATGGAATATGAACTTGTGTTAAATTTTTTACACAATAACATAAACTCTGATTGTACTGTTTTACGAATTAGCATATTAAATAGTTTCAATACTTTCTTGATGCAAATCCATGTTACACTTTTAAACAATATTAATAATGGTCAAGATTGTAATAACGAAAATTTTGAAGAATTTTGTAGGAAGTTTCAAAAATTAGTCATTAACTCTATAGACATAGGTGGGAATTACCAAAGAAAAATTACATGCATCAAATTGAGTAAATGTTTTTTAAACAGTTTGAATGAAGTACCAAGAAAGAGACAGAAGCAGCCAAGAAAGTCTAGTACTACTGTAATGGAAATGTTGAAGGAGAAAGTGGAATGGACATTGTTGAAAGAACAGTTCATAAAGAAGTTAATTAATCTTTTGAAGGATCCTTCAGAGGATATAAGAGCAAATGTAATTGAATTGTTACTAGCACATTACTCTATGGAATTGAGAAAAACACATTTAATAAATAATTTGATAGAATCTGCATTGGCAAACATGCAAAGCAAATTCTTTTATTACATCAGTTGTGGCCACAGTATCTTTAAATTAGTAATTAATTTGCTAATAAAAGAAACCCACCAGGAAGCAAAATTTAAAAATGTAGAGGACATTTATCAATTTGCATACAATGAATTGATGTCTGAATACAAACTGAAGAGAAGTGTAGTAGAATCAATTGAAAATGGAAAGCAGTTGCATTCATTTATTAGTATTTTACATGCAGTTATAGAAGTGTGTAACCAACACGCTTACAAAATTGAGGATGATAGCATGTTAAAGCTATTAGATGTGTTAGAAGGGGTATCAAACCAGTTTGCCTGGGAAGAAGAAACTTCAACAAGCTCGGACTTCTCTAAAATAAGCGATAAGGTAGAAAGTATTATACTGGAGTCTGGCTATAACTCGGCATCTGAAAATGACGAAACAAAGATATCTGGTCTGCATCAAATTGTTTTGAACTGCCTGTGGTTGAATGTAAAGGTATGTGTACATAATTTTCTTTCTAGCGACAATACTTTTTTATATATTTACCTAACTGATGTTTAACTGGAATTTGTTACTATTTCAGGCGTCTTGTGATTTATCGGCGCTGTTAATTCAATTCATAAAAGGAGAAAAACAACCGGAAATATCTGACAAGTGTCTTCAAATAATCGCTCATGTATTGGAAACTTGTCGTCATAAAGGTGCTATTGAAGCTGCTGGAGTTGCACTCGGTACGTGTTCATGTTTTTTTTCTATGTTAATATTTGCGTGCGATTCGAAAGAATATGCCAATTTAAACTACTTATCTTTTCAGGTCAAGGTATTCGATTTCTGACATCACTTCCTGAAGATTCGGGTGTTTCTAAACTACCATACTCCTTGCTGCAGAATAAACTTCATGATTTAATATCAGAAGCTGGTAAAATGGCATCTGTGACGCGAAGAGGAGCAGGTCTCTCTATAATGGTACATAGAATCGTGTCCAACGATATGAAAAAGGGCAAGGTATGCAACCAATTTTTTGGAGGCCCATAAATTTTAATTCTTACCTATAAGTAGGTGACCTGCAATCCAATAATAGCTGGTGGTATTTTGCGGTATTTCATTATTGATATTTTTTAAGTTTTCGATAAGTTTGTGCCAAAAAGCGAGCATGTTTTCGGTTTTGTATTTTTTTTTAAACCTATAAATTGTCCCACTGCTGGGCAAAGGTCTCCCCCCTCCTCCTCCATCCATCCCTGTCCTGAGCCTCTTCCGGTTTTGTAATATTTTTTTTTTCTTTTCAGCCACTATTTCATTGTTTCATGAACACACTTCTAGAAGTATGTAGTAATGACAAAGACATTCCGAATAAATTAGAAAACGATATAAACACCGGCAATGAAAAGGATCTGCCTAAAGCAATTTACATTCATTTTCTGACAAGAATCGTCACAGATAGCAGTTTAGCTTCAGACATGATGTATTATTCAGCAGAATTAGCTGAACTAGCGTTTGATAATCTCACCAGTCCACATTGGCAGATAAGGTATGGTTTAATCCTATCGTCTATTTACATTTAAATGATGCATATATTTATTTTATTGGCGCACTATACATTGTTTGTTATTTTGGATATTCCAGAAATGCAGCACTTCAATTATATGGTGCCCTAATACCAAAACTCATTGGTCAGAAAAAAGCATCAGGGACAGATGAAGAAACAATCGCGACAGTCGCCTGCGATGAGCTTCGCACGCATTCACCAAAACTATGGAAATACATTAAAAGTCAATTGAAGAATGGCAATTATGAGAATAAAGTACAGTACCATTCTAATCTAATACCAATATTGAACATGTTGGCGAATTGTGCCAGAAGATATAACTTAGCATATGACATGTACGAACAGAAGGAATTGGATGCTGACTTATTTAAAAGTCTTATGTTATTGTTGGATAGCCCAATATATACTGTGAGGCGCCTTACGGCCAGATGCATATTCAACATCTATGAATTTGATGTGATTTATGACACCATTATAAATCAAGAGTTTGTATCGGAAAATTATCTTCACGGATGTCTTATGTTGATATCCAGCTGTCACAAGTGTTTTAACAATGACTTGTTTGAAGATAATTTCAGCAATTTAAAATCGAAGTTCAGTGAAATATTGAACGGCGGTGAACATTCTTACTTGTGCAAGGAACTCTTTGAATCTATGTTTTGTGATGGTGATTTAGATGTGGACAAATTCAAACAAACACTGATAGAAATGGACAGTAATCGTCACTCACCCGGCATTTTTCTATGGGCTAATGCACGTGTGCAAAAGTTTGTTCTAAGCATGACATGGGAAAAAATGTCTGAAATTTTAAAAATAATTTTGGATTGTAAAGATTTTGAGCACTACTGTGAGTACGTGTTACAGAAACTAGACAAAGACAATGCCATTCCTAGACAAGTACAACTAGAAGTGGCAGACATTTTACTTACTTTTAAATATAAATTTAATAGTAGTGTAGTTTGGAAGATTATCTATAAATTATCTATGATAGCAGAGCTGAGTGAATGTGTCGATATAACCGATACACTTGGGTACATGCAGAGAAATGTGGTATCATATAAACTCAGATATGTATTGCCATTAATAGCACGCATAACTGCGAGTAATGGGAATGAAAATAGTCTGATGACTATTTCGAAGATTATCTACAGCTTGACTGATTCTGAAACAACAGATGTTGACATGAGATATATTGCAGCAATAGCTAATAATCAACTGGGCGTGATATTCAACAGATTGCCAGATTCTGTCAAAATTACAGCAATAAAATCAGCAGTAATTCTTTTACAGGACGAAGATGAAGATGTGAGAAACTCTAGTGTTTACTTTTACAGAAATATGACTAATTCTGTGGTTACTTTACAGCCTTACTTAAGCTTATTCAAAATTTTAGGATACACAAACCTATGTAGTTTTCTAAATCAAGCAGGTATTCAAAATCTATGTGATGATCTAACTGAACTACTTGTAAAAAAATCCAATAGAAATAGTATTGATGAATACAATCCCTTCGCTAATGATTCCAAAAATATTTATTTAGAAGTAAAACTTTTTGAGCAGTTGATTGAAAATCTAAAAAATTGTATTGGTTTGCAATAAAGTTTTATTTTTAACTGTGTGGTTATATTTTACTTAAATAATTTAAAACTAAATTAGCATAAAAACATTTACAAGTTTTAGAAATAATAAAACTATACCAATAACCACAGCTAGCAGGAGTCAGTCTTCATAATAGTACTTCTGTGGTGGAGTAGTGTCGTCTATTTGTATAGACACAATGTGTCGTCCCGGCACCATGACAAGACCTAAAACCCTTGGTTCATCTGCCTCACCTTCATTGGTCTTGAGATACTCTGAACAAGCCCCTGGAAAGGCATGAGTAAGGTTTTTAATAATAATAAAATGCATGTATTTTGTTTGACTGTCAGTTGAATCAGGTTAAATAAAATTATGAAATTGGCAGTTTTTCACATAATTCGCAATGCCCTTAAATAATAGTCACCTCTTCCTCTCATAACCCAGTATTTTTTTTACAAAGTAAAGAATCCTTAGACATTTGGCTGTCATAAGTACGTTCATACATCATATCTACGCATCATATCTTCAATGTGTCATGTACAGACTTACCTAAAATGACATTGGCATCACGATCTGTACAGAGAAACACTCCAATAAGAACTCTTCCATCAGTCATTTCTATCCTGAAGTTCATGTTCAGCCATTTCCTTAGCTTGGACTTGCCATCCAATACTTCGGCTTCCTGAAATAGGTAATTTTGAATTTATTTATATACAGTAGAAGTAGGCAGAGAAGGAGTCGCCAAGCAATGCCGAGGGGCGGTATCTGCTTATTTAGCCCTTTCATAAAACGTTGTCAATTTGGTCGATGTAGGTTATGTCCACCTCTACCTCCGTTAACAATTTTCATATTTTACAATACATTCAATAAAGAGAAATATAAGTAATTAAATTGTCAGGTATAATATAAATTTTAATGTACCTTTACAGTTTCGGCGTTTTCTTCTATAGTTGTTGTATTCATGCTGATGAAAATGAGCTCTTTGTGTTATGGTCACTAGATGAAAACTTAGAAAAACTTTAAATTAATTATATTATTCACAGCAGAACTAGAAAATGTATTCTCAATTTGTGTTATAATATAATAGAAACTAACTTGATATTTATTTAAGTAAATCCACGAAAAGCAAGCCAGAAAAACAAACAGCTGATTTTGTTGACATATTTGACAGTATTTTTATTTGGCTGTCTTTAGTGATGTTTTGATTTGACTATTTGTCGATTGATGGTGAGCTCCTAAGGCGGCCCACAGACGAGCAATGATTTCATTGTTCAATAAACAGTCAATCATTGAACAAACCTTTCAATCCCTCTGCGCTTTCAATACTACCCCCGTAGACTGAGTATCAAAGTAGGTTTCTCTCTCTACGACTACCCCCTACATCGTTATGAATAATATTGTTCAATCATCAATATTGAAGAATTTAAGTGGGCCGTGTTGTTTTTAGATTGTAGTAGTAGCACAATCATAGCACAATACACAAATGACGTGACGTGACGTGACGCCCAAAAAATGTGCGTGAACGTTTCTGAGTGGTAGACAGAAAACGTATATCTATAACGTGCTCTTATGAATTATTTCTTAGGTTAATTTGTATTTAAATAAAAACGTGAAAAAAATTATAAACGTCAGTCCAGGCTGTATGCTCTAGCTAGTTAGCTTTGCCCATATTTTATTTTATTTGGTTTTGCCTTTCCCTCAAAATATTTATTTTTGTTTCTTTCTTTTACTATTTTCCTTCTATTTTCTGAAATAATTATGAAAACGAGCAAATACGACAGTCTAACAGAAAGTGAGGACTACTTTAAGAAGTCCTTTAAATATTACAAATCTAATAATCCGAAGCCTTCCCTCAAAAATGTTATAATAGTGGATTGCTGCAGTGATAAGGTTCCTTCAACTTGTTTTCTGTATATTTGTTGGCGCTTGCAATAATAATTAATGCACTGTTCAAAAAGTATGTCCCGGCGTACACTCTTAATAATTACGCTATAAAAGATAGTAATTTACACTTTTATTTCTGTATTTTAGGTTTCCTGTCCTACAAATGTTCATGACCTTAGAGCACAATTACTAGGGTTACAATCTATATCTGAATGGAGAATGCACTCTTTTCCTGGCCATCCAGGACTGCTGTTGATAAGAAACCCGTTTACAGGAGCCGGCCAGAGATACTGGATCAAGAAATGTTTGAAGGAATATCCTAGAAAGCCAAATAAAACAAATATTGACATAGAAATAGTTTTACAAGACTGGTGGACCTCATGTTTTGAAAATGGCCAGTGTAATCGCCAACTTCAGAAGAAACTTAGGTGGACTACATTGGGATTTCACCACAACTGGGACACAAAAGTAAAATACCTATTTTTACAACCTTTACGTTGCCTATAATAAATTAATTAACCTCATAAAATCCTAATAAAATAATAATAAATATGACTGCAATAGAAATCACTGTCATTGTATTGTACTCCAACTGTGTGAATACTTCGAGGGACCTGGGGCTATAATGCAGGCCCAGTGTGAATTGATGGATTACAAATGCCTTTGATTTTTATGTGTTTATCAATCAATATTGTCATGTATGTTTCCTCACGACAACGTTTCCAACTGCAATTTTAGTACTGCATATTAATCAGTGACATTATCATCATCAACCTGTGTCCTTCCACTGCTGGATGTGGACGTAGGCCTTCTTGCAATCCTTTCAGTAACATTACATTTTTAGTTTACTAAGTGGGTCACACTTCACTATCACCATAGTTCATTGGAAGGTAACTTTCATATGTACATAAGTGAGCTTTTAGTGTCAGTTCTGTCTGTACCTATGTTATTATTATTTAGTTTTCTGTGCTGCTACTATTTCAATTTGGTAATTTAAATGTTCCAGATATACAGTGATGAAAACAAATCAACATTTCCTGAAGAACTGACAGAACTCTCTGATGTCGTAGCTGGTTACCTAGGCTACAACAATTTCAAGGCTGAAGCCGCTATAGTCAACTATTACCACAGGGACTCAACTCTATCACCACATACTGACCATTCAGAGGTCAATTTAGAAGCTCCTTTATTTTCATTTAGGTAAATACGAGATTGTGATTGTGTAGTGTATTCCAAAGTATGGCATGCTAAATTTAATCATCATTAAGCATCACCTCTCACTCTTACATGATGTGGCTATGAGCGACATGTATGATCTTGTGGTCACGACAGAATCATACCTTGTTATGTACAACTTTATGAAGAAATTATGAGTACTCTCAGAAAGAGACATTTTTGCCATTAATGTGTCTCATCATCAGTCCATTTTATGTTTGGTACATACCTTTCCTCATGCTCGCACTTCACTTGGCTATTCGTATTTGCGTATTTGTTATACTTGCCATGTGTGGTTGGTATGTGTGACAAAATATTCGTCTTTGCCTATTTGACACACAATATGTTGACAAACATATCATATTTTAATACGACAAACATCCAATAGCGAATATGAATAGCCAAGTGAAGTGGGAGCACAAGCTATGATCCACCAAACGTAAACTGTGTCTAATATCCTATTATTTCTCATTTCAGTTTCGGACAGTCAGCAATATTCCTAATAGGAGGTCAGGACAAGACAGTGGAGCCGTCAGCAATTTTACTAAACAGCGGAGACATTGTAATAATGTCTAAGGAAGCCAGACTTTGCTACCATGCAGTACCTAAGATACTACCCGCTACGTCCACACCCTGGAATGATCTAGGTACTACTAAAGTATCCGTATGTAATATAAGTGACTTGAAGTATGTAAAGACTCCAGAACGAATAGTTTCCGAGATGAAATCAAATGCAGACAATTCAGAATGGAGTAATTTCAACACTTATATAGAAGAATCTAGAATCAATATGAATGTTCGCCAAGTATTAAATGAAAGACAACAGTGTTTAATGGATCCTTTTAATGACACAATAAAAGTTCAATAGAATTATATCCAATATACAGTTTTTATTTAAATTAAAAAATAAATAAATAAAATAAATAAAAATAAAAATAGCCTTTATTCCACTAACAATTCGACCTTACACTAAGATATAAAAAAATTACATATTATGATATAAAATAGTTATTACATCGGCGCCGAGTTGCTAGGCTGTCCTTCGACATAGGCCTCCTCCATCTTCTTCCAGGCTTCCCTATCGCGGGCCTCTGCTCTCCAACCTTTGGGCAGGTCGTCTTCCCATCTTTTGGTAGGTCTGCCTCTTCGTCTTTTCCCATCGCGGGGGTACCATTCCGTTATGTCTTTTGTCCATTTGTTTCTTTTGGACCTCATCATGTGTCCAGTCCATCGCCATTTGAGCGTTCTTGCTTTGCGGATCACATCTGTCACTCCTGTCGTGTCTCTGATTTTTGTAAGCCTCCATCTATCTCTCAACCTAAGACTCAACATGCTTCGTTCCATGCTTTGTTGGCAAACTTTTAGTTTCTGTATGATGTCATTGGTGAGTGACCATGTTTGGCATCCATATGTTAGTGTGGGAAGAATACATGTGTTGAAAATTTTTCTCTTTTGTGAGATAGATATTGACTTACTCTTCATGACTTCTTTCAGTGACCAGTATCGTGACCAGGTGTTATTCACACGTCGATGGATTTCTTTTGGCATTTGGTGTTTGGGTGATATTAACTGTCCTAGGTATATGTATTCATCGACGTATTCAACTTCCCTGTCTCTCACCAGGATCCTGATTTTAGAGCTATTGGTCATTGCTTTCGTTTTGCTGATGTTCATGTTAAGTCCTGCCTTTTGGCTCTCTATTGTTAGTTGCCTTAGCATAGTTTGTAACGTTGTTGCATCTTCAGCGAACAATATTAAGTCATCAGCAAACCTAAGGTGGTGTAAGTTACTTCCGTTTATGTTCAATCCGAGATTGTCCCAGTCTAGATTTCTGAATATTTCTTCTAAGACGGACGCAAAAAGCTTTGGGGATAGTGGATCTCCTTGCCTCACGCCCTTCTCTATTTCAAACTCTTCCCCCTTTTTCTCCAACTGAACTTTTGATGTGCAGCTTTTGTAGATATTTTTGATAATGTTGATATATTTGCCACTGACTCCCTGATTTTCTAGGGCCTTATATATAAACTTGTGTTCCAAAGAGTCGAATGCTTTGCTATAATCTACGAAACACATATATAAATTCTTGCCATACTCGTTGTATTTTTCGATTACCTGCTTTACTACATGCATGTGGTCATTGGTGGAGAAGTCGCTACGGAAACCAGCTTGTTCTTTCGGCTGTTGTTCATCTAAGCCTTTAGTTAATCTTCCCAGAATAATTTTAGAAAAAACCTTGTATATGTTTGACATAATGCTGATAGGTCTATAGTTGTCTATTTTGTTTTTATCTCCTTTTTTATGCAATAATATAATGGTTGATTTCGTCCATTGTGTTGGTATTATTTCCGTCGATAATATTTCATTAAAAAGGTCCGTCAAAGGTCTTGCAATTAGGTCGCTTGTTTCCTTTAAAAGTTCGTTGGTTATGTTGTCTTCACCAGGGGCTTTATAGTTTTTTTGTGACATAATAGCTTTCCGTACTTCGCTCGTGAGTATGTCCGGGATATTCTCTACTGGTTTCGTGTTTACTTCTTCCTCTTTATTCGTTTCAGATTTGGCTCTGCAGTATAGGTTTTTATAAAACTCTGTAGCTAATATTCCTATTTTTTGCCTTTTTCCTGTGGATTCCTCTTTTCCCTGCATGTTTTTACTTTTCAGGCTCGGTATCCATGTGGAGTGATCTTGCAACAGTTTAAAAGCTTTTTTTACGCCGCCAGTTTTGTCTATCGCGTTTCTAATGGTGTCTAGTCTAGTTTTTGTTTTATGTACTCTTATACTCTTTGTAATTTCCTTGCTAAGTTTTTCTATTTCTTTCCTGTTTGATTTCCTATCTTTTAGTAGTGTTTTTCTTTCGTCCATAAGTTTTCGAGCTTCTTCTCCTACCTTGTCTATCTTTTTATTTGTTGTTATTATTTCCTTGTAAATGTCTAACAAATATTTCTCCAAATCATTATATTTTTGTTGTGTTGGTTTTTCTGTCTTCATGTTTGGTAGAGACTTTCTGAATTCTTGTTGGACTTCTTCAGGCATATGCGGTATCATGCGGGGGATATTCTTTTTAATACTCTTTCTTGGTCTTTTATTATTACATATTATGGTCCCTCTCACCATTCTGTGATTGGTGCTAAAGTTAAGTTTGTTGATAACATCTATGTTTGCAAAATAATATGGTATATTTGTCATGATGAAATCTATAGTATTTTTGTGTTTTCCATCGGGTGAACTCCACGTCCACTGTCGGGACGCTTTCTTCTTGTACATAGTGTTCAATATTTTCAAATTATATTCGCGTGCAAAGTCGACCAATCTATGTCCGTTCTTGTTTCTTTTGCCTAAGCTGAATTGACCAATCAATTGTTCTTCCCCCTTTTGCTGTCTTCCAATTTGACTGTTGAAGTCTCCTATTATGATTTTTTGTTTGTATGTCTCTTCCATTGTTTCACGTAATAATTTGTGGAATTTGTCTTTTTCTTCTTCCGTAGCTGCTTCAGTGGGAGCATAGACTTGTATGATTGAGATTGGGCTTTTGATACCAGGGAACTTTATATTTAGTACTGAGATTCTGTCAGATATCCCTCTAAAGTCTTCTATATGGTTTTTGTACTGTTTTTTGACGATAAATCCGACTCCATACATTCCCTGTTTCTCTCCGTTGAAGTAGAATATATAGTTTTGGTACTCTCTTATCTCCTCTCCTTTCCGTCTTACTTCGCTTAGTCCTATTATGTCCCACTTCATCGTTTCCAAAGCATTCTCTAGTTCTGTTAGACTTTCATCCGTTCTTAATGTCCGTGTATTGAGGGTAGATATGTATATTTTGTTGTTTTTCATTCCTTTTTTGCTTGGTTTATCTAATATTTCTGTATCTGGGTTAACTTGTTGCGTCGTTATTTGTTGTTTTTTGGTACCTCTTTCCTTGTGTTCGTATTCTTGCAAGTGATTTAATTCCTGCTGGATTATGTTATATTTTATTTAAATTACCAAATTATTAAGTTGTTATAATTATAGGTTCATTAATTTATTGGTAGGTGTGTCCAACGTATCTGTTCGTTTCGGTTGTATTGTTATCACTGAAATTTTATGGAAAAGATTACTATATTGGTAACAATAATAGCGAAGGATAGTGCATCCTTCCAAGAATATACTTTTATAGTTTTCACTCATATATGTGCGTCAGTTGTTGGCATGCCAGTCTGTCTGTATATTAAATGTTATGAATGACCAACTAATCTAACAAAATTTATCAACTTTGGCAAGTCAGAAGTTCTATTCTCTGGGCATTCGCCAAGCCACGACACACACACACGGCGTTTCTGATAGTATTCTCATCGTCGTAGCACGACGTGGCAATAGCTGTTTCAGAAGCACAACTTGCGCGAAAGATGGTAAACAAGAAAAAATGGGGCGCTCTAGAAAAAATATATTCTCAAAAAAGTGGGCGGTGGGCAATATAAGTTTGAGAACCTATGGCGTAAAGCTTCGTTTACATCTACAGACATCGAGCGTGTCCGCCTCGTGGCGTGGCAGACAATATCATTCTATACAATATGTCTGTCCATGTCTATGGTGGATATAAATACATTGTATAGAAGAGTAATATTTTATCACTGCACCTGCCGGACACGTTCAATGTCGATAGATGTAAATCAAGCTTAAAGCGTGCTGTGGTTTCCGATGAATATGTTGATGATGAATGAATGAAATGTTTAACCTTTACTCTCAGGGTTGTTCTTAAAGTTGTCAACGCTTTTGTGGTGGTCACACAAACCCCAAAAACATTTGACGTAGCTCTCTGCGTAACACTCGTACTCGTCTTTTGCCTGAAAAGTTATATTTCATTAGGATTTGCGACTTTCATCAGTTACGATATGGAGGTAACCCCTCCACTCCAAGTCTATGTGATGGGAGTAAGAGATCCTCCTGCCTTTAAGGTTTTTATAGGCTGAGTTTCATTGCGGTACCTGAGGCGGTACATACCTATGGATAAATGTTAGATTACGCACGTATCAAGTATTGTTCTGTGGCACTAAATAATTTAAGTAGGTACCTAAGATGTAAAGTACGCTATGTGACGAAGTACTGTGACCTGAAAAATACCTACTTGGAAAAGTCCTAGCCTCCGAGCCACGGGTTTGATGCAATCTCCACATTTAAATTTTCTCTTTAGATACGCCATGATAACGGGTGTTTTAGTTATCGAAAATGATGGTTTGGAACGAACTTACAATTTTACACTATAATATCGTCACTGTTAATTTAAATAATTAATTATATAGGCAAAATTAATAAATTACCGTACAATTTTGAATTTTGATACATTTGAGTGACATTAGGTACTTTACTTTTTGATAACGTCATATTACCCGCACCAAAAGATAACCCGGGTGTTAGTGACTTAAACCGTGAAAAACATCTCTTGTCTAACCCCAGGTAAGTGCTAACCCTTCATGGTGTACTACTAAGCGTACTTAAAGGCATTCGTGAACAAAAGAAACTTAGAATTTTTGGAATAAGTTTTCATATCGACGAATGATAATGAATAAGTACTAAGTGCTCCCGCACACGGGCCACCGGCCACAGCCACAAAACGCCGCCACTGGCATATTTCCTGTAATTTTCATACATTTTATATGGACTCGCCGCACACGGTTGACGCCGGTGGCGGCCACACGCTACAAGCTTCTAGCTTCTCGTGGCGGTGTTTGTGGCTGTCGCGAGTGGCCCGTGTGCGGCGACACTTAGATCTATTTAACCGAGAATTTAACAAAGGTCTTAAATTCACTGTACTTATATGAATGTTCAGATGGGTCCAATGGGTTTCAGAAACAAAGATTCGTAGAAATTGATTCGAAGTAGGTTATAACTACTAAATAATAGTCTTATAGGTAGGTAAATAATAGACTTGATAGGGGCTCAAGTCTACTGAATATACTTAGCACAATAATTAAACGAAAACATTTTTAGTTTCGAACAAAGCTTCTAAAAATTATCCGAAATATCAAAGTTCCATTTTTACACAGGACAGCAGCTTTAACTAGTAGGAATTCAAATCGGTAGATAGCTACTTTACAGCCCAAAGCAAATCAACTGTAACGGTTTATGTACTGTCCTTATTGTCTGCGCCCTTAGAGTTGAAATCGTACTTCAAGTGTTAGTATTGACGCGCTGTCGAGTGTACCTACATTCAACGGTCCTCGTCTCGAATATGGAAGCTCCAATATTCAGGCCAGTTCTTTGTATCGGGCGCGCATTCATTCGCTGCGATCGACATCGGCAGTTAGCTGCTTCATACGATATGGAATCCAGCTGCCTTATCCTGGAAGAGCCGTGATCGTTAAATTAGGTAAGTATGGCAAATGGCAATGATTTTTTTTAAAATTATAAAAATTTAAATTCCCGCTGTTTTTTGGCTTAAATTGTAGGTAGTCTATGTAAGTTCCAATAGTAAACTAACGACACATATAATACACCGAAATACAGTCGTTATGGGACCAGTACCTATATTACCTAATAGGCCACAAAATGACACAAAGTTACATCAGATAAACATTACCCTTTCGTTAGACAATTCTGACTATGTAGGCAACTAAACAGACAAAAGGGCGGTTAGGTACCTACCAATGTATTTATAGCCTTAATTTGTAGCTTTTGGCCAAAACGTCTAGATTTTAGCCTAAACGCCTAGATTTTGATGTAAGTAGGTACCGTGAGATTCTCGTAACTTTAAGAATCATAGGACTGACATGACATAAGTACTTACACTCTATGCTCGTACTTACACTCTATGCTCAAAAAGCAGTTAGGTAAGTATTTGTAATAATTATGAAAGTATTTACGATCAAATATTTGATATACCTACCTACGATTCGAACATTCTCGATCACAGCTGGCCCAGAATAAGGAAGCCGGGCCCTTTCAACACGAGTCGAATGGCTGACGACAAAGCGGCACGATCCTACCATTTGCTCAATGGAAAACGCCATTTAGCTTTTCGATAGGTACGGAAAAAAGATGATTATCAAGACATTTGTATTGTACGTTCCAGTTACTATACTAAGTCTTATCATCATTGATAGGAAACTGAAACTGTGAAGTTTGCAAAAAAACATCGCATCATTTTAAATCAACACCAGTAGATCAGCAGTAGACTGACTTTGACTAAACATTTTTATATAGGGAAGTCGGCATGTAACCTAATTAATTTCATTATTCATCATATAGGTAGGTGTGAGAGATGAACAATGAAGGACAGAGGGATCTGTCTTTCTTTTCTTATTTCTCACACCTATGATGCTTAGAATTCGGAGGTTTGGTGTCACAATGGTTACACTTGCAGTAAGTAGATACGATAACCAAAAGTACAAAGGCCAAAATTGACGTGCTTTCAACTGTACTAAACAGGTACCTAATAATTAGATTAAAGTAGTACATACATAGTTGCACTACTTCAATTTTCCCTGTTTTCACAGCAGACAAGCACTCATTCCGATATGTTATTATTTATTTTATTAATGGACTCGACAGTTCGTCATTTGCCAATGTCATGTTACAGAAAATTCAATGTATAATAGTCTTCTATGTTCCTCCAGGGGAGTCGCCGTAGCGTCATCACCCTGGGTAGCCGCGTCTTCTTGTCTTCATCCACAGGAGACGCCGTAGCGTCAATCACTGTGGACGAAGCAGCTCGACAGTCACGTTCACTCCCGAGCTCGTAGTGGGAATCTTGACCATGGCGCCAAACTTCAGATCTTGCTTGAATTCTCCAATAACTTCACCATACTGTCATTCGCGAACATTTTCTGATAATTTAACGTGATATTAAACACAAAACACCAACTGTAGACATTAAACTGAAAATTATTAAATAATTTCGCAACCGTCGTTTCCCGCCATTTTCAAAAAGCCCTCCGATATGTTTCCAACAAAAGCGATCGCAAGCGCCTCGCTAAACCGATTAAGTACATTCATCGTCACAATAGTAAGCAAATTGTGTTAGGTAGGTACAATCGTAAACAAACGACTCAATTTGCGAGCCCGTCTGTAGGTGCTCGTGAAACGATTAGATCCGAACCGTACTGTCATACGCAATGTGGAAGATTCAATGGGGGATGATGGGAGCGATCAGTTTAATACGAGGCGATGGACATGTCAGTTACTGCTGTGCGTACCTACGTTATCTAGTTTATTTGTATTATCTTTGCATGAAAGTACCTAAGTAAAAAGTTTTGTGTAAGTAATGATAATGAAATATTCCAACATCTCATCGATTTCAACGTTCGATGTATGAATATTACAAAATAAATGAATATGAATATGATTTGTGGCTTTCCATTTTGTACTAACACGGTTAAAAGTATATACACAAATTACTAGACTGATTTGTAAAATTCTTTACAATAAGGTAAGTAGGTAGTTAGATAGTTCCGAGAAGGTACCTACATAGTAGGTAGGTACTAGTATAAGATTTTTTTTAGATAGTTCCGAGAAGGTACCTACATAGTAGGTAGGTACTAGTATAAGATTTTTTTTACAATCGGTCAAGTTATTAAAATGGAGAATCGAACCAGAGACCTCGCCATTCCGTGGCACACTCTATTCCAACAGAGCTACCGTGACTCGTACTCAGGTCGGTGAATTCTTTCTCTATATTATTTTTATGAAAGATGTGGAACAAAAAATCAAACGTATCGGTCAAGTAGTTTGTAGGAAAATCTCGAATAGGTTTGGTTTATTTCTGTTTTCAGAGTACCTACCGGTCATATAATGGATTTGTCTGAGACGTTAACTCTAATCATGCGCTTCTGAACACTGCCTTACAACGTACCTACGTAGAGTTAATTGAACGTGACAGGATGAGATCCGGTACTACATACTCCTATAATAGATATGGGTGTAGGCATGTCTGTAATTACAATACGCTTTGTATGGGATAGCAAATATTGACGCTCAGTCTGGGGCGGGGCACGTCGCTTTATTATTATAATTGGGATTGGCAAGTGCATCCGGCCCCAAATTACCCTGAAATTGAAATCCCTTGTGTATGTAAAACATAGAACAGTGAGATTGTACACTAAGGTCGAGATACAGAAACATTTATTTTTTAATTGCTTTTGCTCAAAATAGTCATTACGTCACTAAGACCGAGATTTAGAGACAGTTTTGAGAGTGAGTTTGGAGTGAGGTACGGACAACAGCAGATCCATGGTAACACTTGCAGTACGATTTTAACTCTTACCACGTAGATAATAAGAACGGTCTAAAGTCCAAAGTGTTACACTTGATCTGCTGTTATCTGTACAATCGCTCAAGTAGTTTTTGAGGCAATTTCAACATGTTATTTTTTTCAGACGGTATGCAAGTGAGTTTATTTATTTAATTATACAGTAGTATGTAGATAGGTAAATACAATGCGCGGTTACCTCAACAGACCTCGAGTATGATCATTGACACGTCACCTTTGTATGTAAAATGAGCGCGGGTGACATTTGGCGGGACTCGCAAAAAGAGCTTTCTGGCGTCTCCTACCTTTTATTGACGTTAAATGGGCGATATAAATTCCGTTGGCGGATTACGAAATTTATTGGCTTCAAAATTAAAGGAGACCGATTTCAATGGCGACTGCTGACAGCCTTCGTTTATGGGACACTGAGGACGGCAGGAAAAAAGCTTTTAGTAAAAGCCTCATTGAAAAACTTATCGTTTTAATGGTGGGTTTTTGCTGACTAGTGAGAGCCCAGCCTTTGATTGCAAACGGTATTGGGATGTGGATAATGTTGAAGTTTTCTCCAACTTTCAAATAAAGTTTATCGGACGTGTGTGTACCTACGACTTTGCAATGTTTTCGTAGCTAAAGATAAGTCAGTACTTATCGTATTTGGTTGACTTAAAAGTGGTGATATGGTTTATTAGGTAGTAAAAGTAGATTAGTGATATAGGTGTACATACCTACTTATGTAATGTGTGTTAGAAACGGATAGAAACGCTTTTTGAAATGTTCAACATACACTCGAAAAACATTACGAATTTACGATTTTATTTTTCGCAATCGGATAATAAATCGATCAGATTGCTGGACTGATGTGTATTTAAAAATAATAAAGTATTTTGTTACTGGCTATAGTAAACCAGCAACACCTAAGTGCAATTAAATTCATCGATAGATATTTATCGACACAGCCACCACTATTCCGCTAAAATATTCTATCATTGGCCAAGGCAACATTTAAAAATGAAGATAAATCTGAGATAAGTGAACGGACAGGGTTGTCAGTTTACTAGGGAGGCTGAAATTACAAAGTAGCATTTTCTCTCGGAAAATAGATTTAAGTTAAGTTTTCGACCTTATCTCGCTTGGGTAAAGATTGAAATAGATTTTGTTGTAAGCTTAAGTGATTTCGAGTTTAATTGTTGGATTGACTTGCATGAGCCTTGTTTTTGTGCGTTTAAAATGAGCCCGCTTGGCCGACGCTCAATAAGGAACAGGGTTGGGAGAAGCTTGTCATTAAGCATTAAAAGCATTGTGAGAAGACGAGAATGTAGCAAAAAAGGGTTTGTGTGAAAACCACCACATTATCGGCTCCATGAAGGGGCACTCCCTTCATGGAGCCTATAATGTGGTGGTTTAAATTAATGTACTGTCGACAGCTCATCAACCTAATAGGACCAATTTGGGTAGAAACTGTGGCATAACGTAGACGTTTATAGATCTTAATTTTCTTTTAAAGGACAAACGTTGTGTACAAAAGTTCTTCTATTCAAAAAGTTATCTGACTTCTTAGGGAAAGTATTTTTTTTTGTAATTTGAAATAATCAGTCTCTACACCCCAAGTATCTACCATTAATTAGCGTATCTAATGTAATGAATTTAGTAATAATAAAGTGAAGTTACAACTACAATATTAATTACGAAATTTCCCAGACAGAGAGCAGTGATGGAGTAATATAGGATGTATCTATAGATATAGGATAGGATAGGCTTTGTGCGCCAACCGTGGAGTACAAAGCGGTGTGCAAACAGCCTTATTGGCCTGTAAGTGGAGGCTTTAGCGGTCCGCACAGACCGGTGATAGGTTTCAATCGCCGTAATTGAAATTTTTGTGCGAATTAATATTCAAAGAGATTTTATTATGAACGTGTGAATAATATTCAAACAACCTATGCTGATTTTGTAGATTTTATTTTATTGTTAATTCTTTGTACGTTCGGTGGAACATAGAGAAAGGTGTACATGAGAGTTTTTAAGATTGAGGTTATCTCAAAAACTACTTGACCTATTGCAAGAATTCTTTCACTGTTAGATAGATAAAAGTTAAAACTATGAACTGTAAAAGAATTATTAAATTCGATCGAGTAGTTTTTGATAAAATCTCAATCTTATTGAGGCCCCCTATATACTTATCTTTGTCTTCGACTTACCTAGTTCCTTGAAGAACCACTTTCAAAAATAATCATTCTCAGATCGTTATGGTCATAAAAGTTTTAAAGTAAACTAGTTTTATAGACGAATTTCATTCAGTTACATAACTAGGCATGCTGATGGTTCTAATTTGGGCTGCGATAACAACTGATACCGAGCGGTATCTCTATGGCCCCTTGAGGAATTAAGGATAGGTAGCTTTTAATATAACGTAGCGTATAATATGTATGTAGCAGTAATTCTGTGGCAAACACTCTTGCACACTAACCCTCACACACACTCACCCTCTCTTTCTCACACACACAAACACCCTCTCTCTCACACACACACACAAACACACCCTCACGCACACACTCACACACATGTACGCCTATTAGATGTATAACAGGAAATTACTGGTTCTCAAGATACAGGACATTAATTGTTTCAAATAAATGATTATTATTATTAATAATTAACAACAGATAATCCGAAAAGTCAACGAAAGCGGCAACGAAGTCAACCTAGCGGTACACTAGATGCCACATAAATGGTTAAACTTGAACTAGTATTTCAACTCTTATGGCGCAGCCAATAAGAAGTATATAACGCTATAGGTACTCAATGTCTTTTAGATTGTACGAGTAGCTGAAAATAAAGCCGGAGAGTCAAGGGAGGTGGTTCAATTTGAGCTTTCCAATTTTACGGATTGACGTAGCCTGTCTTAATGAGGACGCGAATCTATCAATCATGCAATGATGAGGGTTCTATCAAAGTTAATTTGGGTACGGAGCTACCGAAAGTTTTATTTTTAGGCGGTAATTATGGGGTAGTAAAATATCTTGTCCGGAACTCATTATATAAAGAGACTCATGTATATATACACTATATACAAATGACCAACAGCAGCGATAGGATAAGACAATTCTCATGTTTGTTTTTCTGTTGTAAGTATGTCTTCTTTTTCTTTTTTCGTGTGGTTTAGTGACCAAACCTATTTGTAATAGTTATTCAGGCCGCCCGTAGGCCTCTGATGTGGCCTAACGACTGTTGCCGAGCGACAGCAACAGATGAAAGTGTCACTAGCGGTCACCCATCCAGGTACTGACCTCGCCCAGCGTTGCTTAACTTGTACGATCGTTTTTAACGTGTACTCGCAACTGGACTACGAGCCTCTCTAAGTATGTGACTTTTTATTAGGTAGGTAAGTGATATCAATATCACTAACGGCAATAAATAATATTCTTGGCATTCATGGCAGTATGAAGATCGCGGAGCTTTAGTTTCCTGACATTGTTACTGCTGTTTGAATGTCGGTTCTTATCATGAAGGAAATAATGCTAGAATAAAATTCCTGCCTTAACATTAAATTTAAAAAAACTTATATCCTTCACACCAAAGTAATAGGACGGTTAGTCAGTTGTGGGAAGGTTTCAGTTGTGGGAAGGTATGTGGTGTGCAGTTATAACAATTTATTTGAAATAACAAAATTACGAGGCCTTTAAATCTGGTTCAATTTGGGAAAGTACCGTTCGTTGGTCTAGGTTTAGCAATTCAATTAGGTATGCCTAGAGTTTTGCTGCCACTTATTCCGTACAAATTTTTAATTGGACCTCCATTCGAGAGCTTGTATATCTATCTATTGAACTGAATCTAGGTGTATTGCATATACCTGAACAAAAGGAGTTAGGTTGAGATATGTTCTAAAAATTGCCTATGCGTTCTGGAAGTTGTGTTTAATTTGTGAGGTGCAGTTGAGGCAACCAGTCGTCTGTCGCAAAGAGTCAAAGTGTACAACGACGTGCACTGAATATGACCTGGGGGTCCCTAAGGTCGTTTTCGTGCATCGATGTATGTTGGGAACGATTGCAGAGATCTCAAAGTATTGCTGTAGTGCAGGAATATTTATCTGACAACGGAAATTTATTTATATTTAATCGATGACATTTTATTATAGTGGTTTGCATTATAATTCTGGCAGACTGGGGTGATAGGTTCACGAGTCTGTCATCTCTTGACTTTTTGAAAAGTACATCTGTTCGCATCTAGGCATCTATCAAACGACTTAATTGTGACTTGAGGTCGCATACAAAGTCAAGTCAAGACATTTATCACTACCGACTTGGACCTGAGTTTTGTAACTGGCTACGACCGAGGAAATATGTTTATTGTTTTATGAGTTGGCGACTGTCTCGAAATAATTTGCCCTTTTTCATATCCCGTGATGATGGAAGTTCCTACGGACATTACCTCCAACGTAAAGCCCGTATCATTTAGCGTTAATATAAATTATAATATCTGGCAGCCACTTTGGCCAGCGCATTCCTGGCCATTCAAAGAGGAAATGCTGCCAGTGTTCCGGGCAAATTGCCTCGATGCTACGCGCTGGAAGACTTC